>CM033734.1:11653208-12853208 GCA_019671005.1 Hibiscus mutabilis
AACCCTAAGAGTTTTCCGAAGTACGGCGAAGGTACACTTGGCGGATTGAGCCTCGGTTGGTACTTAGTAGTCTTTGGAATAGTTTTCTCAAGTTTTGTAGGTGCTCTTCCTTTGTTCGGGATTTGGCAATCATATCATCCACGTATACTTCTATTTCTTTGTGCATCATGTCATGGAAAAGAGTCACCATTGCTCTTTGGTATGTTGCCCTGCGTTCTTTAGTCCAAACGGCATCACTTGATAACAAAAAGTACCCCACATGGTTATGAATGTGGTTTTCTCCATGTCGTTAGGATCCATCTTTATCTGGTTGTACCACGAGAAGCCGTCCATGAAGGAAAACCATGAATGTCTGCGGTGTTGTCAACCAGCGTGTCAATATGTGGCAAAGGAAGTTGTCTTTAGGGCTAGCTCGGTTCAGATCTCTATAATCTACACACATACGAACTTTCCGTCTTTCTTTGGTCTTGGTACAATGTTTGCAACCCATTCAGGGTATTTGGCTACCTCCAAGAATCCAGCATCAAATTGCTTTTTCACTTCTTCCCGGATCTTTAACAACATATCTGGCCTCATTCTCCGAAGTTTTTGCTGTACTAGTTTGCACTCCGATTTTGTTGGCAATTTGTGCACCACTATGTCGGTGTTCAATCTCGGCATATCTTGATAAGTCCAGGCGAAGACATCTTTGAATTCCTGAAGTATGGCTATCAGTTCATGCTTGGTTTTTGAGGAAATCGTCGTTCCAATTTTTATTTCTTTTCTCTCTTCTTCAGTCCCCAAGTTGACAATTTCTGTTTCTTCTTGGTGGGGCATAATCTGCCTTTCTTCGTCATCCACCATTCTCTTTAACTCTTTCGGGACCTCAATTTCTATTTCATCATATCCTCCCTCAATTTCCTCTGAGACCTCAGGGCATTCGAAATTTACTCCAGGATTGGATCCGGTATCATTCATATCGTCAATCATGAGCGACCTGCAATAAATAAGAATGAATTGTATTGGGAAAGAGACGGCTTTACATGAAGGGAATGAATATGAAGAATGCATGAATGGAATAAATGAGACTTTGGTCATTTTTAAGAAAGTGGGGATATTTTCATTTCAATCAAAAAGTTAACATAGGTGCCCCATACAAGAGATCCCCATTGTCTATGGGCAAAAACAAAAGGTTGATTCGGAGCATTACTACGATCTATTCTTAAAAACTACGGTAGATCAATGCAGCTCCGGTTATCAAGTGTTTCCCGGGATGGCAAGGGCGGATGTTGGTCAACATTTTGCTGCCTCGGTCCTTTTCAGCTATCATGTTGATGTACATCCCCTCAAATGATTTACTGAGTATTTCCTCCTGGTTAAGTTCATCATTTTTCTTCATTGCCTCTCCAATATCTTGACTGGGTGGTAGAACCCCTCAGGAGACGAAAGTGGCTTTCAAACTAGGAAAGGACATCGACCTCCATGGAATGTCTTCTCCTTTAGATCTGGCTTTTCTTTGCTCCTCCTTTCTCTTATATTCCTCTTTCTTCTGTTGGACACTTGGTTGGTAACCCAGTCCTTTTCCTATTTTGGCTCCTCGGCCCAGAGTTTCTGCGACGGTCATCTTAGTACAATTAGATAACCTGGGGTAGGGGATCCGGCTTCCTCTCAAACGAATGTGGCATTTACTAGTTCTAATGCTCGGGCGGCATTCTGCAACATCTTCATCATTTTGAATGTAGGGGTGTGTCGATGTCACGGAAGCAACAAATTCATGCTCTCTTCTTCTACGGTGACCAATTTGCCTTCAACTACAAATTTTAATTTACGATGCAATGATGATGGGACAACTCTGCGGAGTGGATCCACGGTCTTCCCAATAGGCGGTTTGTAAGATGGTTTTATGTCCATCACCACAAAATCGATCACATATTCGGTTGGTCCGATCAATAGGGGCACCTCAATTTTCCCCATTGTTCCTTTTTGCGTACCATCAAAGGCTCTTACCGAGTTGTAGCAAGGCTTTAGGTGCGAACCATCTATTGGCATTTTTACGGGGTTACCATAGGCAAGACATTTAATGCTGACCCGTTGTCGATCAAGACCTTTGGTAATACATACCCTTTGCGGTGGGTAATGATATTAAGGGCTTTGGTAGACCCCATTCCTCCCTCTCGGGATCTTATCATCTGAATGTGATATGATTATAAGCGTGTAATATGCCCTACTATCATGTCCAGGTTTGTTCTGAAATGTCTTAGGGCACAAAAGTTTGATTCAGCACTTTCAATAGCGTCTCCCGATGCTTCTCACGAACTCAAGAGTAATTCCAAGATTGTGATCTGGCGGTTGTTTCCGTAGTTGTTCCACTACGTTTGTACTCGCTATGTCTCAAGAACTTTAGAAATTCTTTGGCACGGGCCTCGATTACGGGTTCATTTATCTTTTGGGAGGTTCTTCTCCAAATATCTGCGTAGGGCTAATCTGCTGTATTCTTCCCCCTATCTTTTCATTTGCTCTCAAAGCCTCGGAGGAATAACATCGGCCGCTCCTTGTGAAATGGCCTGCTTCACCAACGTTCAAATTGTTCTGGCTTTGTTGGTCTTCCAGCGTAGGCTCTTTTACCTGTCCGTGTTCTGATTTTTCTGGCATGGTCACATTAGCGGCATAATTCCAGGGAATTTGTCGCATGTCTTTGAATGGGAATGGAGATGGTGCTGAAATGACGATCTTGGGATTTATCTTGCTGGTTTCTCCTTGGGAGACACCTGCATTCCCTATCCTGGAAGAGATGATAAAAGGTCTATCCTTCCCGTATCTAGCTTTGGGGCTATCTGTCATGTGTACGTCTGATCCCTTCCCCATGGGTTCCTCAAAGAATTCAATTTGTTTTTCATTCATCAACTTCTGCACCAATTTCTTGAACTCTTCACATTCTTGGATATCATGCCCTTGATCGATGGAATTCGCAATACTTTCCACATTCCTTACGCCTTATTATCATGCCTTTGTTGATCATACGAGCCATGCATAATTGTTGAAATACCCACCGTAAAGGAGACTTGATTTACGACACGTCATCCTTTATCCTCACGGTAAAGCATTCTTCTATGGCGTTTACCCTCTGCTCCCATGATTAGGTAGCGGGTTGTTGGCTACACTCGGTTCTTCAAACTTCAATATCCCGGAATCGATTAAGTTCTGCACAAGCTTTTTGAAGGCAAGGCAGTTCTCAGTGGGATGTCCAGGGGTACCGTCGTGATAGTCGCAATGTGCGCTTGGATTATACCAAGGCGGGAAGGGTGGATTGACAGGAGTAACGATGTATGGCGGACCAGTGCGCTTCATATAAGCGGGAATAAAGTTTCGAGTACGAAACAGGTAGGGGAGTGAAAGTTCTCCTCTCTTTCTCTTTTCTGGTGACTCTCTCATCTCTTTGATTCGAATTTTGTGTTTTTCCCACAGGTGCTTGTGGCTGTGAGACTGTGAAGTTCTTCGGGGCGGTATAGGTGCTGGTGGTGTTTACTTCATTTCTCTTGTTGTACTTTCGAGACCCTTCCCCACCATCAATTCTGCCGCTCTTAATTGCCAGTTCCAGAGACTCCCCAGTCCTGATCAAGTCGGCAAAACACTGCGTTGTGTTATTAATGAGGCGATCAAAGAGTGCCCATTTCAGAGTATTGACAAATAATGGCGTGATTTCATGCTCCGGGATAGGTGGCTGGATTTGGGCGGCCACTTCTCTCCACCTTTGGGCATATTGTCGCAAGCTTTCATTGGACTTCTGCCCCATATTTTCTAGCATAATTCTGTTAGGGATCATGTCTGTTACATGTTTGTATTGCTCAGTAAATGCTTTAGACAGATCTTTCCATGTTTTAACATTCGCTTTGCTTAACTGAGTATACCAACGTAACGCCGCTCCAGTTAGACTATCCTGGAAACAATAGATCAGTAGCTTTTCATCTTTATGGTAAGCCGCCATTTTTCTACAATACATCGTTATGTGTGCAGAAGGACATGTGGTTCCGTCATATTTATCGAACTCTGGCGTTTTGAATTTTGGCGGCAAGACAAGATCAGACACCAGACTTAGGTCACTAGCGTCGTTTCCTGATTCTTCATTTGATTGTAACGCTTTAAATTTTTCTTCCATGAGGCGAAATCTTTCTTCCCATTTTTTCTCTACCTCATTCCTAATTCTTTCGACCATATTCAGGTCCGGCACTTCTTCTTCATAAAGTGCTTCGGTATCAAGGGGTTGAGTCTCAGGAGCCCCTATTTGAAAGCTGGAAGACATTCCTGCAGGGTCAATATACACCTTCCTAGCCTGGTTTGGTGCAGTCGGTTGAACCTTGTAGTGAGCCGGGGTACCCTCTGGTTCTTGAACATTTTCTCCTTCTACTCGTTTTCCAAGACTTTTTGCCGAATACTTTGATTATGTCGGATACTATAGATGTTTGTGATGCGCAATCTGATCACTAAGGCTTCTGCGGGCCTCTTCAAGCCTTGACTCGAGCTCTCTTTGCCCTCTTTCTAGACTGATTATTCTTTCTTCCATGAGCTTTCTTTGTAGCGGGTAAAGTATAGGTGATGAATGATTGGGTTAACTACATACAATGCCACAATATTCATATTGTTAATATGGTTGTAAAAAATAAATGCATGTACAATGATGCAAATGTTATGATGCAAATGCAAGAATGCATGCAGACAATGTACTGATTCCGCTGGTAATCACCCTTTTGAATTACTTCCACGGGAATTAAAGGGTCCTGATTACAACAAAATTCGTGTTACAAAGTAAAGATCCCTAGTACAAAAGATCTAATTATAACACAGAGTCTTATAGATAGACTCTAGCTCTATCTCCTAACTTTCCAATTGCCTTGAGCAACTTGAGGAACCTAGGAGCTTCTTCCATTCCGGGGCTATAAAGGTCGGAGTGTCTCAGCCTCGATAGCTAAATCATTTACATGTCGGCGACCATTTGTATGTCCACCATTAGGTTTGCATAGTACTGGTCTCTGTCCTGTACCATTCGAGCAGCGTCGCGTAATCTCTTCTGCCAATATGTGTCCCCTCCGGCTGTAGCTTCCTCGAACACATTAATTCTTTCCTTGTAATCCTCCACAACTGCTTCGAGGGACCCGATTCGTGCTTGTAACACATCCACTTCGCGTTCTCTTTCTTGCGGCTCGCTGGTTATTCTGGCAAATACATTCGAAGTGAGTGTTCGACTTCCGCCATCTTTCCTTTTAATTCATCATTTTGACTTTGCCTTTGCCCTAATTTTTGAACAGTGTCATCGTACAGTTTCTGCATCTCTAACAGTCTATTTCGACTACTTACGGATTTTCTTTTCCATACGGTGACACTTTCTCTCTCATGATGAATAGCCTGTTTTCCCTTGCTGATTTCTTGTCTGAATCTTTCTTTCTCTTGATCAATGGCCTTCTTGGCGGACCGTTTTTCTTCCTCCATAGCCAAACGGTAGCTTTCAATCTCTTTCTCGATCGCTCTTTTGTTGATTTCTCGTTCTTCTTCCACCAAACAGATGTCGTTCATTCTTTCTCTTTCCACAGCTATGAATTGACTCCGGCCGGCCTTTTGTATTTTTGCCTGTAATATGAGGGCATCTTTTTGATAAAGAGTATTCTTGTCATTCAAATCTGCATTTAATTTCTTCAGTTGCCTAATGATCCCATCCCGCTCGTCAACTTCTAAGCTTGCTTTATAGAGTTCGCTCGCATGTTGGGTCTGTTGAATGTCCATTTTCTTTTTAACTTCCTCGAGTTCACTCCTTAAGATATCGGCTTCGGACGGTACCACCCTTGTAAGCTCTTCGAGTGACACTGCTGGTCCTTGATCAGATTCAGGAATCACATTATTAACCCTCAAACGTCTCCAAAGATCGTAATCTGAGGTAGTCATGTGCTCGGTATCTCTTTCCACCCTGATCCGATAACAATGATCCCAGGCCCTCATGATGGTCTGAATTTTTCCTTTGAACTCCCCTTTGAAAAGAAATTCAGTTTGGCTTAATCCGGCGGTATTGGGAATGAACTGTCGTGATCCGAACTGCCGAGACACTAAAAGTAGAGCACAAGCGATCCCTCCATGCAATCCCAACATCATCAGCCATTTGAAGTCACCACAACTGTATAGAAAATAATTAACTTTACCAAGCCATGAGACCCTCCATGCTATGTCTTCATCTTGAATGTTCCTGAAGAAACTGGTCCACATTCTTGTTTTCAAATCTTCTCGCCATTCCTTTGCTAAGTATTCTCGTAAAGGCGAAAAACCTTGGAAGGATATCCTCGGCAGGACCCGCGTTGGCGTCTTCCACATGTGACTCTGAATCCATACTTGTAATAGCTGTGCGCAGCCTCGAAAACGTCATTCTTCATGCTTCCGGCTAGCGTTTAAGGAAATGAAAGTCTCGACCAAGATTGCTGGTACCGGGTTTGCTTTCCGTTTCACCCGCTCAAACAAATCCAGAATGGCTATGTCAATGTTCCCGAGTACTCTGGGAAAGATCACCAAGCCATATATTCCTAAAGCAAATAGGTCCATTTTCTTTGCCTAAATGCGGATGTGTCGATATGATGTCCCGAATACTCTCACATGCAAAGACTGTATTATCTCCTCGGATTTGAAGGAGGCCACTAACCCAATCGTCACTCATTCCCGCAAAGGTTTTGAGTTTTGCAGTGTAATTCTGATTCCTTGGAGGCTTGGCGTAGATCCAATCTTCTGGATATTTTCTGGGTTAAGTAAAGCGGTGTATTCTTCTACCGTAGGCATCATGTCCTGCCCATTAAAGGTGAAGCGACAAAAAGCGGATTCGAAATGGACTATAGCTCGGAGTAGGGGCTGGTTAATCCGAACATATAACGGTGTGCGATGTCGCCATAACTATTGCAGAACAAGTCTTGTAGTCTTCGGTCCCATCTTTCCCAAATGCTTTGAAGATCCCACAAGTCGTTCTGTTGAAGACTCACATAAGTGTATCCTGCTATTATGCGTTCGTTTGGCAAATTGTCTCCTTGGATTTTCTGGTTGACTTCTGACCAATGTCTGACTGATAAATTAATCTCTTCTTTCCTAAGACACCTTTTTTCCATGGTGAAAGACTTTCTGATCAGGCAAACCACTTGATCCAGTACCTTTATGTGATGCAAATGCAATGATGTATGAGAAAAAGAACAAAAAGCGAAAAGAAAACAAGTCGATGCGGATAAAATTGATAAATATATAAATAAAATGACAAAATTAAACAGAAATAAACACACAAAACAACCCTATTTATCCCGTCTAAAACCTAAGGTTATCCGCATGGCTCTAAATGGGTAGGTTTCTATGTATTCTCTACATGCATTCTTGGTTCTAGGAGGTACCCGAATTGTCCTTGCTGTCCCCTACTAAGGGTAGCAAGGCCCCCGATCATCACCCATTATAGGCTCCTTTCAACCGGGTTCAATTCTGGGGGACTCATTCGCTGCCCGCATTGAAGGGCGATATCCTTATTTAAAGCATAAGGTACTCGAGCCCCGAAGGTACTTGCTAGGCCCATACGGGAGAACGATATCTCCACGAAAGCATTAGCGTTTCCCCCCCACTTAAAAAGACAGGTTTATATGCTATATTTTAAATGCGTTAAAATAAATGCGCAATTATGACCGAATGTTAATTTAATAGTCACTTTATTCCGGAACTTCCAATATTAGTAAAGCGGTAATTATTTTAAAAGCTTGACTCTCATTTGTTATTTTTTCGAAAAAACAAAAAATGTCCCCAGCGGAGTCGCCATCTGTAGCGATGTCCCGTTTTTTTTTCATCGCTAAAAAAACGAGGATTTTTGAAGGTGTTTTTGAAAGGTGTTTGTGACTCTTTTGGATATAAAATATTTATTCTGTGGGGTTTTAAAATAAACCGTATATAAAAAAAATGGAGTCGCCACCGGCCACTTAGGTAGGCCGGACACCATAAAACCAGAGATTCAAAAAGACAGGGTTCGGGAGTCGATTTACGGATGGGGAAGGATTAGCACCCCACACCGCCCAAAATTGGTACTTTAATAATTACCGCTTTATTAATATTGGATTTTCCGGATTAGAGTGACGATTATTTCAAATTTCGGTCATAATTGCGAATATATTTTAAGGGTCCCGTTACCCGAGAATAAACGCCCAATCACTATCACTACGCTTGATACTGGCCCCGTTTACGCTCAGATAAAAGGACTCCGCATTAACAATTTATATCTCGATATGCAATCTTAGTGGCAAAAACGTAAACATGACAAAACATTTAAATATAATAAATATTGACATACCAGAATATTAATTTAGCATAAATGATATTCTAGACTAAAACATGTATATATACATATTATTCTAAATAATAGATAAAAACAACTATAATATGTCAAAATAACAAGGCAGAATAAGTACATATAGACAAACAAATATTTTGAAAAAGACATGCATATTGGTAATAAAACATATTCCAACATATACGGGTCCACATATCATATACAAAGGGGTAAATACACTAACATGTAACCCTAAAAAAGGAAACATACAAATATAAAATACAAAATACGCCATGTACGAATTAACTAAAACATAACATGCTTGATATGAATAACCGGAAAAACATGAATATCATACTTAACACATATATACATAAAAACATGAAATACGAGTCATATACGAGGGTCATAAAATAAAATAATATCAATACATACGATTATAATACGAACAATAATATTTACAAAGAAAACAGGACTGAAATGAAAGGAAAACGAAAGTCAGTGGCAGGAATTAAAGAACGATAATATGTAATTTAGGGACGAAATTGCGAAACAAACAAAACCTAAAAGGACCATAATTGTAATTAGACCAAGGGGCAGACCCAAAGTGGAAAATCCAAAAACGCGGGATGGTTAAGGATGTAATTTTACCATTCAGAAACTAATTCGGTGTAATTTAGGGACGAAATTGTAATCTTTTGAAAAATCAGGGGGACTGGAACTGTGATTATACCATGCGGCAAGACAAAAATGAAAATATTGAAAACGCGGTGGGATTAAGTGTGTAATTTACCCATTTAGTAAAATAAAAACAACTATAAAAGCCCCCCTTTAAGGCCGAAATCAAAATTTTGGCCATTTGTTTCATTTTCTTGTTTTTCAGAGTCTTCTGTTCTTCGTTTTCTCTCGTCTGTTCATATAATACCCAAAATCCGGCGGTCGGCCGCCGTGTTCTCCGCCGCCGGCCGCCGTTAACCGGCGCCGATGAGCCTCTAAAATAGACCAAAACATCCCCCTTGTCGTCCTCAACACGAATCCTAGGTTGGATTCAGAGGATATACCTCTATTCGCCCTAGATCTAGGAAATACGAATAAAAAAAAGGGTTCTAAACCTAAAATATAACTACCAGGGGGGCCTTCCCCTCCCTTTAGTTCACCAGATCTGGCTTGTAGAAGCCGAAAGGTTTGTCACCGAGGGGAGGAAGACCCACAGACAAAGCCGGTAAGACTACTTCCTTTTTGTTTCTGTTTTTTTTATTTCGTATATGCATGTAAAGAAACAAGTAAGAACAAGAGACAAAAAATTTACCACTGGATTGTCTTTTGATTATCTTGGAAGTTTACAACTCTCAGATTTTTTGTATTACAAGATCTCTTTTCTCCCTTTTTTGTTCTTACTCTCCCTTTTTTTCGCTAATCCCCGTTACAAAAGCCCCGTTTCATATATATTATTGCCTCTGTTTTTTTGGTTGCAAGTTGCATCTTCCTTTTTTCAGATCTGAACTGACACTTTGCTTGTTGTCTTTGGCATAATCTGAACGCGGGGACTGAATATCGGCATGGTGACGATGTGGTCATTCTGTCAGCGGCCAGACGCGTTTTCGGCCGTTAGATCAGATCTGATCTAACGGTCGAGATGGCTTGAAGAACGATCGGCCTGGATGAAGCCTCGATTCGATGAGACGGCTTCAGATTTCGCCACGTGGAGCTCCGCAGTCGAGGAGTCAGAACGCGTGGATCTTACGCGCGCGTGGGATATTAAAGCGTCCGCGCGTGGACCACACGCGCGCGTGGCACTCGAACGGTCCATACGTGTGGAACACGCGCCTGGCAGATATTTTTGACCTTGGTTGCATCGTGGCCGTTGGATCAGATCTTGATCCAACGGCCCACAGTTACCTGTACATTGTAATTAAACGGGATTCAGATTTGGGCCAAACGGGCCTTGTAATTGAACTTGTAATTGGACTTGGACTTCATGTTTATTTGGGTTTAATATATATTTAAATTTTTCATTTTACCAGCCCAATAATATCAATAATAATATAATTATAACAGCAATACATGTATATACGAAAATGTATACTTATATTATACAATCATTAATTAATATAATATTCTAGTATACATACGTATAACCATACATATAATTAACATAACATCTATATATTAATCAAATACGCTCATACTCTAGATACATACGCGACATACATACACCCCTAATACGTATACATAGCTTATACATGCACACACCACCTTATATTAGTAACATTCATATAATAAATATACATGCAATATTAATATATTTACAAGTGAAAATGAGTGATTACAGAGAGTGTTTTAGAAGTATTGTTTTCTTGGATCATCTCAAATGAAAAAAAAAACAAGTTGAATTTATAAGCTCAAAATTAAGGGTAAAACCGTCCAAGTAAAAAATAAATTTGAACAAATTTAAATACCGATTTCAAAGCTTCCAAAATAGTCCCATAATTACCATTAATCACGTTAAAAATAGTTAAAAATATATTTGTAATAGCTACCGTAAAACAGTCACTGAAAATAATCCAGATACAGTATTGTAAATACTGCTGTAATTTACCACTCAAACGTCTGGAAATTAGATTGTAAATTAGCAGTCAATTAGCAGGAGTTTTAAAGTCAAACAGCTACAAAATTTTCAATTTAAAACAATAATTAAACCGCTAAAAACGTTGACGCTACAAAGGCTAATGAACATTCTGTCAAAATCAGCAATTATTATAAATACAGAAGAGCAAAGAACTTGTTCTAGTGTTCAAAATATTTGAAGAAAAACAATTCTTCCGTAATCTCTGTAAAAATATTATACACGTACGTGTTAAAGACATATGTTAAAACAAACACAGACCAAACAAGCAATTGTGGTGGTGCACGCGTACAAGACCCTTGTAGTATTTCTATTCAACAATGAGGGCTAGAAAGGATTCTATATAAATCCAACTCAAAGTTCTTTCCCATCCAATGTGAGATTACATACTTTATCATACTTAAGTATTACCAACACCGATGATCACAACTCTTCATATAATTACATCATTACATGCGAGGCAATGCAGAGTATAGTGGCGGAGTCAGAACTTTTGTATATTGGGGTCAATGCAGAGTATGAGAAAATGAGGATTCTTGTACCACTATAATAACTATTGTTGGCCTCGTACCTCAACAAATTAAGTGAGATTAAGTGGGGTCAATTCTAATATTTTTTTACAAAAAAATTCTAAAAATAATATATTAGCTCATTGAAAACCTCATACCCTAACAAATTGACCCCACAAATGTTAATATAGATCCGCCCATGGGCATTGTCAACTAGACTACATTTGTTCCACCCGAGAAGCAGTCATCAATATTGTAGCGTATTAATAGATTTAGGCTTTGTTTTTTGTTGTGGTGGGAAAACCAAAGTTTGAGAAGCTAGTTTGGGGGGCAAACCAATATTTTGGCACTCAAAAGTTGAGTGTTTTTTTGTTGCTTTTAAAATTTTTTGGGTAGAAAAACTAATTTGGGAAGCCAAACACAACAAAAAACAAGCCCTTAGTCATTCTCTAATCGCTATTTTGTTTGTTATTTTTAAAATATTTATCGCGATTTATACAAATAAATTTACTTATAAATTTATACAAATCATAGTTATAAATAATTATTAAAATTATATTAACTGGTATCAAATTTATCTGGGTTTTTTTTCTTATCATCCGGAAATTAAGAAAATTAGGCTCCTTCATTTATGTTTTTGTCGATAATCTTTTCATTTTCTTTAAAGAAAAAAAATCAAGTATATTGTACGAATAAAGTATGTTTTAATTTTTTTATTAAACCTTAAAACATATTTTTTCAACTAATATGAATCCAACAAGTGTCCTATTAGAAAAACGGATGATGTTTATCTTAGGAGACACGTGTTCAAATCGCTTTGTCTATATGCCCATTATCAAAGGGTTAAGAACATGTATGAACAAATACTATTCAAAAAAAAATTCAACTGACATGTCAAGTTAACAACTTCATGAGCAAGGGCGGAGCTAATGGGGTGGGAAGGGACCTCCCAAGAATTTTTTTTTCACATTTGTCCCATTATATAATTTTTTAAAACTTAGTTTATTTATGAATTCTTCCCCTTTTAAACATTTATGTTTTGCCCCAATCTTGACTCCGTTCCTATTCATGAGGGTCACCTGTTAGCATGATTTAAGCTTTACAACTTGTTTGTGAATTGTGAGTATCTAGGGGTTCCTCTGATGACAAGAAAATGCAAATAAAAGATTGTGAGCCACTTCTTGAAAAAGTGAGGTGCTCGATCTCTCTCTTTTGTAGGTAAAGCACAATTAGTTCAGACAATTTATTTTATATCTAAAATTATTGGGCTCTGGCATTTTTTTTGCCTAATGATTAAAAATATCTGTGTGAGGTTTTTGTGAAAATGAAACCAAGCTGTCCATGGAGGCTGGAGCTCGAGTTAGTTGAGATCATATATATATGCAGGCTTAAGAATGTGGTTGGAGTGCAAAGATTTGTTTAGTTGGAATAAAATATGGGTGATACAATTGGAGTTCAAGCTGGAACCATTTGTTTATTGAATGTTCTTAATCTAAAAGGATTTTGGAGGAGAGAACCAAATGATTGGAGTAATGAATTGCAGTGAAACATTCAAATGCTTACAGGTAAATCGCTGTTTTGGATATATCTGACTGTTGTACGTTTATGCTGTTTCTTTCTCTTTTTTCTTTCCGTTTGTTGGCAGATCACAGCCACCACAACCAGCTAATAAAGTTTTATATTCACAAGTTCGTTTTTCTTATGACGGTGATAAAGATGAAGCCGACTTCTCAGATGTTGATGCAGAGGAGGAAGAAGATGATGATGAGTTCAACAGCGATGATAGTAATGATGAAGGAATGGATATAATAGCATAAGAATTTGGAGTGAAAAGATATGGTTGGCTTGTTTATACTTGAGGAACTTGATGTTGATCCTGTATCTCTTGATAAAGAAAAGAGTGGTAAAATGTCAAAACCAGCAGTGAGGTTCTATCATCACATTTTTCCATTAGGGTTTATTTTGGCAGTTTTGAGTTGCCTTGCATGACAGTTTTATTTTCTTTCTGTTAGTGGATCTTCAGCATTAGCTAAGTTGACTAAAAAGCAAGTGTCTCTAGAGGACCCTCAAAAACAGGGGCAGATTGAGAAGAAAGAAACTCCACAGGAGCGACTAAAAAGGATTATGAACGAACAGTTAAAAAAGCAAAATATGACATAAATGATATTTATTTAATGCAGCTGTTGATTCAATAGAAAATTATTAGATGGGTCTAGCTCATCACGTTATCCATGGTCTCATCTAATAATAATTTTTTACCTCATTTTTTTTCAAGGTGAAACTTCACATCTTTCCTGCATGTTATTAAATGAATAAATCTCATTAGATATGACTATAGATGGCGTGGTGAGCCGGGACCATATAATAGTTTCTCGATTCAATGATACCCTGTCATGCTCTGTTGGAGGAATTTCACAATCGTTTTGTTAGGCAAAAGTAAAGAGGCAATTGGTACAGTAGGGTTTCTGCTTTTAATAGGAAATGGTGAAGAAGTTAGAGCAGGAGCCCAAAGATTTGAAAAACTTGCAGAAACAAGCCGTCTAACTGCAGCCGCAATAGGAGCTATAGTCACTCTCCTCCAAGGTATATTGCCCTCTATCTTTGTGCTCAATTTGTATGGTTGATGACGAATATCTTTGCAGCAGATTAATATAAGCGTTTTATGATTCATACTTATTGGTCAATTTATTTGTCATTGTGAGAGAATTGGTGGTATTAAGAACAAAGAAAATGTTCACAAAACTATTGGGGTTTGCCTTAGCTTATACAGTTCCCCTTTTTTCTTTGTCCATCTGGGTAAACAAATTTGTTTTGTTATTTTCTTCTCAGAACTGCAGTTAATAATGGTTCCATGGATCATTTTTTATTTTAGGAGTTACTATATAGTTTAGCAATATGATTTTTTTATAGTAACAAAATTTACGGTATAAGATATGTTCTGATAGATCAAATTTGATCTATAAGAACATATCTTATTCAGTAAATGCTTAAAAAGTCCTAAAACCTGGGTCTCTTTTAAGAGTGACGTTATCCTAATGCACAAATACAATAAGAAAACATAGATCTAAAACAAAAAGGGGGCTGGTTTTAGGAAATGTCTTGTGGGTGGAGAACACAGGTTCCCCACATGCCGGTTCTAAGTGTGTAGAGACATCTTTGACGTGATTAGTCCACACTAGCCCTACTCCATGATGGCGATTCGAGTCGGAGGAATATCAATAAATAAATCAAAGCAGATTTAATCGATTGGGGGTAAATTCTATGTAAAATATCTGAATTCTATAAGTTAATCTGAAAGGGAACCTAATAAATAAATAAAAACAAAGTTTTCACAAGTTTTTATATTTAACGGTTTATTTGGACACAACATACTAATGTTGTTATCGGGATAATAGTTACCCTCTTTTTTAATTAAATTGAATACATATATACTTAGTAGACAGAATATAATTAAACATAATTAAATAAAAAGCACTGGTTAAAAAATGAATAAAAAGGTTTTAAAATCGTTACCATTAATTACATGCTAATTACTCTAATTTGCATCTTGTAGCGATCATTTTTCAAGTGTCTTCGCTAAAAAAATGAGGTTTTAAGATGTTTATGGTCTTTTGGGTATTTTAAGAAATGTCTTCCAGGGTTTTAGAAAAAAAACGTATTATTTTAAAAATGGAGTCGCCATCGGCCACTAAGGTACGTCGGGCACCATAAAAACTAGAGATTTTAAAAATGTCGGGTTCGGGAGTCGGTTACGGATGGGGAATGATTAGCACCTCCATAACGCCCAAAATTGGTACTTTAATAATTACTGCTTTAATATTAAACTTTCCGGATTAAAGTGACGATTAAATATTAATCTAACTTAAAAATATAATAATTAAGGTAAAATATTTAATACTTATACTTATCAAAAAAATATCTATATATATTTAGAGTTAATAGTTTATATATATGTTATTTTTACAAAAAAAAATGGATATTTATTTATATTATATATGTAGTAATTAAATAAAATACTATACATATTTTATAAATGTGCATAAAAACTTATATATATAATATGAAAGTATAGAAAATATAAAAAGTTATACACAAAATTTGGGCCGTAGAAAAACTTATATATACATAATAATAAAAATGTAACATTAACATATATATATATATAAAATAGATTATTTTGTATAAATATATTATATACACAATAATAATAATAATAATAATAATGATGATGATAATAATAATGATGATGCAAGATTCAAATTAAAACATATAAAACATCATGGAATTAAATATTAACGGTTAAAATGCATGAAAACTAAATTACAAGGCAAGAAATATAAATAATATAAAATAAAAGTGCTAGAATTAAATTTAATATAACAACAATGACTGAATTGAACTAAAACAGAAATAAAAAGCCACAAAAAACATGAAGGGACGATTTTAAATGTGCATAAGAACTCCAAGGAACTAAACACATAATTATACCATGACTAGTAGCTAAAACGAGATGAAAGTTTGAGGACTTAAGGTGTAATTAGACCCTGGATTAAAACAAATGCGGGAACAAAAGGGAATAACCGATATGGTAAATAGACTGTGGACAGAAACGAAGGAGGGAGGAAAGTTAAAGGACCCGATATGTAATTTCCCATTAAGGACACGCGGATCCTTCCATTGGTTTAGGTCACCGTGTCGGATTGGAGCCTAAAATGGTACCGTTTTGCTTGACTGGTTTAAAGCCAAAGATAGGTATTATTATTTTTTATTTCAAATGAAATAACAAATAAAAAACCTAAATAACCCAGCCCTCATTCTTTATTTCCCTCCACACTCGACGACAGCCACTCCCTCACTCGGCCGACCTTCGCGTGTCGTTCATCGGTGGTCCGACGTCACGGTGGGCATTCGAGCAACAATGACGGCCACTTCAACCTCCAGTAAGTCCAAAACTTTTTCTCTTTTATTTTAGATTTAAAATCAACAAAAAGTTTTGATTTTTGAAACTAAAAAAAAATTGATTTTTAGTTTAGATTCGAAAGCTTAAAAATGCAGAAATTGGGTTTGAAATTTCAATCTGAAATTTTTATTGAATCCACTTACAAATTTTTTGAAATCCCTATTTTCTACAGATTTTTTTACTCCCGAAAAAACACCCTTTACATTTTCATTGTTTCGGTTTTTATAACCAATACTAACAACTCCCCCTTATTTTTGAATATATAGCAAATATGATGACTGGATAAAGGGGCATGGCAGAGTATGGCCGGGTATGGGTGAAGTAGTGGGTTTGACAGCGGTAGTTGTATTAGGTTTGATTTGTTTTGATTTTTCCTTTAATTTATAGGTTGAAATCAATTTAGGGTTAGATTTTAATTTAGAGATTTTGGTTGGGGTGATTTTGGTTACCGGCGGACAGAGCAACGGTGGCCGAAACATGAGCGGATGCGGCGAGATACCGACGGCGGCAATGGCTTAGGGATTTAGGTTTAATTTGTTTTTAGGGTTTTTTGGTTGGGTCGGGTTTAAAGTTTAGAGTATTTGGCTTAGGCCCGGATGAAAAAGGGTCATACAGCTGCCCCTCTTTGCTCGTTGTTGTATAACGGCGACGAAGCAAAGACTACAAATGTCCCATTTCATCCGGTCTGGCCGGTCATCCCCTCTTGACGTATGTCTTCTTTCTTCGGTAGATCTTCTTTTTCTTTGATGCATATCTTTTTTCTTGTCTTGGTTGATCCGCCTTGTCACTCTTAGGGAAGCAAAATCTTCAAAATGGGGATGTCTGTTGGGGAAGCAAAATGAGAGCAACTTGCTATATTATTGACGATGAGCTAATACCTAAAGAAACTTCGACCCAGCTGCAACATTGACGAAGAGATAGGGTCTACAAAATTTGATCCCGCTGCAGCACCGACGAAGAGACAAGATCGATGGATGAAAGTTCTGATGTCTGATCCAGCTACAATTCTGACGAAGATGCATGATCAAAAGATTGAAAGCTCATTTTGATTTTCTTTTTTTCTTTTTTCATTTTTTGATTTTTTTCTCTTTTTCTTACTTTTTTCTTCTTCTTTTTTCTTTTTTTCTTTATTTTTCTTTTTTTTAATTATTTTCTAGCTACAACATTAATAAAGGGAACTTGAAAGTCAATAAATTTGGATCTAACCACATCATCAACGATGGGGGTAAGATAATAACATTTTGGACCCTGCTACACCATCAACGAATGAGTAAAATTGGATAATAGTAACTTGGACCCATCTACACCATCAACGGAGGGAAGGGAACAGATAACAATTTGTATTCCACTACACCATCAACGGAGAAGCAGAACACTAACTGGAACCCTACTACACCATCAACGGAGAAGCAGGATTGAATAGCAACAACTTGGACCTAGCCACACCATCAACAGAGGGACAAGATTGAAAGTTAATTTGGATTCTACGACGCCATCAACGGAGAAGCAGAACAACGACTTGAACCCTACTACACCATCAACAGAGGGGTAGGATTGGATTTCAGCAACTTGGACCCCAGCCACACCATCAACGGAGGGACAAAACCGGATAATTTGACAACTTGGAACTAGTCTTACCATCAACGGAAGGGCTAGATCAAATAACAGCAACTTGGATCTTACTACACCATTAACGGAGGAGCAAGATCGACGAATGACAACAACTTGGACCCATCTTCACCATCAACGGTGAGACAAGATTGGATGATAAAAGTTGATAAATTTTCTTTTGATTTTTCATTTTTATTTTTTTATTTTTTCACCCAGTTTTTTAACTCTCTTTTTTATTTTTTCTTTGCCTTTTTTGCTTTTTTTTATTGACTTTTTTTTCCAATTTTTTTGCTTTTTTCTTGACTTTCTTTTTTTTTCAAAATTTTTTGACCTACAACTATAAGGAAGATACAAGATCCGAAGAAAAAAATTTGGTCTAGTCGTACCATCAACAACGAGACAAGACCTTGACAAAAATTTGATCGACTGTACCATCAACGGAGAAGCGAGATTTGGAAAATGCAGGATCTGCTACATCATTAGCGAAGAGTCGAGATCCGTAGGAAAACTTTGATATGTTCCACCATCAACGGAGAAACGAGATCTTCAAAATTTGATATGCTACACCATCAACGGCAAAACGAGATTGTGAAGAAGTTTGATTCTATTGCACCATTAACAGCGAATCAAGATCTTTAAAATGTTAGATCTGCTACAGCACCGACGGAGAGACAAGACTTGCAGAATGAGAAAACATTAATTAATAATTGCTCAAAAAATTTGTCGATAATATCCTCTATTTGAAGGTTCCAGTTTTTTTGTATATTTGGTCTCCCTCAGGATTGAAGGTCGACCACCGTATAATTCTTCCCCATGTTGAGGAAGTTTGATCTCTTCTTCGAACCTGTTTGTACATACAAGCAAAAAATGAATGCATCTTTAATGCATGAGTCTATTCTAAATGTGTGGTGACTTTGGCATATGTACTAAATCTAAATGCATGGTGGTTTTCAACGTGTGCCAAAATGATTTACAAAATGAATGTAGCTAAATGTATGCGATATTTTTTTTGTGCGGCCCTCAAAGGGATGCCCTTGACTTTCCACTGGTCCTTCTGGGCAATTGGTTTTGTTCACGAGGATGCCCCAATCTCCTTTATGTCCAATCTTCCTCCTTGAAGTCAATCTCTTCAGGAGAATGCCCAAAAAATGCATGTGTAGAAAATTACTTGAAAATTTTACCATAATGTCTCCATATTTGGTTCTTAGCAGCAATAGTCATTTTCCATCATCAAAATATTTTTCTGAACAAAATACATATTTCATTGAAACTTGTAGTTTTTGGCTCTTACAAAATATTCTCACTTCCTTTGGGCTTAGGACAATGAGACTGGTCCAAAAAGTATTCATCTGAAAGAGGTAAAAACTACAAGGGACCTATCAGTCATGGTCAGAATAATTTGATGACTAGCCTGGCCAAAAAGAGTCATAACAAGGCATGCCCCCACATATGGTCATCGAGAATCTTAATTGGGACCTTCATGCTTCAGTAAGGGATTCCCGATGGTAGATAGCCCTGCAGGGTTTTCAATACTTACAACACCAAGCTTGATGTACCTTTCTATTAGCCTCTTGAAGCCCCAACAATTCTCAATTGAGTGGCCAACTTGTCTTGCGTGATAATCACATCTTGCGCTGGGATCATACCATTTCGGGAATAGAGGTTGTAATGGGGCCTGGTGGAAAGGTGCCACTACGTGAGCATTGAGCAGCTCTTTGTACAAATCCCTGTACGAAATTGGTAGTGAAGTAAACTCAATCTTCTAAGTGTTCTTTTTCTGACTCGAATCCTGGATTGGAGAACCTTGAGCATTTGCAGCCTTGGGAGGGACCACTGTCATTGGCTTTGAATAACCGACATTATAAACTCCTGACGAGTTCACCTCATTGTCTCTCTTCCCATACGAAGGCTTCTTGTGAGACGAACTTCCTCCAACATCGATCTTTCCACTTTTAACGGTATTTTCAATGAGCTCACCAGACAACACTAGATCGGCAAAGTTGGTAGTTGCATTACCTATAAGGCGGTCTAAGATATGACCTTCCAAAGTCTGGATGAATATGACTACTGTTTCTTTCTCACCAAGAGGGGGTTGGACTTGTGCAGCTATGTCTCTCCAACGTTGCGCGTACTGTCTGAAGCTTTCATTAGACCTCTGCTTCATGTGTTGCAGAGTCCAACGATCAGATACCACATTACTGACGTGTCGGTACTACTCTAGAAAGGCTCTAGCCAAGTCTTTCCATGATTTTATTTGATGGCGGCTCAACTGATTATACCATCGGGCGGCAGATCCTGATAGACTATCCTGAAAAAATGTATTAATAGCTTGTCGTCTCTTCCATATCCTGTCATCCTCCTACAAAACACAGTGAGGTGAGCGCGAGGGCAACTGGTTCCATCATAATTTTCAAACTCCGGGATCTTGAATTTTGGAGGTATTACCAAATCTGGGACAAGACTGAGTTCACTGGCATCGAATCCACTGAAGGTATCATTTATCTCCATGGCTTGTATTTTTTCTTTGAGTCATTTGCAACGTTCTTGTAACGACCCAGGTTTCGAGTTAAAGAATCGAGTCTTGGACTGAGTTTTGGGCCTGCGGTTCATGGCCCAATTAAAAATGTGTAATTGGGCTTAAGGGTAAATATGGAAAAAGAAAATAAAAAGAAATAAAAAGAAAAAAGGTTATTTGAATTTTAAATAGTAAGTGGGTGGTTGGAAAGAGGGAAGAGGAATGGGAGAAGAGAGAGAAAAGGAAAAAGATGAGAATGGTAAGAGAGAGATAAAAGAGAGGAAAAGTTTGGGGTAAGAATTTCAAACTTCGATCTACGGAGATCTAACCGTCCAATCGTACTTTTCAAACTCCGAGATCTTGAATTTTGGAGGTATTACCAAATCTGGGACAAGACTGAGTTCACTGGCATCGAATCCACTGAAGGTATCATTTATCTCCATGGCTTGTACTTTTTCTTCGAGTCATTTGCAACTTTCTTGTAACGACCCAGTTTTCGGGTTAAAGAATCGAGTCTTGGACCGAGTTTTGGGCCTACGGTTCATGGCCCAATTAAAAATGTGTAATTGGGCTTAAGGGTAAATATGGAAAAATAAAATAAAAAGAAATAAAAAGGAAAAAGGTTATTTGAATTTTAAATAGTAAGTGGGTGGTTGGAAAGAGGGAAGAGGAATAAGAGAAGGGAGAGAAAAGGAAAAAGATGAGAATGGTAAGAGAGAGATAAAAGAGAGGAAAAGTTTAGGGTGAGAATTTCAAACTTCGATCTACGGAGATCTAGCCATCCAATCGTGACACCACTGCCGCCATTGTGTTCATCTCGCTGAGACGAGTCCGTCGGTACCAGCATCACCACCATCAGAGTTGCCGTCGGAAGAGGTGAGAGAGAAGAAGTTTTAGGTTGGGCTATTCAAGGGGGTTAGAGGGCTCGAATCAAGAAACGGAGGCCATCAACGAGTTCAGCAGAGCCGCCGTCATGCGCCACCACGCGCCGCCGCTGCGTGCGGGCATGGTCCAGCACCAGAGGGACTGAGCCACCCGAGTGGACTCGGCCAAGTCAGGTAATTTTAATGCGCTAGCAACAAACTATAATGATGATTCCTTGTGTTTTACCTGAATATAATAATATGTTTGATTAAGTTATTTTAATGCGCTAGCAACAAACTATAATGATTCTCATAAGCTTTAGGAGTATAATAGGGCATCGTAATTAATATCGGCATATACTCGATAATCGCTTATAGAATCGATAATTAATACTATTTGGCCTAAAGATTAATTGATGATGGAAATTGATGAATATGTTTAACAAGTGGTTATTACTATAATAGACGAGAATATGTAAATTGATGAGAATAAATTGTATTACTCTTCCATAAAACGTAACAACTCGGTAATGCTTGATTGGTTGTAATAGCAACAATAGGGACTCGTGGTAGGTCGTTTGATGGTTGTGTGCCAGGTAGGGCACTTGTATGGATCTGTGGTGGATCATGTATGGTTACGTGCCAGGTAGGGCACTTGTTTAGTTATGAGTCTTTGTTTGGTGGGATCCGGATACCTAGTGAGTGAGTGTTGCAACACATGAAGGTCATCCGATGTGAGATTCCGGGTGATGAAATGAAGGCCATCTGATGTGAGATTCCGGGTGATGATATTTGCTCGATGTGAGATTTTGAGCCTCGCTCGATGTGAGATTCTAAGAGAAAACTTGATGTGAAATTATGAGTATACCGCTCGATGTGAGATTCCGAGTAGCTCGATGTGAGATTTCGAGCATGGGTGGGCTTTCTAGTGTCGGGTGATATTGAGCCTCACTCCTGGTTTGTTTACTTTTATGTTGATGTATTGTTGTGCTATGGCATGTGTTTAGGCGATTATGGTAGCGCCATATGTTTATTTACCTTTCCTTATTGCTCGTACTAGCTTGCATGCTTACATTTATAATTAGCATGAAGTACAGTAGAGTTGATGTGTACCACTGAGCTTTGTAAGCTCAACGCTCAGAATTGTTGTTTCCATGCGTAGGTTGAACGTTGGATTGCGGGATCGTGAGGCATTGTCAGACCGAGATTCTAGCACGTGGTGGTTTTCAGTGTACGGTATTTGAGTCTAGTAGGCTATGTATTCATAGGACCTTACATGTGGACTCTGTAATTATTATTTTGAATTTGTATTATTTAAATTTGTACTTCAAATGTCTTAAATTTAAATTGGAGCTCCTACGTAATATTTTATTTACTTATATACATATTTATTTTGATCGTTGGTTTTAAATGCTTTTGCAACTCGATGGGTTGATCCTGTTTGAAAAGAAAATTTTATGGTTTTGGGTTTGGGCTTGAGGCCTAAATGTGACATCCAGGTCGAGGGCGTTACATTTGGTATCATAGCCTAGGTTTAGTCGGTTCTAGAAAACCCCGGGGTGGTATAGGTATTTTAGTAAGGTGTCTAGTAAATACAAGCCCCTAAACTAAACTCGTACTCCTTAAGGCTAGAATTCTGATAGTGCGTCAAATGTTGCAACGTCAAGATGGTTTTGATCGTGGCCGATAAGACTGAGTTAAGTGTGGGACAGTTAATGGTAGTGATCCCCGAAGTGCGGTCGCCTTAGGTTGTCAAGATACAAGTTAGTTGGATGGCACCCAAGTTGAGAATGTGTTCTCCTCTTGTCGCATGAGTAGAATTTTTGTTATGTGTTGTAGTCACCTTGAAGTCTTCAGATTCTTTGCAATAGTTCACAGTAAGGAATCCTTATCGTCATGCGTGGATAAAGGTTTTATTGTGGAAATGGATAATCTGCTTTTGAATTCCATCAGTGAGCGAATATTGGTTGGAGGACCTTTTTTCTGTTTAAAAATGAGTCCTTGTTGGTAATTGGAAAGTACCATTGTCATTATTAGAGGCATTCAACGAAGATAGTGGATTTATAACCCATTAGTTCGTTAGTGTATGGTCGAAGTTAGACGTTCTACAGGTTTGAGAGAGCCATCTTCTTAAGAGTTGTTGCACTGTAGAAATCATTCTGGTTAATCAACTGTGGAGTTAGCCGGTGATGTCGAGAGAGAGTTTAAGACTTCGCGACCTCGATGGAACCCAGCTTTTACAATAGAAATGTTGGATCGTAGCCCTTTTGTCGTGATTTTCGTAGTGATAGTTTTGAGGATGGCAACAGGGTCGTGAGATAGGTTTGACCAAATTGATAGGTGTTAATGTGTTTATTTTGATGCTTGAGAGCTTTTAATCTACCAGATGGCTTGCTTATGCCTCGCGAAGGGGGTCGTTAAGTTTTTTTCCTTTCGAGAACGTGAGTAAATGTTGAGGTAAGACCGAGTTAGATGCCGGGCCATCATAGTTGTTAGAGGTTATCGACCCAGTTGAGTAGTGGAGGCTCAGCTTCGGAGGAACAAATTGAGTAATGTCATTTTCATCTAGGTGCTTCACTCAAGGGAGAGTTAGACTTATCCCCTAGTAAAAAAATTGGTTCGTGATTGTGTTGCCCAAACATTGATAGTTGTTAAATGATCGTAGAAGACTGTTACCTGTTTCAGAGGGCGGACAACCTGTTTAACCGATGTGAGGTGCATATGTATTTTTCTAAGATTAGTTGGAAGGGTGATGCTTATTGTTATGGTTAGAAAATGGGTTTTTGGAAGAAAGATTCTCTTTTCTCTTGAGTATGTTGTGTTAGTGAGTAATGTTCGCGGTGACATCAAGGTACTTTGGTGAAGATAAGGTATGAGCCGTTGTGTTGTCTCTTGAATATGAGTTGGATGTTTTGCGTGACAAGTGTGGATGTGAAGGAATACAGAAAGTTTGGTGTTGAAAAGATAATTATCTCAAGGACCGTGTATGTGGGGCTATCCTAAATAGAGATCATGTAAAAGAGTGTCGATACTAGCTCGGTGCAGTATCGATACCAAAGTGTTTGTTAGCACGTTTTAAGTTAAGAGTTGATTTGCTTTGGGAGCCATGAGGAGAAACATCTGATTTTTAGTTAAGAGGATACAATGTTACGATTGAATTTGGGTGCGATGGTCGCCAATAAGCTTTGGAAATCTTGTGGTAGGTGTTTTGGGGAAGGCGTATCAAGGTAAGAGATTCTCTCTTAAAGTACAGTGATCGGTATACAACGAATTTTAAGAGTAACAGTTGACGTTAAGCTTTCGTCACGTGTTCGGGAAATAGTGTAGAGTTGTGTGTTGAGATTGTAACAAGTGGCCGCTTGCTATCAGTTAAGAGATAAGTATTGAGTTCCTCAGGGTTGATAGAATGCTGTGGTATTCATCGGTGGAAATTAAATAAATGATCCTGGATCTTGCAAAGGATTATGAGTGCACAGATTTGATGGGATTTTTCTGAGTAATGGTATGATTATAGATTAGTACCGTTTGATATCTTTGGCAAGGGTAAGAGTCGTATATGAAGTCTGCATGGTTTGTTATGAGTTTGGGGTTTGAGATGGAACCTTATCCCTTTGTGGGATTTCTTGTAATGACAAAATCTGAGTAATGGTTCAGATGACATGTTTTGAGATGCTTTATAGTTTAGTGTGTGAGCTCCATGCGTAAACTGAACTATGTGAAATGGTTCAGCTTTCAAGGTGAGTTATCATGCCGAGTCAAGATAAGTGCTTGAGGAGTCGAGATGTCGTTTGTTCCAGAAGTCTTACACCGGGCAAGCAAAGATATTGGTAAGGGATGCTATCTGAGTTAGAGTCTCCTTCAGAGAGTCGTCACTTGATGAACCGCTTCATTTTGGTCACAGCGGTTGTGTATCCCCCTGTCTTTCAGATCTTGTGGAGTTGTGGAAAGATTTTGTTGTGCAACGACCTTATGGGTCCTTCAGCGTAAGTTAAGTTCTCGGTGGCAAGTTTGTGTGATGCTTGGCCAAGGCACTGTCAGGTTTGTACAAAGTCTTGGGTAATGCACCGAATTGAGATGGATCTCTTTAACGAAAATGGTCATTTAATTTGAGTTGTACGTCACAGTAGAGTGTTTATGTCACCTTTTAGCATAAGATTTGAGGTTGATAGAACCTTTTCCTTGGTGGGCCTTGTTTGCGACGATAGTTTTGAGTGGTTTTACTGGGGATGTGTTCTCCAGATATGTTATGATTCGAGTCGTAAGACCTTTGCGAGAATCGAGTTAGTGGGGGTTATGTTAGTTACCAATATGGGATTCCATGCTGAGTTAATGTGAATGCTTGGACCGAGTTTAGGGTGTAATTTGTTTTCAAAGGTTGGTGTCCGCCCAGCGATGCTTTGGAAGGGGATGCCGTTAGATGTCAGAGTCTCCATCAGAGAGTTACCACGATAATAGTTGTTTAGTTTGGATGCAATGGTTGTTTAACCTTCTGTCCTTTTGACCGTATGTTGTAGTAGAAGAATTTGTGTGCAACAATCTTTTGGGATACCACAGAGTAAGTTAAGTTTCTTTGAGAAAACATTTGTGTGACGTTTTGTCAAGGCACCGTTGGGTTTTGGCTTGTCGTTATGATGTACCGAACGAGGATGAAATCCCCTAATAAAAAAATCAGTTGAGGTTTTGGCTTGCCCGGGTCGTATTGATAAGTGTTGTGAGAGATCAGAGTGGCACGACGGGAAATCTTGGGGACGCCGAAGAGTTAGGAGGGTTTGGTATCTCCACGGTTATGGATGCAAATTTCAAAGACGAAATTTCTTTTAAGGAGGGGAAAGTTGTAACGACCCGAGTTTCAGGTTAAAGAATCGGGTCTTGGACCGAGTTTTGGGCCTGCGGTTCATGGCCAATTAAAAATGTGTAATTGGGCTTAGGGGTAAATATGGAAAAAGAAAATAGAACGAAATAAAAAGGAAAAAGGTTGTTTGAATTTTAAATAGTAAGTGCGTGGTTAGGAAGAGGAATGATGGAAGAGAGAGAAAATGAAAAAGATGAGAATGGTGGGAGAGAAAGAAAAGGGAGAAAAAGTTTGGGGTGAGAATTTCAAACTTCAATCTTTGGAGATCTTGTCGTCCGATCATGACACCACCACCGCCATTATGTTCATCTCGCCGAGACGAGTCTGCCGGTACCAGCATTACCGCCGTCAGAGTTACCATTAGAGGAGGTGAGAGAGATGCAGTTTCGGGTTAGGCTGTTCAAGAGGGTTAGAGGGCTCGAATCAAGAAACGAAGGCCACCAACGAGTTCACTGGCTCGAGAATAGTCGACTGGTGAAGTTTGGTCACTAGAGGCCACCGGAGCCACCGTCACGCGCCCCCACGTGCCGTCCCTGCCCGTAGGCGTGGTCCAGCACTAGGAGACCGAGCCACCTGAGTGGACTGGGCCCAACTTTGCCGAGTCAGGTAGAGCTAACTCAGCGCCGCGCCAAGCCAAGTCGCGCCGTCCATCGCCGACCACCTCCATTGACCATTGACAGCCGTTGACCGTTAACCGTCATTGACCATTGACCGCCACCGTTGATCGTTGACCGTTGGCCGGTGTTGACTTTTTTCAGGGGACCCTACCCTAGGGTTTCTCGATGTTCCGGATCCAATGGCTTAGTCCGTTTTGCGAAATTCAAATCGGTAAGCTGTTTTTATGTGTTTAACCCTTCGCTTGGCTTAGGAGGTGTTTGAAGTTTAAGTATTTTCTTAATTGTTGTTATGCGGGGATTGATCGAGGTCGATTATCGGACCAAGTGGTATTTTGGGAAGCTAGGATGAGGATTTTAGCGATGTCAACATAAGGTTAGTACACCTCAAACTCCGAAATGCTTTATGAGCATCATAAGTGTAATTGTCTTTGCCTGTTAGTGGTTGCAAAATAGAAGATGAGTAATACGCATGCGTCGGTACTGTTATTGCAAGGCTTGATAATTATTATGATACTTGATGAGCTTGAAAATGTTAAAAATGTCATAAGCTGTAGAGACCGTATAGGATTGTTCGAATATCTATATAATTATCTGATTGTATGACTGGTTGTTTGACTGATTTATGATGATTCCTTGTGTTTTACCTGAATATAATAATATGTTCGATTAAGTTATTTTAATATGCTAGCAACAAACTATAATAATTCTCATAAGCTTTAGGAGTATAATAGGGCATCGTAATTAATATCGGCATATACTCGATAATCGCTTATGGAATCGGTAATTAATACTATTTGGACTAAAGGTTAGTTGATGATGGAAATTGACGAATATGTTTAACAAGTGGTTATTACTATAATAGACGAGAATATGTAAATTGATGGGAATGAATTGTATTACTCTTCCATAAAACGTAACAACTCGGTAATGCTTGATTGGCTGTAATAGCAACAATAGGGACCCGTGGTGGGTCATTTGATGGTTATGTGCTAGGTAGGGCACTTGTATGGATCCGTGGTGGATCATGTATTGTTACGTGCCAGGTAGGGCACTTGTTTATTTATGAGTCATTGTTTGGTGGGATCAGGATACCCAGTGAGTGGGTGTTGCAACACATGAAGGGCATCCGATATGAGATTTCAGGTGATGAAATAAAGGCCATCCGATGTGAGATTCCGGGTGATGATATTTGCTCGATGCGAGATTCCGAGCCCCACTCGATGTGAGATTTTGAGCGAAGACTCGATGTGAGATTCTGAGTATACAGCTTGATGTGAGATTTCGAGCAGCTCGATGTGAGATTCCGAGCATGGGTGGGCTTTCCAGTGTCGGATGATATTGAGCCTCACTCCTGTTTTGTTTACTTTTATGTTGATGTATTGTTGAGGTGTTGTTGTGCTATGTCATGTGTTTAGGCGATTATGGTAGTGTCATATGTTTATTTACCTTTCCTTACTGCTCGTACTAGCTTGCATGCTTACGTTTATTATTAGCATGAAGTATAGTAGAGTACATGTGTACAACTGAGCTTTGTAAGCTCAGCGCTCGGAATCGTTGTTTCCGTACATAGGTTGACCGTTGGATTGCGGGATCGTGAAGCACTGTCAGACTGGGATTCTAGCATGTGGTGGTTTTTAGAGTACGGTATTTGAGTCTAGTGGGCTATGTATTCATAGGACCTTACATGTGGAGTCTCTAATTATTATTTTGAAATTGTATTATTTAAATTTGTACCTTCAAACGTCTTAAATTTAAATTGAAACTCCTACATAATATTTTATTTACTTATATACATATTTATTTTGATCGTTGGTTTTAAATGCTTTTGCAACTCGTTGGGTTGATCCTGTTTGAAAAGAAAATTTTATGGTTTTGGGTTTGGGCTTGAGGCCCAAATGTGACATCCGGGTTGATGGCGTTACAGTTCCTCGATCTCTTTCGATGGTTCATTTCTTGATTTGTTAGATTCAATCAATTGATCTATCTCGGAGACAAAATTTTTAGCCTGATTGCCCCCTAGCTTAGCTTCTGATGCGGCGGGTAAATTTGCTGGGATAGGGGCGCTGGCCTGAAGTAGTTGAGATTTTTCCATAGAAATTACCACTCGAGGGTTGGTTTGATTTTTAGCTTGAGTAGGGGTGAACCCTGAAGGATATATAAGATCTTCATTTTCCTCGCAAGACCTACCCCAAGGCCAATAGCAGAGGCCTCTCCTTGTTCAGGAAACTTGCATCCGAGCATCTGTGCCAATTTATCGAGTATGTCTTGTTGAGATTTTACAAATTGATCCCTTATCTCTTGTTGGGCTTTGGCTAATTGGTCCTCCAGTTTTTGGGTTAAATATGCTTGCAAAGTCTTCTAGTTCTGCTCAATCCTATCCAGTCTGTCTTCATTTGCCATCTTTGTCTTACTTCTTGTTCTGTATGGATGTTGAATCGATTGATCTTTCATCTTTCCTAGTATTGCTATCACAGGGCATCCCGAGGATCAGTCTCAAAATGAATGCATGTAAAAAACAAAGTATATGTCCTATATGCGAATGCACTACTGCAAAAATCAAAAGTCATGATATGCAATACAGTGAATGCCAAAATGAACAGATATGAAGTGATCACAAAAATGGGTCAATTTGAAATTAAAATAATCAAATGAATAAATTAAAGTAAATAAGGTAAAAATAAATGATTTCTGATCGGGCAAACCACTTGAACCAACATCTTTATGTCATACAATGCTAACGCAACAAAAGTATGTGTAAAGTAAAAAAATAAAATAAAACAAAAAAAGAAATGAATTAGAACCGAATAAACTCAATAGATACATAAATAAAAAGCGAAATAGATAAGGCAACAAGCAGAGCAATCCTATTTATCCCATCTAAAACACATAAGTAATCCGCATGGCTCTAAAATGGTGTGCTTTCTATATTCTCTACATGCAGTTTTGGTGCTAAGAGGTACCCGAATTGTCCTTGTTGTCCCCTACTAAGAGTAGTAAGGCCCCCGATCATTACCCATTATAGGCTCATTTTAATCGGGTTCAACTCAGGGGGACCCATTCGCTTATACCCATACGAAGGAACGATGTCCTCACGAAAGCATAAGGTACTCGAGCCCCAAAGGTACTTGCTAGGCCCATACGGAGGAACGATATCCACATGAAAGTACTAGCGTTTTCCCCCCACTTAAAAGGACGGGTTTATATGCCAAATTTTAAATGCGTTAAAATAAACGCGCAATTATAACCAAATGTTAATTTAATAGTCACTTTACTCCATAATTTCCAATATTAGTAAAGCGATCATTATTTAAAAAGATTGACTCTCTTTTATTTTTGAAAACAAAAAAAATGTCCTTAGCGGAGTCGCCATCTGTAGCGATCCTTTTTCGAGTGTCTTCGCTAAAAAAACGAGGTTTTAAGGTGTTTGGGGTTTTTTGGGTATTTTAAGAAACGTCTTCCATTGGGGTTTTAAAAAAATATATTATTTTAAAAATGGTGCCGCCACCGTCCACTAAGGTAGGTCGGGCACCATAAAAACCAGAGATTTTAAAAATGTCGGGTTCGGGAGTCGGTTACGGGTGGGGAAGGATTAGAACCCCCATATCGCCCAAAATTGGTACTTTAATAATTACCGCTTTAATATTGAACTTTCCGGATTAAAGTGACGATTAAATTAAAATTTGGGTGTAAGTGCGAGTAGATTTTAAAGGCCCTATTATTCGAGAGTAAATCGAAAGACCACCATCACTACGCTTGATACTGGCCACGTTTACGCTCTAATAAAAGGGCACTGCATTGACAATAATATATCCGAAATGCAACTTAAAATATGGCAAACATAAATAAATACAATGCAATAAAAATATAAATAAATATTAACATAATAAAATACTAATCTGAAACATACATATAAATATTAATCTAACATAAAATTATAATAATTAAGGTAAAATATTTAATACTTATACTTATCAAAAAAATATCTATATATATATTTAGAGTTAATAGTTTATATATATGTTATTTTTACAAAAAAATGGATATTTATTTATATTATATATGTAGTAATTAAATAAAATACTATACATATTTTACAAATGTGCATAAAAACTTATATATATAATATGAAAGTATAGAAAATATAAAAAGTTATACATAAAATTTGGGCCGTAGAAAAACTTATATACACATAATAATAAAAATGTAACATTAACATATATATAATATATAAAAATAGATTATTTTGTATAAATATATTATATACACATAATAATAATGATAATAATAATAATAATAATAATGATGATGCATGATTCAAACTAAAACATATAAAACATCATGGAATTAAATATTAAGGGTTAAAATGCATGAAAACTAAATTACAAGGCAAAAAATATAAATAATATAAAATAAAAGTGCTAGAATTAAATTTAATATAACAACAGTGACTGAATTGAACTAAAACAGAAAAAAAAGCCACAAAAAATGAAGGGACGATTTTAAATGCGCATAAAAACTCCAAGGGACCAAACACATAATTATACCATGACTAGTAGCTAAAACGGGATGAAAGTTTGAGGACTTAAGGTGTAATTAGACCCTGGGTTAAAACAAACGTGGGAACAAAAGGGAAGGACCGATATGGTAAATAGACCGTGGACAGAAACAAATGAGGGAGGAAAGTTCAAGTACCCGGTGTGTAATTTTCCCATTAAGGAAACGCGGATCCTTCCTTGGGTTCGGGTCACTGCGTCGGGTTGGAGCCTAAAACGGTACCGTTTTGCTTGACTGGTTTAAAACCAAAGATAGGTATTGTTTTTTTATTTCGAATGAAATAACAAATAAAAAACCTAAATAACCAGTCTCCACTCTTTATTTCCCTCCACACTCGACGGCAGCCACTCCCTCACTCGGTCGGCCTTTTTGTCGTTCATCGGCGATCCGGTGTCATGGTGGGTATTTGAGCAACAACGACGGCCACTTCAACCTCCAGTAAGTTCGAAACTTTTTCTCTTTTATTTTAGATTTAAAATCAACAAAAAGTTTTGATTTTTGAAACTAAAAAAACTGATTTTTGGTTTAGATTCGAAAGCTTAAAGATGCAGAAATTGGATTTGAAATTTCAATCTGAAAATTTTATTGAATCCACTTACAATTTTTTTGAAATCCCCTTTTTCTACAGATTTTTTTTACCCCCGAAAAAAACCCCTTTACATTTTCATTGTTTCGGTTTTATAACCAATACTAACAACTTCCCCTTATTTTTTAATATGTAGCAGACCTGATGACTGGATAAAGGGGCATGGCAGAGTATGGTCGGGTATGGGTGAAGTAGTGGGTTTGGCAGGGGTAGTTGTATTAGGTTTGATTTGTTTTGATTTTTTTCCTTTAATTTATAGGTTGAAATCAATTTAGGGTTAGATTTTAATTTAGGGATTGTGGTTGGGGTGATTTTGGTTGCCGGCGGACAGAGAAACGGTGGCCGGAACATGAGTAGCGGCGGCGAGATACCAACGGCGGCAATGGCTTAGGGATTTAGGGTTAATCTGTCTTTAGGGTTTTTCAGTTGGGTCGGGTTTAAAGTTTGGAGTCTTGGGCTTAGGCCCTGATGAAAAGGGGTCATACACATCTCTTTGTCAAAAATTCAAGATAGTAATTGAGATGTTTCAGAGACACTAAATCACGTAAAATCTACCAATTATAATAATTATTCTAACATGTATTAAAATTCAAATACTTGATGAACTTTAAATTACTTTTTTTTATAGGTGAGCGATTGACCTGCACTAAGTGATTAAAATGGATGACAAATGAATTTCTGGAATGTCAAAAATTCCAACCACTAATAAAGATCAATGAGATCTTGTGACTGCTTCTAAGATTAAAGCAATGTATTGAGTCATTTCGTGTGCAGAGTCACGTTCACGAAAGGGATCTGTGAGTTGATATCTCAATTTTTTTTAATTTTTTAATAATATTTATATAATAATATTAAAAAATAAAACTAAAATCACTTTAAAAGACATCATTTTAAAAAACATTATGCATTAATTTTTCTAAATTCTGACACTACGATTTAGATTTTTTAACTTTATCATTAGTATATTCTATCACCTCAAGATTAAAAGAGATTGTTATTGTAATTTAGACTATGCATATTCAAATGATATTACATTATTCAGTAGCATGTTTTCTTTTCATAGTTTAAATAGAATAATGGCACTAAACATAATCACTATACAGCTTTCAATTAAATTTCTAATCTGATATTGATAGCACTAATGCTGGCTAACATTACATGACTAGGGACAATGATAATGTGTTGAATTATGAACGATTTAACATAATTTTAGTGGAACCAATGGCCCATGACACATGACTTAAAAAGAGTGACAAATTCCAGAATTTACTCTTGTATAAGAACTTGCTTAGTCATGCTTAAGTAGTTAAGTTCCGTATGAGTGATTTTTTATATGCGTATTGGGTAAAACAATTTTTACTCTTTAAAATTAAAATATAAATTCTTAATTCTTAAACCTTAAATTCTTATAGTAAATTATAAAATTCTATAAACTAAATTCATAATCTCTAAACCTTAAACTAAATCTCTAACACCTGAAACATAAAATCTTATATAATTTAAACAACAAAATACGTGTATCGAATAATATTTAAGATTAACTCTTATAGTTCAATACGGTCTTACCCAATTTGACTTATTATTGAAATAAATATATCTGCATATAACTATAGAAATATACAAATATTAAAATGAAATTTTAATGTTTTAATATCTCAAATAGTAAAATTAAATTGGACAAGTCTAGAACAAGCGACGTACACCGCTGAATACCACTAACACAATCAGGGATAGACTGGGGGTGGAGGGGACGGTCGTCCCCCTAAAATTTTGAAATTCCTATACGATTTAAAATTTATAGAATTTTTCTATGTATTTTCTATTGAAAATCTATTTTCTCCTCCCTAAATTTTTATAAGTTCACCCCCTAACCTAAAGTCACGCGTCCGTCCCTGAACGCAATACAACGCTGAACATCATTAATTTTTAAATGACTTTTAAATCATTGTTAAAAATCGCAAAGACTCGACATGCAATTAATCATATTTCAAAATAAAATTAGAAAAAATTATTCTATGAACCATTCTCACAATCTTATCTATGGTCTTATCCAATTAAACAAACTCACGTCATCTTTATTTTTCATAGAATGTTTTTATAAATTAAAATTTACTAATCATCATCTTCTTCCTCATACCTCATATATTTTATTATAATATATTAATGAATAAAATCGTTAAAATAAAAAAAATACTCAAAAACTTAACCCACAAATCAAAAGATACAAAATATAATAATTATTAATAAAATCACTGCATTTCAATCTCAACTCAACATTCAATAAAATCACTCCAGTAATTTGGGTGTTATTATTATTATTATTTGTCTCTTTTGAAAACTTGACAAAACACTGTTTCTTGGCAAAAACAAGTTGCAGGTGATCAGCAATGACATCTTCGAGTTTTTACCTCATCTAACTGTGTTGGACTTGTCGGTAAACGAAGATTTACAAGCACTGCCCAAAGGAATTTCGCAACTGGTTTCACTACAATGCCTTGATCTATCCTTTACTAGTATAACAGAGTTGCCAATAGAGTTGAAATGCTTGACAAAACTGGTAATCTTGGACTTGAATTACATGTACAATCTCAGAGAATTTCAATTTTCGAGTTAGCTTGAATAAGTAGTTCAAGTTAAATAATTTAACTCCAATCTAATAGTCTAATGTATAATCTTGGACTTGAATTACATATACAATCTTGTATAATTTTATTAATAATAATTTTATTTTTTGTCTCTTTTGATTCGTGGTTAAGTTTTTTGGATATTTTTTATTTTAACAATGTCTTTCATTAACATATTAGAATAAATATAGAAAATATGAGGAAAAAGATAATGATTTGTAAATTTTAATTTATAAGAAAAATATTATGTGGAAAATAAAGATGATGCGAGTTTATTTAATTGGTAAGAGCAAGGATGAGATTATGAGAATGATTTATGAAATAATTTCATTTAATTTTATTTTAAAATATAATTAAATAAATATCGAGTCTTTGAGATTTTTAATAATTATTTAAAAGTCATTAAAAATTAACAATGTTCAACAGTATATTGCGTTAATAATATTTAGCGGTGTGCGTCACCCGTTTTAAAATTATCCAATTAAATTATCAAACATAAAAAATGTTTTATGCAAAATCTTCCGGATAAAACAAACCATCAATTTTTTTCTTCAAAATCAACAGAGTTTTCAAAAATCATTTTTAAGTGTTGTTTGCCGTTAAATAATACACCCTATAAAAACAGTGGATCAAATTTCGCCCACACAACCCAATTCATAAATACTGTTTATATAAATGTTTGTGTAACTAAGAGATGGCAAAGCAAAAGGAAGGGTTGTTTTTCTAGAGACGATTCAAATAGTTTGTATATATGGTGTGTGCTAATAATTATTAGTTTAAGTATGATATTATGAGGCTTTAGGTCTGTTAAGTAAAGTCAAGGATTCGAATTTTAGTGTTGTGAGTGGAGAAAATTAGATTAGAAGAATCATTTTTATATTAAACTTTTACAAAATTCGATCCGAATTAGTTAGTCAATGAATCAAATACTGATGGTTAAAAAAACAAAGCAAAAGTGTGGAAGAATCGAAGTTGGCCTCACATATCTTTCTTTTACGTGAAATGTTCTTTCTGTCATCATCTAAGGAAAAAAAATACTTATATACACATATGTATATGAATTACAGCAAAAGATGGAGGAGCTATAAACAATAATAATAAAAAAAAAACTGGAAATGAATCCATCCTTTATTCCTTATTATCATCCGCACGCGTTTCCTCACTCATAAAAGAAAGGCCTTCTTCTCTCTTAACATTACCCACAAATATTGGCTATACCTATCCACCCATTGCTTCGCATTTTCATCATACAAACATGGCTATGAAAAAAGCCTCATCAAATTCATCCCACTACCACACGAGGGGACACTTACTTTAATCCCCCACTTTCATCCTTTTTGATTGTTTTCTATCAAAATCATTACATGTGATATTGCTCCTAATTTCTTTTTCTTTTCATAATCAGATTATTTATATCATAATCAGAGTGAAGTTAAGAATTGAAATAAAAAAATATAATATTTAGTGGATAAAACTAAAATTTTCACTAAAAGAACTTGAATCGAAAGTTTCGCCTGAAAAAATAGTTGATAAAGAATCGTATAATATTGCTTTAATATCACTAAAAGCATTATTTATGAAGCACCTTGATAAAATGACAATCGATTACCTTCTTCATCAGACTTTTTTACTTAATTAACATTTGATTTTTACTTTAACAAGATTTTATTAATTAATCTATAAAGCAACGGATCCCAAATTGTTTATTTTTAAAATTAACCACTTGCTTGGCTTTACCTGCCAAATTTTATTTCTTTAATTAAGCACATGGGAGGTGTATAGGAATTTCTTTGAAATTTAATTTGCAAATTGACCCATCAATTCTTATAAAATAAGATGTCTAATCCGTAGCTTAGATCCTTGATCTACGAATTGAGAATTGATGAATATTGTCCGAAGCGTATTAGGTTTGATAGGATTCTCATTAAAAAATAATATTCTTTTTTTAATAGCGGTTCGTTTTTTTTAAACGGTAGGAATGTTATTCCCCTTATTTTCTTAAGTATTATACAATTATTTTTTTGGACAATATTGCCTTTAAAATAATGAATTGTGTTCATATTGATCATTTATTGTATTTTTAATTAGATGAGTAATTATTTATGGTGTAAATTTATTAAATGTTTTTATATAATATTAGTTTAATATATAAAAGGTGTTGAATATATTTAAATAATGTTATAATATTTTTATTAATATTGTATTTATGATATTTTTAGGGTTGTAGGATGAGATTGCATGATGCTTGAGAGTGAATGAGTTAAGAGTTGATGTTATTAATTTTATTATTTGATTTATAAGATATTTTTCATCTTTAAAAAATTAGTAGGTTAATTTATTTTTATCATTGTTTTATTAATGTTAGATTTATTTTATTATTTACTTTAATTTATTTGACAAATTGTCAAAAATAATAAAAAATTAAATGTTTAGTTTTTTACAGTTCAAAAAAAATAAAAGGGAATAAAGTATATAAATATAAAATATATTTTAAAAATAATTTAATATATTAATTATATTATAATATTTAAATATGAAATTTTTACAAATTTTAGATACTGTAACGAAAATTAATTTAAGGCTTAAGGGTATTATAAGGCCTTAAACTTTTGAAAAAATTAATTAAGCCCCTAAACTTTTTTTACACTCAATTAAGCCCTTATACTCTAAAATTTCATCAAATCACCCCTTTGACCAATGTTGACTGTTAAATCTAACATTTTTTTGGACCAGTTGGTGCAACGTGTCGTATTACAGTGTTATCACTTGATATTTTCAGATTTATTTTATTTTATTTAAAAAAACTTTAAAAGTTATAAAAATTCTAAAAAACTTATAAAAATAGTTTTTTTAAATGTAAATGTCACATGACAAGACTGTAGTGAGTCACTTGAAAATAATATCTCAAGAAAAAAATCTTCAAAAATTGATGGTCAAAATCGATCAAATGACTTAATTGATTAAATTTATTGGTTTAGGGGCTTAATTGGGTGCAAAAAAAATTCAGGGGCTTAATTAATTTTTTTTCAAAAGTTTAAGAGCTTAAAGCACCCTTAAGCCTTAATTTAATAATTAAAAGTTCAACTTTTTAAAAAGAAAATATATCATAACTAAGGGCAAGTTGATAAATTATGCTTTCAATTAATCTTATACTCCTTCAATCAAATACTGCAATCTTATATTCTTATCAAATAAACCAAATAATGTAATGTAACATTCCCAGTAATATATCAGGTAATGTTACATTTTAATAATCTTATTTTTAAAGGTAATCTTACATTCCATAAACTAAAGGTTCTCTTAAACCTATTTCACCTTTACTTTATGGGTAGATCTTCGGTTAAAGTATGATGACTCCTAATTAAATTTTCTATTCCTTTTTATTTCTTTCTTATGTCAAACATGATGTCAATTCTCATCCGTTATCATTTCAATCTTTATCTATAATTAAATTTTATCACACTCACATGAAAGAAAATAGTTTGGGTGGAAAGCATCTTAAATTTTATTTGTTTAGTATTCTTTATGAAATTTATTTTTTTAAAAAAAATAGAAATGCTTCTATCATATTTTAGATGCCACAACATTTTAATCCCAAGAGTGAAGAGCCAAAAGGGAATACAATCAGAAATTTTATGGGGGAGCATGCAAGTGGGTTCCCTAATAGGGACAATCGATATTGATTCCACTAAAGCCAAGAGACCTACAAAATTGAAAGAAAAAAAAAGAGTCCATACCTAGTAGCCAGAATCATTCCTGCGGACCATTTTTATCACCAATTTCGTATATCAACACAGTGATTGCTTTGTTCCTTTTTGGAATCTCAAACTCAACTTCATTTTAATCCATTAGCTTATTATAAAAATAGACAAAATATTATTATTATCTGTTAGATGTCGATTTTAGACGACATTAAATAAGGAGGTAAAGACGACGGCCGAAGGAAGGTTTTGGGGACGAAGCTTGGTGGTTCACTCGTCGTGGGGCAGGGGGAGAGCCACAATGGACAGTGGTCGGCAGTTGAATTAGGCGGTTCACCCTTAATTGACTTGGGGCCGAGAGCCGCAAACAGTGTAGAATGGGTGGTCGGAATCATGTGGGAGGGGAGAGAGAGGCGTTGGCGTCGGAATGTCGTTCCCTTTATCTTCGGTCTTGAGGGTATTTATAACCCTTTGGTATTGTAGATGGAGTGATGCTTGATGAGACCGTGTCAGGCCTGATGATGACTATTGATTGGTTGACATCGGATGTTAGGCGAGCTCAGCAAAGCTTGATTGATGTCTTGTCGTGATGTTGTGGCCGGACGCATAAGTCTCCGAAGACTAATGGGTCAAGAGGTATAGGAGCATCCGAAAGAAAAATTTCGGACTCCATGATGCAGGACCGTAACGTGGAGATAGAAACGTTCCCTTCGGAGATAGAATTGCCCGAAAGTATATGACAGAGGTACAACATTATTAAATCTCAAATTTAAATCGATTGATCTATAGTATCACTTTAAAATGTGATCGAGCAGAAAGTCCGGTCTTGGGATTTCCTTGTTCAACCTTGGACCCCCACTAGGTTCATTATAGGACAATGGCATCTTCCAATCAATTCAATGCGGACCATGCCCCAGTGGTTCCACATCGACACAACATTTGATGACTTTTTGTAGCTTATGGGCTAAGACTTGGTGACCATATGCCACCCATTTGGTCCATCCCCCTTCCAAAGCCCTGCAAGTGTAATCTCAAACCTTTGTTGCTACAACAGGGTCCATGCAAATTGGTGTCCCACAAATCTAAAGTCGAATTGAAAGTCCCTACTCTAATTGGGCGAAAAAGATGTATTGTTTTGCTCATAAATTAAGTCCAAAAAATTATTTATAAATAGGGACAAAGCTACAAGAATAGGGCTGATCAAAAGAAATCAAAAAATCGAAAAGCGGTCTGAATAATATAAAAATTAAAAAATATTTATAGTGTATAGTAGTCATGATGCTCATGTTGTCTCATTTAATTATATTGTAACCCTTACGTTAAATTTTAAATGTGTAGATTCGAATTTTGACCTTTACCTTCAGAATGTAAAAGCTCTTTAATAAAAAAATAAGTATTGATATTTAAAAATAGTGAAATAACTTAAAATATCTTATACGAATTACTAATTATTTTTTAAAGAAATATTCATGAAAAACACGTTGAAACTCTACCAAATGATGTTTAAAAGCAATAAAATAAAGTTATTTTTATCAAAATAAAGTATGAAATTACAAAACTTAAAATTGATATGAAAAAAACAAAAACTGAGGTTAATGAAATTGATGGACTATAAAACAATTTATCGAATTGTAAACATCCCTAATTAAGGGAATGAGAAGGACTCATGTCTCTAATTTAATCGAAAATTAATAAAATAATGTAAAATTAAACATAATTATAATAACTTTTTATAATCCATGTTAAAATAATTTAATGGTCACACATAGCATGATAATAATTTTACCAATAATTATTTGTACTATATTGTCTAGTAATTAATACATGATCAAACATAAGTTGATAGACATTCCATGCTTCGAATTTTAGTATTTTTAATTTAATTCAATTAATACATGCTATGTATGTAAAGATAAAAATTGGAAGAAGAAGAAGAAAAAAGTTAAACTAACCATTTCTTCTCATTTTCATTGTTTAACCAAACTAATAGAAATTAATGCTCCATTTTTTATCAAATATAAATATTACATACTTATACAGGAATTCGAATTTATACAAGATGGGTAATATGAACATTCTTAGTCACTAAGACAATTAGTAAATCTTAAATTAATGCTCATTGATTTTAAAAGATTTTTTTAGGTTAGAAGTATTTTTTTGGAGTTATAATTATTTTGGGGCCATAAACAATGCTAACATATATATATATATATATATTTTAAAAAATGTCTTTAAAGCACTTTTTAACTCAAACGTAAAAGGTTAAAAATTTTAGTTTTTTTTTTATATTTGAAAAGTGATTTTGGAGTAATAAGTAATGTAAAATATATAACTTTTGAAAAAATACATGTAATTTTTTTTTTCAATTCAAACACAAAAGGTAAAAAAAAATATTTTTGCGTTTGAAAAGTATTTTTGGAGCTAAAGTTATAATTTTAATATTCATTTGTTATCATATGGTGATTTTATTTTATAAATTACAAACTTATAAATTTTTATCAAGACATATTTATATGGTTAAGAAATTGTTTATGTGTTTAAAGATTTTATATCTCACTGTGTCATTTTCCTTAGATACAAATATTTTAATTTTATGTATTTTCAAAGAATACGCAATTATTATAAATTTAATTTTTTCTAAAAATATTTTCTTTATATTTTATTGTAATTTAAGTTGATATATTTTATATATTATAATATAAAAATTAAATTGAATGTGTATTTTTTAGCTTATAACATTATGTCTAAAATGAAATACTAAACACTTAATCTTAAATCAAAATTATCATAAACACATTTCTGCCGCACTTTTAAAAAATAATATTAAATTAATCTTAACTTTCATTTCCTTTCATTCTTTATTAATCTTAACTATCCGAACAATAAATAAATAAAATTGGTCTCTTTTTCTTTTCTTTTATTTTAATATTTTTTTTCAAAGTATAGAGTTAAAGGGCATTATAGGATGTTACTAATACAATTTTCAGATGCAACGAACCATGTGCTAAATACATAAACCATACATTTGGAAATGAATTTCATCCAATTTAGAACGTTTTCAAGAGAATAGATTTCTTAATAAATAAAATAAATAAGAACTATTGTTTAGGCTTCATTTAGCATAGATTTTTTAACGTATGTTAAAGGTAAATAACCGATTGCTTAGAAGCTAGATTTTTCAGCTGTGACAGAATGCTTGTTTGGGCACTAAATTAAGTAAAAAAAAAAACAAGGGCCAACGCCCGTTTAACGCGCATCCCATAAATGATCAACATTGCTTCTTTGTTTGGTATTCCAACGTCTGTTGGAAAAACATTGTTGAACGAACTCTTACTCTCGTTTACATCTATCAAGTATTCATTGCTATGACAACTTCTAAGGCACTGTACAAACGTTAACCCCCTACTTTGATCAACTACATAAGAGAATCTTCTAACAATACAACTCTTGATAAGGAGCTTCAACAACTATATGTCCTTTTAAAGGAATTTAAAAAGCAATCTGTCTCAGGCACAAGTGCAGGGTATAAACAAGTGTAAACGGATTATGTTGTTTTTTTATGCTTGAACCACATTCAATATTAGACTTATTTTCCTTCTTTCTTCTTCTTCCTAAATTTCTCTTATTTCTATCGTAGCTGCAAGTTGATTATTGCAGGTAAATCCGGACAATTTATACAAGGGTAAATATAACGGAGGTCACTTAATTATGGGTAAAGTTACATTTCGGCCACTCAATTATTAAAAGTTACATTTGGGCCACTCAATTATTAAAAGTTATATTTGAGTCACTCAATTATGGGTAAGGTTACATTTGGGTCACCCAATTATCAATGGTTACATTTGGATCACTCAATTATAGGTAAGGTTACATTTGGGTCACCATTCATATTTAAAAAATATATATATCAATTTGTGTATTAGATTCATTAATGATTTCAAATGAAGTACTCTAATGTTAATGAGGGTATACAAGTTATTTGGAAGAAAAATGACTAAATTGATGTACTTTTTTAAAATATGAAAGGTGACCCAAACGTAATCTTACCCATAATTGAATGACCCGAATGTAACTTTTAATAATTGAATAGCACAAATGTAACTTTACCCATAATTGAGTGACCTCCGTTATAGTTTACCCTTTATATAACAATGACAATCGTGAATTCTATCCTATTATAAGAAGCTTATGTTGCAAGTTTCTGTTTATTACTGCCAACATTGTTAAAATACACCACTTAATTTTAGTAACAAAAGGAAGAAAAAAAAGTAAATGAATTTTTTTTTGAATAATTTTTATCAAAGGAGAGGGGGTTTTATTGGATGAATATTTCTTTTTGGGATAAAAATTGGTAATTTACCCCATTTAAATAACATTTGCAAAATACATTTCATTCAGCCCACATAAGTTAAACTCGTGTTTAGTCAAACGCGAGTTCTGCATAATAAAAACTTGATAAATTAATTTTTTCTTTTTATCTATCCACTCAATACGAAACTCGTATTTAGTCAAACGCGAATTTTAAACTCGCATTTAACTAAACACGAGTTTAACGAAACTCGCATTTGACTTACTGGGTTGAATGAAGAGTATTTTTCAAATGTTATTCAAAAATGTCTGGATTTCCAAATAATATCCCAAAAGAGAATATTTATACAATAAAACCAATAAGGGGATTAATTAACGAGCGCCAAGCTAATTCATGATTGCTAAAGGGACCCCAAAACCAAAAGCTTTGCATTTCACAATAACCTCAATAAAACAACGAACCTTTCTTTCTTTCTTTTTTATTCTTCTTCTTTTCCTCTTTAATTAAATGGGTTATATTAAGGAATCGTATAAAGGTAATAATTGATGGTTAAAGATATCAAATCTTGTTAAATACTAGATTTTCTCCAACGTTATCAAATCATATTATATATGCACAATATTCTGTCAAATTGGTCAGTTTTTATTTCTCACGCAATGCTTGAATTGTACATAGGGAAAATAATTATGATATTCCCACTATAAGAAATATAATAATCATAACGATGATGATATTTCCAAGCAAATGACAAAAACATTTTACCTTCTTAGCTACATTTTTCATCTCACGTTCGCTATGGAACTAAACATTAATGAAGCATTAGTTGAATAAAAAATATATTTGAATATATGTAACTTTTGAAATATAACATAGCTATAATAATCAATTTCAAAATTATTAATTTGTTAAATACTTGTAATAAAGTTTGGATTTATTTAAATATTTATAGTTTTTTTTAAATATATTATTTTAATTATATAATAGTATCTGTTTAATTTTTTTAATTTTTTAATAATATACGACATGTACACATAATATTCAAATTCGAATCACAAAACACATCATTTTTTATCACTGCCATCGCTCAACAAGGTTAAATATTTATAAATTTAAAACTACTAACACCGTTGAACTTAATATATTATATTTCTTTCAAATCTAAAAATTCAATTTTCTAACATATTGTTAAAAGAAAACAGTAGCAGAATCTGAAAGGTAGGCCCCAACGTCGAAGCAGCTATATAAACAGCATCAGTCCTTCACTAATCAAAGTCTTCTCCACTCAAAGTTAAGTTAAGCCCCTAACTTCACTCTTCTCTGAAAAACCAAGTCCAAATATTCTTTCTTTTCCGACGGCGTTTGGAAGAGCCGCCGCCGGTTACACTTATTCAAGCGGTAATGGTCGACGTAGGTCGGAGGATTTCCTGTCTGAACCCGGCCCACATAGCAGGCTTACGCCGTCTCTCTGCTCGTGCTTCCGCTCCTTCTACTGCGGGTTCCCTCCCCGTTCGCAACGGCCTTCAGTCTTTCTCTTCATTAGCGGATAAAGTTATAACCCATTTACGGGAGTCGGGTTTCAAAGTTCAACCGGGCTTGTCCGACGCTGAGTTCGCTCGAGCGGAAGCCGAGTTTGGTTTTGTTTTCCCACCTGACCTCCGAGCCATATTATCAACCGGTTTACCCGTGGGTTCTGGTTTTCCCGATTGGCGGTCCAATGGAGCCCGACCCCATCTTCGGGCTTTGCTTGATCTTCCCATCGCTGCGATTTCCTTTCAGATAGCGCGTAACACGTTATGGTCCAAATCTTGGGGTCCAAGACCTTCCAGCCCGGAAAAGGCGTTACGGGTGGCGAGGACTGCGCTTAAAAGAGCTCCTCTTTTGATCCCCATTTTTAGTCACTGTTATATTCCCTGTAACCCATCTTTAGCGGGTAACCCGATTTTCTTCATCGACGAGACTCATATTTTCTGTTGCGGATTCGATATATCCAACTTTTTCGACGGGGATTATTTGTTTTGGATCTCCGAATCAGACCCAGAATGGTTGAAAAAACAGAGATCGCTTAGTGAGAAATCAGCCGAATCGTCCCCTAACGTCTCGAGGCGGACTAGTATGGATGCTGGTTTCCTTACCGGAACTCGGGCGCCTAGATGGGTCGAGTTCTGGAGCGACGCGGCCGTTGATCGGCGCCGGAGAAACTCGTCGTCTTCATCATCGAATTATTCGGCGGAGACGCATTTCGATATCCCGAGAACCAAAATACCGAAATGGGTCGAGGGCTACATTGAGAAAATCGGATCGTTTCTTAGAGAAGGCGGGTGGAGCGAGTCCGATATAGCGGAGGTCATACACGTGTCGGCATCTGGATTCTTCCAAGAAGAAATAGTTTTATTGGATAAGCAAGCGGTTCTGGATGCGCTCCTATTAAAAGTAGACCGGTTCTCAGATACGCTCCAGAAGGCAGGATGGAGCTCCGAAGAAGTTTCGGATGCTCTAAGTTTTGAGTACCGGCCGGAGAAGGGAAAGAAACCTGCCAAGAAATTATCCCCTGAGCTGGTAAAGAAAATTGGGAAACTTGGTGAATCAGTTACGCTGTCATGAGATAACTTGGACAACAAAGTTTCATTTCTTTTTCGTTATTCTAATTTTTGTTTTTAAAAAGTTTCAGGGGTTTATAGTATAAAAAAGTAAAACGGCTGGAGTAAGTAGAAGTGAAAATAAAAATGGAGTTGTTGTTCATAATTTAAACAACCAATCAATGGAAAATAGCTATTCTCATAAGAAACAGGGTAGGCGACTTTTTCTCGCAGGCATAAGAAACAGGGTTTAGGGTTTACAGAGTTATTTGCTGACCAAAACGATGAACACCCAAAAATTGCATAGTAAAACAATATTTCAATCCCTCCTAAAAGCATGTGCATTAACATTGTAATAATTAGGTCTGACAACATAATTAATAAAATTAAAAATATATCTTTACCAAAACAGAACTAATATTGAAACGAAACCTAAAATCTAAAAACTTCTGAGAAATAAGAAGTGCATTAAGTCAATTACTATTTCATATTAATTCAAGTGTTCTGAACGGAACCAGACTTTTAAATGCTCCAACGCTTATTGTAACACCACCTAAACCGATCCTTGTCAGGGCCACGGCCCACGTGCCAATACCCACCACCGCCCGCCTTTCACGGTTTCACCGCTTTCATGTGCTGACAAGATCTTCACCCCATAGAAACGACAGCATGTGCACAGTGCATTATATAAGCTGATAATATCATCTTATTGTATACAATAAAAGGGGGGGAAGGCCTTTTTCAAAGCTGGGGCATGCGTTTTACGTGGGGTTTTATTAAGGCAAATGAATTTTATTTTTCTTATAACAAGATGCAACTGAACCGATAATTCTGTGTATATCTAACATTTTGTTTAAGTTATGATGAGTTGGGGGTTGGTTTTGCCAATGCAAGAGGAGACAGTTTAGTGGGGTGGTTTTAATACGAAGATTGATGATACATAGAAATGGATGTTTGAGATTTGTGGCCAACTTTGAACAGTGATCTTACGTTGACATTAAGACGGGGGTTAGATGGAGTGTTGTGTGAAAGGGATTGCTGTTATTTAGTCGATTTGGTGGGTTAATTATTGCAGGACGGCTTTTGTTAATTGTCAATGGTTCCCATGTTTGTTGTTTGGTCCCTCGTAGTGTAGACTGTTGCCATTTATGGCTGACATTTTGCATCAAAGGACAATGCTAAGTGGCTTAAACATCAACATGTTTCTTAACAAAAGTGAGAAACAGAAGTAAGCATTGATAATCATGGAAAAGAATGGAAGTTGACATATCCTACAACTGCTCTGCCCAAAGCAAAGCAGGAGAATATGACATTACTTATATAATACTCTCTGAATGCAGCACTTGCTTTCTCTAAAATGTTGCACATCCCTCATTTACTGTAAATAAATGCTGCCCACTTCTATAAACTAGAGGAAGAAAACAAAAGGCCAAAACCAGCAATCTTTGGAGATGCCCTACACCCGTTCCTTTCATTGCTGCACCATACAGAGTTTAATTTTAGAGAAACTCCAGGAAATTTAGCACATATACAGATGTTCTCGTCACAAATAGAATTCATTTACCCGTTATATGTCCCAACAAGATTTTATGTCTTGTTTTTGTTTTATCGATAATAACATGATATCAAATCATTGGTAGAACATATAAAAAGATACAAAAAAGGGACAGACGAATTATATTCTTCTTGTCACTTATGATCTCAAAAATATGTAGTGACTAGTGAGTAGAAAACGTAGCAAAACTCAGGCCCCAAGTTCCTTTCAAGGCATTGTATTATACATGGGAATAGTTATGGGTCGGGTTTTTGGCCGATATGTACCTGACACCTCCACCCGAATTCGATCCAACTTGACATTTTATGGTGCTCCACCGGCCTAAAACTCGACCCGAATTTAGAATAAAAATCTGAACCCAACTCGACCCGGCCCGACATAAATAAAAAATTATTTTTTCATTTTTTCTGATAAGATAGAGAGTTAATTGAAAAAATAAAAATAGAGAAAGAGCATTATAATAATTATTCTATTTTTATTAGACAAAATAGGGAGATAATTGAAAAATATATAAAAAGATGGGCATTATAACAATTATACATAAATATTTAAAATAAAATTAAACTATTATTTCGGGTCAGGTTGTATATTTTCATCTTAAACCTGAACCCGACTCGATCTCATCCTTAAAGAAACCTGACCCAAACATAAGATTTTCTTTAAAAAACCTAAGCCTAAAAGGTCGAGTCGGGTCTAGATTAAATTACCATCCCTAATTATATATATAGTAGGGGCCTTTAAAAGTGAAACTATACTTTATTGTTTCAGAACTTGAAAGCCCACTGTGTCACCCTATCTCGCAAGAAAAGAGAACAGTTAATGGATTTGGGCTTCAATGGATATATAGTGAGATTCTAAATCATTTTTTCCATTTTAAAAAAATCCGGGAAACAATTAAAAAATATCAGAGGGAAAGTGAAGAGTATATGAACGAAACAAGCACAAAGTTATCCGAATTGGTGTCAGAGATCCTCATGCATTTCACCTTGCATAAGCGACATGGAAAACAAGAATATTTGGGTCCAAAAACATTAGATCTAAATACCCCATTTAAAGCATCCATTTCCAACCAAAACCAACCAACCATTTTTATCGTCGATTTTCATCTATTATGTTCACATTTGAAAGCTCTGGATTTGGAGGTTTCTGACACCAATTTCTTCATTTATAGCCTCACCTCCCCCACATTTCATTGTTTGCATGCACCTCTCTATGCCCATTATTTATTTCTCTCTTCCTATGAGGTTGATAACTTGTCAAATGATTCACGACATCAAAATAGTTGTCAACCCAGTCGTAATTCAAATTTTGGTTTAGACGACATGAGTTAAATACACAAATTACAATCACCTCTAATTTAGAGATTTAAGAGACTTTTAGATAATTTAGATATTATATAAAAATTTCAATTCAAAGGAATTTCGTATTCATATGAAAGTGAAGCTAATAATAAATCCAAATAATATTTGGAGAATTAAAATATGATTAAAGTTACCCTTTTATGTCCAAATGAAAGAAAATGAAAAATCTAAGGCCCTAGAGCTCAAATTAGGAATCCTAATACTTCTTTTTGGAAAAAAATGAACTTTATTGCATGTCGAAAGACTTCTTACAAATGATGAATCAATACTTTAGTATGGTTTATTGATAGGCTTTGAATTTAAAAAAGTAAAATATATCAATTATATATTAAAATTTAAGTTAATTAACTGATTTTGAATCGATAATCACACTTTAAAAAACCTTTAATCATTTATTAATCGAACATTTCAATGGTTGATCAATTAACTGAATTAAATTTTGATTTGATCGCCTAATTAATGAACATTCTTACCCTCAATTACCAACATTAGTGATAGTGATAGAGCACGTAGAGTAGAGAGCTTTGAAAGAAAAACCGTCGTAGCGCAAGGAAACCAACATCTAAACAAGTCAGGGCTAATCTTAATACCAAACTTAAATCTTATTCTCAAAAGATTTAAATTTCGTAACATAGTAATTTTTCATTGTATGATAGGTTTCATATAGAGGTGTCATGATTATGATTAAATTTCTCTATAGTCACAAAGATCTCGTCATAAACAGACATTCTTTTTTATTTGTTTATTTTAGTTTTTTCTTAATTCGTCAAGAAGAATAATGTCACCGCCTTTTAATCAAGTGCTTGTCATTTATACTGTATCACAACTCTTGTTATTTTCACTTTAATCTTTTTTTTTCATTTTTTTCATTTTAAAGATTTTTTTATATTTGATTTTTTTGTGATTTTTACAAATAGATTACTACATCGTTAAAATTTAAAATTAAAACGGATGTCTAATTTGACATAGTATAATAATATTTTTAGTCCCTAAAACTTATATATTCAATCAATTTTGTTCTAATTTGAACCGATTCAATAAACCTAACTCTTCATGTTAAAAATTTCAATAATTTAGTTCTTTTTACGGTAATGTCAAACTGAATGAGTTCATTGGACCAAAGAAGTAGTTGGATAATTGTATTTCGTCATAATAAAGAAGCAACAAGTCACTATTAAATTTTTATTATAAGAGTAACAAGAAAATTATATAACATTTATGGAAGAATAATAAATACTAAAATAATAGAATTTTTAAATACAAATGATCAAATGTATTGATTTATTAATATATAACACTATATTAATTGAGCAATTTTTTAATTTTTTTAAAAATAACATATTTATTATAAAATATATAATTAAGTGACATTGAGTTGTGGTTATAAAGTAAATACTAAAACCTTGCCGGTAAGAGCGAATATAGAAATTAAATGAAATATCCATGAATATATACCCATCTATCCCGTCACAAAGAACATGAGAACTTTCTTAAATTGGGAAAAAGAAAAAAAGAAAGAAAGTAGATGGATAAAATGGATTGTTGCATGAAAAAGAAAAAAACAAAGAGAAGATAGAATGTGTCAGAGGGAGGGGTGCAATGAACATTGCCGTTTAGGAGAATACCCTAAATACTTACCCTCCCCCAATAATCAAAGCTCTCTGTGTGGGGGTGTTGGGACCTTAGTGGGATATCTCACATGGGTCTACCTCTTGAGATTAGGTTTGACCATTTCTATTCTCCATTTTTAAACATTTTCTTCAAAATGTGTGTTATGGGATTGATTAAGTGAGGCATGACCCTTGAGACATCAACACTAACACCAATCGACCCTGCCTTGGGAGGCAACCTACCTCCCACGTTCACTTCATTTAATAATATACACACCAAACAAAACTATATACTATTTTATAAGTTATTATATTAGAGGAAAGAACATGACAATTTCAAAGGAAAACCTAGCATTACTTTGCTGCAAATTTTGATTTTAAGGGAGACCCATGGTTTGCAATTTGTTAGAGAGAATTCAAATAACTTTAGAGAGAGCAAACAAAGTAATATTTTGACAATGAAAAGGAAGTGCGAACTGAAAAAACCAGACGTTGAAATCTGTCAATATCCTTATGGTGAAAACAAATATATAACTTAAATCAATCCAATGGCAACTGGTATTCAAATCCAAGAAAATGAAAACTGACATGGACCATGCCGACTATTCTTAATCTGATGATATAATACAAGCTGTGGTCTATGTACGGGTAACCCTCAAATGAAAAGGAATTTTCATGCATGGAAGAGGGAAATATTTCGATTTAATTATTATCCTTAAGCATCAATATTAGTTCATGTCTTAGGATCCACTTATATGAGGTAAATTATTTTAGTTTCACAATAGTTTAGGGGCAAAAACAAATTTTTTTTGCCCCTTTTCAGTGCTCATTTCTATGCTCAACAGTCAACGCTAAAAAATTAAATTCTTAGCTCTAATCCTAAATTTTAAAATCTAAACCTTAAACTCTAAACAATAAACCCTATTCCAAATTCCCTAAACTCGAATCATAAACCATAAGCCTAAACCTTAACCATAAACCTAAATTTTTAGCGTGGAGCATAAATAGGGACACTGAAAAAGAGCAAATGATTTCTATTCATAACTTAGGACCATTAGATGAGTGCAAATTAATGGTTGAGATTAAATCCTTCTTTCTCTTTTTTTCCTCTTAAAAATCTTCATATTTATAATTTTTAATATTAGTCATTATTTTACCTTCATCCAATGATCCTAACCGGTATAAAACTAAAAGTTTTACGTAATATAAGAAATTCTATCTCTTAGTTCATATATATATGTGTGTGGCTTGTTCTGCTAGTAAAAGCTTTAAGCGGTGTGGGACAAGAATGTAGATATATGCGGAGAATATTAAGAAGTTTAACCATAGATAATGAAAGCATACAATCAAATTCTTTGTGGCACTAAGAACAAGTGAAATCCACACTTTTAAAGTAGTCCAAAACATTACGTCCATATTGCCCATTACACAAATCAACTAATTAAATTCTAAAATCCATTCCTCATCTAAAAATCTGCATGTTGCCCACAATTTGATGATGATGAGATGGCTGACAAGCTTTCACCAAAGGGGAGTAACCCACATTAGCCATCGCTGCACTCGGAAACCCTACGCCCATTGGTCTGTTCACGGCAGCTTGTTCAAGAGATTGCACCTGTTTCTTCAGGAACTTAACATAATGAATAGCTTCGTCCAACATCGAAGCAGTGTCCATCTTAGTGCCTCCCGGAACGAGTCTTTGCAGAATCCTTATCCGCTCACTTATCCGTTCTCTTCTATGCCTGGCGGCCACACTCTGTGGATCCTTTGAGATCTTAACATTCCTTCTCTTTGGAGGCTTAATGGATTCCGGGTCTATATGAATAGGCTGCATTGCAGCTATACGGAAGATCATCTCCCGCATTGCTGCCATGGAGTTCTTCTTATCAACAGAAGAAGGATATGAGTCTGAGTTGTTGAAAATAGATAGATACTTGAACTTGTTGGGGGTATTGGCCATATTGTTGGGCTGAAGAGGTGTAGCCATGGAATCTTGAACCGGGGTATTGCCATTTCCAATGAATGATAAAGTGGAAGGGGGCAAGGCCATGAATGTGTTGAGTGAACAAGGGTCGTGAATGGGGTTAGGGTTAGGGTTAGGGTAAATGGGTTGTGCAGGTAAGAATGTGGAGCTTGAAGTCCCATTGGAGAAGTTTATTTCAGAGGCCTTGAAAGGAGGCGACTCACAGAATTCAGGAAGCTTTTCCATTTGCATCATCATTGTCATCATGTCCATGTGATCTTCTGTTGAGGATTTGATCATGTCAGCATCCATTGAACCTTCACTCAAACTAGCTATCCTCTGCCCCTTCAAAAAAGTTGAAAGAAAAGAGAGATGGAGAAGTTGGTATATGGTAGAATTCTGAAAGATTGAAATGGCAGAGGAATGGGTGAAGCAGAAGAAGCTGAAGATACAGCTTTGATAGAATTAGGATTTTTTTTTATAATCAAAGATGTGCAGAGCTGAAGATAAAGGAGAGAGATGATAAAAAGTGTATTTAAAAAGCACAACCAATATCTAGCAGGGAAGTGAAAAGGGCTTTATATAGCAACTTGTGACCAATATATGTATTTTTTTTGAATTCATGCAGAGCTTATGTGAAAGTTCCCTCTCCCAAAAACTCATTTATGATTGAATATGTGTGATATCTGACAGTGACCGCCCATCCTGTGGGGGCTAACTCTATATATTCACTCACCCTCCGATATAATGAATTAGGCCCACAAATTTGATGGCTTGGATTTAAGGATATTGCTCAAAGAAGGTGCATGAACCACTTTGTCTTCCTTTCTTATGGACTGTGCCACTGATTACTCTTAAGTGCTTGCTTTGCCTTTAAAAAAAAAATCTACTCTTCCTTTTACCATGAAACCCCACACACTCCACAGTCACATGACGTTTGTCAGGACAATCAACCCTTTAGCGGTCTCCGGTGCTTGATAAAGATTCCGGTAACTTTGGGATGGTCAGTCAGATCACAGTCGAGGATTTTAACTTTTAAAGGGTAGTGATAGTAGACGGCAGTGGACCGGACACAGTATTGGTCACCCTCATCATTGCCTTTGGCACGCTTTTCAAAGTAGATAGAAAGGTGACGGTAGTGATATGCAGAGAGCCAGATACCCCTTTCCACTGCAACTGCAACTATGCAAATGGTGGCTTCGGGTGCTGAATTTTTTTACCTTTTGTTGCTTTACTGACACCTTCCATTCGTGAGGCTGCTTTTTCTCCGGTCTTCACCAATTTGTGTATATGAGACAATTTTATTGAATTGAAAAGGATCTGATCCGTGTGAGAAACTAATGACATGAAAATTAACTAGCAAGATTTTTACTGTCTTTCGTCTGTTCCGTTTCTTGCAAGTTTAGAACAGGAACTGAAACTCACTGAATTATATTATATGTATTCAACAAAATTAAATATACTGGCATTATGCACATACCATATCTACATTTATCAAAATTTGACAGCAGAGACCATGACTAGAACATTTGAAGTGCACATGGGGGTTTGAGGTTCAGCATATTTCCAGTAACTCAAAAAAACAATTTTTAAATACACTGCATCAATATATCAGAAAACTTCCTCTATATCCTGCCCCCGAGGCCAGCCAGGAACCCAAAATTAGAGTGAAAAAGAAACTTAAAAAAATATAAACAGCAATAAAAAAACAGTACTTTGATTATATCTTTGTATTCAAGAAAACTATTACAATGCTAATGAAGTGGCCCCATCCTCGAGAATCTTGCCTTGGTTTCTTGTTTCACTGATATTATTCTATCATCAGCAAAGATGGATCTCTTTTATGTTATACAGGTTTCCAAAATGAAACAAAACAAAAGAAAAGCCGCCAATGGAAGTTCAACTTTTTTTCTGATTGTCAAGTTTTGATCATTCGATTTATCATTAACACTGGAGAGAACTCAGAAGCCCTTTTTCTTCTTTCATAGAAACAAAGACGACAAAAAGAGAACTTTGAACTTTGAGAAATGATGGAGAAAATAAGGTAGCCTACTTTCATGATACAACTGAGCTTCGTTGATGGAGAAGGTTATATGAGTTTTGGTTCATGGAAAAAGAGTATTATGAGTTTTTCATGGTTAATATATATAGTTTAAAATGACAATCTTTATTGGGGTCTTGTTAACTATTTTTTCATGGTTAATATATATAGTTTATATGAGTTTTGGTTCATAGAAAAAGAGTATTATCAAAATAATAATTTTTCAAAATCTTAATTTTATAATTGGTTTACTTTCATTCCCACCTGTTAGAAAAAAATATTATTAATACTAGCGTTTTTTAAAAACATTCTCAGAATATTTTTCAATTCATTTCTTAGTTATTTATCAATTTTTGTCATAATTAACTCTAATATAACATCTTATTTATATTGGTGTAAATTGTTTTTAGTATTGATACTAATTCAACATTAGATCTAAATACCCCATTTAAAGCATCCATTTCCAACCAAAACCAACCAACCATTTTTATCGTCGATTTTCATCTATTATGTTCACATTTGAAAGCTCTGGATTTGGAGGTTTCTGACACCAATTTCTTCATTTATAGCCTCACCTCCCCCACATTTCATTGTTTGCATGCACCTCTCTATGCCCATTATTTATTTCTCTCTTCCTATGAGGTTGATAACTTGTCAAATGATTCACGACATCAAAATAGTTGTCAACCCAGTCGTAATTCAAATTTTGGTTTAGACGACATGAGTTAAATACACAAATTACAATCACCTCTAATTTAGAGATTTAAGAGACTTTTAGATAATTTAGATATTATATAAAAATTTCAATTCAAAGGAATTTCGTATTCATATGAAAGTGAAGCTAATAATAAATCCAAATAATATTTGGAGAATTAAAATATGATTAAAGTTACCCTTTTATGTCCAAATGAAAGAAAATGAAAAATCTAAGGCCCTAGAGCTCAAATTAGGAATCCTAATACTTCTTTTTGGAAAAAAATGAACTTTATTGCATGTCGAAAGACTTCTTACAAATGATGAATCAATACTTTAGTATGGTTTATTGATAGGCTTTGAATTTAAAAAAGTAAAATATATCAATTATATATTAAAATTTAAGTTAATTAACTGATTTTGAATCGATAATCACACTTTAAAAAACCTTTAATCATTTATTAATCGAACATTTCAATGGTTGATCAATTAACTGAATTAAATTTTGATTTGATCGCCTAATTAATGAACATTCTTACCCTCAATTACCAACATTAGTGATAGTGATAGAGCACGTAGAGTAGAGAGCTTTGAAAGAAAACCGTCGTAGCGCAAGGAAACCAACATCTAAACAAGTCAGGGCTAATCTTAATACCAAACTTAAATCTTATTCTCAAAAGATTTAAATTTCGTAACATAGTAATTTTTCATTGTATGATAGGTTTCATATAGAGGTGTCATGATTATGATTAAATTTCTCTATAGTCACAAAGATCTCGTCATAAACAGACATTCTTTTTTATTTGTTTATTTTAGTTTTTTCTTAATTCGTCAAGAAGAATAATGTCACCGCCTTTTAATCAAGTGCTTGTCATTTATACTGTATCACAACTCTTGTTATTTTCACTTTAATCTTTTTTTTCATTTTTTTTCATTTTAAAGATTTTTTTATATTTGATTTTTTGTGTGATTTTTACAAATAGATTACTACATCGTTAAAATTTAAAATTAAAACGGATGTCTAATTTGACATAGTATAATAATATTTTTAGTCCCTAAAACTTATATATTCAATCAATTTTGTTCTAATTTGAACCGATTCAATAAACCTAACTCTTCATGTTAAAAAATTTCAATAATTTAGTTCTTTTTACGGTAATGTCAAACTGAATGAGTTCATTGGACCAAAGAAGTAGTTGGATAATTGTATTTCGTCATAAAGAAGCAACAAGTCACTATTAAATTTTTATTATAAGAGTAACAAGAAAATTATATAACATTTATGGAAGAATAATAAATACTAAAATAATAGAATTTTTAAATACAAATGATCAAATGTATTGATTTATTAATATATAACACTATATTAATTGAGCAATTTTTTAATTTTTTTAAAAATAACATATTTATTATAAAATATATAATTAAGTGACATTGAGTTGTGGTTATAAAGTAAATACTAAAACCTTGCCGGTAAGAGCGAATATAGAAATTAAATGAAATATCCATGAATATATACCCATCTATCCCGTCACAAAGAACATGAGAACTTTCTTAAATTGGGAAAAAAAAAAAAAGAAAGAAAGTAGATGGATAAAATGGATTGTTGCATGAAAAAGAAAAAAACAAAGAGAAGATAGAATGTGTCAGAGGGAGGGGTGCAATGAACATTGCCGTTTAGGAGAATACCCTAAATACTTACCCTCCCCCAATAATCAAAGCTCTCTGTGTGGGGGTGTTGGGACCTTAGTGGGATATCTCACATGGGTCTACCTCTTGAGATTAGGTTTGACCATTTCTATTCTCCATTTTTAAACATTTTCTTCAAAATGTGTGTTATGGGATTGATTAAGTGAGGCATGACCCTTGAGACATCAACACTAACACCAATCGACCCTGCCTTGGGAGGCAACCTACCTCCCACGTTCACTTCATTTAATAATATACACACCAAACAAAACTATATACTATTTTATAAGTTATTATATTAGAGGAAAGAACATGACAATTTCAAAGGAAAACCTAGCATTACTTTGCTGCAAATTTTGATTTTAAGGAGACCCATGGTTTGCAATTTGTTAGAGAGAATTCAAATAACTTTAGAGAGAGCAAACAAAGTAATATTTTGACAATGAAAAGGAAGTGCGAACTGAAAAAACCAGACGTTGAAATCTGTCAATATCCTTATGGTGAAAACAAATATATAACTTAAATCAATCCAATGGCAACTGGTATTCAAATCCAAGAAAATGAAAACTGACATGGACCATGCCGACTATTCTTAATCTGATGATATAATACAAGCTGTGGTCTATGTACGGGTAACCCTCAAATGAAAAGGAATTTTCATGCATGGAAGAGGGAAATATTTCGATTTAATTATTATCCTTAAGCATCAATATTAGTTCATGTCTTAGGATCCACTTATATGAGGTAAATTATTTTAGTTTCACAATAGTTTAGGGGCAAAAACAAATTTTTTTTGCCCCTTTTTGATCTTTCATTTCTATGCTCAACAAATCAACGCTAAAAAATTAAATTCTTAGCTCTAATCCTAAATTTTAAAATCTAAACCTTAAACTCTAAACAATAAACCCTATTCCAAATTCCCTAAACTCGAATCATAAACCATAAGCCTAAACCTTAACCATAAACCTAAATTTTTAGCGTGGAGCATAAATAGGGACATTTGAAAAAAGAGCAAATGATTTCTATTCATAACTTAGGACCATTAGATGAGTGCAAATTAATGGTTGAGATTAAATCCTTCTTTTCTTTTTTTTCCTCTTAAAAATCTTCATATTTATAATTTTTAATATTAGTCATTATTTTACCTTCATCCAATGATCCTAACCGTATAAAACTAAAAGTTTTACGTAATATAAGAAATTCTATCTCTTAGTTCATATATATATGTGTGTGGCTTGTTCTGCTAGTAAAAGCTTTAAGCGGTGTGGGACAAGAATGTAGATATATGCGGAGAATATTAAGAAGTTTAACCATAGATAATGAAAGCATACAATCAAATTCTTTGTGGCACTAAGAACAAGTGAAATCCACACTTTTAAAGTAGTCCAAAACATTACGTCCATATTGCCCATTACACAAATCAACTAATTAAATTCTAAAATCCATTCCTCATCTAAAAATCTGCATGTTGCCCACAATTTGATGATGATGAGATGGCTGACAAGCTTTCACCAAAGGGGAGTAACCCACATTAGCCATCGCTGCACTCGGAAACCCTACGCCCATTGGTCTGTTCACGGCAGCTTGTTCAAGAGATTGCACCTGTTTCTTCAGGAACTTAACATAATGAATAGCTTCGTCCAACATCGAAGCAGTGTCCATCTTAGTGCCTCCCGGAACGAGTCTTTGCAGAATCCTTATCCGCTCACTTATCCGTTCTCTTCTATGCCTGGCGGCCACACTCTGTGGATCCTTTGAGATCTTAACATTCCTTCTCTTTGGAGGCTTAATGGATTCCGGGTCTATATGAATAGGCTGCATTGCAGCTATACGGAAGATCATCTCCGCATTGCTGCCATGGAGTTCTTCTTATCAACAGAAGAAGGATATGAGTCTGAGTTGTTGAAAATAGATAGATACTTGAACTTGTTGGGGTATTGGCCATATTGTTGGGCTGAAGAGGTGTAGCCATGGAATCTTGAACGGGGTATTGCCATTTCCAATGAATGATAAAGTGGAAGGGGGCAAGGCCATGAATGTGTTGAGTGAACAAGGGGGTCGTGAATGGGGTTAGGGTTAGGGTTAGGGTAAATGGGTTGTGCAGGTAAGAATGTGGAGCTTGAAGTCCCATTGAGAAGTTTATTTCAGAGGCCTTGAAAGGAGGCGACTCACAGAATTCAGGAAGCTTTTCCATTTGCATCATCATTGTCATCATGTCCATGTGATCTTCTGTTGAGGATTTGATCATGTCAGCATCCATTGAACCTTCACTCAAACTAGCTATCCTCTGCCCCTTCAAAAAGTTGAAAGAAAAGAGAGATGGAGAAGTTGGTATATGGTAGAATTCTGAAAGATTGAAATGGCAGAGGAATGGGTGAAGCAGAAGAAGCTGAAGATACAGCTTTGATAGAATTAGGATTTTTTTATAATCAAAGATGTGCAGAGCTGAAGATAAAGGAGAGAGATGATAAAAAGTGTATTTAAAAAGCACAACCAATATCTAGCAGGGAAGTGAAAAGGGCTTTATATAGCAACTTGTGACCAATATATGTATTTTTTTTTGAATTCATGCAGAGCTTATGTGAAAGTTCCTCTCCCAAAAACTCATTTATGATTGAATATGTGTGATATCTGACAGTGACCGCCCATCCTGTGGGGCTAACTCTATATATTCACTCACCCTCCGATATAATGAATTAGGCCCACAAATTTGATGGCTTGGATTTAAGGATATTGCTCAAAGAAGGTGCATGAACCACTTTGTCTTCCTTTCTTATGGACTGTGCCACTGATTACTCTTAAGTGCTTGCTTTGCCTTAAAAAAAAAAAATCTACTCTTCCTTTTACCATGAAACCCCACACACTCCACAGTCACATGACGTTTGTCAGGACAATCAACCCTTTAGCGGTCTCCGGTGCTTGATAAAGATTCCGGTAACTTTGGGATGGTCAGTCAGATCACAGTCGAGGATTTTAACTTTTAAAGGGTAGTGATAGTAGACGGCAGTGGACCGGACACAGTATTGGTCACCCTCATCATTGCCTTTGGCACGCTTTTCAAAGTAGATAGAAAGGTGACGGTAGTGATATGCAGAGAGCCAGATACCCCTTTCCACTGCAACTGCAACTATGCAAATGGTGGCTTCGGGTGCTGAATTTTTTACCTTTTGTTGCTTTACTGACACCTTCCATTCGTGAGGCTGCTTTTTCTCCGGTCTTCACCAATTTGTGTATATGAGACAATTTTATTGAATTGAAAAGGATCTGATCCGTGTGAGAAACTAATGACATGAAAATTAACTAGCAAGATTTTTACTGTCTTTCGTCTGTTCCGTTTCTTGCAAGTTTAGAACAGGAACTGAAACTCACTGAATTATATTATATGTATTCAACAAAATTAAATATACTGGCATTATGCACATACCATATCTACATTTATCAAAATTTGACAGCAGAGACCATGACTAGAACATTTGAAGTGCACATGGGGGTTTGAGGTTCAGCATATTTCCAGTAACTCAAAAAAACAATTTTTAAATACACTGCATCAATATATCAGAAAACTTCCTCTATATCCTGCCCCCGAGGCCAGCCAGGAACCCAAAATTAGAGTGGAAAAAGAAACTTAAAAAATATAAACAGCAATAAAAAAACAGTACTTTGATTATATCTTTGTATTCAAGAAAACTATTACAATGCTAATGAAGTGGCCCCATCCTCGAGAATCTTGCCTTGGTTTCTTGTTTCACTGATATTATTCTATCATCAGCAAAGATGGATCTCTTTTATGTTATACAGGTTTCCAAAATGAAACAAAACAAAAGAAAAGCCGCCAATGGAAGTTCAACTTTTTTTCTGATTGTCAAGTTTTGATCATTCGATTTATCATTAACACTGGAGAGAACTCAGAAGCCCTTTTTCTTCTTTCATAGAAACAAAGACGACAAAAAGAGAACTTTGAACTTTGAGAAATGATGGAGAAAATAAGGTAGCCTACTTTCATGATACAACTGAGCTTCGTTGATGGAGAAGGTTATATGAGTTTTGGTTCATGGAAAAAGTATTATGAGTTTTTCATGGTTAATATATATAGTTTAAAATGACAATCTTTATTGGGGTCTTGTTAACTATTTTTTCATGGTTAATATATATAGTTTATATGAGTTTTGGTTCATAGAAAAAGAGTATTATCAAAATAATAATTTTTCAAAATCTTAATTTTATAATTGGTTTACTTTCATTCCCACCTGTTAGAAAAAAATATTATTAATACTAGCGTTTTTTAAAAACATTCTCAGAATATTTTTCAATTCATTTCTTAGTTATTTATCAATTTTTGTCATAATTAACTCTAATATAACATCTTATTTATATTGGTGTAAATTGTTTTTAGTATTGATACTAATTCACACCCGTGTATAGGGATGCCCATGGGTCGGGTTGGATTTTTGGCCGATCCGCACTCTACCCGAAAGTTTAACACCTCCATTCAAACTCGACCTGAACTCGAATTCCAGAGTAAAAACCCGAACCCGAACCTAACCTGACCGGACCCAACATAAATAAAAAATTATCATTTTATTATTATTCGATAAAATAGAGAGCTAATTGAAAAAATACAAATAAAGAGGGAGCATTATAATAATTATTCTATTTTTATTAGACAAAATAGGGAGATAATTGAAATATATATATAAAGAGAGGGGCATTGTAGCAATTATACCTAAATATTTAAAATAAATTAAATTATTATTTCAGGTAGGGTCGGGTAGGGTATTTTTCACCTTAAAACCAAACCCGGCCCAACCTTATCCTCAAAAATCAGACTCAAACCCAAAATTTTCTTTAAAAAAACCCGACTCTATAAGATTGGGTCGGGTCGAAGCCATCAGGTATGGGTCAAATGACCATCCTTACCGATGTAAGTTATTTCTTTTTTCCTCAAATTTAATGTTGAACGTGTAGTTAGATAATTGTTAGTATATAACACTTAATTGCACCGGTGTAAGTTATTTTTTCCCCTTAAACTTCATGTTGAACATGTAGTTGGAAAATCGATGAATTTTTTTTAGTATATGATATCCATACTTATTTACATTGATATAATTCAACTTTTTCCTTAAAAAATATATCTTGAAATATTAAAATCTATAATTATATTTATATAAAATCATAAAAAACTTTAAATGTAATTTGTTGATATTGCTTTTAAGGATACAAGTTAGTACTAAAAAACTATTTCAAGAATCGAAATAAAAAATATTGCATATATATATATAAAATTATATTAATAATATGTTAAATAGTGTCAATAAAATAGTTTTATGAATTTCCATGCGAGTATTTTTAATTCAATATTAAAAGTTTAGCTTGTTAGATTGATAATTTGGTCAAATTCACTTTCAGATAATCTTATATTTCCTAACTATGAGGTTGGTTTCGAAATGACCACTATACTTTCAATTGTGTCATTATGACCACTTAACTATTTAAGTGATATCAATCAAGCCACCAACCGTTAAAATCTAACGGGGGAGATGACATGGCAGTTAAAATAAATTTGTATAATTACACATTTAATCCCCATTACTCACATATTTTATCAATTTGGTCCTAAATTGAATTAAATCTAATAAATTTCATCCTCCAGTCATATAGTGATTGTAACACCCCATTCCTGGTCTAGTAGGGAATATGGGTCAGAGATGCTACTGGTGATCGATAACAGTGTTCGGTACAGTAATTCTGGTGAATAACGGTGTTTCGATGCAATCAAAAATTTAATATTACTTATTCGATACAATGATGTCACCGGAGCAATACAAGAAACAATACATGATTTAGGGGACCATTATATAAATTTTGCAAGTTTGGGGACTAATCTATAGATTCTGTAATTACCAAGTCCTTGTCTGTAATTATTGTTGCCAATGTAAAAAAAGTCATAGCATAATTAGCAGGCATGTCAAATTCCAGTGAATTTAGAGTTCATTTACTAGTTCAATTACTCGATACAATTTCAGTGACCTACTTGTAAAGTTTAAAACTTGTTCCAATATTTTTAACCAACTTACCTGTATCAGTACTGGTACTCGAGAAGCTGTACTGGTACGACGGGCAGTTATTACCGTTGGGATTAAATGAGGGTATCGATACGAGTTAGGTCATATTGATACGCTATACATAACCTAGATTCCAGTAATGTTTTGTCGTACCGATACGAGATGAACCGTATCGGTACCTGGCTTCTATGCATATTGGGATCGGTACATTCCCCCTCCGTACCGGTACCACGTTCATTTTATAAATTCCAGAGATGAAAATGCTTACCGATATGCCTAAGCTAGTATCGATACGCTTTGTAATTTGGTCTAATAATGCACATTTGTACCGATACGACCCTTCCCTTATCGGTACGCCCTGTTATGTATTGACATAATTTATCTGATTTTTATCTATTTTATGTATCTAAACAATGTACAATGTCTATGAAATTTTGCAGACAATATTCTTATGCCATATTCTTGTTATATGTCAAATTTTATAGCGATACAAATCCGTTTATTAAGCTTAGCCTATTATGAGCCAACTTTATCACTTTAGGCAATATTACAAGTCACATGTTACCTATATTAGGCTTTATAAGCCACTTTAACCAGTTTACACATCCAAATGACCCTTTTAACACATGTTCCACTACTATGCCACCGTACTGAGAGTTTAGGGACATATGAGACATTACTTTAGTCTAGCTTGTGACTTGCAAAAGCTCGTTCATTCCCTGATCCTCGATCTTTGTATCTTTTAACCTGAAATGTATGGAAATAAGATGCATTAGGCTTATATAGCCCCGTGAGGTAGTCAATAACAATGCAATGAGTGATACAATGAATGTTGATAGTGCCAATTTCAATGTTTCAATATAAATGTATTTCAACTACAAACTATAACAATGATTTTAATAATTTTAACCCTTGAATTGACATGAGATAGTGGATACGATTCTCAACCAACATCACCAGTTAATGAATGGTAAAATCCTCCAACATCGCCAGTAGACCAAATCATAACATGTCCCGCCAATATCACCAAATAGAGCCTTAGCTCAATGACCATAGTCCACTCCATACCAATGAGCTTGTGAATTCTATGGCATGCCAATTATATCCAGTGTCCATTCGAATCCAAGGTTCGGTGATTTAGGCCAATATAATAACAATAACAATATCGCTAACAATAGCAATATTAATGATCAATATAGCCTTGTTCAATGGTTCAAAGATATCAATGATAATACAATGATTCAATGGACAATAGTTTGATGCAATAGACTTACCGATGCTTACCAATATTACCTCCTATAAGGTTTCAATGCAATGGTACCTTGTAATCATGTTAGCAAAGCAATAAGCAATAAACAATGGAACCTGGAAGGCACCTAGCCATTCTCGAGACTTCGACTACACTCACCAAAACTTTCGAGGCTTTTAAGGCTCTCGGATGATGATTCTCTTGTTACTTGGCTTGTTGGACTCTGGTGGATTAGGTGATTCCTTACTTAGATGCCCTTGAGCTAACAAAAAGGTATGGAATGAGGATTACAATAGTTTTAATAATTCCAATAACAATAACTTTATCTTTAACTTCATTTAGCTATGAAAACAATAGGGATTAAGCTAGGGAATCCATGGTAAGTTCTTAGGGTTTATGATTTTTAAACATGAATTGAACATAGTTTAGCCATAAAATCGATGGATTAATAGAGAATTCAATCTTACCTGATTGATAACAATAATATAGGATCGAAAAACTAAAAAACTGAAGCTTGAATTGTTTAGCAATAGAGGTGTGCTTGCTTATACGAGGTTAAAGACGAAGATGGTTTTTTCTCTAACTAAAGGAATCGAGTAAGTCTTATATTGTTTCACTTTTCTCTCTTTTTATTTCCTAAGCATTCCTTCATATTAAGGAATTAAATTCCCTTATTCCACGTGGTTGGTGATAAAGCTTGGGAGGGGCTAATCACAAGGTTAGTCCCTCAACTTATCATTTTTTGTACTTTTAACCAATTAGTTTTATTTTTACAATTTAATCACCACACTATGTTTCAATGCTTTCAATATAGTCCTTGGTCAATAACAATCCTAGATTAAAGTTCAATATTTGAATAATTGACCACTTGGTTAAAAGTTAATACAATGATTTGACTTTTTGATGTTGGATTTTCGATCGTTGAAATCTATTTTTAACTAAGTCGATTTTTAAAGTGTTACAACTCTCTCCCTTAAGAAAATTTATCCTTGAATTTTATCTGAACCAAAGAGATGAGGATATTGTTCCTTCATAGTCTCTTCTAGCTCCCATGTAACTTCTTCAACCTTGTGACTTCTATATAGCACCTTAACTAGAAGAATGTTCTTGTTACGAAGCCTTTTGTATTTTTGTTCTAATATTTGTACCAGTTCCTCCACATAGGTCAGATTTGGTTAAATCTCAATGGATTCTGGTTCAATAATATATGATGGATTATAACGATATTTGCGGAGCATCGATACTTGAAAGATATTAGGAATCTTACTTAATTCTTGAGGTAATGACAAACGATAAGCCATGGTACCTACTCTTTCAATAACCTCGAAAGGTCTAATGAATCGGGGATTGAGTTTCCCCTTCAAGTAGGCTTTCTTACCCATATAATATTGTATATCCCATCTCTTGATATCAATATAGGTCTTTTGTCGATCAAAGGTATCCTTAAATCGATCATGGATGATGGCAACCCATTTTTTGATTTCCCAAAGTAAATCAGGGCCTAACACATTGCCTTCACTGAGTTTAGAGCATCACAATGGACTTCTACATTTCCTGCCATACAATACTTCATACGGTGCCATCTTAATCAATGTTTGGTAGTTGTTATTGTAGGCAAATTCAATGAGAGGTACAGATGTTTGCCAAGATCCTTCGAAGTCAATAATATATGCTCAAAACATATCTTCTAAGATCTAAATCACCATTTCTGATTGTCCATCAGATTGAGGGTGAAAAGTAGTACTGAAATAAACTCTAATTCCCAAAGCTCATTGCAACTTTCTCTAGAATCAAGAAGTAAACTGCGGATCTCGCATCAGAGATGATGGACTTGGGTACTCCGTAGAGTCTGATAATTTTCTTGATGTACAAGTCATCTAGCTTAGGAAGATCGTAGTTCATTCTAATCGGTAGAAAGTGAGCCGACTTCGTGAAACAATGAACAATAACCCAAATGGCATCATGCTTAGTCGGTGTTAACGGTAGTTCACTAACAAATTCTATAGTGATTCTTTTCTATTTTTATTGAGGTAACTCAATAGAGTTGTAATAACCTGGTGGGAACACGATGCCCAGCCTTAACTCACTGGCATGTGAGGATCTTAGACACATATTTCATAATAGCTTGCTTTATGTCAGGACACCAATAGAGTTCTTGGAGATCTTTGTACATATTTATTGATCTCCGGTGAATAAAAAAAGGCTACAGTGAGCTTTCTTGAAGATTTCTTCTTGAAGTGACTTGTCATTAGGTACATAGATTTGATCATGAAAGATTAAGAGTCCTTTAGAATTAACTTTGAAGTCAAAATTAAATTTATTCTAAAGTTTAGAAATGATGGCTTGTAATTCATGATCTTGGTTCTACAATGACTTAATCCTTGATACAATGGTAGACTGAATCTGAAGTTCAGCTACTAGAGGCCGATACTTCTTGAGCTTGAAATGAGCGTTAATAGCTCGAGGGGCAGGCGGAGGTTTGCGACTGAGTGCATCAGCTACAATATTGGCCCTGCTCGGGTGATAGCCAATGACAAGGTCATAATCATTAAGGAGTTCCATCCTCCTCCTTTGTCGAAGATTCAGCTCTTTCTGAATTAATAAGTACTTAAGGCTTTTGTGATCGGTAAAGAGGTAATATTTTTCTCCGTAAAGATAATGCCTCTAGATTTTTAATATAAACACAATTACAGCCAATTCAAGATCATGGATAAGATAGTTTATTTCATATGGATTTAGTTGTCTCGAAGCATATGCAATAACCTTACCTTCTTGCATCAATACATATACTAACCTGAGATATGAAGCATTGATGTACATTGTATAATCCTTATCGAACTCGGGTTGGGTTAGGACTGGTACATGAGTTAACATTTGCTTGAACTGGTCAAAGCTACGATATTGCCTCTCGGTCTATATAAAAGGAGTGTCTTTTCGTATAAGCTAATATCAATGGTGCTACTATTATAGAGAATCCTTTAACGAATCTCCTATAATAACCAGCAAGATTGAGAAAACTCTGAACTTCTCTAACATTTTTCGATGGCCTCCATTCAATGATAGCTTGAATCTTTTTTGGGTCTACCTATATACCCGCCGTTGATATAATATGTCCAAAAAATGAGACTTCAGTGAGCCAGAACTCACACTTACTGATCTTAGTATAAAGCTACTTCTCCCAGAGGGTCTAAAGCATAATACGAAGATGATCTTGATGTTTAACTTGGTTCTTGGAATAGACCAATATGTCATCAATGAACACCACTACGAACTTGTCAAGGTAGGGTCTAAAAACCCAGTTCATGAGATCAATAAAGGCAACTGGGGTATTGGTTAACTCTAAGGGCATCACCAAGAATTCATAGTGGTCATATCTTATACGAAAAATAGTTTTGGGCACGTCACATTCCTTGACTCTTATCTGGTAATATCCGGACCTTATATCAATTTTGGAAAAGATGGTGGCATCCTTGATTTGGTCAAAGAGATCACCGATCCTCAAAAGATGATACTTGTTCTTAATGGTCAGCTTATTCAATTATCGATAGTCAAAGTAAAGGTATATAGACCCGTTTTTTTCTTGACAAAAAGAACAGAAACTCCCTAAGGTGAAGAAATCGATCAAATGAAACCTTATTCAATAAGTCAAGAATTTGTGCTTTAAGTTCTTTAAGCTTTATCGAAGTCATTCAATAGGGTGCACTAGAAACCGGAGTGGTTCCAGGTTGCACTTTAATCCCAAACTCAACTTTACGGGTGGGTAGCAAACCTGAAAGCTCATCGGGAAATATATTAGTAAATTTTGCATGTTGTCGATGTCTTACAACTGTGTTTCTTCCTTATTCTTGTCTTCGATGGTATATAACGACGAGTTATTACCTCAAGAATTTATAAGATTTAATACTCTCTTTGCCAAAACCTCATAGATACAACTTCTTCTTGTTATAGTCCACCCAGGCTTAATGCTCACCGAGCTAATCAAGCCCTAATATAACATTAAATTTGTAAACAGGGAGGGCCATAAGGTTGGCCGGAAAAAGGAATCTCTTGAATTATCAGGGGGCAATTCTTGTATACTAGGATGATTACAATACTATCACCTAGTGGGTTTGTTACTATGATCTTGGTAGCTATGGGCTAATACAGTAACTTGAACTTCTTTATCAATACAATGCTTATAAAGGAATGGGTGGATCCAGGATCTATCAATGCATAAACATGATGAGAGTATAGTTCAATGGTATCTGTGATAATGTCTAGATCATTCTCTTTCTCCCTACTCCTTACATGGTACACCTGAGTAAAGGCTTTAGATTCTTATTAGTTTGGGGTTCTTATTGAGCCATTAAATCTCTTTGTAGCTCCTGATGCTGTTTTTTTTCTTCTGTTCTTTACCCTTGAAAGATTGAGCAGGTGACACAATGTTAGCTAATGAGTTGGCTTTAGAAGTGTTCATAGGACAATCTCTGATCAAGTGGCCTTGCTCGCCACAGTAGTAACAAGCCCATGTCTGTTTACGGCACTGGCCTACAGGATGTCTCCTTTGGCAATAGATACAAGTGCGGCATTATGATTCCCGACCCAAACCTCTGGTACTGTCAATAAAAGTTATCATAACAAAGAATGTGACATAGTTAGTAGCCTTGTAATGTTCCCATAACGAGAAGGCTGTTGGTAGTATTGCTACTTAGGTCATGTTGCTTTCCTTTCTTGTACGATAGAGGAGGAAAAGAATCATCTCGGGGTACCTTGTTAGAAAAAGATGGCCCACCAGTCCTCTGAGCTCTTTGGGTAGCTTCGGTGGCAATGACTCGATTTATGAGCTCTTAAAAGTCAGTGATACCCAGAGCAGTAAACAAAGGGAGAAGCTCATCACTAAGCCCTACTATGAACATCTTGTATTTCTCTTCCTCTTTATTGATGTACTCTGCCCCATACTTATAATATTTGCAAAAATTGTGGATAAACTGCTCTACTGACCTTCCATCTTGCTTGAGGTGCACGAAGATGTCATGCCTTTCGGCAGGTAGAATTCAATGATGTATTTCTTACGAAATTCTCGTAAGAAGAACTCTTAGGTAACCATTTCTTTCGGGACTGTAAGGGTGGTCATCTCTCACCAGTGCAACTTCTCATCAGCGATCAATGTGATAGCATATTCTAGTTTTTGCTCATTGGAACATTGTAGTTGTTTATTCAATATCCTCAACGTGTTATCAAGCCAATACTCAGCAATCGCAGGGTCATCACTCTCCCTACAGATAACCATTTAAGCTCGATACTGGGCGAGCTTGTCAATAGGGACTCAAGTTGCTGAGGTAGGAGCTACAGAAGACTGGGCAGCCTGCTCAGACTTTAGGGTAGTCATGACTTGTCTGAACATTTTAGCCATGTTCTAATAACACCTAACTGAACAGTTTGTACTAAGGATTCAAGATTTGGTATTTCTTGTTGAGGTCTTTGAGGGTTAGGAGGATCTTTCCCTTATCTCCTCACTATTAGTCGAGGAGCTGGTAGAATGTTCAACATTCTGGTGAGCTTTATTTGGCCCAGGCATGTTTACTATATAAAAGAAATGATCGGGTTAGTTGCAAGTAACAACATATACATAATATAGGGTGTAAGTGACCCTACTAAAAAGTACCCACTATATGAAAATATTTTTTTCATAGGAAATATTAGAAATGATCCCACTTGATTTGTTGGGGTATGAGATCATCAATGCTTATTATAGTGGTAAAGAAATTTCCCATACATTATATCCCACTATGACCCCACTATATAAAAATCTAACTATGTCACTGTTTGTTAAAGTTTACACAAGCTTGCGTATCAAAGTATTTCCCTTTAGATTTTATAGCTTAAATATGAAGGGTTGTGTAAATTATTTTACACAATATAAATATATATATATATATATATATATATATATATATATATATATATATATATCTTTTGATACACAAGCTGTGTAAAAAAATTTACACAACCCTTCATATTTAAACTATAAAATCAAAAACCTAAATCTCTGGCCCTAACACCCTAAAACCTAAACCTTAAACCATAAACTCTAAATTCTAACCATAAACCTTAATTTCTACACCCTACAACCTAAACCCTTAAACCCTAAACCACAACCTAAATATCTAAACCCTAAAATTGAAAGTGTAATTTTTGCTTATTTTGATGTCCATTTTCTATGAAGTCATTGATGTCTTTTTCTTTCTTTGATGTGTATTTCCACTTTTTTATCGTCATGAAAACTCTTTTCCTCCATTTAGGCGCATGGAGATTTTTAATGAGGTCCATGGTGATAGGTTGTATGGTTTTTATTTTCAATAAAGTCATACTATGCTGATAAAAAAGAGCAAACTGAAGTTTACACAAGCTTGTGTATCAAAGTATTTTTCATATACATATATTAATAGGGTTATATTTTGATACACAAGTTGTGTACAAAATTTACACAACCCTTCGTATTTAAACTATAAAATCTAAAACCTAAATTTCTAACCCTAAAACCTAAACCCTAAACTCCAAATCATAATAATAAATCCTAAATTCTACATCCTATAATCTAAATCCTTAAACCCTAAACCATAACCTAAATTCCTAAACCCTAAAATTAAAAGGCTTGTGTAAACTCTTGTCTATCAAAGTATTTTCCATATTAATATGTACTAATGCAAAATTAAAAATAAAATGGGTTTAATTTTTTGTACTTTTAAACTATTTTTTATTTTTCATATATAATTATTAAATTGAGATTTTCCAATTTAATTTAATATTTTAATTTTTTTTTAAAAATAACAAAATCTTAATTCTTTTTTTATAAGAATCGTATGATTTTATCAACGAAACAAATCATGCATAAGAATATTCACGCATGCCTCATTAAAACCCCCTTAACCTAAAATGGTGAAAAAGATTACAATACGCGGATATATGAACACACACGAACACATAACATCACGCCATCACACGAAGCCAAGATGAGCGATCGACTCTTTCCTTAGCTAGAACATCCGCCACGCTGTTTGCTTCCCGGAGCACATTGTGAAAGCACACACAAGATAACTGACGATGAGCCCCATCTATTTGACAAAAAATACCCCATAATCTCCACGGTCTACACAAGTGATTTAGCACCCATGACACCACAACGGTGGAATTCGATTCAATAATAATCTTCGTCCCCAAGCACCAGTGAGAATCCACCAATATCTCCAACGCACAAACTATCGCCCATAGTTCTGCTACATTCGACTCTAACTCTCCCAAAGGGCCCAAAAAGATCACCAAAACTTTTTCACATGAGTCTCGCAACAAACCCCACATCTCGCCGGCCCCGACTTGCCCGCGCCGAGCCATTCATATTAAATTTAAAGTACCAACCATTGGCGGACACCACACAACATTCAACCTTATCTTACTTGCTAGCACATGAGGTACACAAATTCATGGACATTCCAACCACTGTGCCTCACTAATCACAATCAACTCATTAAAAGCCTTGATCCAATAACGCGTGCGAAGCTTTACGAGGAATAAAATCTCACCAATATCTATTCTCCTCTGATTAAACATAACATCATTTCGTGCAAGCCATATCGACCACAATAACGCGGCACAACTCGCAAGCCACCATCGTCTTTCCACACCCATAAAAGCAACCATAAAAAGCTTGCTCGAGAAACTCAGCCAAGGTGTTCATCCGAACCAACATTACACCCCACCATGGAAAGAAAGAATCCTAAAGCTCAACCATAACTCGGTATAAAAACAACAAATGATCATGCTCATCCTCAATATCATCGCACGAAACACAACCCCCCAATACTCCTTGCAAAGTAACCCCTCTCTTGCGTAAGATACTCAATGTAGGCAAACATCGCAACCACATAAACCACAAGAAGCACTGCACTTTGGGCCGTACAACCAAACGCCATATAATAAAAGCCTGAAAAGCCTTACTTTCCAAGCCAACCGAAGTCATCAAACCCATGAGTTCCTTAACCGAGAACTGCCCATGTACATTTAGGCACCAAATCAAGTGATCCATACGCCCAAAACCATCTCGTAAGCTATGACAATTTCCAGATATTCCTTCAACATATCCAACTCAAAGTTTTGCAATTGCCGGCTGGAAAATAAGTGCCACGCATCATGTACCAAAGGCACGCCATGTGCATACGAGGCCACCAACGCCCACTTGTCTTTAACAATCTGATATAGGCGTGGAAACAAGAAGCATAATGGTTCCGAGGAGCACAACAGATCATGCCAAAAAAGTACTCTTGAACCCTCGCCCACTTGCCAACAAAATGACTTTTTCCCCCATAAACCGCCCAACACACTCATCGTCTTGCACCTCAACGATTTGCTTCCAAACAACTGACATCTTACGCTTCCCAACCATATTAAAGCGCCACCAAAGTCGATGTTCACCATACTTGGCGACTATAAGTGATCTCCAAAGTGAATCCTTATCCGTCTTATATCGCCAAGCCCATTTAGCCAGCAACGCCAAATTTCGGAGTCTCAAATCCACAACTCCCAATCCCCCCAATGCCTTTGGTCGATACACTGTCTGCCAATTGACTCTGCTCATCTTTCGTTTCAAATACGAGTCTCCCTAAAGGAAAGCCCTCTGAATCTGATCAATTTTTATAATAATCCCCTTCGGAACAACATACATGCCCATGTAATAAAGAGAAAGCGAGGACAAAACTGAATTGATTAGAGTCAACCTTGCCGCGAAAGACAAAGATCTTCTCTTGCAACCCACCAGACGAGACCGAACACGCTGCACAACCGGCTCCCAAACCTCCAAACATCTTGGGTTCATGCCGACCTTCATACCAAGATACACAAATGGCAAATCTCCCATCGCACAGCCCATTACCGAGGCCATTTCAGTCGCAATTCCCTCGTCCACTTCCACAGCATAAAAACACAACTTAGCATAATTAATCTGGAGGCCCGAACAATACTCAAAACAAGTTAGGATTCGCTTTAGATTTCTCGCCCCATCCACATCCCCATTAAGAAAAAATTATGGTATCGTCCGCAATTTGTAAGTGTCAGATCGATAATTCCGCAGCCACTCTCACCCCTTTAATCAGTCCCTGAGCCTCTGCCATAACAAGATACTGATGAAGTACCTCAACAAAAATCTTAATTCAATGCAAATATTTTTTTATATGAAAAAAATAATCTTAATATATGAAAATAACAAAATCTTAATATATGAAAATATGTTAATAAATTTAAAATTTTAAGATAACATTAAAAGTTTATTTATCGAACCCAAATTCATGAGCGCAACTCAAATCACAACATAAAATTGTAATTCATATATTAAATTATTAATTTTTTATCTTGTGATGGTATTTTTAGATTATTAAATTTTTTGATGTTATTTTAAAAATTTAAATTTATTAATATATTTTTATATTAATAATCTATGCATTGAATTAAGATTTTGTTAATTTTTACTAAAAAATTTAAAATTATTAATTAAATTGAAAAAACTCAATTAAATAATTATATATATGAAATTATAAAAATAAATATGAAAAAGAAAAAAATAGCTTAAAAGTATTATAAAAACTAAACCCGTTTTATTTTAAATCTTTCATTAATATATATATATATATATAATGTGTTATTATCTGACTGGAGGATGAACTTTATTAGATTTAATTTAATTTAGGTCCAAATTGATAGAATATACAAGTAATGAGGATCAAATGTGTAATTATACAAATTTATTTTAACTGCCACGACATCCTTCCTATTAAATTTTTACGGTTGGTGGCTTGATTAATGCCACTTAAATAGTTAAGTGGTCATAATAACACAATTAAAAGTATAGTGGTCATTTCTTGATTGGTAGGAAATAAATTAAATTAAAATATTCAAAATTCTCTAGTCAGGTGGTGACGTGTACCACTATTTGACTGAAGGATGAAATTTATTAGATTTAATTTAATTTACATCCAAATTGGTAGAATATATAAATAATGAAGACTAAATGTGTAATTATAAATTAATTTATATGGCTCATTAGAGAAGTGAGCTCATTAGCGATGTTTCACCGACATTACTTGAAATTTGTATGGTACATCTAATGGCTTAGAACCATTCCAGTTACAAAAGGCATATAATGGCGATGTCTTACCGACATTACATGAATTTTATTTGCTTGTGTGAGCGTCAACGTATCGTCTCCTTCAGTAAAAATTAATTTATAATAAGGAATTCAATTGTTCAAACATTTCTTTTCGATTACAAAATATTATCGTCTCAAAAGGAAAACATTACTAAAATTTTCAAGTGAAACACAACCCTTGAGGAGTTATGAGATTTAAACCTCAATAGTTCTTGCCTTTCATTTAATTTTTTTGTTACTTTCTCTTGTTCCGGAAAAATTACAAACCCACAATTTTAAAAAAAATGAATTTCCTTTGTATGGTTGGATTTCAATTATTTACACTAGGGGTGTAAACGAGTCGAGCTAGAGTAGTGTTGAGCTCGACTCGGCTCGTTAAGATTTCGAGTCGAGTTCGAGCTCGAGTAATTTTTAACGAGCCTGAGAAATCTGGGCTCGATTCGGCTCGTTAAGAACTCGAGTCGATTTCGAGCTTGATTCGAGCCCAATTGAGTTAAGTGTTGACCGATTTTTGACCGTGTCAGATTCAAGTAGCACGCCTTTTGTCAAGTCTCATTTAAAGCCCTATAAATAAAAAACTTTGAGACACAAGTTGTGTAAACTTAAGCTTGTTAATTTTAGGGTTTAGGGTGTTAGTTTAAGGTTTAGATGTTTAGGTTGTTAGGTTTAGAATTTAGGATTTAGATTTTAGGGTTTAAGACTTATGTTTAGGGTTTTAAGTTTAGGAATTTAGATTTTAAATTATAAAATATAAAAATTTTAGTATATTATATTTTTGAATAGCTCGTGAGCTTTTCGAGTCGAGTATCAAGTAGCTCAGCTCGGCTCGGCTCGGCTCGTTAAGATCTCGAGCTGAGTCCAATCGAGTCGAGCTTTGACCGAGTCGAACTCGAATAGCTCACAATTTGTCTCGTCTCGTTTACGGCCCTAATTTACACACCCTTCTCTCCAATTTCATTCTACGTACTAAAATTATAAACACTCGGGGGTTGTTTTTCTAGATAATTCACCTTTCCAATGCACTAAAATCAGATGAAAAGTTGTCCTTACAAGCATATATAGGGATGTAAAAAGCTGACCCGACCTGAAAACCCAACTGAAACCTGCTCGAGTCAGAACCTGGTTTGACCCAAGGATTTGATGACCCGAACCCGATCTGTAACCGACTGTTGTTGACCCGAACCCGAATTGGACCTGCTACTGTAGTAACCGAACCCGACATGCATCCAACCGAGAATGACCCGAACCTGAATTGGACCTATTACTGTGAACTCGAAACCCGACCTGCACCCGACTGAAATGAACCCGAACCTGAGACTGACCTGACAGATAACCGATATTATTCGACTGAATCGACCCAAGATCTGATTTTACCCGACTTGTTTTGAACCCGACCTGTTAAATGACCGACCTGTTGTTGACCTGAACTGATAATGACATGGCTTGATAATGATATTTACCTGGCACGTAATTGAGGAAGTCTATAATTTGATGATTTGAAGAATTTAATATCTTATAATATGATAAACTAATTTTCACCATTTGAATTATTAATTTTTGTATTTAAAATCATTTTGTTAAATAATTCAAATATTGACTATTAATTTGTTAAATTATATATAAGAATATATATATATAATCAATTTAAATTGTTGATAAATGTAAACTATTAAGTGGTGATAAATGTAAACTGTTAATTTTTTAAATCAATTTAAAGTGTTAAATAATCTTTTTTTTATATATACATATATAATCAATCGAAATTTTTTTAAAAAAGAAATATTTAATTTAGATATTCATTTGACACTACTAAGTAATTAGGTGCTACACCGACACCTATTTGGTTGCAAAAACACAACGGGCCTAAATGGTGACACCACAAATGGTCTATGTTCATGGAAGAAAATTTCCAATCCAAGTCTTTATAAAACAGAATGAGAAAATAATCCCATTTCTGGCACAAAACCACAAATTCACGGTGCTTAATATAGGAAACAACAGATTGTGATCCCACATGGCTTACTTCCATATCTTGATCAGTAATTTCAGGCTCGGTTTCTATATACTACATTGATGTGAGCAGGACATTTTAATTTTTAACAATAAAAACTATCTTTAGAAATTCACCCTCTAAATATCAAATTTTGATATCAATAGTTCAATACATTCAGAAATCGAATAGCAGAGAAATTTAAAACTTTACAATACCCCCATAAAACAAGAACAATACATTCTTGGGGAGTCAGGAAAACACAAGTCAGTGTCACTAATCAAATCATCAAATACTCCTTCTGCTTTTGGATATTTCCCCTTTTTCAACTTCTTCAACTTTTTAGGATTTGGGTATGTTGTTGAAGGCTTCTTCCTATACAATTATCATAAACATAAAGTAAATCAAAAGTGGAAATTAAACTTCAAAAGACACCCAATGAAAGTATAAACAATACCTTTTTATAGGTTTCTTCTTGGCTTCAGCAGGCTTCTCAACCATTCATTTGGAACTCCATAAAGGACATCAATAAATTACGTACGAGAAGCCAAGTCAAATTTCACCTAATGCCCTGCTGTAACGAAGAGGACAATGGGAAACACATGGACCATGATAATGCAACTTCTCAAAACAATTTTGCATATACTAATACATTGATATTAAGTGCAAAAGCTTCAAAATTTCTTGTATATTTCCATTTTGGAAAAGTGTTTACAAGTCATTAAATACACTAAAGAGTACGTAGCATTTTGCTACATTCAGGCATTTCAAGGCTACAAGTTACATCAATTTTTTCTTTACCTGCAATTGTGAAGTCAAAAGAACGGCTCTCTTCCTAGAAAATGCACTACTTCTGCTATCTAAGTCCTCGCCACCATCATTTGAGTTGACCGGGTCTCTACCAGAAGGGGTAGTGGAGTCCTGGTTCTTGGACACTTTCCTTTTTCCAGCACCCAACTTGGCAGATAGTTTTCTCGCAACTGGGTCATTAGAGAGTCTAACTTTTGATTGGTGCAGAACATTTGCTCCTAGTTCAAGCCTGTTTAAAGCCTATGAGAATGGTGCATGAATACATACATGATACGACTATAATAGAAGATAGTCATACCGACCTTTCTGCCTGAGCTTCTGGTTCTACTTTCATTACTTCGCCATGTGCAGATCCATTCATTTTATTTACCCATAGTTCAGCATGTAAATCACACATATTAATAATAAACTAATAAACTGGTCGATGGTTCCCAAAAAGAAATAACAAACTGTGTTTCCTAGATTCCAACATAAGCGGAACTAGCAAGAGCACTAGTTGCATTCTAGAGTCTACTCTAGACACTAGAACTTGTATACGACATGAGACACAAGTTACAAAAAGAGTGGGTGCAGAATGTGTATTTAAGTGTTTTTGCATGCAAGTCTATGCATACACATGGAATAAGATTAAGCTGGATAATCATGATAATAAACTATAAATAGTGAGCCAATTAAATCACATAAACCATGCTAAAGTTTTTCCTTCTTTTGTTGGCAAATATGCATGATTTCATTATGATCCCATATACGCTGTTAAATACTAAAATTAGAGAAGTAATGAATTCAATAATATCTCCTTTCTTACTAGTAAAAATACAATTTTGAAAAACATAAATGCAACATTTACGACTATCTGCTTTCTTACCTATCATATTAGTAAAATGGTGCACGCTCAAATGCAACCTGCCCGAGAAGGCCCAGTTGCAATGCCTAACTGTGTCATGCCTAACTGTGTCTAGGTGCATTAACAACACTGGTCATGACACAATTATAACCAAAACCTTTTCCCTTTTCATTATGTGAATATCTACGAGTAAAAACTATGATCATAATCACACAATCCTCAATAAATACAACAAATTATTACATTCAGTGTCCAAATGGAGAAATAAAATAAACCAGCACATGGATTGAACTAATCTAAAATAGTGTAGGACTTAAACCCATATCCTAAAGACTCCAAGCCTCCGCGGTCTCCTTCAAACATCAATAATATAATCAAATTTCCACATCTCCATGTCTGTATTAGTAACGAAGCACTATATTTTCTTTCCAAGTACCTTACAATCCCTGTTGTTCAGACCCAAACACTGAAAACCAAATTCTTCTACAATTTAAGCAATGATGAATAAGACTTTAACACGGTGAAAAGTAAAAACCCAGATCATCATTCATAACAAGTTTACCAAAAACAATGAAAATTCATCAACATCATTACGATTAAAAGAGAGAGCGAAATAGATGTTTACCAGTTTCGATGCGTTATTCAACGTAACTATTTAGGAGGTCCAGGTTTTTTTTGGCATTTTCTTGTCCACTGGTACAGTTTTTACACTCATCACTACAAATTCAGAGTTTGGAACGAAAAAAGGAAAATTAAAACGAATCTAGAAAGATTTGAGAATGAATAAAAATACCCAGAAAGGAAATCGGCATAAAAGACTAGATCAAGAGTGAATGAGATTACCATTTGGCAAAAGCGCTGTCATCTTTGGCGCGGACAAGAGAGCTGGTAGGAGGAGTGGCGGTTGAAGTGGCATCGACTCTCTTCTTGGGCTTTGGTGGATTGGATTTGGACCCGCCTACCATTTTCTTTGTTCTTTACTGGAACACTGAGAAAATAATGAAAAGATGAGAATTTTTCTTTGAAGAGGAAATGAATCGTTGGAACGATGTGCTGTTTGGAGAGAAAGAAACACGTAATAGTAGAAGAAAAGGGAAAATTATATAGGGAAATTGAAATTCAGGTTTGGTTTGGTTATTTGGCTCTATCGCCTTCTAATTTTCCCAACGTTTTGATTTTTGGAGTTAGAGCCTTGGTGAGGAAATTTTTTAATGAATTATTTTCTTTCACTTGGATTCATGAGTTGGATTCATTGTCATCGTATGATTTTCAATCTTTTCAAATCGACGTTCATCCTCTGTCGTGAAATTATAGAGGCAACCTTAGGAAAAAGGCTTTTGGGCATACATATATACATAGTTTAGGGGTTAAGGTTAGAGGTTTAGGGGTTAAGGTTTGGGATTTAGGGGTATATTTTAGGGGTATACATACATACATACATACATACATACATTATACATACATAGTTTAGGGGTTAAAGTTTGAGGTTTATAGGTATAATTTAAGGGTATACATAATACATACATAAATAATATACATACATATAGTTTAGGGGTTTAGAGTTTAGGGGTATACATAATACATATATACGTAATATACATACATACATAGTTTAGGGGTTAAGAACTTAAGGTTTGGGGTTTATGGGTATAATTTAGGGGCATACATACATACATACTACATACATACATAACATACATACATTATACATAACATACATAGTTTAGGGGTTAAGGTTTGAGTTTTATGGGTATAGTTTAGGGGTATACAACTATACATACACATACATACATACATACATACATACATGCATTTAATTATTACAATACACATTATATATATACATACTAAAACTTATCTATATTTATTTCTATATACATATTACATATACCTATATATATGTATACGTATATATATATACATATATATATTACATTTACATATACATACTAAAAGTCTAAAAATTACATACATACATATGTATGTGTATATATATACATATACATATTATATATACACATACACACATACATTTAATTAATTATAACAATACATATATATATATATATATTATATATACATATACATATACTTACTAAAACTTACCTATATTTATTTCTATATACATATACATATACATATACATACTAAAAGTCTAAATCTTACATATATATATATATATGTATATATATATATATATATATATACACGTAACATATACATATACACACATACATACATATATTTAATTAATTATAACAATACATATATATATTATATACATACACATACTAAAACTGCCGATATTTATTTCTATATACATATACATATATATTGTATATATATACATATACATACATACATATATATATATACATATACGTACTAAAAGTATAAAAGTTACATACATACATATATATATATATATGTTTATGTATATATATTCATATACATATAGTCATATATATACACATATACATATATATATACACACATACACATACATACATTTAATTAATTATAACAATACATATATATTTTATATTATATATATAAAAGCCGCCCATTTTTTTAAATTTGCCGTCCAATTTTTTTATTACTGATTAATTACCCTTTAAGTCCTCACTCGTTTAAATTTCTTCAATTTAGTAACATTTATATATTTTTTAAATTGTAATATTTACTTTTAAATTTTAGTTTTATTCAATTTAGTCACAATTATATATATTTTGAATTATAACATATTCCGGCATCTCAAGAGATATTTGGTTCATATTAATCACTAAAAATTTATTTTTATCCAAAATTTACACACAATTATCAGACCGAAGTCTATTTGTACATGTAAGACCTGACTTGAACTACCACCGAAACCGATATTACCCGACCTGAATTTTATCCGTCAACGACGTGACCCGACCTGAAGTCCATCCAAAGCTGAATTAACCCGTTAATTAACTGGTTTGGACCCAAACCGTTTTGGCCCGAACTGAAACTTACCTGACATGAAATTAACCCGACCCGAACTCAACTGATTTGAAATCAACCTGACAATGACCTAAATCCGAATCGACCCGAACCCGACCTGACATGACCCGACTTGAAACCTAAACGATTACCCGATTTCGCATCCCTAAGCATATACAATAATTGCTTCACCTTTTGCACGCAAGCAAGTAAGCAAAGTGTGAAACTGGTCAGATTCTAATGGTATTTGTATGTTTAATTTATCAATAAAAAGTAGAATTGTCGGCTTATAATACCTTTAAAAACTTGATTATATATCTGATCAAATTTGGTTGATTATTAAACATTAATCATCCTTTCAGTTGTGAATCTAGAAAAATATCATTGATTGAAACAATATAAATAAAATTAAAGGTAAACAAAATACGACTCGAGAAAGTTAAAATTTCCGATCGACTCGAAATTTTTTTTTAAAAAATTAACTTATAAAACGAGACTCAAATAACTCAAAATTTTAAGTATCTTTTGCTCGGCAAATAGGATATTATTTAGATTAATAATACAACCTATGACATGAGTTGCATGCCTCATTAAAACCCCGTAAACCTAAACGAACAAAAAGTGTACAGACAGCTAGTAAGAACATACATAATTGCCTAAAGGAAATATACTACTTAGAACACAACAACACGGATTCACCTAGACTTAATACAAATTATCTCCCCAATACACACCAACAAACATACAAATTCTCTCCACAACACATGTAATTAGTGGACCGGTTTTCATGTTCAAGTCGAGCTCACCAATTTTGTCTGATATATATATAACACATATACAAAAAAATATGAATATATATATATATATATACATTAGAAAATACAAGCAATAATCCAAGAAATAATAAACAGTAAAATAAACGCTGGTTTTATTATAAAGATCGAACATAATACAATTGAAAATTTGAAAGCAAAATCCAAAATATGAATAACAAAATTGAAACCATTTACTTGTTGAGGCCTGTAAAGTCACAATTTTCTTAAGACAAATTCGTCCTCTCCTATGGTGCTTGAAAATTGTCGTCGGACGTCTATCTTCCAGGATACAACAACAGAATGAACACAGTAGTAGCACGTCTACAGTTATCAACAATCCGTAACTTCGTCTTCTTCTATCACTGAAAAAACTAATTTTGAAAATCACAGAGTGAAAGCAATTGAAAATGCTCTGCGTTATGTATATGTGTTAAATCTAGAAGGTTTGCACACTATTTATAGGAGTTTCACGAGGGAGTACTATTGAAAACAACATATTCTGATATTATTGTCATTAATGTTGTGTCAAGTCATTAATATCGTATTTAATCGAATATATAAATGTGAACTGTAAGGCATTACCATATTTAATATCCGAAGTTAAGGAACCAAATAATATCCTTTTAATTCGAAGTATTAAAAAAGATATGCCATATTTAAAGAAAAATTAATTCTTAGAGGGAAATTATTCGCAAGCCCACAAAACGTCCAATCAATCCAAACATTCATATCACCGATGGCATGCAAGGGTGCACCCAACCTTGATGGGTTCAATGAGATTCGATTTGCACCACCTATGCCTACATATGAGGCACAATTTTAACCCAAGTCATTCAATGATTAGCAAGTGGGTTGGTGTATATAAACACTTTTCATACTTTTAGCATCAATTTATTATTCATCACTCAATCATTTTGAGCATATGAGATACCGTTGTAAAGGTCTCATGTAGTAGAATATGAACTAATAAATTCATCATTCGAATCTCAACCTTTACTCATAGAAAATATGGCTCAAAGTTTCCAATTTATCCCATTTTCCCAACAATATATATATATATATATATATATATATATATATATATATATATATATATATATGAGATAGGGATCCTTACACTATGTAAAACTTGAAAGTTTTACACATTTTTTGGGCCATTGGATGAAAATAGATGGATGGGTGAAATTAATAGTAGGAAATTTGAAGATTATCGCTTGGAAAAAAGTAAGGAAATAATCTTAGCCATTTATCACTTTTATCCGATGTGTTCAAAAAGAGTGTAAAAGTAATTGAGTTTTACATAGTGTAAGTGGATCTTAACCCTATCTATCTATCTATCTATCTATCTATCTATCTATCTATCTATCTATCTATCTGTCTGTCTGTCTGTCTGTCTGTCTGTCTATCTATCCATCCATCCATCCATCCATCCATCTGGGTTAAGATACACTTACACAATGTAAAACTCAATGACTTTTACACTTTTTAGACCGTTGGATGATGGTAATAAATGGCTAGGATTATTTCATTATTTTTTATGTGATAATCTTCACACTTTGTACTGTTAATCTCATCCATCCATTTACCTTCATCCAACGGTCCAAAGAAAGGTGTAAAACTTTCAAGTTTTACATGGTGTAAGAGGATCCTATATATATAAGATAGGATAAGAATTTTTAACTTTTACACTTTTTTGGATCGTTAGATGGTGTCAATAAAGCCACTTAACTTTTTAAGTGGTATCCATCAAGCCACTTGCCATTAAAACCTAACGGGGTGACGTGGTACTTAATAAAAATTTGTATAATTACACATTTGATCCTTATTATTTATATATTGTATAAATTTAATCATAATATTAATTAAATTTAATAAATGCATCCTCCCATAAGATGATGACACATGTCCTAGGCTGATTGGACGAAAATTTTAAAAGCAAAAGTATGCTTCTCATGGGATTTGAACACAAGACGCATGAATTAAAGGTTAACTGATGGCAGTCCGATTAGTCTCCTCTTGTAGTTGCAACAGACCCATTTGTTCAGTGAAGCACTGAAACTGTTTCTTATTTGATTGATGGGTCTATATATATGATGCAATCCAACGTGATGCAAAATAATATATATCTATATATGTTTGTTCAATTGGATGCAAAAAAAACCATGGTTGCTTTGACATGAGGCCAACTCAGGGCATGAAAACCAAAGTAATATATATCATTATATGTGTATATACATACACAGACAAATTTAAATGCTTGATTTAATATCTCCTTTTTTATGTAGCTTAAAATTTAAAAATTGTGTTGGAAATTCTGCTAGAGCCTAGAAATGCTTGAACGTTAGAAATCTCTCCACCTGCAAGCGAAGAGGTTGTTATAATTCCAAAACTACAAAATCAGTTCTTGATCATTTTTAATCATTTATGCAAATTTATTCATGTATTTCTCTGTTGCTTGAGTTTGTACATCCCGAAATGGAACAAACTGAACGATATCACGCGAAGCTATAGAACCCAGATGTGCTTACAAGTCTTCCTCCTTTGTCTGCGTCTAAAATCTGTAAAAAGGATTTAGTTAATAAACAGATTGAATCTTCTAGTTGAGTACCAACAACAAAAGGTGAGTTTTGAAGGCATCATACTCCCTCGTCCCTCCATTTGCTCCTGATCGCAGTTCAGAGCTAGTGGAGGGTACCGAAACAGTTTCAGTGCTTCACGGAACAAATAGGTCTGCTGCACCAACCGGACTGCCATTATTTACGTTTAATTTGTTTTGTTATAAACTATAATATATGAAATAGGCGTGGCTCAATTGTTTGGTTATGAATTTTCAATCCATATGTCTTGGGTTCAAATCTCACGAGAAGCATATTTTTGCTTTCAAAATATCTGTCCAATTAGACTAGGGCACGTTGTTGCGCGTAATAAGTGCTCCACAATTGTGCAAGTGTACACGTCGCAAGTTATAGTATAAAAGATATCGTCTCCACATGGATTGGTGTCACTTCAAGAATCTAGTCTCTTGCACTGTAAAAAGTAAAAGAACACAAGTAGAAGATTGTAGGAGTTTTAACTAACAACTAAACTAGAAAGCAAATAAGTAAAAGAAGATGTAATCAAAAGAGAGAGAATAGGCCAAGTTATCGTGAGTTGAGGAGTGATAGCCAATTGGATCGTCTTGGTAAAAGAGTGCAAGAGCAACTCAGTTGCCGTGGCAACTTGCGCAGCAGGGTTGCCTTGGCAACTAATCGACGGTTGCCTAGGCAATTGCCTAGGCAACCGTTTGGGAGGCTAGGCAGCAACATCAAGGTTCGGCAGAGTATTCTTCAATAGTTTCTTCTTATCCCTAAGTCGAAACTCTAGCTAATTATGCATGCCTTGACAATACATCCCTGCGTGAATCAAGGGTGAACAACAACCAATCTTGCGCTCCTCTTAGCTGTTGAAATCCTTAACTTATTCCTAAGCTGGATTAATCTTCCCCATCAATAGATTGAATAAAGACCATACTCATTCGTTTCTTGAATCTAACTCTCCCGATATTAGATAAATAGATAGAGTTACGAGTTCCTCTCCCAATTCACTCGCAAACAAGAATAAAAACCAAGAATGAGTAAACCTTGAATTGAAAGTGCAAACTCTTATTACCTAAACAAAATCCAATTGTATCTCACAACCACAAAACACAATAACCTTAGCCAAATAGATTTAGTTCATGGCTAGGTTCCAAAGAAACACAAAACAAAGAATCCCTAACATAAACCTAATCGAACAAGAAAGAAAAAGATGAAGAATGGTTGAAGCCTCTTGTCGAAATCTCTCCCCTTTTGCTCTCTCTTGGAGTTGACGGCTTGGTCTCCTTTAAATAGGAGATGGCTAAGTCAAAGTCTCTCTTGAGGAAGAAGTTAAGTTGGAATTAAATACTTTAAAAGAATATAATTCTTTATTATATTTAAATTCCTTCTAGATCTTCTCCTATCTTCTTGGGATTTAATTTCTCTTTGACCTCTTCATGAAAATCAAACTCCTCTGGGATTTAACTTTGCTCCACGTCATCTTGGGCTTATCTAGTCATCAATTTCGACTGCCATATCATCTTCCTTATCAACAATTACCTTGGCAACTAGCTCGACATCTCCTTCATGCATTGTCCTGGGAACTGCGTCTGCATCTCCTTCATGCACTGCCCTGGCAACTGGTTCCAGCCTTGTTTAGGCAAGTGATTCTACACACACACAAAAACAACTATCGACAACACCCTTTTTCCACAAAATTAAGCAAAATATGAAATCAAGCTTGTCCACCAAGGAAACAATGCAAACATACATGAATGGCTAATAATGCAACTAATATGAGCCTAAGTCTAGCAATAATATGAATAAAAAGGGTGGATAAAATAGTACTTTTAGACACTTAACACACCCCCAAACTCAAACTATTGCTTGTCCTCAAGCAATGCAAACTAATAATTACTCGCAAAGACTTCAATTTTCACAAACTTAGCTTTGAAGTTGATTTCAAATCTCAAAACCGTGGCACCAAGTATGATTGGCTTTTCATTTTTCGAAAAACTTAGGAGTTACTCGGAATCAAACTATAATGCTTGTGAGTGTGTGCGAAGTTGTGTGCAAGTTGATTTTTCGGATTCTATGCAAATAAGAGGTTTTCAAATTACTTCCTTGGGTTCTTTTAACATGTTTTAACTAGAGCTGGTTTCGTGCACCTCTAGTTTTTTGTTTTTTGTTTTCTTAAGTTAATTAATTTATTCGACTAGAGCCAGTTTCGGGCACCTCTAGCACTCATCCAATTTTTATTCTAATCCCCTAATTTCTTAACTATCAACCTAAGTTCGCTAGAATTCCTTAAATCAATCAAGCCACAACAGTGTTTCATCAAGTTTAGCATCATAGTAAGATTCTAAGTGTTTCCACGTTTATCCTAGAATAAAAAGTTCTATCAATTAAGTACATTGGAAAAGTCATCATCGGATATTCATCAAATCTAGGCAATTCTTGTTCCAACTAAAGGCATGGCAAGCAATTTATGTATCCTAAATGCAATACTTAAGATGAATGCAACTAAACATGGTAACTAACTAATAACAATCCCCCCAAACCCAAGTGAGGCATTGTCCTCAATGCATGCAATAAAGAAAAATAAAAATAAAATAAAAAATAATAAAGAAAAGTAAAATGCAAACAAGGACTTACTCTGAGAGTTCGTCGTCATGAATGATTAGTTTCCTTTTGGCCTGTGTCTTGATTCTTTTGCTTAAACGCGGTGGTTGCTTTCTTGTTGCCGATGGTGGAATTGATCCTCATACGGGGGTGTCCTCATCGTCCTCTTCCTTAATGTTATTGGCCTCTCGCTTGGGCTTGGAGGATTCGATTGGTGTGGTCTTTGTTGGTGCAATTGAGGACTCGTCCGAATCTGAAAAATCAGACAATGATTCAGTACGAGTTGATTCGGGCATAGGTACTTTACCTTTGGCTTTTGCAGTGGTTGCCGGGGACATCTTTAGCTTTGGTTTCCGCGGCATCTTCTGTTGCGGTTATCGTGGCAACTGCTTCGTTGGTTGTCGTAGCAAGGATTTCGGCAGGAAAGATGGGGAATGGTACACGGCTGTCCGGATACTTTTCCAGGATGACATGGGTGATGGCATTGTTGTGATCTTTCATGTACCACATGAACATTAGTTGCCAGTCTTCAATTTGTCTAAGGCGGTTCGCCAACGGTTGTAAGAGTGCTTCAAGTTGTCCCAAGGTTGCTGTCCGAGTTGCCCGGGCATCAGTTGCTTGGGCATTAGGAGTTACCGCATAAATTGAAGGCATTGGGGATTTTACCGGTGTCTCTCCCATTAGCTTTCGAATTTGTGCTTGATTCCAACTGGACTTTGGTAGGGCCTTTTCATCATTGGACTCTCTTGGGACATGCATCGCCTTGCAAAGATTGAAAATTAAGCAAGGGAAGAAAAGAGAACCTTGTCTTTTGTGCTACATACAAAAATCTCATCACAAATAATTTTTCCAATGTTAATGATGCGATTATGCAAGATAGAATGTATAAGCAAAAGACGAGGTGTATCAACGCTAGTATTGTGTGTGGTGGACATTAAATAAGTTTTAACAAACTTATTCCATAATTTTTCCTCGGGTTTAAGCCGAAGGCAATTTACCGTGCCCTTGTATTTATCGACGTTCTAATGAGTTCCCGGTAGAGTGAGTTCTTGAAGCACCTTGTCGAGTTGCTTGGGCGTGAGTTGATCAACAAAGGCTTGATGCTCGTCCTTCTCAACGTAGAGCCCGTAAAAGGTGTTGATGTTTTCAAGGCTTATGAGTATAGCCTTGTCATGAACAAAAACATAAGGATTATCCGGGTTAGGTGAGTGAGCATAGAATTCTCTTACCCATGAGATGTTACCCGATTCTGATTGATGGCAAAAGATTTGCCACTTTTGACGTACAATCCTTTCGAAGATGAATGGTTCAAGGCCGAAATCTAGATGAGAGTTGGAGTATTTGAATCCTTGTTCTTCGCAAATCTTCCGGCTTTCAAACTTGGAGTAAAATCTTTCTTGAACCACCGGTGTAGCAAACTTCTTGTATCTTGGTTTTTTTGAGGAACTTAGATGAACCAAAAATTTGATTTTGGATGCCATGAATGATCTTGGTTGTGAGTTTGGTAGAAACAAAGAAAAGAAAGCAAAAGAAAATAAAGAGTTGCAAGGTGAAAAGTAGGAATAGGTTTCTTAGAAGTTAAAGGTGATGGGTTATATAGAAAAGATATGTAGTAAATATGGTGGGTGGGATTGATTGGAAAGAAAGAAAACAAGGGTTTTGATTGGGGGAAGGGGACGGCTAGGGGATTTTGGGAAGGGGAAGGGTTTGGCTTGCTAATAGGGTTTGTTTAGGGTAAATTTGAGGCTTAATATAAGCCTTAGATTTAGCCCATTAGTTTCCTTGTTGAAGAAGCTTCCTTCTTGAATCAAATTCCTCTTTATCTTGAACTCTTTTCCTATAATTCAAAAACAAATAAAATAAAGATTAAAATTAAAGATAAACTAATAAAAGAAAATAAATAAAGATGTGCAAAGAAATTCTTAAACTTAAAATTTAAAAACAATTAGATAGATATGAAAGAAAGACGTAGTCTTAATCTTAAAGAAAATAAATAAATCTATCCTAAAAAGAGAAATAACCGAAATTAATAAATAAAAATAAATAAAATAAAAAATTAAATAGTTCGAAAAAAATTAAAATAAAAAGAAAATTTTGAAAGGAGAGCATGCTCATGCATCTCCTAAGGTGACCACTTCTTTGTTACGTTCTACATGGGCACCGTTGTAATGCTTCAATCTTTGTCCGTTAACTTTGAATTCATGTTCGTCAGTGATGGACTCGATTATCATGGCACCATGGGAGAACAGTTTGACAACTTCGAATGGTCCTAGCCATCTTGATTTTAGTTTTCCCGGGAAAAGTTTCAACCGAGAATTGAATAAAAGAACTAGTTGCCCTGGCATGAATTGCCGCGACAATAGTTTCTTGTCATGTCATTGCTTTATTTTCTCCTTGTAGATTCGTGCATTGTCATAGGCGAGTGCGCAGAATTCTTCTATCTCATTGAGATCTAGTAAACGCTTTTGTCTGGTACTCTCCCAATCTATATTCACGGTTTTGATTGCCCGATATGCTTTGTGTTCGATTTCCACCGGTAGATGGCATGTTTTGCCATAGACAAGTCGGAAGGGAGACATACCTATGGGTGTTTTGAATGCAGTGTGATATTCCCAAAGTGCATTATCTAGTCTTACTGACCAATCCTTCCTAGAGGGATTTACAACTTTCTCGAGTATACCCTTCAATTCTCGGTTGAAAATTTTTGCTTGCCCATTGGTTTGTGGGTGATATGCCGTGGCCATTTTGTGTGACACACTGAAGCGTTGCAACATCTTGGCAATAAGTCTGTTGTCAAAGTGCTTGCCTTCATCACTGATTATTGCTCTCGGCATCCCAAACCGTGTAAATATGTTTTTCTGCAAGAATCGTTGTACGATCTTGGAATCGTTGGCGGGAACTACAGCTGCCTCAGCCCATTTAGACACGTAGTCGACGGTAAGTAGAATGTAGAGGTTGCCGAATGAAGATAAGAAATGTCACATAAAATTGATCCCCTATACATCGAACAATTCCACCTCGAGGATATTTTGGAGCGGCATCTCATGTCGTCTAGAGATATTGCCCGTCCTCTGGCAACGATCACATTGCTTGTAAAACTCTTGGGCATCTTTGTACAGTGTTGGCCAATACAAACCGGATCGTAAAACTTTGGCCGCGGTACGTGTTCCTCCAAAATTTCCTCTATACGGTGAAGAATAGCATTTTTGGAGTATATTCTGCTGCTCCTCTTCAGGGACACATCAACGTATAACCTGATATGCACATTGTTTAAACAAAAGAGGCTCGTCCCAAAAGTAATGCTTAGCATCATGGCGGAACTGTTGCTTCCCTTGATGAGTAAGGCCATAAGGTAAAATATCACAAACAAGGAAATTAACCAAATCCGCGTATCAGGGTATTGTCGAGGCATCAGTGGTTGTCGTGGCAACTACTTCTGTGGTTGCCGAGGCACGCGCGTCTAGAGTTGTTACGGGATACGCGTCAAGGGTTGCCGAGGCATGCGCGTCTAGAGTTGTTGCGACATCTGGAGTTACCGAGGCGTGCGCGTCAAGAGTTGCCGAGGCATGCGCGTCTAGAGTTACTGAGGCGTCGAGGGTTGCCGAGGCATGCACATCCATGGTTGCCGAGGTAACTAACAGTTGCTCATCCGGGAATGCATCACATATCTCTAAATCTGCGTCCTCCTCCCTATTGCGTTCTAAGCGTGATAAATGATCAGCCACTTAATTTTTTGTTCCTTTCCTGTCCTTAATTTCAATGTCAAACTCTTGTAAAAGCAATATCCAACGAATTAAACGAGGTTTGGCATCCTTTTTAGCAAATAGATACTTAATTATCGAATGGTCCGTATGGACAATTACCTTTGTACCAATCAAATAGGATAGGAACTTGTCAAATGCGAAAACTACGGGTAGTAACTCTTTCTCTGTTGTTGTGTAATTCACTTGAGCGCTATTAAGAGTTTTACTAGCGTAATATATCACATGAAAGGTCTTACCTGTGCGTTGGCCTAGGACTGCTCCTACGGCAAAATCACTTGCATCACACATGAGCTCAAAAGGTAGCGTCCAATCGGGTGGAACGACAATGGGTGCCGAGGTAAGCTTTTCCTTTAGGGTTTCAAATGCTTGGGCGCAAGAATCATCAAAATTGAAGACTTTATCTTGTTCAAGCAAATTGCACAATGGTTTAGTAATTTTAGAAAAATTATGAATGAACCTCCTGTAAAAACCTGCATGTCCAAGAAAGCTTCAGATTCCTTTAACCGAACTTGGTGGGGGCAATCTCTCGATCACGTCCACCTTCGAAAAGCATAAGTACCGTATGGGCATGTGAAGGTTGTCTTTTCTTGATCTTCTGGTCCTATGACAATTTGATTGTAACCTGAATAACCATCAAGAAAACAATAAAAGGGTTTACCTGCAAGACGGTCAAGCATTTGATCAATAAAGGGTAAGGGGAAGTGATCTTTCCTAGTGGCTTTGTTTAGCTTTTGGTAATCCATACAAACCCTCCAACCGATCACAGTCCTGGTTGGAAAGAGTTCATTGTTTTCATTACTTACCACAGTTATACCTCTATTTTTCGGTACACATTGTACCAGACTTACCCATGTACTATCAGAGGTAGGGTATATGATGCCGGCCACTTGATGATTTATTTCATTACAACCCCTTTCATGGCATGATTCAGTCTCCCCTGGGCCTCAATCGAAGGTTTGTGATCATCTTCCAACAAAATCTTATGCATGCACACTGCCGGGCTAATTCCCTTCAAGTTGGCAATTGTCCACCCTATTGCCTTCTTGTGTAGCATCAACATGTTGATCATCTTCTTTTCCTGCTCAGGCTGTAACTTAGAAGAAATAATTACAGGCAATGTATTATCGGTTCCCAAGTAAGCATATTTTAGTTGCCCTGACAACTGATTCAACTCAAGAATCGGTGGTTGTTCAATGGAGGGCTTTTCGAGTTTACCTACCTTACCTGAGTAATCCAGTGGTTCAAAGTATGTACCTGGTCGATTAACTAACCAATTTGCCTCTTTTTGTTGTTCCTCAACGATCGATTCTTCATACTCCTCAGGTTCCTCTTGATCGGTAATGTAGTTGTCGAGGCAACTAAATTCCTCGTCGAAGTCCAACTCTATCGTGGCATGAAAAAGTTGACATTTTTTCGGATCATCGGCCTGCCTTAGTTTTTGGAACACATTTAGTTTAACTTGCTGGTCATTCACCCTCATTATGAGTTCTCCCTTTTCAACATCGATCAAGGTTCTCCATGTTGCTAAGAAGGGTCTCCCGAGAATGATAGGTGCATGTTCATCTGCTTCATAATCCAAAACAATAAAGTCAGCGGGAAAAATAAATTTATCAACTTTTACCAGTATGTCTTCGATTTTTCCCTCTAGATGCACATAGGATCTGTCGGCTAGCTGTAGCATAACTATTGTAGGTCTTGCCTTCCCGATTCCTAGTTTTTGGAAAACTGATTTAGGCTTCAAGTTTATGCTTTCTCCAAGGTCACATAATGCTTTCCCGACATAGTGGTTTATGATGGAACAAGGTATTGTGAAACTTCCGGGATCTTTCAACTTGGGTGGCATGTGATTGTGCAACATGGTCATGCATCCCTCTATTGTGGCAACTGTTTCAAACTCTCATAGCCTTGTTCTCTTGGACACAGTGTCTTTAAGAAACTTGGCATTTGTTCAATCGTCTCAACCAATGGAAAGTTGATGTGGACTTGCTTTAGGATATCAAGAAACTTCTTGAATTTATATTCTTGCTTTTGTCGCTTCAACCTTTGTGGGAATGGTGGTGGAAGTCGGATATCTTCGATCCTTTCATTGGTCTGGAACATGATTGATGGCATTGCCGGGGTAACTGGAGTTACCGAGGCATCGTCAACTGGGTTTCTGTGGCGTGCCTATCGTTGGTTGCCGCGGCATCCTTATCGCTGGTTGCCGAGGCATGCTTATCATTGGTTGCCACGACAATTCCTGGTTCAGCATTTGAGGTTTTGTCGCTGAGTTCATCTTGTTCTTTTTGTAGAGTTTTGTTTGATGAGCGAGCTTGAGCCTCTTTAAGTTGTTGGCCACTTCTAGTGGTGATCGCCTTACATTGCTCATGGCCAGTTCCTCTCACGACTTCAGTATAGCTAGGTAAACCTCCTTGCGGTCTAGTATTCAGGTTTTGAGCAAATTGTCCGACTTGATTTTCTAATGATCTGATTGCCGCCTCTTGGTTTTGCAATCTCATCTCAGTCCTGTTAATAAAAGCATCAGTTCTTTTTATAAAGTTACTATTCTCAGCTATATAAGATTCAGTTTTCAACATAAAAGCATTGAAAGAATTTTCCAAAGAACTAGATGTTGTCGGTTGTACTACGACAACTTTTGTCGTAGCATATTCTACTAGAATCATGATGCTTGTGCATTCTAATTGTTCCAGTTTAGAGCATTGTTGGGATTACTCCATGAAAAATTCGGGTGCTTCTTCCAAGCTGGATTGTATGTATTGGACATCACATTGTTGTTTCGGTTGTAATTCCCCACATAAAAGCTTGATTCCGGATTTTGCATACATTTAGAAGAATCATGGTTACCACCACATAACTCACAAAAGGAATCTACTACATTGACCTCATGTGTTTTGTTTTGTTTCTGCATGTTCTGGACCATCTTGGTTAGAGTGGCCAATTGTGCCGAAATTGAATCTGATGATCCTAGTTCATATATTGTGGCTTGGCGTCTAACTCTTCATCTTCTAGCGTTGTAAAACATTGTTACTTGTGTCCACATTGGGAATCCGTGTAGGGGCATTTGTGTAGAAGTTCTCTATATCGCTCCCAAGCCTCGTACATGGATTCATTATCTGTCTGCCGAAAAGAAGTAATTTCGTTACGAAGCTTATTAGTTAAATTTGTAGGATTAAATCGAGCAAGGAAATCATGACAAAGATCGGTCCAAGATCCTATTGAATGAATTGCAAATCTCGAGGAAAGATCACCGATTGTGTTGAATGAATTGTAAATCTCGATGAAAGATTTAATATGTTGTCATGCATCTTCAGTTGCTGAGCTGCCAAATTGACCAATTGTGTTGATCATATAGAACATCACAGGTTTCAACTCAAAGTGGTCGGCTTCAATTTCAGGTGTGACAACTCCTGGATTAAGTCCTTCAAGATCTTCTTCAAGATAATATCGAATAGTTCTGTTTCGTGCAAGAATCACTCCTCCTCTTGCTGGAACATCCTAATTCATATTGTTGTCTTGATTAGCCATTGCTACTTTTAACCTTTGTCTGAGTCTTTGCAAGGTTCGTTCGATTTCTGGATCAAAGGGATATTCTGGTGTAATCGATCTCGCCCTGGTCATATACCAATGCAAAACCAAAGTTTGTTAACCCTTTGAATCTTACACAAGAAAAATAAAAAGTGCAAGAAAATAAAAACAAAGTTGCTATTGCCAATCCCCGGCAGCGGCGCCAAAAACTTGTTGCGAGTATTAAGTGCTCTGCAATTGTGCAAGTGTACACGTCACAAGTTATAGTATAAAAAATATCGTCTCCACAGGGATTGGTGCCACTTCAAGAATCTAGTCTCTTGCACTGTAAAAAGTAAAAGAACACAAGTAGAAGATTGTAGGAGTTTTAACTAACAACTAAACTAGAAAGCAAATAAGTAAAAGAAGATGTAATCAAAAGAGAGAGAATAGGCCAGGTTATCGTGAGTTGAGGAGTGATAGCCAATTGAATCGTCTTGGTAAAATAGTGCAAGGGCAACTCAGTTGCCGTGGCAACTTGCGCACCGGGGTTGCCTTGGCAACTAATCGACGGTTGCCTGGGCAACCGTTTAGGCGGCTGGGCAGCAACTTCAAGGTTCGGCGGAGCGTTCTTCAATGGTTTCTTCTTATTCCTAAGTCGAAACTCTAGCTAATTGTGCATGCCTTGACAATACATCCCTGCATGAATCAAGGGTGAATAACAACCAATCTTGCGCTCCTCTTAGCCGTTGAAATCCTTAACTTATTCCTAAGCCGAATTAATCTTCACCATCAATAGATTGAATAAAGACCATACTCATTCGTTTCTTGAATCTAACTCTCCCGATATTAGATAAATAGATAGAGTTACAAGATCCTCTCCCAATTCACTCGCAAATAAGAATAAAAACCAAGAATGAGTAAACCTTGAATTAAAAGTGAAAACTCTTATTACCTAAACAAAATCCAATTGTATCTCACAACCACAAAACACAATAACCTTAGCTAAATAGATTTAGTTCATGGCTAGGTTCCAAAGAAACACAAAACAAAGAATCCCTAACATAAACCTAATCGAACAAGAAAGAAAAAGATGAAGAATGGTTGAAGCCTCTTGTCGAAATCTCTCCCCTTTTGCTCTCTCTTGGAGTTGACGGCTTGGTCTCCTTTAAATAGTAGATGTCTAGGTCAAAGTCTCTCTTGAAGAAGAAGTTAAGCTAGAATTAAATACTTTAAAAAATATAATTATTTATTATATTTAAATTCCTTCTAGATCTTCTCATATCTTCTTGGGATTTAATATCTCTTTGACCTCTTCATGGAAATCAAACTCCTTTGGGATTTAACTTTGCTCCACGTCATCTTGGGCTTATCTAGTCATCAATTTCGACTCCCATATCATCTTATCCCTTATCGACAATTGCCCTGGCAACTAGCTCTGCATCTTCTTCATGCATTGCCCTGGTAACTGCGTCGGCATCTCCTTCATGCACTGCCCTGGCAACTGGTTCCAGCCTTGTTTAATACAAAATAGTTAAATCGTTTGCCTAGGAGCTCCAATTTAAAATAAGATAATTAAAAGCATTCGACATGATTAAAATCAAAATAGAGTTACAGACATAAATCAAGGGTCCTATGAATACATTGCCCGACAAGCCTAAGTACCGTACTATCGATCACATCGATGAACTGAAGTCCTACTCCGATAGGGCTCCTTTGAATGCAACGCAGCCACCTAAAAACCTGCGTAAAGAAACATTGATTCCAAATGATGAGCTCATAAAGCTCCGTGGATACACTTCTACTCTACTATGCTTCGTGCAAATCATAAACATAAGCATGTGGATAAGCAATATGATAAGGCAAATAAAATAATGCTTGACGCTAACATTAATCGCCTAAACATGCTAAACATCAATACAACAACAATGGGGCACACAAGGCCCAAGCATTCCATACCACATCAATATAGGAGTGAGGCCCGGGTCACATAGCATTGGGAACATACACTCAATGGTTGAGGTCGGGTTACATAGCATTGGAACATGCACTCGTACTCAGAATCCCCCTCGAGTACCTTCAAATGAGGCATGAGTCACATAGCATCGGTAACCTCCCTTCAATAATTCTCTTACCATAGTGTTGCAACACGTCTTGGGTATTCGGATCCCATCAAACAAGTGCCCACACAGCACATTACATTATCACATAACCATACCGTCCTATGGTTGCTACCATCAAATAAGTCTCTTCAGGATTTATCGAGTTCATAAGTTTTATGCTCTATTACTAGAGGATTTCTCAGTTTCATAGCTTTACAATTCATTTTAGGCCTTTAGGAGTCTATTGGATCGAACAATATAATTTTAAAGCCTCTTGGGCAAAAACACTTATTTTTGGGCAGATTGCCCAAAGGGTATCGATACCTTCATATGTGTATCGATACACCATTTAAGGTATCGATACCTTTCCAAGCGTATCGATACCAAGCTTTACTCTTACAAAGGTTTGAGTAGCCACCCTGTACCGATATACAGGGTCGTGTACCGATACCGAAACTATATCAATACACCCTCAAGTGTACTGATATCCATTTTGGCTACTAGAATTCGATGGAACAGGGACGATACCGATACACCCTCATGTGTACCTATACCTCCCTTAAACACTTGCCAAAATTGCCACAAAATCAATAGGGTACTAATACCGATTTATATAGTATTGATATACGAGCCCAAAATTCAAATTCTAGAACTCAAACTTCATCCCAATACTCCCCCAATCATTATAGAAAGATCCCAAAATGAACTTACAGGTTATGAAAGATGTTTTAAGTGGGTTCTTGCTCTTTTTACGCCATTTTAACATCAAAATCAGGTTTTACCATTGGTACCCATACCCCAAGCATTTCGAACACCAAATCATCAAACAAGCATACAAGGCCCCTATTCTTAGGATATACAAGAAACTAAGGGAGTTGGAAGTGTACTAACCATCCTCCAAACACTGGAAAAGGACTTCATTGCACCAGCATGAAGCCCTTCCTTTGCTTTGAGCTTTTGAGTGCTCTCAAACCTCCTTAACTACAAATCCACAATTGTAAACAAGTTACAACCCTACTAGATGGAAAATGGATGATAAAGGAAGTGTTTAACATCAAGAAACAATATTTAAACTTTCATTCCCGCTCATCCACTCCAACCGCCACCAAAACTAATAAAACCCATCATACCACCAAAAACCATGGTTCTTACCTTGACATGTAGATTGTAGGGTGAAGATTACAACTCTCTCAACAACTATTCCAGGATTTCCACTCAAAACAACAAAGATTTGATCTTTACCTTGAACATTGTAGGAAAAATGGTGAAGAAGAGAGGTGTGAGGTATAAGGGAACAAGATGTACTCACACTCTTGAGCTTTTCTGCGGAAACTAAATGGGATAAAGATAGCCTTTTCCCTTTGAAAGATGGTGAAATTACCTTAACACCCCCTCATCTTCCTGCCATGCCCACTCCATCAAGACCTAAGCCCAAAAGAGACTCACCAAGAGACCTTTTTGGGCCTTCTACGAGCCCAATATCATTACCCCTTACACAGGGCGCACGACTCGGTTGAATCTAACCTTGAATTCCAAAATTTGGGTCGTTACAACTCTTTCCCCTTAAAGAAATTACGTTCATAAAATTTACCTTTTGGAAACAAATATGGGTAGAATAGCTTTATGTCTTTTTCAACCTCCCATGTGGCTTCCTCGACCCCATGATTCCTCTATAACATCTTCACCAATGGTATAAACTTGTTATGAAGTTCTTTGACTCCCTTGTTAAGAACTCTTATTGGCTCTTCTTTATAGGTCAAGTCAGTGTTAATCTCGATCTCTTCTAACGGGATAACATACAAAGGGTCAAAATGATAGCATCTCAACATGAACATATAGAATACATTACGGATGTGCGCCATCTTTAGAGGCAAGACTAGCCGGTAAGCCACGGGTCTAACCCTCTCAAGAATCTCATAAGGCCTGATAATCCTAGGGCTCAACTTGACCTTTCGCCCAAAGTAGATTACCCTCTCCTATGGTGACACCTTAAGAAACCCCTTGTCACCAACCTCGTACTCGATGTGCTTATGCTTTCGCTCCGCATAAGCTCTCTAATGATCAAAGGCCGCTTGTAATCTTTCTTTGATGATCTGAACCTTCTTCTTGGTTTGTCTAATTAAATATGATCCCACAATCCTTCTTTTATTAAGCTCGGTCTAACACAAGGGTATTCTACACTTTTGTCCATACAAGGTTGTTGGGCTCGATATCCTTCAACCGAATAGCTTGCCAAACGGTGGAGAAGTGACTTTTTGGGTGTTAGTGGTGGAAGCAAAAATATAGACAAATTGACACAAGGATTTATAGTTGTTCAAGCTTCTAACAAGCTCTACATCCACTACCTTAGCTCCCACTAAGGATTTCCCAAATCCACAAATATTTTTTCCCCTTTTAACAAGACTTAGGAGGCAACCTTTATAACCTAGACTCAATTACCAAGTCTAGCATCCAAAGCTTACAACCCAAGCATTGAGAATCCTTTCAAACAAAAGAAATAAAGCTAATAATAAATCATCACTACAAAGTATGTGTTTACACTCTTTAAGCACTCACCCAAATCATAAAACACTTGAGCATACATTGACAATTAAGCTCACAAGTGTTGTCTATACAAAGAATATGAACTAAAAGCCCTAAGACAATTTTGGCATCATAATGTTGTTGACAATGGAAGCATTAGTTGTTTCTGAAGCTTGAAAGGTCATTTTATAGTCCCAATTGAGTTCCAAGTCGTTGGAGACCGTTGGGATTGAATTGGAGCCGTTGAAGACTAAATTTCCCGTAATAAATGTAGTTCAGGTGTTGTCTGTATCGGTACGCGTGTACCTGTATTGGTACAGCTACTAGCCTTTACGCTCAGTCTTGCTAACCGTATTGAAACACGTTGGACCGTTTGGCAAACTGTATCGGTATGCCTTGGTCTGTTTGGTAAACAGTATTGGTACAAGTTGATCTGTTTCGGTACGCCTTGCAATTCAAATAGCCATTGGGAAATAGCCGTTAGGGAGGTTAAAAACTAGATCGGTACGCCTCGTGGTTTACCGAAATAATCCATTTCGTATCGGTACGCCTAGGAGTGTATCGGTACGATTTTTGGTTACTGGAAAAATATTGTAGCTAAAACCTTCAGACCGTATCGATACCGGGTAAACCGTATCGGTACGCATGTGTTGAAAACATTAGTTTGGCTACTTTAAAACATTTAAAACATTTCCAAGACCATTCAAAAACTTCTCAAACTTATTTTCAAGTTGTTTGGGCTTAAAAACATTTTTGAATTCTTTTTAAATTTGTCCAAAACTATTTTTCAATTATTATATCAAAACATAAATCCTAACAATCTCCCATTTTTTATATAATAAAATCAACCTGAAAAGTTGTTTTTGAGATTCTCCCCCTTTGTAAAAATAGAATTTTAATTAGAGATTAATTGTTGAAAATCTTATAAGCTCCCCCATATTCATTTGAAAAAAATCAAATTTTCAAAACATTCTCTCCTTTTTGTTATATCAAAAATGGTTTAAATTTTATGATGCCAAAATTGTCTTGCAATAAATTTCCCCTTGGGATTGAATTTGAGCCGTTGGAAACTAAATTTCCCGCAATAAATGCAGTTCTGTTGTTGTTTGTATCGGTATGCATGTATCTGTATCAGTACAGCTACTAGCCGTTACGCTTAGTCTTGCTAACCGTATCTAAACACCTTAGACCATTTGGCAAACCCTATCGGTACACCTTGGTCTGTTTGGTAAACCGTATCGGTACGCATTGGTCTGTTTCGGTACGCCTTGCAATTCAAATAGCCGTTGGGAAGGTTGAAAACTGGATCGGTATGCTACGTGGCGTATCGAAAGGATCCACTCCGCATCGGTACACCTAGGAGCGTATTGGTACGGTTTTTGGTTACTAGAAAAATACTATAGCTGAAACCCTCAGACCGTATCGATACGGGGTATACCGTATCGGTACGCCTGTGTTGAAAACGTTAGTTTGGCTACTTTAAAACATTTCCAAAACTTCTTAAACTTATTTTCAAGTTGGTTGGACTTAAAAACATTTTGAATTATTTTCAAATTAGTTCAAAATTATTTTTCAATTATTATATCAAATCATAAATCCTAACAAAGACCTCAAAAGGAGATATCTTGATAAGCGATTGGTAAATGTTGTTATAAGCAAATTCAACAAGTGATAGCTGGTCTTCCCAACTTTTCTCAAAGTCAGTAACACAACACCAAAGCATATCCTCCAAGATTTGAATGACTCGCTCGAACTGACCATCAGTCTAAGCTGTACTGAAGTGCAACATTGTGCCCAAGGCTTCATGAATTTTCTTCCATAATCTTATTGTAAACCGGGGGTCTCTATCCGATATGATCTATGATGGCACCCTATGCAACCTTACGATCTCTTGAATGTAAAACTTGCCAACCTTTTAAGCTCAAAATCTATACGCACAGGCAAAAAAATGAGCAAACTTGGTCAACCGATCTACTATCACCCATATAGCATCATGTTTTCTTTGAGTTAACGGCAATCCCGACACAAAATCTATAGTCACACGATCCACTTCTATTGTGGAATCTGAATAGGCTGAAGCCAACTCGCATAAACCTAATGTTTAGCTTTAACTTGCTTACAAGCTAAGCATCTTGTCATAAACTCGGATACATATCTTTTTTATACTAGGTCACCAATAAAAAAAACAAAAATCTTGATACATCTTTTTACTCTTCGGATGCATAGAAAATGGGCTATAGTGCGCCTCTCATAGGATACGATCTTGCAAATCCTCTAAAGCTGAAACACACAACCGTCCCCTAAAGTACAAGATCCCACTATCTTGCACTTCGAACTCGAATGTCTTACCTCTCTAAACTATCTCTATCTTTGCCATCAACTCTTCATCCAAAAGTTGTGTCCTCTTGATCTCTTACATTAATGTAGGCTCTACACGAAGCTCGGCTAACAACTTATCATCCTCGGTCTTCATCAATCGAGAGAACAATGCCCTCAAATCTGGCATAGTTTTCCAGCTCAAGACATCGGCCACCACGTTAGTTTTACCAGGATGATACTCCATGATGCAATTATAGTCCTTTAACAACTTAATCTATCGCCTTTGCCTTAAATTCAACTCATTTTGGGTAAGGAGGTACTTCAAGCTCTTATGATCGGTGTAGGTGTAACACTTTTCCCCATACAAGTAATGTCTTTAAATCTTCAAAGGTGAACATAACCGCAACAAACTCTAAATCATGTGTAAAGTAATTTTGTTTATGAGGCTTAAGTTATCTTAAGGCATAAGCAACCACCTTACCCTCTTGTATGAGGACACAACGAAGCTCATTCAAAGAAGCATCACTAAATGCAACATAATATTTTCCTAGTTTGGGTTGCATCAAAATCGAAGCCTCTCTAAGGTAAGCCTTCAACTGTATAAAACTTTGTTGTCTTCTCTCGTTCCACTCAAACTGAACTCCTTTTTGTAACAATTTGGTCATATGTGTCATTAGGATGGAAAAGCCCTTGATAAAACAGCGGTAATATCTGGCAAGCCCAAGGAAACAACCAATTTTTGTGATAATCTTAAATGGTTTCCACTCTACCACTGCCTGAATATTTTGCGGATCAACATGGATCTCATCCGCTGCAACTATATAGCCTAAAATACCACCTCGGGGAGCCAAAATTCACACTTACTAAACTTGGCAAATATTTTTCTTTCCCTCAAGGTCTGAAGAACAACATGAAGGTGATAATCATGACCCTCTTCTGATCTTGAATAAACCAAGATGTTATAAATGAAAACCACCACAAACTGATATAGGTAAGGCTGAAAGACATGGTTCATCAAATCCATAAAAGCTGTAGGTGAATTGGTAACCCAAAAGGTATTGCCAAAAACTCATAATGTCCATACCGCATCTTGAAAGAAGTTTTCTGAACATATTCTTCTACTACCTTCAACTGGTAGTAACCCGACCTCAAGTCGATCTTCAAGAACATTCAAACAGTTATCAACTGGTCAAACAGGTCATCTATCATCAGTAAGGGATAACGATTCTTAGTTATTACCTTGTTGAGATGACGATAATCAATACACATCCTCATTGACTCATATTTCTTCTTAACAAACAAAATCGGTGCACCCCAAGGTGAAATGCTTGGTCGGATGAAACCTCTTTCTAACAACTCTTGAATCTAATTCTTTAGCTCTCTCAATTTTATCGGTGCCATGCAATACAGTGTAATGGATACTAGTGTTGTTTCGGGTATCACATCTATCTAAAACTCTATCTCATGATCCAGAGGTAGTCCGGACAACTCTTCCAAAAACACATCGGTAAACTCTCTAATAGTCTGAAGGCTCTCGAGAATGGATTCCTCTCACTACATCGGTAACCTTACTAGATCATCCTTTCTGCCGTTAAGGCCGTCACTACATTAGAAAAATAAGGATTCATCTCACCCTTCACTACTAATTTTTCCTCATCCAAACCATGAAGCTTAAGGTTATTCGCTCTACAACCCAAACGCGCATTATGCTCAAATAACCAATTTATCCCTATGATTACATCAAACTCTTGAAACAGCTATACCATCAAGTCTGCTAGAAAGATTGAACCATAAACCTCTATCGGACACCTCTAATGCACCTTATCCATTAAAATATCATACCTTAAAAGACTAGTAACACGAACCCTAAAATTAAGATCCTCAATATAAATACCCTATTATTGGGATATTCCACTAAGAATGTATGAATGAGTAGACCTCGAATCCACAAGAGCAATTATAGGAATAGAAAATAAGGTAAATATACATAGTATGACATCGTTAGCCTCACAGTCCTCTTGAGCCTTGACTGCATACTATCTTATCGATGCCCTTATTATCGACTGAAAAGTACCCCTACTCTAATGTCTCGACATGTGGCACACTACTCCCCTAGCGAACCCTCAGCCTCTAAAAGTTGTAAATGAAGTCTTCTGATTCTTAGTTGAGGTAACATACATAGCCTAAGGGCAGTCTCTCAAAAATTGGTCAGGTGATCCACACCTATAATATACCTTAACATTTTTATAACATTCCCTATGGTGCCTACGCCCACACTGGGCACAAACTAGTAGATAAGATCCTCTAGATGAACCTCTAGAATTCATAGCCGAAAAGAAAGGATTATACCTCTAATGAATAGTAGACTCAGACCTACAATTTGATCTTGTAGAATGATTTAATACTCTTCTACCTTGGTTTTATCTATTTCGGTTCCTCGCATAATTAATTTGTAAATTGTTGGAGAAGTTCTGAGACCTTCTAGTCGAACCTCTATGCCCACTAGCCTGACCATAGGTCAAACCTTGTACTTGCTCAAGTGATTTGGCACTAGTGGTCAAATCAAAAAACATATTTAGTGGATTAGCTGTCAGGTACGCCTGGATCTTCTTCCTCAAACCCTTAAGAAAATTTTTGTCTCTTATCTTTTCTGTAGCAACCAACTCTGGGCATACCTGCTCAACTACAGGAACTCTTGCTCGTACTCGATAATAAGTCAGTTTCCTTGAACAAGATGTGTGAACTAATCTCTCAAGTTATCTATATGGGTTTCCCCCACATACTTCTTCTCAAACTCATCAAAGAAGTCATCACAAACAGGTCGGTTAAGATACCATCTTAAATCTACGGTATCCTACCACTCACGAGCAATTTCATTTAATAATGAAAAAGTGCACTTCAACTTGTCATTTGCAGCCAACCCTATCTGACGAAAGATCCAACGAGTATCTATCAACCAATGGTCTGCCTTGATCGGATTATATTTTCATGTCTCTAAGAAATCTGTTGCACCATGTCAGTGAAACCTCTCAATTGGGGTAGCAGAAGACCTAGGAATGACCCTCAAAATGCGATCAAAGGGCCTATGCAGGTGGGTGAAGTAGTTGGCCCCTTGTAACCATTCATTCTCTGATCTGTCATTGGTTCCAGAAATATAGTCTTTATTGTAACTCTTCTCTCGAGAACCTTGACTTTCTTCACGATCACGCGCTTCTCTATGCATGATTAAAACTTTACACAGATAAATAAACAAGTTTACTCCATCAGATATTCAGCTTTAAATAAGTACAGCTTTGACTTATGGGCATACATTCACTAGACACCCCTTCTTACGAGTCTCTACCACCCCGAGGTTTTCTAGAACTGGCTAAACTCAAGCTATAAAACCACTAAATGTAACACCCTAAACATGACGTCATATTTGGGCCTTAAGCCCCACCATACATAAAATTTCACAACTAGATTTAGCCCAAAACATAAATATTTCCATAAATCCAACAACTTATTAGAAAGAGCTAATACAAAATAGTTAAATCGTTTGCATGGGAGCTCAAATTTAAAACAAGGTAATTAAAAGTATTAGACATGATTAAAATTCAAATAAAGTTACAAACATAAATCAAGGGTCCTATGAATATATTGCCCGACAAGCTTAAGTATTGTACTCTCGATCACATCGATAAACTAAAGTTCTACACTGATGGGGCTTATTTGAATGTAACGCAGCTGTTGCGTGTAATAAGTGCTACACAATTGTGCAAGTATACACGTCGCAAGTAATAAAGTGATATGAGTATCGAGTATCGTCTCCACAGGGATTGGTTTGGGCTACTTTGCTTAAGTTACTGCACTGTGAAAATAAAAACACAATTGATAATAGGAGTTCTAATTAACGAGTAAACTAAGAGCAATAAATTAAAAGAATAGATGAAATCAAATAAGAGAGAATAGGCCAGGTTATCGTGAGTTGTGGAGTGATAGTCGATTGGATCGTCTTGGTAAAAGAGTGCAAGGGCAACTCAGTTGCCGTGGCAACTTGCACACCGGGGTTGCCTTGGCAACTAATCGATGGTTGCCTGGGCGACTACTTGGGCAACTGGGCAGCAACTTCAAGGTTCGGCAGAGCGTTCTTCAATGGTTTCTTCTTATCCCTAAGTCGAAACTCTAGCTATTTATGCATGCCTTGATAATACATCCCTACGTGAATCAAGGGTAGACAACAATCAAACTTGCGCTCCTCTTAGCCGTTGAAATCCCTAGCTTATTCCTAAGCCAGATTAATCTTCACCATCAATAGATTGAATAAAGACCATACTCATTCGTTTCTTGAATCTAACTCTCCCGATATTAGATAAATAGATGAAGTTACGAGATCCTTTCCCAATTCACTCGCAAACAATAATAAGAACCAAGAATGAGTAAACCTTGAATTGAAAATGCAAACTCTTATTACCTAAACAAAATTCAATTGTTTCTCAACCACAAAAACACAATAACCCCAACCAATCAAGTTAGTTCATGGTTGGGTTCACAAGATATACAAAGAATAATCCCCAAACCATGAATCTAATGGAAGCAAAGAAGAAGAAGAAGAAATCGAACTCTTTACCCCTTGCTCTCTTGTCAAAATCTCTTCCTTCTTGCCCTTTGGAATTGTCGAAAAACCTCTCTTCTTGCTTTTGGAGTTTGTCAAAATTTCTCTATTCTTTTCTTACCTCTCTTTGACGGCTTGGTCCTTTAAATAGGAGATGGCTAGGTCAAAATCCTTCTTGAGGAGGAAGTTAAGTTGGAATTAAATTATCTTTAAAGAATATAATTCTTTATTATATTTAAATTCCTTCTAGAACTTCTCATATCTTCTTGGGATTTAATTTCTCTTTAACCTCTTCATGGAAATCAAACTTCTTTGGAATTTAACTTTGCTCCACGTCATCTTGGGCTTATCTAGTCATCAATATCGACTACCATATCATCTTATTCCTTGTCGAAAATTGCCTTGGCAACTAGCTCGGCATCTCCTTCATGCATTGCCTTGGCAACTAGCTCGGCATCTCCTTCATGTATTACCTTGGCAACTAGTTCCAACCTTGTTTAAGCAAGTGATTCTGCACACACACAAAAACACACCAAATCAACATCTTTTTCCACAAAAATCACCAAGTTATGTAATCAAGCTCAACGATGGAAAGAAACATGAATTAATGCATGAATAACTAATTATGCAACTAATATGAGCCTAAGTCTACCAATAATATGAGTAAAAAGGGTAATAAAAATAGTACTTTGGAACACTTATCACACCCCCAAACTCGAACTATTGCTTGTCCTCAAGCAATGCAAACTAACAATTACCTGCCAAGACTTTAATCATCAAAGACATGCTTCAAACTTGAATTCAAACCTCGGAACCGTGGCACAAAGTATGATCACCTTTTAATTTTTCGGATAGCACAAAAATTACCCGGAACCAAACTATAATGCTCGTGACAATGTGTGTGCATAGTTGTATACAAGTTGATTTTCAAGATTCTAAGTGAACAATAGGCTTTTATCAATTTAATTATCGGGGCGGTTATTTTTATTTTCACTAGAGCCAATTTCGGGCACCTCTAGCAAAGTAAGTAATTTCTCATATTATTTTAGTCTACTAGAGCCAATTTCGGGCACCTCAACGATTCTTTAATGTGCATTAACTACTAGAGCCGGTTTCGGGCACCTCTAGCAAGAATTCAACTTTTAATTTTCAATTTTAAATTTACCTAAATTTTAAGCAACCTAAGTTCACTAAGTTTCTTTCAATCGACAAGCCATAACCGTGTAAAAGAATTAGCGTAATAGTGAAATTCTAAGTTCTTTTCATGCAATCCTAAAATTAAAGGTTCTTTCAATTAAGTGCAGTGGCAAAAATTCATCATTGGATAGTCAACAAGTCTTAAGCAATTAAATCCAATTAAAGGCATGGCAAGTAACATATGCAACCTATATGTGATTACTAAAGATGAATGCAACTAAACATGAAACTAACTAGAAACCAACACCCCCCCAAACTCGAGAGAAGCATTGTCCTCAATGCATGTAAAAGTGAAACAAAATTTAAAAGAAACTAAATGAAATGAGTTAGTCGGAGAGGTCGTCACCTCGAGTTATAAGTTTCCTTTGTGCCGTTTGCTTGATTCATATTCCAGTCGGTGGTTGAATGCTGGTACCGCGTGAATAGCATTGCTTTGATTTGATCCATGTTTGCCGATGCAGGTTCACTTGCCTGGGCATCAGTAGTTGCCGAAGCAATTGTTGTTGTCTGGGCATTGCCAGTTTTTGTTGTGGTTGCTGTGGCAAGTAGTTGGCAGTGAATTTCGTTAGCATGGTGGTTGTGAGTCTTGTTGTGGAAAAGAAAACAAAGAAATCCTGGAAACTAAAGATAATGAAGAAAAATAAAATATCTCTTAAAAATTCCAAAAATAAATAAAGAGAAAAAAATAACCGAAAATAATAGAAAGAAAAAAATAAAAATAAAATATCGAAAGGAGAGCATGCTCATGCATCTCCTAAGGTGTCAACTTCTTTGTTACGTTCTACATGGGCACCGTTGTAGTGCTTCAATCTTTGTTCGTTAACTTTGAATTCATGTCCGAGAATTGAATAAGAGAACTAGTTGCCCTGGCATGAATTGTCGCGGCAATAGTTTCTTGTCCTGCCATTGCTTTGTTTTCTCTTTGTAGATTTGTGCATTTTATAGGCGAGTGCATGAAATTCTTCTATCTCGTTGAGGTCCAACAAACGCTTTTGCCCGGCACTTTCCCAATCCATATTCACGGTCTTGATTGCCCAATATGCCTTGTGTTCGATTTCCACCGGTAGATGGCATTTTTGCCATAGACAAGTCGGAAGGGGGACATACCTAAGGGTGTTTTGAATGTAGTGCGATATGCCCAAAGTGTGTCATCTAGTCTTACTGACCAATCCTTCCTAGAGGGATTTACATCTTTCTCGAGTATACCCTTCAATTCCTGGTTAAAAATTTTTGCTTGCCCATTGGTTTATGGGTGATATTGCCTGTTCTCTGGCAACGATCACATTGCTTGTAAAACTCTTAGGTATATTTTACAGTTTTGGCCAATACAAACCGAATTGCAAAACTTTGGCCGCGGTACGAGTTCCTCCAAAATGTCCTTCATAGGGTGAGGAATGACATTGTCGGAGTACATTCTGCTGCTCTTCTTCAAGGACACATCGGTGTATGACCTGATCTGTACATTGTTTTAAAAAAAAGGCTCATCCCAAAAGTAATGCTTAGCATCATGGTGGAACCGCTTCTTCCCTTGGTGAGTGAGGCCATAAGGTAAAATATCACAAATAAAGAAATTAACTAAATCCGCGTACCAGAGTATTGTCGATGCGTGTTCTGTCGTGGCGACTGCTCCCAAGATTGCCGAGGTGTGTGCGTCTAGAGTTGCTGAGGCATACGCATCCATGGTTGTCGAGGTGTGCGTATCAGTGGTTACCGAGGCGTGTGCGTCTGGAACTGCTGTGGCGTCGAGGGTTGCTGAGGCATCGAGGCGTCCGCGTCTGAAGTTGTCGAGGCGTGCGCGTCAAGAGCTGCTGCAGCGTTGAGGGTTGCCGAGGCATGCGAATCCATGATTGTCGGGGCGTCAAGGGTTGCCGAGACGTGCGCATCCATGGTTGCCGAGGCAACTAAAAGTTGTTCATCCGGGAATGCATCGCATATCTCTAAATCCGCATCCTCCTCCCTATGCGTTGGCCTATGACAGCTCCTACCGCAAAATCACTTGCATCTCACATGAGCTCAAAAGGTAGCTTTCAATCTGGTGGAACGATAATGGGTGCCGAGGCAAGCTTTTCTTTTAGGGTTTCGAATGCTTGGGCCCAAGAATCATCAAAATTGAAAACTTTATCTTGTTCAAGCAAATTACACAAGGGTTTAGTAATTTTAGAAAAATTATGAATGAAACTCTTGTAAAAACCTGCATGTCCAAGAAAGCTTCGAATTCCTTTAACCGAACTTGGTGGGGGTAATCTCTCGATCACGTCCACCTTGGCTTTGTCTACTGCAATCCCCTTGGATGAAATCTTGTGGCCGATCACTATTCTTTCATCTACCATAAGATGACACTTCTCCCAATTAAGGACTAAATCGGTTTCTTCACATCTTGCCAACACATTCTCTAAATTGTCGAGGCAACTGTCGAAGTCATTACCAAAAATGGAAAAATTATCCATGAAGATCTCAAGGAAGTCTTCGACCATGTCTGAAAAGAGTGCCATCATGCATCTTCTAATGTTACTACATATCTGAGGAAACTTGATGATGGTCGTTTTTGATACTTCTTATAGTCCATCTGCACCCTCCATTGGGTGACAATATTGCCCAAAAAGAGTTTGGCCAATGTGCTTGCCATTACTCCCTTTTGCGTTACCATGGTGGAGGTGTCTTTCTTTCGTGTTCCCTTGTAGTCCATGCACATCTTCCACCTTGCTACTGTTCTTGAAGGCATGAATATATTATTAGGAAAAATTATATCCATTCCCAACCATTCAATTACCTCATTCTTGTCAACTTCTATCATGGTTGGATGTATCCTTTGTTGTCGTGGCAATTTGCTGCTCAAGCCAATTGTCGTGGCAATCAATTGCCAAAATTCGCTGTAAGTCAAGGCAAAAACCAATTTTCTGAAAACCTTCACGAGTCCAAACACCTTTTTTCTTTTGGCCTGTCAAGCATCTCCATCAGTAGAGATTTCGATGGCTTCAAATCTACCAACATCGGTTCCTCAAGACATACCTGCAATGGACGAGGTGAGTTTTTAAAGAATTTTAAAGGTTCAACCATTACCTGCTCATATTCTATTGGCAAAGTATTATCATATAGTTGATCTTACATGTGGTCGTACAATTGTCGTGGCAACTATAGATGAGAGCAATCTAAAGATTCCTGCTTCAACATCAACGTTGTAACCTTCTGGGCATCAAGTTCCTCAGAATTTGATGTAGTATTGTTGTTCTTAGCTTCACTGGGTGTTGTCGCGGCATTTCTCTGTTCAGGCTCCTCAATCATTACCGAGGCAATTTTTTGCTCAGGCTCATCATGTGTTGGGCAGTCTTTCTCATCAACATACTCTCAACTTTGAGGTTTTAGTTGTTTCTCACACGTCGGAGAGCTTTCTTTGCATTGTTCCTTGTCATCTTGCCTTGGGACTTCAGTATCCCTAGGAATGAATTGTTGGTGCATGTTATCCATGACATATGTGGATCTCCTCAATTGATCTTCCGAATCCCCCAAGGTTGTATCCCACTGAGCTATCCTCGTATCATGGACTTTGATAGCTCTCGAATCTCTTCAATTGATCCATCAAGTCTAGCCAAGGAAGCTAACAACATGTCCTCCAAGGAATTGGAATGCTCTTGAAAAAGACTACATTGACATGGCATGTCTGTTGCTGCGGCAAAATTGTTATGGTAAAAAACAATTTGATCTTTTTGACCATACCATGAAGAATTTTTCTGCTGGTTCCCTCTATGGTCTACCATGTGGTCATATGCACCGAAAATGTGAGGGCAATTTTCAAACACATGTTGTTCTCCACACATAGCACAAGGATTTTTTACGGTATAGGCTTCTTGGGCTTTTCTCGGTTGGTATAGGTAATCATCAAAGGGTGTAAGAAACTCTTGATTGGATTGATTCATATCTTCCAACATCAACTCTCGAATAGATTGGCTTTTATTTCCCGACATGTTAATGTCCCTTAACTTGTAGCGCACTTATTTATTTTTGATAAAACAAATAAAAAGAAAAGTTAGTAAAACTAAGAGAAAAATGCAATAACAAAAACAACTAACACCAATTGCCAATCCCCGGCAACGGCGCCAAAAACTTGTTGCACGTAATAAGTGCTCCGCAATTGTGCGAGTGTACACGTCGCAAGTTATAGTATAAAAGATATCGTCTCCACAAGGATTGGTGCCACTTCAAGAATCTAATCTCTTGCACTATAAAAAGTAAAAAAACAAATAGAAGATTATAGGAGTTTAACTAATAACTAAACTATAAAGCAATAAACTAAAAGAATAGATGAAATCAAAGAAGAGAGAATAGGCCAGTGGGTTGTGGAGTGATAGCCGATTGGATCGTCTTGGTAAAAGAGTGCAAGGGCAACTCAATTGCTGTGGCAACTTGCACAGCGGGGTTACCTTGGCAACTAATCGATGGTTGCCTGGGCGACTAGCTGGGCGACTACTTGGGCGGCTGGGCAGCAACTTCAAGGTTCGGCAGAGCATTCTTCAATGGTTTCTTCTTATCCCTAAGTCGAAACTCTAGCTATTTGTGCATGCCTTGATAATACATCCCTGCGTGAATCAAGGGTGGACAACAACTCCTCTTAGCCGTTGAAATCCTTAGCTTATTCCTAAGCCGGATTAATCTTCACCATCAATAGATTGAATAAAGACCATACTCATTCATTTCTTGAATCTAACTCTCCCAATATTAGATAAATAGATGAAGTTACGAGACCCTCTCCCAATTCACTCGCAAACAAGAATAAGAACCAAGAATGAGTAAACCTTGAATTGAAAGTGCAAACTCTTATTACCTAAACAAAATCCAATTGTTTCTCAACCACAAAAACACAATAACCCTAACCAATCAAGTTAGTTCATGGTTGGGTTCAAAAGATATACAAAGAATAATCCTCAAACCGTGAATCTAATGGAAGCAAAGAAGAAGAAGAAATCGAACTCTTTCCCCCTTGCTCTTTTGTCGAAATCTCTCAATTCTTGCCCTTTGGAGTTGTCGAAAATCATCTCTTCTTTTTTTACCTCTCTTTGACAGCTTGGTCCTTTAAATAGGAGATGGCTAGGTCAAAATCCTTCTTGAGGAGGAAGTTAAGTTAGAATTAAATTATCTTTAAAGAATATAATTCTTTATTATATTTAAATTCCTTCTAGAACTTCTCATATCTTCTTGGGATTTAATTTCTCTTTAACCTCTTCATGGAAATCAAACTCATTTGGAATTTAACTTTACTCCACGTCATCTTGGGCTTATCTAATCATCAATTTCGACTACCATATCATCTTATTCCTTGTCGAAAATTGCCTTGGCAACTAGCTCGGCATCTCCTTCATGCATTGCCTTGGCAACTAGCTCGGCATCTCCTTCATGTATTGCCTTGGCAACTGGTTCCAACCTTGTTTAGGCAAGTGATTCTGCACACACACAAAAACACACCAAAGCAACATCTTTTTCACAAAAATCACCAAGTTATGTAATCAAGCTCAACAGTGGAAAGAAACATGAATTAATGCATGAATGACTAATTATGCAACTAATATGAGCCTAAGTCTAACAATAATATGAGTAAAAATGGTAATAAAAATAGTACTTTTGAACACTTATCAGCAGCCACCTAAAAACCTCCGTAAAGAAATAACGAATCCAAACGCTGAGCTCATAAAGATCAATGGATACACCTCTACTCTACCATGCTTCTTACAGATCATACACATAAACATGTAGCTAAGCAAGATCATAAGGCAAGTAAAATAATGCACGGCTCTAGCATTAATCGCCTAACACATGTTAAACATCAACACAACAATAATAGGGCACACAAGGCCCAAGCATTCCATACCACATCAATATAGGAGTGAGGCTCAGGTCATATAACATCGAGAACATACACTCAATAGGTGAGACCGGGTCACATAGCATCGAAACATACACTCGTACTTGGAATCCCCCTCGAGTACCTTTGAATAAAGCTCGGGTTATATACCATCGGTAAACTTCTTTCAATAATTCTTTTACCATGGTGTTGCAACACGTCTTAGGTATTTGAATCCCATCAAACAAGTGCTCACACAGCATATTACATCATCACATAACCATATCGTCATATGGTTGCTACCAACATATAAGTCTCATAAGGCTTTTACCGAGTTCTTAAGTTTTATGCTCGAGTACAAAAGGATTTCTCAGTTTTTTAGTTTTACAATTCATTTTAGGCCTTTAGGAGTCCATTTGGATCAAACACTATAATTTTTCAGCCTCTCAAGCAAAAACTCTTATTTTTGGGCAGATTGCTCAATGGGTATCGATACCTTCATATGTGTATCGATACACCCTTCAAGTTACCGATACCCTTCCAAGTGTATCGATACCAAGCTTCACTCTTATGGAGGTTTGACTAGCCACCATGTACCTATACATAGGCCCGTGTACCGATACCCAAACTATACTGATACACCCTCGAGTGTACCGATACCCATTTTTGTTATTGAAATTTGATGGAACAGGGATGGTACTGATACACCCTCACGCGTACTGATGCCTCCCTTAAACATTTGCTAGAATTGCCACAAAATTAACAGGGTACCGATATCGGTTCATACTGAATCGATATACGAGTCCAAAATTTGAATTTTAGAGCTCAAACTTTATCCCAATACTCTCCCAATTATTATGGAAAGACCCCAAAATGAACTTCTAGGTTATAAAGGTGTTTTAAATAGGGTTCTTACTCTTTTTACTCTATTTTAACATCAAAATCCGGTTTCACCATTAACACCTATACTCAAGCATTTCGAACACCAAATCATCAGACAAGCATACAAGGACCTATACTTATGATATGTAAGAAACTAAGGGAGTTGGAAGTGTACTAACCTTCCTCCAAACACTGGAAAAGAACCTCCTTGCACCAGCCTCAAGCCTTTCCTTTGCCTTGAGCTTTTGATTACTTTCCAACCTATTTAACTACAATTTCACAATTGTAAAACGAGTTAAAACCCTAATAGATGGAAAATAGATAATAAAATAAGTGTTTAAAATCAAGAAACAAGATTTAATCTTCCATTCTCACTCATCCACTTTAACCCCCGCCTAAACTCATAAAACCCACCCTAACACCAAAAACTATGGTTCTTACCTTGACGTGTAGATCGTGGGGTGAAGATTACAACTCTCTCAACAACTATTCTAAGATTTCCACTCAAAACAACAAAGATTTGATCTTTACCTTGAACCTTGTGGGAAAGATGGGGAAGAAGAGAGGTGAGAGGTATAAGGGAACAAGATGAGCTCACACTCTTGGGCATTTCTGCAGAAATTAAATAGGATAAAGGCAGCCTTTTCCCCTTTGAAATGTGGCGAAATTACATTTGCACCCCCTCATCTTCCTACTTTGCCTCTACCACCAAGAGCCAAAGCCCAAAGAAGACTCACCAAGAGACCTTTTGGGCCTCTTACGAGCCCAATATCGTGACCCATTATGCAGGGCCCATGACTCGGTTGATTTTTGTCTTGGATTCTGAAATTCGGGTTGTTACACTAGGTCTTTGGGTAGTAATTCAGTCGGACCTTGTCTCGAACTGGATTAATCGGTTTACCTGGATATTGCAGGTACCTGTAAAATTTGGTAATTGGGTACCCAAATATAAAAATATATATTTTAATATAAAAATAATTTATTAGTTTAATTTAAAATATAAAATATGTATTTATCAAATATAAAAATATAAAAAATTAAGTTGTTTTATTATTTTAATATAAAAATATGTATTTATTAAATATAAAAAAATCTAATTTCAAATACATCCGGGTAGTCAAGTACCCAAAAAATAGAATTTTATGACTTGGGCTTGACCTGGGAAATAGCTGGTCAGGTACCCGACCCGGGGTTGAAAAAATTTATAAAATTACCCAGATTTTTTTGATCGGGTGGGCGGGTCAATGGGTCGAGTCATCCGGGTCAGGTATTTTTTAACACCCCTAGCTGTGTATTGTATTGTCGCGTATTTGTTTTTATTCTTTGTGGTTGTTATTTGTAGTTAGGGACTAAGCGAAGACTTGTGGGGTTAGGACCCCTAAATTTTGGATAACTAGATTTTAGCCTTTAAATTTTTTAAAATATTTAATTTAGACTCACAAAATTTTTAGAAATTCATATTAATTTTTAAATTTTTTTTGAAATTTTCAATTAAATTCCTCTCATAATTTTTAAAAGTTCTTATCATGCCTCTTAAAATTTCAAAAATTTTAATTATGCTCCAATTTTTTTGAAAATTTATAAACAAAACCCTTCAATTTTTTCTGAAAATTTAAATTTCAATCTCTATTAAAAAAATTAAGTTAGCCCCCCGCAAACTCTTTCTTCAAGTTCCACCACTGTTTGTAGTAGACTCTATTTCTATGAATAATGAAATACATCATTATCTAAGAAGAAAATCATGGTTTTGTTTGAAAAATATCGTTTTGAGTTAAATTAGAGATTTAAATTATTTTTGGAGGTTTGACCAGTCAAACCCGCTTTAAGTTGTTTGATAAACAAAAGATTGTAACAACGGATTGGGTGAAACTTCTCAAATTGAAAAAACTACTAAGATTAGCTTTTTGAGTTTAGGGTATTTGACATAAGAGTTGTAAAGACTTTTGTATCCTTAACAATTAAAAAAATATTCAAATAACCTAAATATGTTTTTGAAGTAAAACATATTCTCATATATAATTTAAATAATTGTTTTCCTTCAAATTTATTAGATTAATGCATAAGCATCAAATATCATTTAAATTTAATAATTAATCAAATTGTGTTAAAAGATATTATATAAACAAGAAATTAATATATAGATCCTTCAAATATGCTTAGTATTCAAACAAGTATTGAATATAATTATGTCATTATATGTCATTTTGTTGGTTCAAATAATCAATCAGCTATCAACTATCGATTAATTTTATCGAACTCTTTTATACAATCAGCTAATGCAATCCACTAATCAAATTAGTTAATGCAATACGTTATCAACTAATATAATATGTTATCATCTATTAGTTATATGCTAATTACTAGTCATAGTTTACACTTCTTATGGGTAATGTACATTTATAGCCACTGAACTAAGTTGGAATATTTTTTATGGTCAGTGAAATTTTAAAAATTACATAATAGTTATTGAACTTTTTACTCTATTACAAAATGGTCATCGCGACATTAGTTGTTGTAACTACCGTCAAGGGAATGACATGACACATTAAATGAGTAATATCTCATTTGATCCCATAATCGTAACTAAAATTTTATTTTGGTGTTTTTCTAATATTTTTAAGCCATAATTCTAAAAACCATAATTTTTTAAATATATATGGAAGTTTATAATTTATTATTAAAATTATATAAATATTTTTTAAAAAATGTTTGTAAAAAAATTTATTGAAGAGACAGTTTAAATTCTTTAAAAAGAAAATGAAGATCAAATCTTAGATGTAGAAATAAGAAAGAAAAGAAATTTAAATGATAGAGATTATCTAATACGCATTCTCAATTACAGCCCTCAATAATTTTATTGTGTGAATGTAAATTTTTGTTTTGTGTAAAAATTAATTAATTATTTATTTCTTAAAAAGTGTTGTTTAAGGTTTTGAAATAACGTTACAAAATATTAAAAAAATGTTGCATTAAAAAAACATTGCCTCTCAATTTGGACAACAACTATATATACATTTATCGTAAAATCAGAGACGGAAGGACATGGGGCATAGGAGGAGTCATGCCCTTCAACTCCAATTTTGTTTACCTTTATAATATAGTAATTTTTTAAAAAATTAATTAACTATATTTTTTTTCTCATTTTTTAAATATTTAAGTTTATCTCCAACTTTTAATTCTGGTTTTGTTCTTATGCAAAACTGTCGCAAGAAAAATTATAATTACTTATTTAGGTCCCCTGCGTAGCGGGATAAAAAACTAGTTATATAAAAGTGAAATTTTCGAAGTTTTTTACGTAATTTTTTTTAGAAAAATAGTTAAAAATAATAATGTTTATATAAATTTGTAAGTTTTTTTTTTTGTTGTTAAAATTTGTATTTCATAAACAGTCCAAACGCTTTTAACTTGATTCCGTTCGGTCGGATTTTCTCATACCTAAAGCAAAGCTACAAGTTGTAACCCGGTGACCCTGGCTGTGCAACTTCGTGCTTAAACAAGGGCTTATTTACCTCTCAACAAGTTTTTTTTTTAACGAGACCTCTCAACAAGTTTAGAGTTTACAAACGAAAGTTAGCCAATGTCTGATATTACTAATTTATATTTTCTTTTATCAAAATTTTAAATTTAAAACAACTTAAATATTTTTTGAATAGTCTTGTTCACTTTTGACAATGTACACACTTTGTGGGCAAAACGAATTAAACTTGAATCTCTTAAGATAAATATATTTTGCTTTTTACTAAGCTCGCTTATTGGGATCAACTTAAATATCTTTTAAGTGTTTTATATTATAGAATTACATGTTTAATTTTTATATTTATATTATAGAATTACATAATTTTATTAAAAATAAATTAATAATAAATTTATCCTCCAACTTTTAAACATTTATATTTTGTTTCTTAATCCTTAATTATGATTCTGGTCATTAATACAAGTAATCTATTAAAAGCAATATTTATATAAAAATTCAAACAGAACTTAACAAAAGATTATAGTGAAAAAACGAATGATATTCATCTTAAAAGATAACTAAGTGGATGATGATATACCTTGTAATCACCTTAGACTATATATAAACCCAAACAAGCAAACACATGTAACTAAGCCCGTTGTGTGTACATTGATGCTTTCAGTTTCTCAACCTTTCTACCTCAAAACCATGGAATTAGATTCCACTTTTGTCCTCGAATTGTCGACACGCATCATCATAGTACCCACGAAACAGCGGCGAAATTCATACAGCGATTACAGGAATTTGGTTCAATACGATCTGAGCAGTAGGAACCAACCATGTACCTTCATTGAGATATGAAATCTGTGTCAAAAATCCAGTTGTAAAATTCCGAATCTGCTTCGCATAACTTGTACTCATCATGTGTCAATCCTTTGAAGATATGGAGAAATCTTAGGAACTCTTATTCGTTTAAACTTTGCACCTGTCATTTCAAAATAATCTTCTCACTTTGGATGCAAAACAGTGCAAATACACTTAATTATATTCCACTTTCCCTTGCCCAACGTCATGGCATACTAGATTTCCTCTTGCTGGAACAACAGCGTGAAACCTCTGTTCCACAACTCCAATGATTTATTCAATTAGATACTAGTCTAAATCAAAGATTGATTATTCCCCTTTTTTTTCTTTTCTATATATTCTTTCAATCTGTTCATGTAATTATATTCCTAAATTTTGATGATCGATCCCATTTATTCATCAATCGGTCAAATTGGGACTCACAAGTAGAGTAGGTGCAGTCTTGGTGGGGTGTCTTTCAATCAAAATATTTGTTAATAGTAATGCTTTGAATCTACCCTCCTTTTGACAATCAGATAATCCAAACTAAAATACTCTTTCAATTCAAATGAGAAGGGCAGCCCAGGTGGGTGGATTGGTATCAATCTTCCAACTTTCTATGTCTACCTTACAACTTGTAACTAAATTTAGTCTTCTTTTATGGTTTCTTTTGCACATGTAATTGCTGAGGTAAAGATTACATAAGAAATTACATGATTATAATATTTGAGCAGCCACTGCACATATCCACTCATTATTATTTTTATGATAACAACTAGTGGTTCATGTAGAAAAACGGATGATGTTCATCTTAGGAGACCCGGGTTCAATCACTCTGTCTATAAGGTGTGTGTGCATTGTCAAAGGGTTAAGAATATATATGAACATATACTACATGATAATCCCCTTTAGACTATTCAAAAAAATTATTATTTTTATTCAAAAAATAAATTCACTAGTTCATAAACTTCTGAACTTAAATTGTTAAGTTTTACTAATTTAGTGCATACAAAATTATCAAAATCATTAGTTCTTTGCTAATATCTTGCATTAGAATTACTTAACTGTTGATTTTTAGGGCAGTGATCTCATCGAAACATCTAACGTTGAACCAAACTGAACAATGACTTGAGCAATGAGATTGACTTGAGTTGAGATGCAATTTTACACGTCTCAAAACACGAATTTTTTTTTAGAAACAAAACAAAATAATGCCGGAAAATGCATGCACTTAGAATTGATTTGTGAAGGTGATATCGATTTTCTTAAAATAACAATTTGGATAAAAATGAAAGGTGGTATTTCGATGATCCTGCAATAGAAGCTTTGATAAATAGAAATCAAGACCATTTGACTTCCATTAAGAAAAGGGTATGAAGTAAACGTAAGCTTGAATGGTGAGTAGTGCACTTGTTAAATTAATGCTACTTGCCAAATGAGTTCACTATCAAAGTTTCAATGAGCCCAAAATTTAAATCCTTACCTAATTTTCTCTTCCAACTTCAGCAGCTCAGCAATTCCAGATTCACGTTAAGATGGTGACGAATATCTTGTTTATTTATTTCTTAAATTTATAACAAAAAAACACGTGTCATGATTTTACTCATACTTGAATTTTTTTTCACAAATAATATTTTTAAATTATTTTTTGCTCGAGAAAATCAGTTCTATTCGAGAGCTGTTTTTATAAAATAACATTTAATAGATTTTAAAACTATAGTTTTTATTCTAACGCTTCTTTAAAAAAAAGTGATAGAGGATTCCAGTTGATATTATAAATATTAGAAATTTAAATATTGATATTAATATTTCCTATTTATATTATAAAATATAATAAAATTTCTATAAAAGTACAATAAAATAAACTCATGACTCAAGTTTATCAAAGGAATAAGATTGCAAGCTCAAACCTAAGGTAAGAGTTGCAATAATTTAAAGCCAACTTGATCTCTAACATTTAAAAGGGAGGGGGGGGGGGGAGAAAAGATATCATAATAGATTCTCCCATGATTTGTGGATTAAAAAGTTCAGTTATGTAGGTCCAAAAGCCTATACAAACAAGATTAAGACCAATTTGGGTCCAAGTTTAAGTATGTAGCCTAAAGATTAACTCAAAAGATAAATAATAATGATGTAATAAAACCTGCCAATTGTTGACTAGCACAGAGCAAACAACTTGGGCAATTGACAAGTTGAGCAACAACCGGAGGCTAATCCCGAAAGGGTCAAAATCAAAAGGGCTGCCTGCTTGGCAGTGGGTGGCCACTGAGATTCCATGAACCTGTGAAAGGTTGCATTTGCACGAGTTCATACCATACGAGGGAGCTGATACGTAGGGATGAGTGATCGATAAAGTTAAGTTGAAAAATTATAAATTATTTAAATTAACGAATTATATTTTACGACTCAAATTTTATTTAAAAAGTTTTCAATTCGAGTCGAATTTTCAAGTTCCAATACAAATTTAATTATAATTATTTATCATATTATAGTATGATTTAATTTCAATTTAAATGACTTTATTTAAGCATATAAGATATGCATATATATATATATATATATATCAGAGACTCGACTTTAACTTAAAAATCAATCCACTAATTATTAAAAATTTCAAGTTATTCGAATTTTTATTTTATAACTCGAACTTTATTTGAAAATTTTTCGAGTCGAATTTATAAAATTTTGAATCAAGTCAAACTAGTTGAATTTTTTCGCCTCAAGTCGAGTCAAAAAATTCTCGAGTTTTACTCGCACCTACTTATAGGAGTCCCTACTACCAGAAGCTGCATAATTTTTTTTATGGATTTCGACTCAAAATTAAATTAGTCGGCGCTCAGCATTTAATACATGACCAATACATATAATGGGTAAAAGGTCCACTAAATCGAATTAATAAAAAAATAATAATTGTAATGACCCGTTTGGACCCGACCCAAATCCAAACCCTTAAAATCCGACCCGAATATAAAAAACCCTAATTTTAGAAAATCTAACCCTAATCCCCTTATACCCATTATGTCACCACCTTTGATCAAGCCGTCGTCATCGTCTTTGCCGCCCACCACCAAAACCCTAACTTACAAACCCTAAAATTACACCCACAACCCCCAAATTAAATCTAGAAACCCTAAATCCCTAAATAACATACCCCTAACCCTCTGCCTATACCCCAACCGACCCATACCCTATTTTCCAACCACCATATGCCAAAATCAATCACCAAAATCCCATAAAATTCGGCCTTGCATCCATCTTCCAGATCTGCATGTTAGATTAAAAAATAGGGGTAGTTAGTTTTTATGTTGTAAAATCAGGGTTATAAAACCCATGAAAACAGATGAAATGATAGCTCTTTTTTAGATCGAAAAATTGTAAAAAAAGGATTTTCATCCGAAATTTGTAAGTTTTTTAAAATAAAAAAATAACTTTCTTCTTGCATGCTTGTTTTTATTCGAATCAAAATAAAAATTTTATAGGGTTCTTCATCTGGAAATCAAAACCCAGTACTTTGATTTTTTTTCTAAAACCGAAAGTTTTTCTTGCCAAAATCGAAATATAAAGAAAAGAAAGAAAAGAAAGGTTCGAACCATACACGCCGTCGGAAACGCCGTTGAGTGATCGCCGTGAGGCCGTGGTTGCCGATGAACGGCGTCAAGCAGAGAGGTGAGCAGCCGCCACTGCTCTGGTTCGAAAGGAGGAAGAGGGGAGAAATAAAAGACTAGGTTTTTTTATTTTGATAGAACAAAGAAATAAACTTTATATGTTTTAAACCAGCAAACCCTAAACGATGTCGTTTCAGGCGTACCCAGTCAACGCGGTGACTCGACCTGGTGAGGATCAGCGTTTTTGCTTAATGGTATAATTACCATGGCAGTCCTTAGGCTTTTAACCCTCTTATGTTTTTGTCTATGGTCTAATTACAATTTCAGTCCCTTTAGTCTGTTACTGCACCTTTTTCATCTTTTTTATTTTAATTTCGCACCTTTATTTTACATTTTATTCAGTTCGGTCACCGTTGTTATTATTATTATGTTTTTTTTAATTTTCAGTCCTTTAACTATGGTTTGTTTGCATTTGCACCTCTTTATTTAACATATTTCACATTCATGCTTATGTATTTCACATTTAATTGCATTTTAGTCCTATTTTATGTTTTTTTGCCATGTCATTTAATATTTATGCATTCTAGTCCTTGAATTTAATTTTATGTTGTTTTATGCATTCTAATATGATCCATGCATACATATTATTATTATTATTATTATTATTATTATTATTATTATTATTATTATTATTATTATTATGTGCATATAATGTATTATTATACAAAAAATTTATTTTGTATATATTATATATTGGTATAAGATATAGGTGTGTGTATATATATATATATATATGTTTTTATCTATGTTACATATTTTTATGTATAATAACTTTTTTTATATTAGGTATATGATTTAATGCGTATTTGTAAAAATATGTGTAGTATTTCCTTAATTACTATAGATATATACATATAAATAATGATAAATATATATTATTGTAAAAATAGTATACATATATAGAGGCATATTTTGGTAAATCTAAATATTAAATATATTTTACATTAAATATAATATTTGTAAGTATATATATTTTTACATGTTACCTCCTAATTTTGCATTATACATATTTTTAAAAATCATCAAAAAATGTTTTTTAAAAGAAATAAATTTTGAATTTTAAATCAATGTTTTTTTAAACATCAAGAAATTATATCCCGGACGTAAAGGGATGTGATATTTAAAAAAAATTCAAGAAAGCGAGAAGCCGTGTCTCAGACGTAAAGGTATGCAGTTCTCTTGATATTTTCTGCATTTAATAATCGTATTTTAAATTTTAACCAAATTCGCAATCTCCAATACCAAGACATTAAATAATTGGCTAGGTACCAATTTTGGGCGGTGTAGGGGTGCTAGTCATTTCTCATCCGTAACTGACTCCTAGACTCAAATTTTGAATCTCTGGTTTTATTTTGGTGTCCGGTCTACCATTTTAAAAATGATCATTGGCGACTCCACATTTTTAATCTCCAAACTGGGCGGGCATTTTCAAAACTAAATTAAATAATCAAAAAGAATTTTCAAAACCCGAACGAATAAAAAGAGCGCCGGACGAATTTGGGTGCTTACAGCTGACAACTCCGTTTGGGACTTTTTAAAAAGAAAGTCAAGCCACGAGTTGATTATCTTTTAGTCTTGGTCGTTAGAAATTGGTGAATTTGATTTTAATTTAAAATATGATTCTGCTTTTTTTGTTAATAAGACATGCATTTTATTTTCTGTAAATATAACTGATTTATGTTTACTGCATTCCATGAGCTTTCTACCTGAGCTCCGTCCTTTTTAAGTGGAAGTGTGATACCGCCTTCATGTGGGTTACCACTGTATAGGTTGGTGAATCGCTTTCGGGATATATTTCTTATGCTTTTGTGTGGGTTACCTCCGTATAGGCATAAGGGATGTATCCCCCTGAATTGAACTTGGTCCGTTTGAAACCTATAATGGGTGAGGATCAGGGGCCTTTTTACCTTTAGTAAGGTACAACGAGGACAATTCGGGTACCCTCCCTAGAACCAAAACCCGCATATAGTGAGCTGCAGGGGCCAACCCTTTAGAGCCATGTGAAACTCTGCCCATTTAGCGGTTACCCTTTTAGGCTTTGATGCATTTTCTATGTACAATTTCTTATCTGTTTTATTTTTACTTTAATTACCATTTAATTTGTTCATTTTATTATTTTAAATTCGGACTGACCCATTTTTTTGTGATCACATCATGTTAAATCTGTTCATTTTGCATTAACTATATGACATATCATAGCATTTTATTTTTGCATTTTACCAGCATGAAATACTAATTCAAAACTGGTTCTCAATTAGAAAAATTATCATCGGGAGAAAATTTAGTACTCTAGATATCAAGGCAATATTCAAAGTTGCAAATGAATCTCGTGAGTTCGGAAGTTGAGCCACGAGAACCATTTTTGAATCAGTACTTTCGCTTATAAGACATGCATCTCGCATATACATGCATACATTTTGAAAATTTTAGAGTTGGTCCCCGGGTTACCCCATTTGATACAACAAAGTTGGTCTATCTAGCACCTCACAGAACTTCTACAAGAGCCTGATCTTGGGGCATGTCCCAAAGCACCTTCCACAAACATTGTGCCTCTAACAAGGCTCCAGTTTGGAGGCATTCTTTTCCAAGGCCCAGTCTTCGTTGTCGAGTCAAACTCTTGCATCCTCGAAATGTCTACATCGACCACAGTCTGCAAAACTGCACCCAATCCAAAAAATAATGAGCTGGTATGAACCAACACACAATTTATGAACCCAACTTAGGGGGCAACAGAATCCACACCCAAAATTTCAAATTTGCTACAAGAGCAGTCTTAGACGATGGCATAAAACAAACAAAATTTTGGGGCATGCACCTAGATGAATGTTGATTCAAAGAAAGGTGATCGAACCGGAGATGAGGTTGGGGCACCACCACATGCAAAAGGCCAAAATCCTGGCAGGACCAGTGAGAAGTTAGGGGCACCCCTTTTAGGACCAGATAAATTATGTCGCATTCATGCATTTAGTTGCATTCATCTTACATTGAAATATTTTTGAATACGCCATACATTTAGATTAAGTGCATACACCAAAATCACCATGCATTTAGGATAGAGACATGCGTTTAGGCATAAAATTAAATGCATTCATGCATTTTTGCTTGTACATATAAATAGGTCCCCGAAAGAGACCGAACATCCTCAACATATGGGGCAATCACGACGGCCAACCTTAGTCTTGGAGGAGGCCAAACACAAAGAGGGTGCTGAAACATCTAAATAAAAGGTACCAACAACAAAACTTTTGAACATTTACTGATTAATGTTTTTCCCATTTTTAGGTCATACCACTTCGCCAGTAGAGCAGTAGAAGTAACTTTTTTCGAATTTTGCCTTCGTCATTGGTGATAGACCAACATTTCCAAATTTTGCTTTATCGCTGATGGTGTAGCAGTTTAGACATTTTGAATGTATTGTTTCTCCGTTGTTGGTGCAACAGATCCAAACCTTCTTCTAGATCCCACTTTGTCGTTGATGGTGTAGCAGTTCTACATTTTCCAAACCTCGCTTCTCCATTGATGGTGCAGCAGATCAAATTTTTGTCAAGGTCTCATTTCTCTGTTGATGGTAAAACTAGACCAATTTGTTTCTTCAGATCTTGTATCCTCCTTATAGTTGTAGGTCAGAAAAAATAAAGAGAGGAATCAAAAAAATTGAAAAATTTTGAAAAATTGAAAAAAGAATCTAAAAAGGAAAAAAAAGAAGGAAAAAAGTCAAAAAAAGATTCAAGAAAAAATTCAAAAAAAGAGAAAAAGGTAAAAAAAAAAGAGTCAAGAAAAAAATCAAAAGAAACAAAAAAGAAAATGAGAGTAAAAAAAGTCAAGAAAAAGTCAAAAATGAAAAAATAAAAAAATAGTTAATCGACTTTCATCATCCAATCTTGTCTCTCCGTTGATGGTGTAGATAGGTCCAATTTGCTATCATTCGCCAATCTTGCTCCTCCGTTGATGGTGTAGTAAGATCCAAGTTGCTGTTATTTGATCTAGCCCTTCTGTTGATGGTGTAGTAGGGTTCCAATTAACTTTCTGCTTCTCCGTTGATGGCGAGGTAGAATCTAAATTATCATCCGATCATGTCCCTCCGTTGATGGTGTGGCTGGGGTCCAAGTTGCTATCATCCAATCCTGCTTCTCCGTTGATGGTGTAGTAGGGTTACAGTTAATTTTCTGCTTCTCTGTTGATGGCGAGGTAGAATCCAAATTATCGTTCTATCTTATCCCTCCGTTGATGGTGTGGCTGGGTCTAAGTTGCTGCTATTCAATCTTGCTTCTCCGTTGATGGTGCAGTAGGGTTCTAGTTAATGTTCTGTTTCTCCGTTGATGGCGAGGTAGATTCTCTTTTTTTCGTCTGATCTTGTCCATTCGTTAATGTTGTGGCTGGGTCCAAGTTGCTGTTATTCAATCTTGCTTCTCCGTTGATGGTGTAGTAAGGTTCCAGTTAATGTTCTGCTTCTCCGTTGATGGCGAGGTAGAATCCAAATTATCGTCCGATCTTGTCCCTTCGTTGATGGTGTGGCTGTGTCCAAGTTGCTGCTATTCAATCATGCTCCTCCGTTGATGGTGAAGTAGGGTTCCAGTTAGTGTTCTACTTCTCCGTTGATGGTGTAGCGGAATACAAATTGTTATATGTTCTCTTCCTTCCGTTGATGGTGCGGATGAGTCCAAGTTACTATCATTCGATCTTACTCCTCCGTTGATGGTGTAGTAGGGTCCAAAATGTTATTATTCAATCTTACCCCTCCGTTGATGATGTGGTTAGATCCAAATTTACTGACTTTCAAGTTCTCTTTATTAATGTTGTAGCTAGAAAATAAGAAAAATAAGAAAAAAGGGAAAAGGGAAAAATAAAAAAAAAGTAAAAAAGTAAAAGAAAAAAATCAAAATGAGCTCTCAATCCTTCGATCCTGCATCTTCGTCAAAGTTGTAGCTGGATCAAACATTAGAACTTTCATCCACCGATCTTGCCTCTTCGTCATTGTTGCAGCTGGATCAAATTTTGTGGATCCTGCCTCTTCGTCGATGTTGCAGCTGGGTCGCATTGTCTTTAGATATTATCGTCATCAATAACGTAGCAAGTTGAACTCATTTTGCTTCCCAACAGACAGCCCCTTATTTTGAAGATTTTGCTTCCCCAATAGTGAAAAAGTAGATCGATCAAGATCAAAAAGAGGACCTGCATTAAAAAGAAAGAATATCTACTAAAGAAAGAAGATATATGTCAAGAGGGAAGAAGCTCAGCCGGACCAGACAAAACGGGTCATTTTAGTCTTTGCTCTATTGTCGTTACACAACAATGAGCAAAGAGGGGCAGCTGTAATGACCCGTTTCGACCCAAAACCCAAATTAAACCCGACCCAGATCCAAACCCTTAAAATCTGACCCGAATGTAAAAAAAAACCTAATTTTAAAAAACTTAACAGTAATCCCCTTATACACATTCTGCCGCCACCTTTGATCAAGTCGCCGCCGTCCTTACCACCGGCCACTCAAATCTTAACTTGCAAACCCTAAATTAAATCTAGAAACCCTAAATCTCTAAATAACCTACCTCTAACCCTCTACCTATACCCCAACCGACCCATACCCTATTTCCCAACTACCATCTGCCAAAATCAATCACCAAAATCCCATGAAATCTGACCTTGCATCCATCTTCCAGATCTGCATATCAAATTAAAAAATAGGGGTAGTTAGTTTTTATGTTGTAAAATCAGGGTTATAAAACCTATGAAAATCAGCTGAAAGGGGAGCTCTTTTTTAGATCGAAAAATTGTAAAAAAAGGGGATTTTCATCTGAAATTTGTAAGTTTTTTAAAATCAAATTTTTTTAGCCTTCTTCTTGCATGCTTGTTTTTATTCGAATCAAAATAAAAATCTTATAGGGTTCTTCATCTCAAAATCAAAACCCGGTACTTTAATTTTTTTTCTAAAACCGAAAGTTTTTCTTGTCAAAATTGAAATATAAAGAAAAGAAAGAAAAGAAAGGTTTGAACCATACCTGCCGTCGAAAACGCCGTTGAGTGATTGCCGTGGTTGCCGATGAACGGCGCCGAGCATAGAGGTGAGCAGCCGCCGCTGCTCTGGTTCAAAATGAGGAAAAGGGGAAAATAAGAGACTGGGTTTTTTATTTTGATCGAGCAAAGAAATAAACCCTATATGTTTTAAACCAGCAAACCCCAAACGACGTCGTTTTAGGCGTACCCGATCCACGCGGTGACCCAACCCAGGCTTTTAACCCGCTTATGTTTTGTCTATGGTCTAATTACAATTTCAGTCCCTTCAGTCTGTTACCGCACCCTTTTTCATCTTTTTTATTTTAATTTCGCACCTTTATTTTACATTTTATTCAGTTCGGTCACCGTTGTTATTATTATTATGTTTTTTAATTTTCAGTCCTTTAACTATGGTTTGTTTGCATTTGCACCTCTTTATTTAACATATTTCACATGCATGCTCACATATTTCACATTTAATTGCATTTTAGTCCTATTTTATGTTTTTTTGCCATGTCATTTAATATTTATGCATTCTAGTCCTTGAATTTAATTTTATGTTGTTTCATGCATTCTAATATGATCCATGCTTACATATTAGCATTATTATTATTATTATTATTATTATTATTATTATTATTATTATACAAAAAAATTATTTTGTATATATTTTATATTGATATAAGATATAGGTGTATATATATATATATGTTTTTATCTATGTTACATATTTTTATGTATAATAACTTTTTTATATTAGGTATATGATTTTATGCGTATTTGTAAAAATATGTATAGTATTTCCTTAATTACTATATATACATATAAATAATGATAAATATTTATTTATGTAAAAATAGTATACATATATAGAGGCATATTTTGGTAAATCTAAATATTAAATATATTTTACATTAAATATAATATTTGTAAGTATATATATTTTTACATGTTACCTCCTAGTTTTGCATTATACATATTTTTAAAAATCATCAAAAAAATGTTTTTTTAAAGAAATAAATTTTGAATTTTAAATCAATGTTTTTTTTAAACTTCAAGAAATCATATCCCGGGCGTAAAGGGATGTGATATTTTAAAAAAAATCAAGAAAGCGAGAAGCCGTGTCCCGGGCATAAAGGGGTGCGGTTCTCTCGATATTTTCGGCATTTAAGAATCGTATTTTAAATTTTAACTGAAATCGCAATCTCCAATACCAAGACATTAAATAATCAGCTAGGTACCAATTTTGGGAGGTGTGGGGTGCTAATCCTTCCCCATCCGTAACCGACTCCCAGCCCCGAATTTTGAATCTCTGATTTATTTTGGTGTCCGGTCTTCCATTTTAAAAATGATCGGTGGCAACTCCACATTTTTAATCTCCAAACCAGGCGGGCGTTTTCAAAACTAAATTAAATAATCAAAAAGAATTTTCAAAACTCGAACGAATAAAAAGAGCGCCGGATAGGGATGGCAAAATTACCCGTCCCCGACCCGACTCGGTGTGCCCCGACCCAACCTGATCGGGTTTTTTTCTTATGATTTCGGGGATCGGGGCGGGGCGGGTTCGGGTATGATACGAAAATTCCCCAGCCCGCCCCGCCCCAGTATTTTTTTATTATTTTTATTTATTTTTTTTATATTTATAAAAATACCATTATATATAAATACTTTTAGGAGTTTCAAGCTATTTTTTTAGTTTGTGTTTATCGTAAATTTTTGTTAGATATTGTTCGAATTTTAACATATCTGATTCTAAAAGTCAATGGTCGAGTATATTTTTTAAAATATGTATTTTTTCTTCATATGAGTAATTTAATTAGTTTTATTTTATTTTTTATATAGTTTAAAGTCTATGGAATTTATATTTTGTAAATATAATGGTCGTTCGATCGAATCTAATATTTATCGTCGACGAAATTTAATATATTTTTTTATTTTTTTGGGTCGGGTTGGGTTTAGGGTTTATAAATCGGGGCGGGACAGGACGAGGTCGGGTTTTGGGATTAATATATCGGGACGAGTTCGGGGCGGCCAAAAACCCGCCTCGTTGCCATCCCTAGCGCCGGACAGATTTGGGTGCTTACAATAATAATATTTTATTTTATTTGTTTATTTATTTTTCAGTTTTCTCGATTTTAGTTGTTTATTCGGTTCGATTTTGTTTTTAAAAATTTCGTGTAGTGTTTAATTAGTTTAGTCGTTATTTTATAAATAAATCTTAAAAAGTAAAAATATTATCAATTTGATTTAATCAGTTTAGTCGTTATTTTGGTTTGGTTAGAGAGAAATATAGTTCGATTGTTTCGGTTTTAACATTAAATTTGCTTCAATTTATTCAGTCTTTTATATATAAAAATCAAATTGACTAAACTAACTGAATGCACACTATATGAACAATTTCTATTTAGGACAATGGAGGAAAAATTTGTTCCTAAAAGGTTTTGAACCTACAACTTAAAAGAAAATAAAAGTTATCAACTAAAATCTTTAATCACTCAGTCTAGAAAATGTTGACTATATATTTGACTTAAATAATTTTTATATTACTGCATACATATATATAAACCACACTGCCTGACGAAATGATAATATAGGGTAACAAAGAGCAAAATATTAGTATATGGAATAAAAATTATACATGGGCAAAGTGAGAATTAAGTCCTAGTATAAAAGTAACGTTACAATAGTTTTTTATTTATTTAAAGTTTAGTTGATACTAAATCGAGAATTATCGTTTTTTAATAAATTTTGATGAGAGTAAGTGAGTTTTTTTAGATTTTTATTATGATCAGGGACGGACGCAGGACTTTAGGTTAGGGGGTGAACATATAAATTTTTAGGGGGCGAATTTATACAAATTTAAGGGGGCGAAAATAGATTTTTAACAGAAAATACATAGAAAATTTCTAAAAATATTTTAAATGGTATAGAAATTTTAAATTTTTAGGGGGCAACCGCCCCCTCGGTCCATCCCTAATTATGATCGTTTATTAGTCAATTAATAAATTGTAGGGGTAGAGTTCTCTTGGGCCCAAAGGGTCAGACCCTTAAAGTTTAAATATTTGATAATTTTGGTCTAATAGTAATTTAGTTCATATGAAAAATAAGTATTTAAGTTTAAAAAATATAAATATTTATTAAATATTTAATCAAATATATGTTGAACTAAAGGAGGATGATTTTGTGGCCTCTGATGTTATGGTTTAATAATAATTTAGATCCCTATAAGTTTAAATATCAAATAAATTAGGTCATCTTCCTTAAATTTTTAACTTAAATAATTAATAAGCACTTGTATTTTTTTAATTCAATATTTTGATCTCTCTAATATTTGATCATGATTCCGTCCCTAATAAATTGGATACAAATGGTTATGACAAAAATATGATCCCTTGTTAGTAATTATTCTATTTTTAATATTTAATAAAATTCACCTGCACCTTACAGCTAAAATTTCTGGATTTTTTAGGAAAAACATTATTATTTTTATTAAAATCATTTATTAGATTTTAAGTGAATATTATTATTTTTTTGATAAAAAGAAGAAGAGTTAACCAACCTAACCAAATACTTCATTAAAAACTACCTAAACTTAATTGAAAGAAAAGAATATATAACTTACAAAACCTTTAGAATAACACTATAAAACATAGACCTCATATATAAACTCGAAAGATTACTACAATCTTCATGAAACACTGCAAGAATAACATCCGCCAGTTGAATATAAACATGTTCACCCTACTCAACGTTGAACCCATACTTAACCAAGTTATCCGTCACCAAATTAGCTTCGCGATATACCTGAAGAAAACGCACCTCCTAATCCTTATCCGAATTAGATTTGAGTACGTCTCCCGAGGAAATGATTAATATGCAGAGGGTCTTGTTTTTTAAACTGATTACATGAAACTGATAGTGTACCGATAATTTTGCTATAAAACTCCGCGTTTTTTTTTGTTTTTGCGATATACTATAAAACTCCGCGTTTGGATCGTTACATGATTCAATTTGCTTTCGGCCATAACACTTTGTTTGCGGTCTGCGGACCGTTGCCCGTTGGGCGTCGAGGTTCATATTTTGACTACATGTAAATTGATTATCATTAGACGCCGGTCAAGCCGTCGGATTCAGCTACGGTTCGATGCATCTGGGCTCACGTCACGTGAGTCGTTGCCTTATCCAATAACCGACAAAATCCACTACTTCAATATTTTTCTCTTCTGTTTCTCCTAGGAAAATAGATCTCTTGACAGCAAGTGGCAGATTTTTCTGATATAGATTAATTCTTTGAATTAAAATATTTTAGTAATGAATAATAAAATATTAATAAGCTAAAAATTGCATATGATTTTTTCATATGAAATATTGATTTTGCAATTTCTACTATGGAATTTTTCTTTTAATTTGACCATATATATTTAAAAAATAAATATAACTCATTAAGTGATCTCAGTAGAAAGAAAAATATTATTATTTTTAAGTGACTCGAATTGAAACAATGTGTTTGCACGACGTGTGTATGTTGTTAAAAGGTTCAAATTAATGAATAGATATAATCTGAGATTCATTAATTGACCGAGTGATAAAGAATGACATTGTTTTTAAGGTATAGTTATAAAACAACATTTAAATGGTGTAAAACAATATGTGTAATAAATACATATAAATCCATAAAACAATATGGTATCGATAAAATGTAAAACTTCATAATATAATTATACTAAATCAACATTCAAATTACACAATAACCTATTGAGTGGTGGTAAAGAATGACCTTATTTTTTTATGTGATCTAAGTTTGAGTAGTGTAATTTGTAGGTGTACGTGATTTTATTCAAAATTAAAATCGTACTAACAATGACCTGCTATTATAAAAAGTATCTGAATCATAATCATATTTTTTTACTAAAATTCAAAAATAAATATAGAATAGAAATATTGTAAAATATACTTTGAATTCAGTTTTTTTTTCATTTTAGGTAAAACTATTATCTGGGTTCACATGAAATCACATAAACCTCATAAAATCACAATTCCAAACTTTTTAACGTAAAAAAAAGGGAAATGGTGTTAATATTATATGCATCAATTTCATGTGAGTCGGAGAGACGCTACCTATCGAAAACGAAATAACAAATAAAATAAAACGTGAGCTCTATCGCTAAACAATAAATCTCACTCGTCTGCTCTCCTAACACTTCCATGCAAAGATTTGAGCTATCTTTTTCAGTGCAGCCTCTGATCTATGTATGCATGTTGACGTGATTTTAACCCCTTTTTCTCAGTTAGGTAACTTGGAACTCACACATTTTAAACAATGCTTCAGCCTCACACCCCCTTCCCATGCGATTCACTTGGACACTAATTATGATGTGAGACTTTCTGCTACACTACACAACTTGTGTGCCTGCCTGCTTTTCCAGTTTCGTCTGCCAAATTCTAACGCTCTGTTCAGTTGTCTTAAAATGAACAAAAAGGGAATGCTTTGAAAAAAGGTTGGGCACATGACTTTGGTTCTTGGAATTGAACGCCCAATATTGATCTCCAAACAATTCCCTAAAAAGCAACGAGTAAAGTACATATGTTCAAGTAGGAGAAGAAACAACGACAACAAACAATGAACTGTAAAATAAGCAAAGAGGTGAACAATGATTGGATGCCTAAGATAGAAGGCAAGGGCGGTGGCCAACACATTTCAGGGGCTTAGAACATGCATGCATGTGATGGCTGACCCCAAAACCTGACCTCTTTTTGTATTTTCTGGAATCGTAGGGAGAAGTGAAGAGAGCTGGATTCCAAGTTAGTTAAGGCGAGTGGTTCAATGAGATTCATACACAGGATTTGGTTACCACAAGTTGGCCAAATTGGGTCTCACAATTTTGATAATAAAAAAAACTTTGGGTAATGTTTTCGTATGCTATATATATATTATGTGCTGCAATTGTGGGATAGCTGGATTCAAGGGTTATCTCAAACCCACACCGCCTTCTCATGTTGACAGTCATGGCATGCATATTGATTGTTTTCTTTCCATTTCCATATTTTTTTATTTTTTAAAATAACTTTTGATCCCTGTAATTATTAAAATATGCTGGATATTTTGCATTCCCCAGCTTATTATAATATTACATGTATCTATAATCCTAAAAATATTTTTTTTTGATGCCTGTAATTATTAAAATAGCTGAATATTCGAACGGTTGAAATTTTTTACGTTCGTTGTTAGAAGTTCAATTGGCATGCCTCTCGTCGATTATCAGCGATGAGTGGTTGGGGATGGCCAAAGGCCTTCGGCGACGGCAGTGGTGGGGTCTAGCAAGGCTGCAACGACAACAATTTTTGGATTTTTGAGTTTTAGGAATTTGAGACTGTTTGTAATTTTTTTAAAATTTTGAGATATATTTTCATTTATTTTCTTTTAGTTTATTTTTGAAAATAAAAAAAATAAAAGTCACGTGTCAAGCTATAATTGGATGATCAATTTTTTTAACAGATTGACTTCAAAACAGACCAATGTAAAATGTTAGGCACATATTTTAACCAAAAAATTTTTTAGGCCCTTATTGTAAAAAAGAAATAAAATTTGGACACTTATTTTATAGTTAAGGCTTAATTTAATTGGTTTAATTTTTATACATATACTAGTTGATTTTGATTTTTAATAATTTGAAAATGATTATAAATAAGTGATGTTATTTACATGATATTGGACAATTGGATATCCTGTAGAATAGTCTAAACCATTGCCCATACGTTGTGAGCTTGTCCAGTGGTTAAAAGATATTTAATATCAAGATCTAAGAAAATGCCAAAAGAACCAATATTATACGCCCTCACATGGATCATGGATGGCCGCTAATTAAATCCAAAAATCTAAGAACTAAATTATATTAATAATATTGACTATTCAATTGGTACATCAAAATAAAATATTAAATATTTTAATAATGAAATTTTATTTTTTTTAATAATTAGTATCCAATTTATTTGTTGATTATTTTATATTGAATTTTTCAAAGGTCTAATATGAGGTTGATTCATCCAATCTAATTGTTTTCATTCAAAACTTTAAAACTTTGACCTTACTTAAGGAACCTAACATTTTATTTCGATAGATCAATTGATTGTCGGTAGATCGAAATAAAAATTTTAATATCACAAATAGTATAAATTAAATGTTTAAACGTCATAAAGGTGTCCAAACAATACTATTTTTTAAGTTTGGTGCCTAAAATTTGTTTCGGGTCAAATTAGTGCCTAACGTTTACTTCCGTAACTCAAATCAAATTTTTTCATCAACGACTGTTAAAAAATTCTATCATTCAATTATAACATGACATTGGTTTGGCTATTTATTTAATTTTTGAATTTATTTAAAAACATGAATTTCTTAAAAACCTCAAGGTTTTAATTTCTTTCAATCAAAACCTTAAATCACATCTCTATCACCGTTCAGCATCCCCACAAGTCAGTAGTTCACCGTTTATCACCTAAGAGTCGCGTACCTCACCGTTCAACATCTCTCACCGTTCAACATCTCTCACCCTTTAGCCGTTGGTCAGAAACCCAACCAACTTATTTTTTTTCTTTATCGTTAGATGTTCATCGACGGAAAAATCGATGATTCATATGTCGGTTTTTGACAATGGAATGATGAAATTTTCAGTCGTGAGGTTCCGATGAAGGCAAGAGTGGCCAGTGGTGGGATGGGAGGAATTTAGAGTTAGGGTTTGGAGTTTAGAGAAATTAAAAATTTTTGGTTTTTTATAAAATTAAAGATTTTTAGATTTTTTAAAAATAAAAATTAAATAAATAACATAAATATATCATGTGTCACGTTTTTATTGGATAACATAAATTTTTTATATTTATTATAAAAAAATTAATTTAAATTACTTACAAAACTTAATCTAAAATAAAATTTAAACACAATTAAAAAAATATAATTTGAACACTTTTATAACTATTAAGCCTAAATTAAAATTCTTAAAATTTTCAAGATGGGTCATATCTACCACGTTTTTATTGAAGACTGAGGAAGGTAAGCCGTTTTTTCAAGACAGGAAATTCAAATAAAAATTAAAAACAAAAATATCCTCACCTATCACGTGCATTAATGATAGGAAAATTCAATTCATCTATACGATAAAGAGGAATGCCGACCTACGCGTACCAAATTTACCACATAAAATAAGAATTTTTACTCAAATATAATTTTAAAGTTTTTTTAAAATATAATACTTCCCATTTTAATTCTCAAAATATTGTATTTGTTACAATACTTTAAAAGTCAGATTCAATAGAATCTGACTATGAACAGTATTTTCTAAAAAACTCTTAAAAATAGCCTGAAATCGGATCTTCTAAATCCGTCTTTAGGAGTTTTTTTTAAATTTACTGTTTAAAGTCGGATTCTATTAAATCTAACTAGGGGTGTTCAAAAATACTCGACCCGACCGACCCGACCTGACTACCCGAAAACAAATAATCAGGTATTTACCCGGATTTTTTTTGCTCGGGTCGGGTACCCGGCCAGTCATTTCCCGGGTCGGGCCTGGGTCAAAATATTTAGAATTTTTGAGAACCCGGATATATTTAAAATTAATATATTTTTTATATTTAACATATATATATTTATATTAAACTAATAAAAATTTTTAATTTTTTATATTTTTATATTTAAAAATTACATATTTTTATATTAAACTAATAAATATATATTTTTATATTAAATTAATAAAATATTTTTATATTAAAAAACATATTTTTTTATATTCGAGTATCCGAATACCCAAATTTCTGGGTACCCATAAATTTCGGGTGCTCAATACCCACAACACTCAGACCGAGAAACAGGCCGATGTTTGAACTACCCGAATACTCGAGTACCCAGATTTAAAAAGCCCCTAAATCTAACTTCTAAAATATTATAGTAAATATAATATTTTGAAAATTAAAATGAAAAGACCATGTTTTAGAAAAAAAACTTAAAATAATATTTATAAAATTGCTCCAAAATAATAAAATAGGTCGCATAAAAAATATTAAAAAAAAAAACCTCTACTATGTATAAAAGGAGTCTTTGCGCCACCATAGCGCCTTATAACCTCTGTTTTGCTCCTTTTGCCTCAAAACAAAGAAAGAAGCATTCATTCTCTTTTTCCCAAAACACGAAGTTGAATTTTGAGCGAAAGTTGGGAGTGTGTAATGGAGTGGGTTCGAGGGGATACGATTGGGTGTGGGAGTTTCGGTACTGTCAATTTGGTGGTGCCCAAAACTGGGTTTTCGAAACCTCCTTTAATGGCCGTCAAGTCTTGCGATGTCATCGACTCTGTTTCGCTGAAGAACGAGAAGGAAGTACTTGATCGAATCGGTTCTTGCCCCCAAATCATCCGTTGTTTAGGCCATAATTACACGGTCGAAAAGGGTGAGAAGTTGTATAATTTGTTCTTGGAGTTCGCTGATAAAGGAAGCTTGGCTGATCACGTGAGGAAAAGCGGCGGGAACTTGATGGAATCCGATGTTAGAAGATACGCAAGATCGATACTTAAAGGGCTGCGCTTTGTTCATTCAAAAGGGTTCGTTCACTGTGATATTAAGCTTCAAAATATTCTTTTGTTCGGTAATGGTGGTGTGAAGATAGCTGATTTTGGATTGGCCAAGAGAAATGGGGAAAAAGAAGAGGGAGAACAGAAGCAGATGAAAATCAGGGGAACTCCTCTGAATATCGCACCAGAGTCAGTCAACGAAAACGTGTATGATTCAGCTGTGGATATTTGGGCACTTGGATGCGCCATTGTTGAGATGTTTACTGGGAAACCAGCTTGGAATTTCAAACCAGGGACAAACCTGATGCCTTTGTTGATTAAGATTGGGGTTAGCGATGAATTGCCTGGAATTCCTCAAGAGTTGTCTGAGGAAGGAAAAGATTTTCTTGAAAAATGCTTTGTTAAGGATCCAAAGAAGCGATGGACGGCTGAGATGCTCCTGCATCATCCATTCATGGTCGGTGATGATGAGATCGTTTCACTGAATCGATGCGAAGAAGAAGAATCAACATCCCCAAGATGTTCGTTTGAGGAATTCTCGTCTTCACCAAGATGTCCTTTTGAATTCCCAGACTGGGTTTCAACTCAATCAACAGCTTCTTCTCAAACAAGCTCTGTTCCTTCATTTTCCAGTTACATTTCATCACCATCGGATCGGATTCGTGAACTGGCTGGAGATGACGCAGCCAATTGGTCAATTTCAGAGAGCTGGATCACATTGAGGTAGACGAAAGAAGAAGAAAGTTGTACAGTTCCATTAGCCTTCAATCAAATCTGATGGCTTTGATCCAATTGATTTTTCTTGACAATTGGTGATGATTTTTTTTTTACATATTTTTCAATTGTAAATGATTTGTAAAAACATAGATAAACTTTCTTCTGATGAAGATTTCTTATTGACCAGTGTGTGTACAGTTAATTCATTAACAAATTTCCAATACCTTTCCCAACAAATATTGAAAACTTGGCATTTTGCATGCTTCAGTTCAAGTTCCAATTCAATCAAATACTACCTAATACAGTTACAGAGTTGGGTATTTGTTCATCTACCAACGGCTGAAAGGTTAAAAGTATTTGAATTTATTAAAAATATAATTATATGAACCAATTAAATTAAATTTTGAAAAAAACAAATTCAGATAATAACGACTCTCCGGCGTCCGGAAAGAGCAAAGAATATAGGCGGGCTGTAGAAAGCCGCTGACACCTCTGTAGAACACGGCCGTCGGAGCAGGATAAAATGATTTGGTTGGAATTTTGGATTGTATATTTCTTATTCACTCACCAAACTCTTCTTCTGTTCTTTTCTTTAGAAAAGCAAATGAATTACTTAGGATTTACGAGGGATTATCAGAGACAATATCAAAACTAGATCTTGGTTTTAGTTGATTAACATATTATAAAGATATGTGGCCATGAGAATGCAAAGAATTAAAGGCGTGAAAGCCACAGGGATATGGTAGTGGATCCACTGCCCTGCACACGATTGGCATGCCAATGCCATTCCATCAACTGTATGTATACTAAATCAACGTGTTAAATGTGATTCATAAGTTAAAGAATACTAACAACCCCAAATGTCTTTTGATTCATAAATTAAGAATTGTTTATTAAGATCTCCTCACCGACTCATGATTCTGGTTCATGTTAGATTGAATGTTTAGCAAACCCTTTTTTTTTGGGGGGGGGGGGTGCTTTTTAATGATTGAATTCATCTCAGTTTTTACTTGTTTCACAAGTGATGCGCACCAGTTTGATGTTGTTGTGAAGACTTTGATTATTGCAAGAAGATTAGAGTTATGTTAACTTTGACACAGACGACTGCCGAGTTAAAGGCATGGTTGGCCAGATTGTTACATGGCTATAATTAGAAGAGCTTGAATTCTTCGGTGAGTTAGAATGTACTTTCAAAAGGATTAAGTTTCATAAAATTGTTAAGTTGATAAATTTTATTTTATCCTCTTAATTTAATTTAGAAAATTTTTGAATTTGAGTCCAAGTGAGACGGAATTTGAATCAAGTTTGAACAAATATATTCAAGCTAAATTAAAGTAAAATATTTTTTTCATAAAATCTGCTAATATTAAAAGAAAGAAATGTCCAAAATTACAACGATAATTTACAATATAAGCGTAAACTAAACACTTAATCTGCACATTTTTTTATAACCATTAAAATAAAAGCTAGTTACTTGAAATCATACAAGGACCATACAATGAAAATGTTAAACTCAACCAAAAGACTCGAACAAAAGATAGATACAAGCAACACTAAAAATCGCCAATTAAAGGATAACACCATCAACACCAATATTAAACGAAATGCATATAGCCCTTTTGACGCGTTCGCAAAACGGTCATTACCATAATGAAATCACGAACAAGAAATGGTGATTGTAAGTGCATATGATTAAATGTTAAGTATCTTTTGACAAATCTTAATTCTAATCTAATCCTATCTAGAGGGGAGGGGAATGAGGGACTCTAGGGAAAGTAAGATGGTGTTCCTAGTAGGTCTAGAACCCATGATCTAAGTGAATATGAGGGAATAATAGGGATGGCAAAATTACCCGTCCCCGACCCGGTGTGCCCCGACCCGACCCGATCGGGTTTTTTCTTATGATTTTCGGGGATTGGGGCGGGGCGGGTATTTAAAAATGTAAAGTCAGGGTGGGCGGGTTCAGGTATGATATGAAAATTCCCTGCCCCGCACCGCCTCGGTATTTTTTTTATTTTTATTATATTTATAAAAATATCACTATATATAAATACTTTTAGGAGTTTCAAGCTATTCTTTTAGTTTGTGTTTATCGTAAATTTTTGTTAGATATTGTTCGAATTTTAACATATCTGATTCTAAAAGTCAATGGTCGAGTTCATTTTTTTAAATATGTATTTTTTTCTTCATATGAGTAATTTAATTGGTTTTATTTTATTTTTTATATAGTTTAAAGTCTGTGAAATTTATATTTTGTAAATATAATGGTCGTTCGATCGAATCTAACATTTATCGTCGACGAAATTTAATATATATTTTTACATTTTCGTGTCGGGACGGTCGGGTCGATATCGGGTTTAGGGTTTATAAATCGGGGCGGGGCGAGTAAATTATTATTTTATTTCCGGGGTAGGGCGGGGCAGGGTCGGGTTTTGGGATTAATATATCGGGGAGGGTTCGGGGCGGCCAAAAACCCGCCCCGCCCCGTTGCCATCCCTAGGGAATAAAGATGAGCAGTTTAGCCAACCAACCAAATTATGCTTACTCGATTAAATTTCAAGTTAAAACAAATAAATTTAGACCATGTATATTTGAAATTTCTTTTTAAAATATAACTTAACATTTTCGTAATTTTTTAAAAATGTATATAAGTATTTTTTTCAAAAAAAAATAATTTTGGAACTTTTATATAAACTTATTTTTTAAAATTTTGAAGTTTTTTGTTGTTGTTGTTGAGAATGATCAATTTGCATGTTTTCAAAACTAATAGGGACTCCATACATTTTTACACTAAGTAATTAGGTTATTCGACTTATCTAAGTAGTAAAATAAAACTTGACTCGAATTTGAAAAACTGAATAACTCAAATAGTTTGATTCAATCAACTCAAAATTCAAAAAAAATTGAATCGGATTTTCCTCACCCATAATAAAATGCATACAAAAGATACCCAAAGATGACATTATAATTTGTTCATGTAGAATGTAGATCATATCAAAATCATTTTAATCTAAATTTGAATATATCTTACTTGCCAATCCGTATGTTTACGTTACGTAACACGGATATAAACCTTTTAATTTATATTTAAACTCCCCCACAATATAGCATAAACTAGAGAAAATCATGAAGCTGGTAGTAAAAAAAACTGAGATTCAGTAGTATCTCCAGCTCCATGGATCAGTATGACAGAACTCAAGTAGCATACAGTTTTGGTCGTGGGCTTTTATAGGCCACAATGCACATAATGTAAATAATTTGGGCCAATTTTGAATGTTAACTCTCTTGTATACCAAATCAACTTGACTACTCAACATTATCTTATGTTCACCCTCTAATTCTAAACTAACAATTTCAAAATAAAACATAACTTTTTAAATATATATTTGATAAAAAATTAAGGATTTTTGCTTAATTTTTATTATTTATTTGTTCGATCCAGAATATATATAATTGGTGTTATTATTATTGGAAGCTTCATGATAATATTTCAGTTAGATTTCCTTTTAATTAAGAAGGAAAATGACAATAATTTTTTAAATGGAAATTTAATGGATGAGGATGCTCATAAATTACTAATATGGGGACCATTAGTTATCCAAAACAAAAATAAATACTACATTACAAAATTATAAAATAAATAAATTTTAAACAAACCAATCAAAATCAGTAATTGTTAAATGAAAATACCCACGTGTCAACAATTAACCTAAAACCTGATCCTAAAGTAAAGAAATTATTCTCTTTTTATTGCGTGTTTAATCTTTAGAAGGTTACCCAAAATGTTAAGTACAGATTTTGAATATCTTGATTACTAAAATAATATGGGTAAACTACACTCGTGATCACTGAATTATTTAGGAATATCTATTTTAACTACCAAACTAGGCAATTTGTCAATCAGACTACCAAACTTATTAAGTTGACCTATTTTGACCATCGCTGTTAAAAAATTAACATATGGGTGACGAAGGGTGACGTGGCAGTTAACACAAATTTGTAAAATTACACATTTAGTCCATGTTATTTACCTATTATATCAATTTGGTCCTAATTTTAATTTAATTAAATAAAATTAACCAACCAACCAAATGACGGTACGTGTTCCATCTATTTTTTAGTTTTAATTTATTTAGTTTAATAAAATTAACCAACTAACCAGATGGTGACACATGTCATCATCTGATTAGCCATAAACAATGAAAGCAAATAAAATTGAAGGGAAATGCTTTGCACATGTCACCATCTGATTGGTCGTAACCAAATGGTGACATTTCACAAACAAAGTAATTCGTTAATAAAATATATTAGTACCCCATATCATATTAGCAAAGTTGGCGCAGCGGTTGGAGCTTTACTCTTACATGCTATTGGCATGGGATCAATTCATTATAAGTGCATTTCTCTTTAATTTTATTTACTTTCATTATTTACGGCTAATCAGATTGTGTGGTTAATTGGTTGAATATATTAAACTAAATAAATTAAAACTTAAAAATAGATGAGATACGTGTCTGTCAGTCCTCTGTTACCCATCCATTAATCTTTTAACGGCACTGGTTAAAATAATGTATCACCGGTATATTTTACTCAAATAATAATTAATTGTTCCAATATTTAATTTTACGATAGACGGAAGAAATCACGAGAAAAAACAATGGCCACATCCTCTTCCCTTGGTTGACTATAAAAGCACAATCGATTACTTTCAACGACCTTTTCTCAATTTATTTTTCACGTACGTAAGAAACAAAGAGAAAATAAAGGGAAACTCTCTCTTATTTTCCTCTGATTATGGAGGAAGAGGCGGAGATTGATCGCTTGCCCTTAGACTTGTTGGTTCATATATTGATGATGATTACATCTTTCACCGATTTAGCCCAGTAAGCCTTTTGTTCTTTGTCGAGTTTTCTTGTTTACTTTTTCTGGGTTTTTTCCCTCTAAAAAATAGTTTCTTTTCTTGCGTTGAAGATGAGATTGAAATTGTAACAGTTACGGTTTATGTATGTAGGGCAAGTGGGGTTTGTAGGAAATGGAAACAAGGGGTGAAAGAGGCTTTAGCCAGAAGAAAGACTCTGAGTTTTGGTGGTTATAAAATGGATGATGATTCTAATGCCCGTCTCCTTCGTCAAGCTTATAGCCTCAAAGAACTCGATATGTACTCATCTCATCTCTTCTCTTCTCTTCTCTTCTCTTCTCTTCTTTGATGCTTCTCTCTCTTTTTTTTAATACATATATGAATATATCCCTTCAACTATATAGGCAAACGTTTAAGAAATTGAGTATACTCGTATCGAATACATGAACCAGACAATTCAATGTGTGGGCTAGCTAGAACTTGCTGTAAATCCTTGGAATTTTTTCATTTACAAGTGTTTCTCAATCAGCATTAATTGGTCCATTCCATGACCCTGGTGGTTGATTGGTTCTAATGGAGAATTGTTCCCCTTCAAAACTCAACCTACTAAAGAAAGGGATATATGCAGATATTAGACAGGAAAGAAAGATGAGCCTCAAAGTTTTTCAACTGCAAATTTGGGTATTATTAGGTGAATTCGAGTATTTAAATACAACCTACCAATGTCACAGTAATGCATCAAACTGATGATAGCAAATCCTTCCTTGTGGCATCAGAATGGGAAAATACTCCCTTGCAACATCTGAATGTTGGGGGTACATTTATAACATATGAATCGTTATTAGCCATTGCGGATAGCTGTCTGCTATTAAAGGTGAGTTCTATGTCGATTTTCCTCTTTTCCCCATAAAGTTCATTCATCAGAGAATCATTCGAGGTACAGAATGTTTTTCCATCACCATCTTCTGATCTCAGAGTATCGCCTATGGAGTTGCCGTCATGTTACAGAAACAGGGCTGATTGTTCTTGTAAGTAAATGCCGGAAACTAGAGTCGATCAATGTATGAGGGACTAGAGTTCCTTTAGATTGTTTCATTGGATTGCTTACCTCCGTCTAGCTCTTCAAATAAAGCCTCGAGGTTTGCCATTAAATGTCATGTTACCAGTTGTATAAGCTGCTCATTCTTGTGTGATCATTGGATTGACAATAGTTGCCTGTACATATTACATTCTTCTGGGATTTTCAATCATTATTATATGAATTTGTCGATTGCATAGCTTGAAAGTTTGTCTTCAAAGCTTTGGAATTGAACCATAATCATTGCAACTGATTAATGCCTAAAATAGTAGGGATATTGTTAAAGAAAATCATACTATAGTGTAGCAAATTGCATACATTGCAAGTCTCTCTTGTTCACTTCATAAATCAGGTTCTCATACAACCATTTAATTTTGCCTCAACAGAAGAATCTCGAGATATCTTTCATTTATAATCAAATTGTATCGACTCTAAACAAGCATTCCTTGACCTTCCACCTACTAAGGCAGGGTGCTGTATACTACTGCATACCGACATATTATAATCCCTCGTAAAAGCTATCCCGAAAATTATATATTATAGTGGCAATAACAACATCCATGGAATAGAAAAGAAGCCAACGACAAAGCAATTAGGATAATAGACTGCTGAAGCAGATTTTGAGAACTGAACAGATCCAGAAAAGCTTCCTGCAGTACTGGTCATTGGACTTGAAGAAGGCATAGAAATGTTCTTGCAAGTTCCAAATGGTGCTCCAGCCTGTATAAGAACAAGACAGATTTCGAAATATAATCAGGTCATTGTAAGAGATTGACTTGTTTCGATGAAATGCTAGCCTTTTAATTTCAACTGTCCAAATTGCCGGGGAACACCATCAAAACAATGGTCAAAGGGGGAATGGGATGGTGAAATCAAGTTCAAAATTGTTATTTTGAAGACCCAAAGGATTTCTTTTAGTATCTTCAAACACTATCCTTTATCAAAAGATATATAAGTATGACCAAGTTCACTATTCTTCCCCATCCTGCATTGAACTAGATTCTTCTCGTGTAAAAGCAAAAGGAAGAAGGAATATTTCTGTACTTTGGAAAATAGTTTTGGAAGGATGGTTAATCTAACACAGAAGTAAGATTAAAATCAAGTTTATATACGTACTTCAATAATCATTGGTGAATGTTTCACATGCAAAAAAAGTAAAATTGTAGATTCCTTTGCCATACAATGCCAGTGACATATAATGTTAGTAAGTGGAGTGCCTTATGCAAAATAAGCCCTCGTATAACTACTAAAAGACGGAACTACAGTTGCCAATGCTTTCCAAACAATTAAATTCAGTTTTGGACGAACCTGGCAGGCTGCAATAGTTTTACATCCACATAATCTTTGGCCATTCATGCTATCCAAATCATAGAAAACACCACCTCCATCACTCCTCTGCATATCTCGTATTAGTGCTTTGCATATTTTACAACAAATTTATATATACAAGTTACAAATGAATACCATGTAAAAGTTGACTGCTATGAAGTTTGGCAGCATACTCCCTGCTGATTTGAAGCAGGTGCCAATCATGTCAGCAAGGGGTGCTGAATGTTCTTTGCAAGCTTCATTCTCAACCGGGTAAGTTGGAAAGTAATTCATGAGGAAAAGAGAGGCACTTTTTGAATTAAGCGGCCGTGATTCTTTCCTATTTGGGCAAGAGCCAGGCTTTACCCCAGGATCACCAGCTGAATCCCAAAATATCATGAAGGTGTAATCAATTGTCGATAGCAAGTACACGATATGAACCTTGAAATTAGTAAATCATACATATATAATCGTTACCTTCATTTTCTAATATGTACTTCCACTGGTAAGCAATTCCTTCCTCTGCTTCCTTGGAAGCAACTGAGGTGAAAACCAAAAGCCTCTGATTTGCTTGCACCATTTCATTCACAGTTGGCCAATCTTCACCCTTTCTTGGCATCTTTGACACCGGAAACCAATACTTGTCCAGATCGGCACTCGTGAAAAGGTTACTCAGTCCTTTTGGAGTATGCACATAGTCCTCAATTATAATGGTAACAATTTCCGATGGATTCTGACTCAAGAATGCTTCCACTTCCCTCAAGGTGTTAATTGCAGGTTGCTGAATAAAGATCCAACCAGCACACTGTAAATTGTCTTGAAAAACTGGAAAACTAAAAATTAGAAAGAAGAGCACGCGATATAACTGCTAAATTTCTAAGATGGAAAGGCATATTACAAAGGCAGTGAAGTTGAAGCATTGTCCCCGGAATGAATGACAGAGCCAAATATCGCCATTAAAATCGTACATGTCCAACATCAGCCCCCTCACTCCATTCTAGACAACAACAAACAACAAAGCAAATAAGTTTAGAATATCAAAAGAACACAAAAAATGGAACTTCAATGTTATCAACTAACTAGACTAGATATAATTTAGCAGATCATCTCCAATTCCTCCTTTTTACAGTTTCCCTTTAGATTCTCAATAACTAACAAGGTCATTTACGGTTGATGCAAAAGAATAGAAAGTACACACCATCAATTGATTAGTAACAGTGTCTTCTTGATTGTAAAATGTCAGTCTTTGAACACCTGGCAAAGATGGTGCATCCACTATGCTGAAGGAATTGTGAGTCATCAACCATGAATATTTGTTGAAAGGCAACCCACCAATCTACCCAAAATTCACACTAAAAAACATGAATGCCCATCAAGAAACAAAAGAATTGCTAAAGCCCATCATCAAAATACACACAGAAATGGAAATAATGAAACCCTTACCAAAAAGGAAACAAATTTAAACTATATTCTCACTGATATGAAAAAAAAAGAAAAAAAACTTACAATGGAAGTGGGTATGATAGCTTGGCCTCTGGTACAAAAAGGCTGACTCTTGCCCAAAGCTGGGCAGTTCCCACAATAAAGACCTGGACCACAATCTGTAGCCTGGGAACATGAATCAAGAACCTGCAAAAATCTCTATAAAATTCAGCTCAAACTGAGCGGATCATAGAGAGAAAGAAAAGGAAAAAGGGAAAGGGGGAGAAGAAAGGAACCTGGCAGTTTCCATTAAAACAAGCAGCTGAAATGGTGATGAAGAAAGAGAAGAGTAACAGGAACAAGTACCCAATTGCAGCAGTGGCTCTGCATAAGCTAAGGAAGTCCGTGAAACACGCCAACATTATTTGTGTTTTTAGCTTCAGTTTCTGCTTATGCAGAGCTCGAGAAAATAAAAGGAGCAAACGAAGAAGAGAAGAGATGGAGAAAAACTAAATAAAAGGTAAAGATAGCATTTTTACTGTGATTGTGACGGCGACGGTGATAAATGACAAAGGTTTTTGGACGCTTAACGCGGACTTCGTATATTACTATCACCTTTATTTTTCTCTTATTTTAAGGTGCTGCTTTTCTTTTTCCATGTTTTCACTTTTTCTATACGGGGCCGTTTCCTTTCGATATAAAAGGTTCTGTTTCAGTTGATACTATTTGGTAAGATGAATTTAGGTTTTTAAAAAATATATATCTAGAGAGCCTATTATATTTAAATTATTTTAAATTCGAGTAATATTATATAAGTTATATTTTGATACACAAACTGTTTTAAAAAAATTATATAACCCTTCATATTTAAGTTATAAAACTTAAAATCTAAATATATAGCCCTAACACCCTAAAATTTAAACTTTAAATTCTAATCATATACTTTAAATTCTACACCATACACACTAAATCTCTAAACCCTAAAATTAAAAGGCTTATATACCAAAGTATTTTCTATTTTATATTTAAATTATTTGGTATTTAAGATTATTTATTCAAATAATTTTAAATTCGAGTCATTGAATATGTGGACCAGTTCAAATTAAAACTATTCAAATTTAGTTCATTTTCTTATAGATGTTATGACATAATCAAGTTATATAATTTAATTTGATTCAGGTTGAGTCATGGGCGGAGCACCATTAATATGGGTGGTCAAAAATTTTTTGGACCAATTTGTTATATAGTTTATATATAATATTTAAAATTAAATAAATAAATAACACTCATTTATAAATAATTAATTTCTTTAAGTAAAATTCAATCTTAAATAATTTTTTTTGGCTCCGTCTCTGGGTTGAGTTGATCTTTTATAGCTTGAGTAGCTCAACTACTTCCAACAAATCTCCCACAATCCTCCTTAGTTACAAAGAAATCTTCAATCAATAAAGGGGATTAATCTTGTATACACAAAGACTACATTCATTTCTTATTAATAAAGTCTCTAAAATACTTCTCTTCTACTTCTATCCATTTGTTATTGATATTTGATAAACTCTTGTTTACAACTCTCTGTTTGACAATTCCGACATCGAAATAGGATACCACAAAAAAAAGTTCAACCGGTCCTGTTTTTACATTTTTTTCTTTCTTTTTGCTTTTTAAAAAAATTAGCGACTGCCCTACTTTGGAAGGTTATAGTGGCAGTGCCCCTCACGTGGTGGGGCAGGGTGCCTCTGCTGAGCCTGAGGGACATGCATTTAAGCTATCATGGTTTCAACCCCTGCGGTGAAGCTGGATTTTTCATCCTTGGGGTTGAGATGTTCGGTTTTGACTTTAGACTTTTGCATCCCCCCACTAATGCATAATTCAGTAGGCCAAAACAGTTTTTAAATGGCTAATTGAAAGGTAGCTTCGCTTAAGAATATACCACAAATTGAACTTAAACAAACGACAAATCCCCTTCAGCTTTTCAGTAGTATCACCCCATCTACATTTCCAAAAGACTACACTCGGTTTAGGAACTGAAAGACCCCAAGAATAAATTCTCTTATCAAACTATAACACACCGAACCAAGGTTCGGGTCGATCTTCGATGTGTTTCATGCAATCATTAGTCGAAATCCTTAACATCTAAAGCCTTGTTTCCGGAAAGCTTTTTCCATAATCTCCCACCTTGTTTATTGCTAGTGTCACGGACCAAACTTTTCGGATCGAGACATTAGCGCGAGCAACAAATAGAGAGGTTGTGCGCAATGCAACGGGCGTGCCAAATGTGGCCCAGCACTCGGAGAATGGCGAGGACCATACCTTTGGGACCGAGGCGTTGGCGCAAGAATCAGCCAAAGAGGGTTTGCGCGGTGGAACGGGCTTGCCAAGACCATCACACTTGGCCCGGCACTTGGAGAATGCTAGAAAGCCCGCAAGCCCACAAGACTTAGCCAAATCCATGGAGGATTCAGGAGGGTAATCTGGTCAAAGCATTATCCATTTATTTGAATATAATGTGTAGATAATGTTTGTGATAATTAGAGATTTGAATTTGAGATTTGATAAGATAAGATAAGATAAGATCAATCTCGACCTTCGATGTAATTTAAACTGAGCCGTTGGATGTAGGGGAGTTCAACTATAAATAGAGGCTCCCTCCTCACTTGTAAATCATCTCATCTCATTCAATTCACTTCACTTTGAGTAATACAAGAAGCATTTACTCTAAAACTTTCTGAGTGTTCTTTATTGTTCTTTGTTGTTCTTGAGTGTTCTTCATTGTTCTAGCTGCCAATCTCTTTCTGTTGTTCTTTGATTAGCTTTCGCTTAGAACGATCTTTCGTTCGAGGGCTTCGAGGAGTGTTTGATCTTCCGGAGCGAGAATCCTGGTTGAGTTAGGTGTTTGTCGAGGGATCTTCACCTAAGACCGTGACAAGGTACTTCAGGGTGACTTAGTCGACGTTTCAACCGAGAAAGCGACTAAGGTTCACGCGATTCGTCTGGCAAAGGTATAGCCCCGCGACACAAGTGGTGTCAGTGACGAGATCCATCGAAACCTGGAGTGATTGTCGAAGCCGTTGTCGAGCAGGAGTACTCACAAGGCTGGTTGAAGGCTGACTTAGGCGTAGGAATCGACTGATTTGCGTCGAATGCGTCTAAGGCCGCACGGATTAGCTAGAGTCAAAATCTAGCCGCGTGACAATTGGTATCAGAGCCGGTAGTAGGTAGCCAGGTTCCGTGACAGTAGGCATCGGAGCGAAGTTCTGCTGATAGTTGGTATCAGAGTTGAACGGTGATAAGCTGGTATCAGAGACGGTAGCAGGTTCCGTGACAGTTGGCATCGGAGCGAAGTCTTGCTGATAGTTGATATCAGAAAGAGCCGTGAGAATTGGTAACAGAGAGAGCCACAAGAGGTGGAATCAGAAAAGTGCCGTGATAAGTGCTATCCGAGCGAGTCGAGGAAGGGACTTGCGTTCGAGCCAGCTCATAGTTGCAGTCAAGTGTGGTGGGTTCCAGCTTGTAGTTGCAGTTAAGCGTGGTGGTGATTTGCGTTCGAGTTAGTCGAAGTGATCAGGGATCAGACTAGTTCGTGGCAATGTGGTGATTGAGATGGCACCAAAGAAGAATACACTGACAATGGACGATGTAAGAAAGACTCTGAAAGAATTTGACGAGAGGAGCAACCGTCTTGAAAATAAGGTACAATCGAATCTTGAATTCATAACAGTCATGGAGGCTTGGGTCGATAAACTCTTGGACTTCAAGAAGGAGGCCGAGGTGGTGTTTGAACAGCTAGAGTCAGTAAACCTTGAGAAGCTGGGTTCGTTGGATATCGAGATGTTAGAGTCTCTAGAAGGGATCCAGGAGGAGGTTCAATGGGCTCTTAATGGCTTGGATGTGAAGATATCTGAGCGTGGCGATTCCTTAGAGGCTGCAGTGGAAACTCTAAGAGAGGAGGCCAAAAAGACCCGGAGTGTTGTGGAGTCACGTCTTGAAAAGTTAGAGTCCATGGAGGGCAAGTTCAATGACGAGACGCAACGCATCCTCAACGAGTTGGAGGTAGTTCGAGAGAGTTGTGCTTGTGAAGCCAAGATGGTGGATTTGCAAAAAGCGGATGATTCTTCCAAGGAGGAAACCGCGAAGGAGATCCAAGAAGTTCTCAACTCGGTGTACGAGAAGTTGAACCAACAAGGTAATTCCCTTCAAGATGCAGTGGAGGCAATGAAGGTGGAATTGGAGTCGTTGGGAAAGAGGGTTTGTAGACTTGAGAAATCCGAAGAGGAGGCCAAGCAGACCCAAGGTGTTTTCGAGTCCCGTCTTGACGAGGTAGAGTCCATAGATGACCGTTTCAAGGATGAGACACGAGAAGTTCTCAACAAGTTGGTGACATTTCGAGGGAGTAATGCGAGTGAAGCTGAGATGGAAACTTTGCGAAAAGAAGTGGATGAGCTCAAGAGGGAGCTGCTCAGTTGCAAGACGGCAATGAGCAAATGTGATGCGCTCAAGACCTTCTTAGAGGGATTTAGACTGGGGCGAAGCTCGCAGTAGAGCAGGGAGATGCCCAGAGGCTTTCAGAGGCTTTTGTTGTTGCCGAACCTCTGACCGAGCCCGCAGGATGCAAGCAGGCGAGTGTTGAGTCAACCATGCCCAGTTCGAGAGACGAGGGGAATGGTGAGGCTAAGTCCGTACCAGAGAAGAAGGGGAGCAAGAAGTTGAAGTGCTACTTCTGTGATGGTCCTCATTTGATAAGGGGATGTCCCGAGAAGAACTGCCTAGCTGCCATGGTGAAGACAGCAGACGAGTCAAAGGGAGAAGTAGCGAGACTTGGGGCGATTGCGAGTGTCAATGCCGCCGAGCGAAGTAAGAACCGTGGTTCGACTACGAGTGCCAAAGTAGTCCAGCCAGCGATGAGACTTGGGGCGATTGTGAGTGTTAATGCCGCCAAGCGAAGTGAGAGCCGTGGTTCGACTACGAGTGCCAAAGTAGTCCAGCCAGCAATGAGACTTGGTGCGATAGCAAGTGAGGAAGCTGTCAAGCCGAGGGTAAAGACGAGGCAATTGAGGTGTTACCGATGTAAGGGACCTCATAAGTTGCGAAGATGCCCGTTTCGAGCCAAGCGGTCTGATGGACAGGACAAGGCCAAGAGTAAAGAGCCTGTGAAACTTGGTTCCGAGTTATCTAGTTCTGCCAAGGTAAGCGGAGACCATGAGCAGAATGGGTTGAAGATGTCTGGGAAGGCTGGGAAAGAGCTTGCCGAGAATGTTCGAGTGAAGAACATTACTTTTGAGACCAGTACAGTGTCGAAGGGGGCTGAGCCGTCGAGGGACATAACAACCGTTAAGATGCCACCTATGGGCAAGGTGGGAAAGAAGCGAAGGACTTCGAGGAAGAAGTGCCGACGCAAGTTGAAGCAACTAGAGTGCTACCAGTGTAAGGGGCCTCACAAATTGCGAGATTGCCTGGATCGAGTCAAGCTATCCAAGGAGTTGGGTGAGCCCGAAGAGAGCGAGGCTGCATTGCTTGATCCGATAATGTCGAGTTCTGCCAAGGCCAAGGGGAACCGAAAGCAGAAAGGGGTGACCATGTCCAAGAAGGCTATCGAGGAGCTTGCCGAGGATGTTCGGGGTAAGAGCATCGCTTTTGAGACCATTGTAGAGTCGAAGGGGGCCAAGCCGTTAAGGGACATAGTAACAGTGGAGACACCACCAATGGGTAAGGTGGGAAACGAGCGACGAACTTCAGGTAGGAAGTGTCGACGCAAGAGAAAGCACCGAACTTCAAGGAAGAAGGATCGATGCAAGAGAGCACCAAACTTCAAGTCAGAAGGGCGGGTGCAACCAAAAGCAACGGACTTCAGGGAAGAAGGGCCGATGCAGAGTATCGCAACGGACTTTGTGGCGAAAGTGTCGATGCATGCAAAGAACTTCGATGAAGAAGGTTCAATGCAGAGGAGGCCAGACTTCAAGGAGAAAGAAGGGCTGGCCTGTTTTAGAGTAAATGTGACCGAGGAAAAGGTACATCTCAAACACATTCCTAGTGTTTTTGGTTTTGATTTGCCATTGTTGATGAGCGTAGGTCAAGTACGACCTAGTCTTCAGTGCGGGGGAAAAGAAGATTGGAAGAGACCTTTCAGAGTTCAAAGGGGCAAGCCAGAGTTGTCGACGAATCTGAGAGTTCAGTCTGTGTTCAATGTTGTGACGACTTCCAAGTCTTTGCCGCAGGACCAAGTGGGTCTGAGTCGAGGTAAATCAGAGTTTGTGGGGGAATGCTCCTACAAGGGAGATGTATCAAGAGGCGTGTTAGCACACGATGTTCAACAACAGTTTGAGGCGAGGCGAGCAGTTCATATGGGGGAATTGCATGAAGCCGAGGCATCGACGAGTAATCAAGTTGACCCTGCCCAGGATCGTTCGAGTAAAGCGACGAGGGCGTCGCTAAGTCAAGTGGGGGAGATTGTCACGGACCAAACTTTTCGGATCGAGACATTAGCGCGAGCAACAAATAGAGAGGTTGTGGACAATGCAACGGGCGTGCCAAATGTGGCCCAGCACTCGGAGAATGGCGAGGACCATACCTTTGGGACCGAGGCGTTGGCGCAAGAATCAGCCAAAGAGGGTTTGCGCGGTGGAACGGGCTTGCCATGACCATCACACTTGGCCCGGCACTTGGAGAATGCTAGAAAGCCCGCAAGCCCACAAGACTTAGCCAAATCCATGGAGGATTCAGGAGGGTAATCTGGTCAAAGCATTATCCATTTATTTGAATATAATGTGTAGATAATGTTTGTGATAATTAGAGATTTGAATTTGAGATTTGATAAGATAAGATAAGATAAGATCAATCTCGACCGTCGATGTAATTTAAACTGAGCCGTTGGATGTAGGGGAGTTCAACTATAAATAGAGGCTCCCTCCTCACTTGTAAATCATCTCATCTCATTCAATTCACTTCACTTTGAGTAATACAAGAAGCATTTACTCTAAAACTTTCTGAGTGTTCTTTATTGTTCTTTGTTGTTCTTGAGTGTTCTTCATTGTTCTAGCTGCCAATCTCTTTTCGTTGTTCTTTGATTAGCTTCGCGCTAGAACGATCTTTCGTTCGAGGGCTTCGAGGAGTGTTTGATCTTCCGGAGCGAGAATCCTGGTTGAGTTAGGTGTTTGTCGAGAGATCTTCACCTAAGACCGTGACAAGGTACTTCGGGGTGACTTAGTCGACGTTTCAACCGAAAGCGACTAAGGTTCACGCGATTCGCCCGGGCAAAGGTATATAGCCCCGCGACACAAGTGGTGTCGGTGACGAGATCCATCGAAACCACGGAGTGATTGTCGGCCGCTGTCGTCGGCGTGAGTACTCACAAGGCTGGTTGAAGGCTGACTTAGGCGTAGGAATCGACTGATTTGCGTCGAAGGCGTCTAAGGCCGCACGGATCAGCTAGAGTCAAAATCTAGCCCCGTGACACTAGGGACAATTGCTAAAGATTTAAGTACAGCATTGTCTGCCTGTTGTTTATTTCCATTCAAAACAAGGGTACTGCCCATAGGCACTATTGCTATCTTCCCTATGGAAGAACTGGGAAATGGATGCTTCCTTTGGAGATGCCAATGCCTTCAACTGCTTTCCCAAGTTTAAAATAGTCTCTTGGCACTCTGCCAACTTTTCCGAAGCAATTGGAATCTCCCGGTTCTGGCAGATGAACCGGAAAGAGTAAATACATTCCACATGTTACATATAAAGAACGAATTAATCTAATTGTTATCTACATATAACAGCGAGATATGAACTTACTGTTCGAAACTGATTTCCCTTCTGCTCGACTTTGGACTTTGGTAGTTCCTTTTCTGTCACACTGTGAAGGCAAGAAAACATAAGTTGCAGAAAACTCAACACCACAAACAGAAATGACCACGATGACTGCAATATTAAGTTTGAAAAGCAAAATTGAAATTACCTGTCAAGACATGTGGTCTCAAGTTCTTCAAGGAACAGATTTTTATTCTTTGATTGCAGGTCTTGAGAAGGAAAACTTTGCCAAGCTTCATCCATCTTATATTTGGTCGAGGAAAGCGGATTATCATAGATTTCATTAATCCACATGTTTTTTTCAACTTCAACCATTTCCTCAGTTTTTCTCAATGTATGCAACTCCTACAACTTCACAATTCCTCGAGTTGAATTATGAGTCACTCACATTCATAGTTGGCTGGAGCTTATCTTTGAGATGTTGCTTTGTGGCTTCTTTGTTAACCAACGGACTTTCGGACTTCATTTCATTGTTCATCATGCCATGGTTACAAGAACCATCTCCTTACCATTACCTCCAAGGCATTTCCATTTGATCCAGTTTGCAACAGTTTGGGGTCCCATTAGCTTCATCCGAACAAACATGAGAACTTGCAGACAGTTTATCTCCATCTCAGCAAAATCATTCATCAGATTTATTTCCGAAGACACAACAGTTCTGCATGACAACGACTTCCTTATTTGCCCGTTCCTGAAATGCTCAATTTCTGAAATTAAAGCAGAAGCCCGTGATTCTGCAATGCTATTGCCTATTGCTAGCTTTATCATCTATTCCAACATCGGATATTGATGACAACATGATGACCCTTTTCATAAGATTACTAAGATTAGTATTCCCCAAACCTAATTTGATATTCTTTTTCCTAGTCTCAACCAACTGCTCCTCTAAAGTCTTCTTTGATTTCTCAAACTCTTTCGAGGTGCTCGTCCTTTGCTCCTGCTCTTGTCGAACAAACCGCAGTTGTTGCATACATTCCTTGAGGGCCGCATCTAAAGTAGTTACCCTTTCTTCACTTGCAAAGCTTCATCTAGTTTTTGCTTTATAGAATCCGCTTCCCGTTCTGCCTTCTGCCTTCCTGCATGTAACTTGTTCATTAAATAAAAACGCCACCCTTAACAAAATGGCAAATGTAATGTATTGGAATGTCGCATATTCATGTTTCTTCACAAGTTCATCTTTGTAACTATCTTCAGAAAGTGCAGAGGTGAGCTTGTTATTTATTTCATTTAGCTCATTCTTCAATTCTCTTTTATCAGTCACAAGAGTCTGTATCTGGGAGAAATGTGTGAAAACGAAAATCAGAAATAAAAAAAAATAAAAAAAATTGCCAACCCAGAATAGGGCATCCTAATATAATCCATGAATTTCAATAAATGATACGAACTCTTTAAGTTTTGCAGCTTAATTACGGCTTACTAAGTTGAACTTGAAGAAAATCCCAATTAAAGCGTCGATAAACACTCGGGTATGAACTTTCTGAGAAAGTTCGTTGAAAATCATCAAACATTCTTGACTTTTACCTCATTTTAAGTCTTTTTGGGAGAAGTTTAGTTTTCCAGTAGAAAGAATGGTTTTCTCTGTAGATTTTTTTCGTCCGCAGTCGGAGTTTTTGGTCCATTGTTTCACCAATCTCAGTTCCAATAATTCAAAGATTTCAAAACTTAAAACATCTGCATTTAAATTACAATGACAACACAACAAATTAGTAGAGTGATTATCCAAAACAAGATCGATCTTTTCACATTTTTTTTCTAAAACATTATTGCATGTATAATGTTCTTGCTAGCTACTTCCAGAAACAGTGATTATCTCAATTGAGGAATACGTGCACAGATTGTGAAATAAAAGTCAAAAGAAATGAATTTCAGTAGCTTACTAGAACCAAACCCTGCTGCAAAATCTTTTCAAAAAGACTGAAAAGTTTAACGTCTTTTACATTTGATGATGAGTGGAGAATGAATCATCAAAGCAGAAGACTAGGAGGACAAAGAAGAACTCTTTTATCTCCTGAAATTCAGAGACATGAAATCAGGGGAAGTAAATGAAATGTGTGATGTTGGGACTTCCACCCACAGTGTTGAGTGGAACAATGAAGAAAACGTAGCAACATAAACGGTCTGAGTCTGTGAAAGTAAACTTAAAACTCGGAGAAATTGGGCTAATTTAATGAAATATTTTGATTTTTTTAAAAAATAGGGAATTAAGGACGCGTAGAAATTATTTAGAGGAATATGTTAGCATAATTTATAGTGTTTTGCAAAGGTTTTCACAGTTGAATACCATTTTTGACGCAAACAACTGATATGGTGAGCGTAGACGACCCAGTTCTTTAAGATCAGTTGGTCATGACGAACCCCTTAAATCAACATCAAGACAAATGCAAGCCATCCACCATTTCCTTCATCCAACATGAACCGTCCGATCAATACTGACTAGTAAAATCTCCGTAATTCTTTCAAGAGTGGTAATTAATTGAGTAAAGAATGTGTCATTTTGATAGAGTTTTAATCTTTTAACGTGTGCAGGTTAGCAAGGTGTACAATGTGGGTGAAGATTGTGTCTTTCTGGTAGAGTTTTTACCTTCTAACTTGTATAGTACTTATTTTTTTTTGTGTGGATATATGTATTCGCAAAACCTTGCTAAAACTGTCTATAAAGTCTATTCTAATATTTTATTTATGTTTCGATCTGTTAAACAAAACTCTGAATTTAATACTAACATATTTTGAAATTAGAATACCATAATTTATGCTGATTTAATATTTTGAGAGTTTTTCAAATGCTTTTAATGTGAAAAAGATTTACTGCTAAGTCGAATGTGAGATGTTACAATTTCAATCATGCATTAACATTACATCACTCTTAACTGCCAAACTTTATAAGCCACTCAATTGACGGCGTTAAACTGTCAATTTTAGTTATAGATATTGAAAAGTTATGTAAGTTTAACATTTTTTTATTAACATGAACAACTTTTCTCGTAGCCAGTAGTAGCGTAACACAATGGAATAAATATATTTAACCGGTTTATTAAGTTACTCATTTTTATTCTTTTATATTCTCTTAGGTCATAAGTTCTAGACTTACTATGAGCATTCTCCTTCTTTCTCTTAGAGTCTTTCATTCTCTTCCCCTCTAGGTAGGATTAGGTTTAGATTTAAGAATTGTAAAAAAAGGAATAGTGTAACACAATGAGGACATGTAGAGGTCATGACTCCCAAAAAAAAATTGAAAATTTATAATTTAGACCATAAATTTTTTAAAAGAAAATTAATTTGGCCTCCACAATTTTAAAAATTCAAATTAAGCTTCAAAATTTGTGAACGTTCTCCCATAACTTTTAAAAGTTCTCGTTAATTTTTTTAAAAATAAAATTTAACCCTTCAAAATTTTTTGAAATTATAAATTAAACCTCTATTTTTAAAAAAAAATTAAGTAGACCCTCGTAAATTCTACCACCAAGTTCCGCTACTACTTGTAGCTACAACCATTGTCGAAGACTCTTAAAAAAATTAGACGAAAGAGTATCAATTTTTGTAGCAACAATAAATCATGTAAGTCATCCAACTAGGGGTGTAAACAAGTCGAGTTGAGCTCGACTCAGCTCGTTAAGAATTCGAGTCAAGTTTGAGCTTGAGTAATTTTTAACGAGCCTAAATAATCTGAGCACGACTCGGCTCGTTAAGAACTCGAACCGAGTTCAAGCTTGAGTCGAGTTCAATCGAGTCAAGTGTTGATCGAGCTTTGACCGAGTCGAAATCGAGTAGCTCACGATCTGTCCCGTCCCATTTAAAGCCCTATTAGGAAAACACTTTGATACACAAGTTGTGTAAAACTTTAGTTTACATAAGTTTGTTAATTGTAAGGTTTAGGGTGTTAGTTTAGGGTTTAGGTTGTTGGGTTTAGATTTTAGATTTTAGGGTTAAAGACTTATGTTTAGGATTTATATTTTAGGGCTTTAAGTTTAGAAAATCAGATTTTAAAACTTTTATATATATATATATTATTTTTTAGTAGCTCGCGAGCTTTTCAAGTCGAGTATCGAGTAGCTCGACTCGAATCGTTAATAATTAGAGCCAAATTCGAGTTCGAGTCGAGTGTTAACCGAGTCTATTGAACAGTCTTTGCTTTAATCAAAAGGAGGAATGATTTTGGTCAAAAGAACAAAAGAAGGATGATAATCATATATTCGAAGTCGTAATCAGCACGCGCCTCAAAATCGCGAGTCCAAATCAAACGCTAAACCAGTCAGTCGTTAGCTTCAAGCAATTCTCTTTTTGGCCCTCTTCGAACTTCTTTCATTTCCTCACCAAAAATATCCAAACACTGCCTAACTCCACCTCCCACCGTCGCCGAAGGGAAAACAGCCGGTAGTAAATGGATTCAATTCTCCATACTGAACCCCTCTCCCTCACTCGCCTACGCGCCACTTCGACCTCCACTGCCTCCATTCACCACATGCCTTGCCAGCTCCTCTTCCGCCCCGTCCACCGCCTCCTCTTTCCCTTATCAGCCCTCGCCTCTGGCTTTGGTTCTCGCAGGTCCTCCGCTTCCGTTGTTACTGCTAGCGGCACTCTTACCGCCAATTCCGTTTCGGTTCGTTACCTTCACCGTCCAATTTCTATAGTTATATTTCTTCTTAAGGTTTGGATGCATATTTTGTTAACTTAGCTGAAATTAATACTAATTTCATAACTGATTTAGAGTCTAAACATCTTAGAAAGAGTTTTCTTTTACACGCATATAATTTTTCTGTTTAGTTTAATTTAGCGCTAATTTTAAACAGATTTAGAGTTTTAACATCTTAAAAAGAGTTCTCTTTTACATGCATGAAGTTTTACTCTTTAATTCAATTTTATTTGAAAATTGATGGCTTTTTATGTTTCGATCTTTTTGCTTTATGTGATTTACTGCAGTAACTGTAAGTGGTAAATTTCAGCGAATTAGGATGCAAAGACAGTAATTACACCTTCGAGCATCTCTTTCATTAAGTTCATTTTTATCTGAATATTTATTGTAGTTATTTTGTGTGTGTATACACTTGCGTCTCAAATATAATAGTGCAAAATCAAATGCTTCGGGCAAATACGATTACATCTAATATATATATATATATATATATATATATATATATATATTCTGTTTGTGATATTCATACTCAATCAATTTAACCATGACGTACTTGATTCATGAGGAAAATTGCTGTAGATCGGTAATTTGGAAGATGGAACTTATATGGTTTTCGAGCTTTACTCATGTTATTTGTATGAACGTTTCTTCTTTGTTTTGTGTGTATGCAGCCAATAGGTGGAGTATATACAGTTGGGGATTTTATGACAAAAAAAGAGGATTTGCATGTGGTAAAGCCAACAACAACTGTTGATGAAGGTGCTTGCTTAGCTTATGCCTTATAATATGTTGTGTGTTTTTGTGTGTGTGTTTAAAAAAGAAGGCTCTAATTTATTGATCTTGTGCCAATACTAATAGCACTGGAAGCTCTTGTTGAACACAGAATCACCTGTTTTCCTGTTATTGATGATGATTGGAAATTGGTATGTTATCTTTCCGTGAATTTCTTTCATGAGATTATAACTATTCATTTGCTAACTTTTAGTACCAAACCTCTAAACTCTTTACCGTCGTGATTTTTTGACATTTCAAGAAAAGTGGAATTCTAGCATTTGTATGGTCCAACTAGGTCAATGTCCCTAAAGTGAGTGTTGGATTAGATGTTGGACCTTGCCTATGAAGGGTAGAATGCTATTCTTCGAGACTTTAATTTATAGCACGACTCACTAAGTTTAAGCAAATATCTTAGTGAAATAGTGGCCAATTGAGACTGTTGGCGTACACAGTACGGTGCTTTCTCCATTCTTGAGACTTTAAGGTAAGGTGCATCAAGGAAAGATTGTTCAGGCCATTTGATGATTTTCTGGGCTTGTGCACATCTCCATTATAGATAAACTCATTATTGCTTCTAAATTCCATTTCAATTGATTGTTGCAACTGTGCGAGCTTGATTCTGTAATGTAAATAATTCTCTTTGTAGGATGTGGGGTATAAACCAAAATCAGCAAAATCGGAAATGTATGGCTATACCATGATTATTTAGTAGCAGATTTTCTGCTTTTCTTTTGGATTTTGAATACAAATTCAATTATCCACACACACACACACAAATGTCTCAAGTGTCTGCATTTAGGTGCCTTTTTTTCCAACGTTTTTCACCATGCTTTCATTTGCAGTCAATTTCAGCTTTGTTTATTTATTTTGTGAAACTGCCTTATCTTTTTTGGCCTAGTAAATATTAGCTTTTACTTTCACTTATGGAATAACGGGATAATTTTTTTGCTGCTTCAGGTTGGACTTGTTTCTGACTATGACTTACTAGCATTGGACTCCATATCTGGTAAATAATAGTTATCTGATCAATTTTACTGTGCCTTTCCCTTTCTTCATCCTTTAGTTTTCATTTCATTATTATGTATGTACAACTCTCCTAGAAGCAGACCCTTTCTTCTTCTTTTTGCTTCTGAAATCTTTATATTAGTAACAACTGCACTCTAATTTGAGCATTAGATTTTTATTACTTTCGTCGTGGTTTTAGTGTGAACAAGTTTGTATTAATCTGGGATGGTAGTTTTTCCATGACAGCCTGTCTAGGCTAATAATAGAAATCGGAGTAGGTATTGATAGCTATCAAAGATTCAAATCAGTTTCTTTAATATGTTTAAGTAGCACTGTGTTCCTTTGAGGAAATTGTCATGAATCTGGGGTGTGTTTTTGTGATGATGGTCAATTTTTATGTATTGTTCTTTCAACCAGGGAGGCGGACTGAGAACGACTTGTTTCCTGAAGTTGATAGCACTTGGAAAGTAAGCAAGAATTGTCTCTCTTCTTGATGTAGATGTATCTTGCTTTTGCAGAAGTCATTGTCTTTCACATAGTTTTATATTATTCATTTTCAGGACTTTTAAAACATTAACTCTAGTCAATTATATCTTATATCTTTACGAGCACAGAGATTTTCACTTGCTACAAATGGGTATTTCTGAATCTGCTTAATTTATTTATTTGTTTTCTAATGCTGTGATGGTAGTTTGAGAAAAGAATACAATATTTTTTTAAATGATGATATTTTTGTAAAAGATAAAAAAAGTACCTTTGTATAAGAGGATAAGTGGAAACTTTGTCAAATGCTCCTGGCCTTTTAGCGGTTGATAGCAATGTGGTGGAGCAAATTAGAGCTTTTCCATTTTGACAGAGGTTCCCTAATTTGTGTCTATTTGGGTTTACCGCATTTGGCTCCAGAAGAACTCGTCTGTATTTATAGTTTAATTTTTCTGCTGGGTCCTTGATTTTGCAGACTTTCAATGAGGTACAGAAGTTACTAAGTAAAACAAACGGCCAGGTGGTTGGCGATTTGATGACACCTGCCCCATTAGTTGTACGTGAGACAACTAACCTCGAGGACGCTGCTAGGTCTGTTGAACTTATCTTGCCTACGCTTTTCCATATGTTGATTAACCACATCCATAGCATATGCTTCCTGTCTTTTCATTTAGGAAAGTGTCTGTCTAGATTCAAATTTAAAATATTTGTTTGAGTTCGTACTATCCTACCACTTGAACCATCGAACGTTCTGTAATTGGTTTATAAAAAATTCCAGATTATTGCTCGAGACAAAATATCGGCGGCTTCCGGTTGTTGATGTAGATGGTAAGCTGGTAAGTCAAGAAGCATTTGAAAAGAATTCCCTGGTCTATTATGGTTCCCTCTTGCGTTTGCTAAGTCCTCTTTTCTTTTTCTAAAGGTGGGTATCATCACAAGAGGAAATGTGGTTAGAGCTGCCCTTCAAATAAAGCGTGAAATTGGAGGAAAATCTTGACTCAACCCTCAAGAGATTTATCGTTGAATGATATATAGGCGTTGGATGGGGCAGTGCAGGAATCCTTTCTCCATTTTATCAAGGAGAAGTTTGGTGAAAAGTGATTACGAGCTTTATATGGTCAAATTCCGCCCAGCTTTTGTATAATATTATATATAATCTACATTTTTGACATTGTTATAGTTATACCAGGATTAACAAATTGGGATGGGAGGGCAGTAATTAAGCAGAAATTGTCGTCAATGTTCTTAATAAGTGTTACTTGAACTTCTTTTAAAAATATCTGCATTCGAATGCGATACTTATGTTTGTAGATTTAGACATGAAGTCTTAGGTTCTTTGAACATAGAGAATCCGCCAGTTAATGCTATATGGGGTGTATGTATGAACTGCGTCCTTTCTTTTTCGTGTGCTTTATTTGGTTTTGCCTTGTCGAATGTGATTGTACATTGTAACAACCCAGCAAACAACAGTTCTTGTTTTTTATTTTGGTTTCCCACGAATATAAAAAAAATGGAAGGAAGTAATAAAAAGAAAGAAAACGAACGGGAGATTAAAAGAGTATGAATAGGGGGGGGGGGGAAGGGAGATGCTCATTTGGAACTTCGGTGTGAGCTGTCCGCGCTTCGATTGATAGACGGCTAATAGTAAAGGGATAAGGTGGGAATTGTAATAGCATCCGCATGAGAAAGAGACCAGCCGAGGGAGCTTTGATTATTAAGAATTTACGTCACTGTTAAGTGTAAAATTCCCCCCCGATTGTGGCCGGTACTCTTTAGAGTTGGGAGGGTCCTATCCTGTTTTGGAAATTAAAAGCTCATCTTAATCTTATTGGTGTTTTGCTTCTGCTGTTTGTTTTTTTGCGTTGCCATTTGCCAAGGAGGGCCGGCGATTGGACCACTTCTTATCGTATTAAAAACGGGATTAAGTCCGAAACTTGATTTCTTATTTGAGATATTTATATATCCCAGAACAAAAACATTTTAAAAATACAGATTGAACTTCATGCATGGCAAATTGATCGTTTTACTATGATTATATAAAATTCCAAGGGATTAATTTTTTTTTAAAAGATCGTCCGTTCTTACAAGCTAAATCAAACTTTAAACATATTTCCGTCTAACCATACCAAAATATGTTCAAGGCTTTACCCGGATCGGTTCTAAATGAGGCACAAAACAGCATTAATTGAAGGAAATCAAATTTCAAGTTTATCAAGTCCAAAAAGCTCATCAGGGTCAAGTTGGAGGGAACATCATCATCCACTTCCAGGACGGCAGTACCCTTCCCGGGGCTTTGATTAATAATGCCCCACATCCACAGGCACAGTGGGGGAGCAGAAAAATACCAAACTCAGAAATCTTATTGCTTTAGAGTTAATAACTTTAGTGGTTACCCTGCCCATTTTGCACCAACTGCTGGGATGAGTGGGCCACTCCCTTTCCCCTGATAAACAACGGAAATATTGCCTAGGATCGAATCCCAAACTTCATTTTAACGGGAAAATAATTAAAGATTTTTATTTTAACCAAAAACTTGGTTTTTTATTGAGCTTTAAACCCTAAAAGAACATCCCTCACTTGCGCCTTTATGTTCCCAATTCGATATAGATAAACTTGTAAGTCCCTATGCTACTTTATCATAGATATGATATCCTACTGCGGTCTTCTTAAAATCTCTCGCGCCCACTCAAAAGCAAAGGCTTGTGGGAAACCGGCATACCCCACTCAATAACTCAAATAATTATTTAAAAAAAAGAAGAAAGACAGTAGTAAAAAAGAGTAGAAAAAAAAGGAATTAGTGCAATTTAATTTATAGTCGCCCTTATTTAACCATAAAAATCCCATTTGAAAAAACCAAAGATTTTTCATTAAATTGGATAAAATTAATACAAAGGCTTCAACATTTTTTCAGCCGTCACTTTTTAAACTTACATTGTCTCCATTACGGCGAGCGTTATCTACTGCCCGTGATTCATGTTAGCAGCTACCGCCACTTTTCCCTCCCTTTCTCAGCCCGGCCCAGCCGCCAAAGAGTCGTGACCCAAAAATTATTACTAGCTTTGTTGATCATAATAATTGGAGGGGGCATGATTGAATCAACTTGTTTTTTCCTTCACGTGCTTTCCCTCTCAACATCGGAGTCCTCCGGGTCGGGCATCTTGTTCAAGTCAACACGGTGTAAAAATCCGACACTCGGCTTCAACTCTTCGCTATAACCACGATCATATTTGGGATTAAGATTATGATGAAGATGAAGATGAAGATGAAGATGATGATTATGATGAGCTGCCTCCAGAGCATCGACTCTAGCACCAACTTCAATCGCTTTCTTCCTTATAAAAGTCGCCGACAAATCGCCACCGAGTTTCTCTCCCGCCAGAAGGTCGGGAAAATTCAGCCTAGCCGACGGCCCACGCAGGTAAAAAACCGCCGTGTCGTAAGCTCTGGCCGCCGCAACTGGTGTGGAATAAGATCCTAACCAAAGCCTGGACCGCTTATTCGGTTCCCTAATCTCAGCCACCCATTTCCCCCACTTCCTCATCCTTATCCCTTTGTACGGCCTCTCAGTCGACTTCCTCGAATTCTCCCTCGAACCAACAACTCGCCTTCCGTTTTCCATCTCTTCTGTTTGAGAAATCCAATGTTTCTCAGCTATGTGTCTGTTTCTGATTTGGGGGGGGGGGGTCTCTTGTAAGAACTGGGGACGAAGAACTATGAAACCAAAGAAGAGTTTGGTTGTGTGTCGTGTGTTTAAACTTCAAGTTGATTGTTGAAATGTTTTTTCCCAGACATTACAAAGGTATATGTGGAGAACTTTTAAAGAAAAAGAGAAAATTCGAGAAACTCCAAATTCACCGGCACAAATCTGTGTGAAGTAAGGGAGTTATTGTTATTAGGTCTAATGCTGACTTTAGTCCCTTGACCATGTTAAACTTTTACATTTAAAATCTTCATAGCTATTATTATTAACTCTTTGACAATATACACATTTTAGAGACAAAATAATTTGAACCAAATTTTTTTAAAATAAATATTATTCGCTTTTTCATCAAAATAGGTTGATTGAACAACAGCAACAATAATAATAATACGAGTTATTTTAATTTAACTAAAGTTTTGAGTTTAAAATATTATAATGCAATAACATAAATAACTGATGGAAGGATTTTTTCGTCTTTATGATCTTATCTGACTCGATAAAATTAGTTTATATTTATATTGTCAAATAAATAGACAAGAAACACTTATAATTTATAAAAAGTAGATTAAAACATAATTTTTGACACATTAAAAAGACTAAAAATATTATTATTTATTTATTTAAATGCTATAGTTTTGGGAGAAATAACAAATAATCATGCTTTCAACTTTGGCATCTAGGAGTTGTTTGGACCTTGTTTAGTATATCTCAATACTCAATAAAATAGAAGTCATTTTAATTCAATTAAAGGATTAATAAACTATCTAATTTAAAAAAATAGTGCAAATTAACAATATTATATCAATAACTTGTTTTATGATCACTTAAATATAGAATAAACTATTTATCTTTAACCTTTGAGCGCCGCAACCGATCTTCTTTTTTTTATTTGTTTTCTTAGTCGATAGTCGGTAATTAATTTTAGTATTAGTTATTAATTACTATATTTATTATTTTTTATATTTTTAATAAGAATATCTATTTTTGTGATACTCATTTTTTTGTTTTTGTGACACGTTTTTTTATGCCTTTGTGACAAGCCTTTTTTTTATTTTTGTAGTTCGTTTTATTTGTTATTTGACAAGATTTTAGCATACCTTAGCGGTCATCTGGTGCTCGTACAGAGATCTTCACGACGCTAGTTTCTGATTTTGATTATATCGGTGTTCATAGAAAGATAGATTCTCACTCGGTTGATGGCTGTTTGCCGATGTAATCAGACTTGGGTAGCAGAGTAATCTGCATGATAGTTTGGTTCGCTCGCCACTTCTTTTTCATCCCGTAAAGCGTCTCGTTTGGATAGAGACAATGAGATTTAAGAAGGTTTATAGATTTTGACGGTATGTTAATCTCAATAGAAGTATTTACTTTTCTTTACACATTTGTATTGTATAAAATTTTGGTAGGCTAATCTTCATTATTTTCCCTTTTAGATGTATTATATTTATAATTTTTTTATATTTTTCTAATAATATTCGGTTGTCATTGTCAAAAGAATAATTATAAAATTTAAAAGTCAAACTATTTGGTATTTCGTTACTTTTCTTATTTTGCTCAATAAATTGTTTTATCACTTAAATTTTAGAATTAAAAATCAATAATTTTTTGTTGATAAAACCTAAATTGATTGTACGATTTTTTAATTAAGATTTTAAATCTAAATTTTTATCGAATTTTATATTTTTATTAAAGTTATTTGTATGATCATTATATGATTCGTTAGTTAACTATTCAATAATTTTGAGATTATATGTATTAATATATAAGAAAAAATATATATGCAATGACGATAGAAAAAAATTCTACAAGCATATAATTTTTAAGGTTTAGAGTTATAGTTTCAGTGTTTGTAGTTAAGTTTTAAGATTTGAGAATGAATTTTATGATTTAAAGCTTAAAGTTTAAACTTTAGGATTAGAATATTGAGCCATTAAAAAGAATACACGACAACTTTTAGAAGATTGCTTGTAAAAATATTCACTAACAATACATAAAATAATTACCCTAAATAAATTATAATTACAAGAAAATTTAAAACATTCAAGACTATTAATGATTTTTTATTTCTAAAATTCGAAAGATGAGTATTATATCGATAAATAATACAACTGTCGGTAATAGTTAAAATAGTTGTCACTAAGGTGCTTGCTTAGCTTTAAATACTTTAATATTTAATTAATTAAATAAATTATTTAATTAGGTAGAATAATTATGGGTTTAGCAGCCGGTGATGGAGAGCTGTCGTTTTGTGGGCAAGTCGAGTGGAATTTAAAGGTAATGAAAAGAAATATCTTTTTGTTTTTGTCAAGCTTTTTTAACTGATCAACATTTTATTTATTGTTGATTCTATTTTTGTTTGCTGTGGGATTGATTTTTATTTTTTAAAAAGATTGTTTTAGAGAAACTTAATGTCAATTAAACAACATTATTTAACTAAAATATTAAATATTAAAAAAACAACTTTATACACAATTTTTTAAAAGATATTATGTAATAGATTATTTAAATATTTAATACAAATTGTTTACTTTATTTTACTGTCAATAAACTTTTAAAAATTATAAAATGGTCCATATTAATGATAATTTTTGGTAAATTTAAGGACCTTTCTGCAACAATTTGATAAGCTATAATGACCATTTTGTAATATTTAAAATTTTTGATGGCAATCTCATAACTAAATAAAAAAATAATGACTATTTTATAACATTTAAAAGTCTAATGGTCAGAAAGATGGTTTTATTATAGTTTAATGACTTATTTGTGTACTTCAACATTTTATTTATTTTCTTGGGTCGGTGGTCAGATACCGTTAGGAATTGACTTTCCCTACCACGCAATAACGATAAGAATTTATAGTCATTTCGAATTTTATTTTTCAATGATGAATTCGAGGATAATTTTGGAGATTTTGAATGGTAACATCCACTAAAAAGTCTAAAATAATGGGGCAATTCCCTCTCCTTGTTTACTTGTCATTAATATTAATGGACGGCCTAATTATTTATGTATTAGCTTTTTAATTTAGGGTTTATATAATTTTATACCAATTTGCCCTCTTAGTATTTTGAACATTAATTTAATAATGTATTTGTATACCATAGATTTCATAGAAAATATCCAATCATGTCGATAATTACATAGATTTAATTGGAACAAGTCATGAAGAATACAAATTTAATATTTCTCTGGTTGGTTAAATTCTATTAGAAGTTATTGCATTATACTTAAAAGTTTATTTACTCATTCTACTCTATATATATATATATATAAAAGATATTTTAGTCATCTATTTCTCTGTATAACTCATGTTTTCTTTTATCGTTTTCTAATATTTAGGGTTTTTTTTTTTGCTTGAGTGGCGTCGTTTGATCTATCTTTCAAGAGACTACCCCCAAATCTCTCCCTTTTCCCTCTCCTATTCATATTTTTCCTTTTTTTTTAGTTTTATCTTTGACTGGTGCTAGTTTTTTCTCTCCTCTTTTTTATCTTTTTTTTGTTTCGATCACCCCTTTTCTTTTCGTTCAGAGGTGCTCTGATGCATCCTGATAGCTGGCTAAATGGGTCTCTCTCTCCTCGACAACCATACTTCATGTTCAAGCCTTCTTTTACGATGAGAAACTAGGGTTGTGGGCGAGAAGACCTCTCGACTTCTTTCTCTCCTTGGTGGTTTGGCTTCTGTTTTGCAGGTTATCGATTTTTTTCGGTGGTTGGTCAAGGCTCTCGTTTTTTTGTCAACAAAAATTCGACGATTAAAATCTCCGGCTCTGCTTCTTCTTTGTCTATCAAGCATCAACAATTTATGTTTATTTGTACGATGACTTTGTGACGACTCTATCCTTACATTTCTCCAGTCTACCTATCTTTATGTGACCCCCAAAGCGACATGCAATTAAAGATCTTAGTTATGTTGTCATTGTTCTTGCCTCGGTTTCTCTTATCGGATTTGGAGGCTTGTTTTGTCTCCCATATTTTCTCTTTGTTCTATTTTTTTGTCTTATTTTTTTCGGGCTTGCTTTTTATGCTTGTTGTTTAGGCTTATTTTCTCTATGTTGGGTTCGTATGTAACTCTCCTCTTGTTTTTTTTTTTAACCTTATCCTTATTCTCTAATGAAAACCAGTTTAACAATTCGAACAAATATTTTAGTCGGTGTAATATAACTAAAAGTTCATTTTAGTCATTTTACTATAGAAATGGGTATTTTAATCATTGTACATCTTAAAAGTTAACATTTTGTTCCAAAACCCTAAAGTGATTGTTAGTTGACTTAGAACCCAACAAATAGTCTCAGTGGAAAAGCGGATGATGTTCATCCTAAAAGACTCGTGTTTAATCGCTTTGTCTATAAGATGTGCGTGCATTGTCAAAGGGTTAAGAATATGCATGGACAGATACTACCTTGTAATCATCTTTAGACTATTCAAAAAATGTTGTTAGTTGACTTAAATATTTAACAGTCTTTAGGCCCTTTTCAATAATAAACTCGAGCAAATTAATCTATCAAAACATTTTCTATGAATTTTTATACAAACCTTTTGAACACTTATGAAATCTAAATGCAAAATTAATTTCTTTCTAACTCCAAACTCTATTGTCTTCACTTACAACAATATTGCAATTACAAGCCAAAACATAAAAATGTTTAATTAAAAAATAAATTGAATTTTCTTAGAATTAATTGAAAAATACGATATACAAATCATAAAAATATTTAAAATTTCATTAAATTTTAAAAAAATATGAAAAATATTATAAATTTTTGGATTTTATTTTTATAAAAATTATAATCATATTGGACACGTGTCATGTACTAACAAAAAAATCAACATCATCATATATCGTTCTTTTCCTTAACCTTGCAATATATTGCTCTCCTTTTTTAAAAAGGGTCGATTTGCTCAATTTTAAAATTGATAGAGACTTAAAAGGTATTTAAACCAACTAACTATAATTTTAAAGTCTTAGATCAAAATATTCACTTTTCAAATATACATGGACTAAAATATTCATTTTTATAGTAGAGAGTCTAAAATAAACTTTTAGATATAATTAAAGTACTAAAATATTATTTTTTACAGTAACTAAATTAACTTTTAAATATAATACAGAAAATTCTGTTATACTTTAGCCTTCTTTGTCCTTATCCTTGTGATATATACATAGTTTTATTCATCAAGAATGAGTCTAGAGCGGGTGACGAACACCGTTGAACACCATTAACGCAATACACCGCTGAATACCATTAATTTTAATAACTTTTAAATGATTATTAAAAAATCTCAAAGGCTCGACATGCAATTAATCATATTTCAAAACAAAATTAAAAGAAATTATTTCATAAACTATTCTCACCAACTCATCCATGGTCCTATCCAATCAAATAAAACCACATCATCTTTATTTTCTACATAATATTTTGTTATGAATTAAAATTTACAAATCATCATCTTCTTTCTCATACCTCATGTATTAATTTTAATATGTTAATGAATAAAATATTTAAAATAAAAAACACTCCAAAATCTTAACTCACGAATCAAAAGAGATAAAAATAAAATAATTAATTCTAATATGTTAAAAACCTTGGGATTAACATATTCGTTTGAACCACGAACAAATTAATTAGAAAATCTTTAATATGAAACTTTAAATACTAATTCATCAACCAGAACTTATTGATCGAAAGGTATGGTTGATTCATTAACCCTTAATCTGGTTCATTAACCAGAATTTATTGAAATTTACAATCCATATGAACTATAGCAGCTAATTTTTAGTGCAATCTCGTAATTGATTCATGGATGCCCATGGAGAGGCTTGTGTTGCTGAATAGAGAGGCTAATTTTTAGTGCAATCTCGTAATTAATTCTAGTGGCTTACGCCATAGGCGAACCCGAGATATAAAGGTCTGGTTTATAATTTTAGAAAAGAAAATGGCGGTGTTAGGATCTCAGAATGCCTTGAGAGTCGGAGCACTTATCGTTTGTTGATCGAATGATTATGCTAAAATCTGGGTAAGTGAAATTCTATTGAGTATTTAAAGTTTGAGATTAAGGATTTTTTAATTAATTTGTTCGTAGTTCGATCTTAGGGTTTTAGTATATTGGAATTAATTATTATTCTTTTATCTCTGCTATGTGGATTAAACTTTTGAGGTGTTTTTCTTGTTTTAAGGATTTTATTTATTAACATATTATAATTAAAATATGAGGTATGAGGAAGAAGATGATTTATAAATTTTAATTTATAAGAAAAAATTATGTGGAAAATAAATATGATGTGTTTTATTTAATTGGATAGGACTGTGGATGAGTTGGTGAGAATGATTCATATAATAATTTCTTCTATTTTTGTTTTAAAATATGATTAATTGCATGTCGAGCCTTTGAGATTTTTAATAATTATTTAAAAATCATTAAAAATTAATAGTGTTCAACAGTGTATTGTATTAGTAGTGTTCAACAGTGTATTGTATTAGTAGTGTTCAATGGTGTGCGCAGTTCATTATAGAATTTTCCATTCATCAATATATATTTACAAATGTGAGAATTTTTTTAGTATAATAGTAAATTTAACTTTTAATATTTATATTTTTTATTACTTTAATTATATTTTTTAGTTAAATTTGTCTCAAAACTCTTTAAAATATTGTGTTTTTAACAAAAATATTAACTAAATTATAAGAATTCTCACAACATTATCATGACAACATATGTGATAATTCATGTATAATTTATTAATGACGTGAAACTATTTTAGTAACAGAGTAACCTACATCATCTTACATTATTTATCAATAGATATTTTTAAAATTCATTCTTTTATAATTTAAAAATATTTATTGTTTAGGCACAATGTTGTGTCAAAACTCAAAATAACATACATGTAGACTGTCATGCACGTTGTCACATTAGTATTATGAAAAACTTAACAGTCTAAGCATCATTTTTGTTAAAATCATAGTTATTTGGCTTAAATAAGATTGAAGACCAAATTTTAACTAAAAGAATAATTAAAGTTAAATTGACAAAATATGCAAAAATTGAGGATTAAAAGTATAATTTTCTCTTAATTTTAACACTGCTTTTTAAAATTTAAAAATACCACAATTCTCAACTAAACTTATAATGTAGTAATAAAAGTTTTAATAACTTTTATATTAAAAGACATGATGTCAAAAATGCACCTGACATTTGACTGCGTAGTCATTTGGGTCTCTATTTTTTTAAGTATTTTAACCATTAACGTTTTATTTTAGGTCAAAATAATCAACTCATAGATGAAAACTATTAGTCAACTAAAAATAAATAGTTTGAAATGATTTGACAGAATAACACGTCAACATAAAAAATAATGTTATATTTTAGGGTAAACTACATTAGTAGTCACCGAACTATGTTCTCTTTTCTATTTTGGTCACCGAACTATTTTTTTGGCAAAAACATCACTAACGTTATTTTCCTTCCTATTTTGGTCATCGGCTGTTAAAACTTAACAGTTTTGCTGACGTAGAATTTTATTTTATTTTTTTTATTTTCCATGTCATTTCTTCTCTCTCCTCGTAAGCAATATATGTTATTTTATAATATTTTTATTCAAACTAACAGGATGGTGACACGTGTCACTGCCTATTAGTGGAATAAAGGGAATGAAAAATCAAGCCCCTTATGCAGCCAGAGAGGTGGTGACACGTGTAACTGCCTCTTGATTTTTCATTCCCTTTATTCCACTAATAGACAATTACACGTGTCACCATCCTGTTACTTTTAATAAAAATATTATAAAATAACATATATTGCTTACGAGGAGAGGGAAGAAATGACATGGAAAATTAAAAAAATTACACGCCAGCAAAACCGTTAAGTTTTTAACAGCCGGTGACCAAAATAGGAAGGAAACATAACGTTAGTGATGTTTTTGCCAAAAAAATAGTTCGGTGACCAAAATAGGAAAGAAACCATAGTTCGGTGACTACTGGTGTAGTTTACCCTATATTTTATATAATTTGAATGTCTTGTCATTCTGTCAAGTTAGCACCTTAGTCTATATGACATTGTTATGTTAGTGTGCACTGTCATGTATGTGTCACGTCATTTCAAGCTATTTATCGTTAGTCGAGTAACAATTTTTATTCATGGATGGGTCATTTTGGCCTAGCATGAAACACTGGGTTGAAGTACTTCAAAAAAAATAATATAGACCAAAGTAACTATCAAATTAAATATTAGAAGCATTTTTGGCATTATACCTTATTAAAATTAGAGAAAAAGTTTGATACACAGTCAGTGTAAATTAAAGTTTACACGTGTTTTTCAAATTTAGGGGTTAGGGGTTTAGTTTAAGGTTTAAAGTTTAGGGGTTTAGAATTTAAGGTGTAGGGTTAAAGTTTAGGGGTCTAGAGGTTAGAATTTAGAGTTTAGGGTTTAGAATTTAGGGTGTTAGAGTTAGGGTTTTAGATTTTAGATTTTATAGAAGGGTTGTGTAAAGATATTTTACACGGGCTATGTATCAAAATAAAACCCTTAAAATTAAGCCATGGTTCACATTAAATCTTGGATCCATCACGAGTAATCTCTTCTTTTCTTATAAAAAAAAGCATATGAGTGTATTAAATATAAACTAAATTATATAAATTACTTGTAACTAATTGAAATTTTGAATTCATATTTTTTACAAATAAAAATACACCTGCGCCTAGAATTAATACAATAAATATATTAAATAGGATGTGATTATTTTAAAGATAAAATAAAATAAAAATACTTGGATGGATTATATAAACTTCGTGCATGTGCAACGTCAACGTTGAATTAAATGAATGTGATCAAGATGAAAACTAAAAACAGAAAAAAAGAGTAGGTTTGAAATTACAAAAATTAACACAGCTAAAGATCCCACATCTAATCTTTTTGTCCTGTAGAGTACGACTTTAAATCGAATACAACAAAGAAAATTTAGGTGCTAGCGTTTTGGTCGGCCCAAATACTGAGGAATTAATGGTTTAAATAAATTATAACATCTTTTTTTAAACAAAGTCTACTAATTTAATAACTTTTTTTAACGTATTGGTCAAAATATTTTGCTTTTACTTATAGGATTAAATGATAATGGGTCAAATTTGGATCGCACTTTATAAAGTCCAAATATAATCCAATGAACAATCAGACTTTCAGATTGATCCAAGTCTGAATAAACTTAATTCGAGTTCAATCCGAGTAGGATTCAAAATCTAAATTTAAGTCTGAAAATTTGAAACCCAATTAACTTTTTCTCTTTTTAAAAGTTACAGCTCAAATGAATGTGTTTTTTAAAGAAGAAGAAAACATGAACAAGATTGGAGCTTACCCTTAATCTTAAAACTTCAATTCCAACCGCCCACAATATTAAAAAAATAGCAATATTTGCGGAAGATAGGGCGACAAAGTTATTTTTTTATATAAAAATAGATAATTTTATGGCAAGATTGACTTAACTTTTAAAATATTGATGTTCATAAGTTTCAGATTTGGGTCGGACCCTGATAAGGTTCATATCTGACTCGTCTCCTATTAGGACTCATGCCTTTTTTCATATTCAAATTCAGACTTTTTCTAATTGAATTTGGATTAGATTTTTTTTCTTCGAATTGAATTCGAACTAAATTGTCATCCCTATGTAGAATCATAAAAATGTCATACATGTATTAAAATCAAATTCATTTAAATTTATCGAATTGACTATGAATTCTTTCTATATTAATTTTTTGACCGATCTATATTAAAATTTTTTAAGTAACATAAAACTTATCTTATCTGGGTTAAAATCACGACCATTGTTATTTTATCTATGATTTTTTATAGAAAAATTATTGTATTATGTGTGAGATCTGTTCGAGATTCACTAATTGACTGAGTGGTAAAAGATGCTCATGTTGAGTCATCTTGTATGGCTTCAAAACCCGACAGTTGCCTTGAGAATGTAAATAACAATATATGTTTATACATATTCTTAACCTTTTGACAACATACAGACACCTTGTAGACAAAGCGATTTGAACTGGTGTCTCCTAAGATGAACATCATCTACTTTTCCACTGGGACACTTGTTGGGTTCATAAAACACATAATTTTAATTATTTGAGTTTGAATTCACGTCGCTTAGCCATTGGATAAAATAATTTAATAATTTTTAATTAATGTATAGTTGGCATCCCACCGTACATTACTTTTTAAATTCATATTTGAGTTTGAATTCTACATTTGAGTAAATTATTAAATTATGATTCAAAGTAAAAATAATTTAATAATTTTTAATTGAGTAAATTCGTTAATTCGTGACTTCAAACTCGGACACAATTTTAACTATTGATATGAATTATTAATTGACATGTAATAAACATGATTTTGTCAAATTGTGACATGAAAATTTGACAATTTTATCCAATGGCTAAGCGACGTGTCTTGTCTTTGTTTTATTGTCGATGGCTTTATGAGGTTAAGAATAATATCCTCTCCAAATCCAATAACTTATTATTATTATTATTATTACAAATTTATTTTATCATTCACGAATGTAGCTTTGGTAATTTTTTTATTAAAGTATATAGTTTTATTAGAAGGAAGAAATATTTAAAATTATAATAAGAGTTTATAATCATAATTATAAACTAAACACTTAATTTAAGCATTTTTCTATAACGATTAAAACAAGAAATAACAACTTAAGATTATACAATAACCATATAATAAAATGATTAAAAACTCAAACTAAAGACTTGAACAAAAAATAGATATGAACAATACTAAAAACCGAGAATTGAAGGATAAAGCCATTAACACTGAACATTAGACTTCACAGGCTCCAACCATGTCATTGAACATATCTGGAATTTATAAGTAAATTTTATATTTATTGTTTGGCAATATTTTAAAGCAAGCACATATTACTTTGCAGACCAAAAGGGAAGGAAAGTACACAATTTTCTCCTTCACTTTTTTAATTAGCTGAACATATATATAAATAAATAAATATAAAGTAAAACATTCAACCATAATATTGTCGGGACAAGTAGTTGGAAGAAGTGGAGTTATTATCTTATAGTTCGAATAAGATTATTCTAAAACAGATAAAGTTCTATATAATTATAAACTCAAGAACTATTTTCAACGTGTCATATACGAATTCAAAATTTATGTGATAATATATTTATGTAGTGGGATTATTATTATTATTATTATTATTATTATGGCATGCAATAAAGAACGTAAGGAAAATAAAGTGTGATTGGCAGAGGCAGCTAAGCCATGAAGCCAACTCCTACGACTTTGTTGTAGACTGCAGAGCCAAATTTGACTTTGCAATCTCCTAAATAAAATCTTGGGCCAAAAGTCATCATATAACAGTGATGCACCTGAAGAGTTTGCCAATTTTTTGCTTCGGATTATTAGAAAACTAAGGTAAAACTGAGAATGCTTAGTTATAATATCCAAAGTTAATATTTAAACCAATCCTATAAAAAATAATATATCTTGGGATTAACGTCATGACAAATATAATAGCTTTGAGGAACAAATCCAATTATTGAACTAAAAAAGGTCAAAATTTAGGTGAAGGAAGGTAATTGGAAAGTTGGCCTTAGATTTCCCATTCAACTACTTTGACACCTACACCATAGGCTACGACGTTATTGCTATTTTTTATATTAATTATACTCTTATTTATTTATTTATAATATTATATCTTAATGAGTTAGAATCAACTTATACAATGTAAACCTCTTTAGTTTTACACTAATTTAAAATCATTTGATTAATTGAGTTTAATAACCAAAATTAAAGGTTTTAAATTGAGAATAATTCATTTTTTTCCGTAAAGAAAGTCATTCTTTCTTACTGTTAATCTCAGCCATCAATTTTTACCCACCAAACGATTTTAAAAAGATGTGAAACTAGATAATTGTATATTGGGTCAACATATTATATCTTTAATCTTTATATTAATATATAGTAAAATCTCTATAAATTAATAATGTTAGGACCACGTAATTTTATTAATTTAAAGAGGTGTTAATTAATCTATAAATTAATAATTTATTAATTTAAAGAGATTTTTCTTCAATTCAATGAACCTACATTATTGTTCATGAATAAAACATATGCATTGTATTGACTAACTGAATTATGTTCATATAAAAAATGTATGTCAATCACCTACTGGATTACCCAGGGTGAAAATGATACATGTTCAGAAAGTTTATAAGAAATTGTAGCTAGTGTTATTGAAAATCCTATTGAGGATGAAACTGAAGATGACACAACGCCTTTGCAACCAATTACACGGAATGAAGCACTCATAGCGGCAACAACTCTTCACAATTTTTTATTTCAGTATGAGAACGCAACACTGAAACTTTTGGATGTAATAAGGAAAGTTAGAGATGAAATACAGTTAGATTTAATTTTTAAGAAGAAAACAACAATAGAATCATATTTTACTAAGTTGTCCTAGTTATCTTTTTAATTTTATAGATTTATTAATTTATAATATTAAAGGGACCATAAATATATATAAGGGTCTCCAGAAAATTATTATCTTATTAATTTATCGAAATTATTAATTTAGACCTTAGGCCCAAGTCAAGACTGAAAAATTATTATTTTAGAGAGATTATTAATTTATCGAGTAGTAATTTATAGAGGTTCTACTGTATATTATCTTTGCCATTTTTAGATTTGAAAATATTATATATTACACTATTACAACATTATATAAAAAATAAAGATATTTAAAATTTATTGATATAATATAAATGCACCTTGACAAAGTTATTATATTTTTATAGAGATCCACTAATTAGTCGAGCGGTTAAAAATGCTCATAATATTTTATATTATTTGAGTTTGATTTTTGACATTTGTCTTGAGAATGTGAATACTTCTGTACTTAATAAAGATATTTTTTTATATGTAACATTAGTCGTAATTATGGCCTCCTACCTCGTTATTTGATAATTTTATGAAGAAAAAAACATAGGAAAAACACACATACTTTCACCTAGGAAGTCAACAATAGATACTATTATGTCCAAAGTCAACAATAGATACTAATATTTTTATTTGAGTTATTATTCCATGCACTGTGAGTAATTTTTTTCCCACAAGCATGGTTAATTTCATTCTAAAATTAAAAATCTTAAACATTAATTCTAAAATCCTAAATCCAAAACTGGACTCTTAACCCCTAAAATCTAAATTATAATCTTAAGCCATAAATTTTAAACCCTGCAATGTAAACCCTAAAACTTAAATTTTAAACTAAATTATTAAACCCTAAATCAAACATGTTTGTGCATTGAATATTTTCAATTTTAATTTTATGTGTTATCCTTTGGTTTGATCAAATGGAAACTCATGGAGGAAAAAAGAATAGTAATAATGACGTTTATTATTGTTGATGATTAATATATTTTTTTGAATAATTTCTACTCAAAGGGAGTGAAAGGGAATTTTACAATGAAATTTCAGTGGCTCTAAATTGATGTTTGTAAATAAATAAGAGTATATATTGATTTTTTTAATAGGAGTATATATTAAATAAATTAATATTATGTACGGACAATGTATATATGGTCAATAAATTAAATAATAACATGTCAGCGTGAAACTTTAAAATTATTTTTATAACACATAGAAAACATACACCATCAAATACTCACCCATTTACTTGAAATTACATGTCATTCTATAATGAGAGCTCTTCTTATGAATGAAAAATCTTATGATTGGAAAATTCGAATGAGATTGAAATTAATTTAGGAAAATTAAAATGTGTTCCATTCGGATATGGATTTTAAAATTCATAATTTTTAATGAATTAAAAATATATAATGATAAATTTAATCTTTAACATTTGTATTATTTTTTTGTCAATTTGTTCTTATTCTTTTTTTTAGTTAAATTTGACCTTCAACCTTTCAAATTTTCAAATAATTTTTATGACAATGCTAACTAAAATATTAAAAGTGTTGACATAACAGTCTATATGTATTTCATGCCTATTTATTTTATATGTCATGTCAATTGTCAACAAATAATTTTAAAATTATAAAATTTATAAAAAATATATATATAAAATTTTATAAAATAACATAAGCTACATGCGGGTACCATATGAGCTACCATGTCACCCCGTTAAAAACTAATAATTTAGTCAATATTTTTATTGAAAATAACGATTTAATTTTTTTGAAAGATTGAGGGTTAAATTTAACTTTTTCTAATGTCAAAGAGTCAAATTAGCTCAAGAAATAGCGACTAATGAAAAAAATATAAACATGGGTGGTTAAATTTAACATTGTGCCATTAAAAAATGATAAAAAAAATTATCACAAAATTTATTATAAAAACTTGTTAACTAAGCAGACTGGACCTCATGATTTTATCATCCATTATTTGTTAAGTTGGGCCCAAAACAATCGCAAATAAGAATGAAATGGCTAGCAGAAGCCTAACCTACACATTTATTTATTTATTTATTTGATGGGAGGATTATTAAGGATTGCTATTCTTTAAATTTTATTGCATCTCTTTTAATTTCTGAAAATTTATTTATTTATTATCAGATTGATCCAAACGTAATGAAACCACAATATTGTTGTTAAATTAGTGTCAGCTATTTTATCTTTTTTTACCATGCCAAAACAAATTTAAATAATGAAAAAATAGTTATTTTGTTATAGAAATAATGACTAACTATTTTTTATTTACAATATAATTTTTTGACCATTTGAAAAAAAATAATACAGCTGACTTCATTATTTCAATAAGGATAAAATTGTTGACACCAACTTGATGATTCACTGCTGTTATATTCAGGTCAATTAAAAGTTTTATCGTTTTTACATGTTGATTGTAATGCTTGAAGGGAAAACATTGTAAATTTGATTTAATTTTAGCTTTTTATTCATTAAAAAAATGTGATTAAATAAATTATGGGCATAGACATTCATTATTTTTTAAAATTATAAATGAAATTTCACAAAAGATATTATGATACAACACTCCCCAAAAACTAATCAGACACAACAAAAAAGGCACCTTTAAGGTTTGGTCCAATTAAAGGAGTCCAATTTTAACTGGATCAATTGATTGTGAGTTCAATTTCAACTTTATTTATATGTTCAATAATAATAATAAAGGAAGATTTGTCCTTAATTCTTATCTTAATCTTAGGGCACCTTTTATTACCAGATTAAGAGAACCAATCATCCAAAGATAAATCATTCTGTTAAGGGCCTCATTGGATGAAAACCTTTTAAATCAAATCAAAGATTCTTGACTGAATATATAAAAATAATAGGCTTAAACTAAAAAACAGCCTTCAAATAATGTATTTTTTCTGCTTTTAGCTCTTAAATTATGATTTGGGCAAAATAGACACTTAAACTATCATTTTTTGTCACTTTACGTCCCTAAACTATTTTTTGGTCAAAATAAGTACCTGAACTATGTTATTTTTCTTTTTTTAGTCCCCAAATCTATCAATTGGTCAAAAAAGCTTTGTGATGTGTCAACATCTTATAAGTCGAAATAATTTTTTTGACTTAAATAACTATCGGACTTAAAAATGACCAGAAATGATAGTTTATGGGCTTATTTTGCTATATGATATTTTAAAATTTAAAAATAACATAAATATTTGTATATGTTAGAAAAACCTATAAAATGATATTTTTGTAACTATGGACTTAAAGTGACAAAAATGATAGTTTAAGGGCTTGTTTTGCCTAAATCATAGTTTATAGACTTAAAGTGACCAAAAATAATAATTTAAAGGCTTATTTTGCCCAAATCATAATTTAAGGGCTAAAAGCAAAAAAAAATAATTTGAGAACTATTTTTTGGTTTAAGCCAAAATAATAATACGAAGAGTCGCCGTAAGATAAGAGGTATAGCTCTTAAGGATAATCAGCCACAGTAACGATGTGATGGCCAATGGAACTGGTCCAACCCTTTGAATGGAGTTAAAGTCTTGGGTAAACTACATAAATGGTCCCCCGACTATGTTTTAATTCTTTTTTACGTCTCTCGACTATCATAAGTTACAAACTGGTCTTCCGACTTAAAACAGTAATAAATTGGTCCGACGCAGTTAATATAAATTGATACAATTACATAATTAGCTCTCAAGTTCTACACTTATTTTAATTTGACCATAATTCTAGAAAATTAACTCACATAATTTTAATAATTTATCAATTTAGTCCATCTTCTTTTCTATTTCTCCTCCCTTTAATTCTTCAATATAATGCAGGATTTATTTTTCCCGTCTTTATTGGAGCCTGTAAAATCGATGTCTGCCTCCGACATGGTAGTACAAAAAATTGCTGGGACATTAAAAATGCCTAAGTTAATTTTAAAGGTGGGCACTATAAAGGATGATAGTGGGCGGCTAATTGAAAATTCAGAAGAACTCTCAGATGTTAATAAAAATGCTGTCCGTGTGCCGTCATCCTACCGACTTCACATGGGAGATAACACATTTCAATCATGCCCTAGAAATTTTATGGAAAAGAAAACTTTTTGCTTTCTTACCAAGAAGGATAACTACAATTGTATGCTTGTTAAGTCAAATGTTGAGAATATACCTGTGGCTGATACATTTTCTGAAACTGGAGAATGAAGCAGGTTATCATTTTCTGCAAATGCTAAAACAAACCTTGAAGTGCCATGTCAGTAGATACCACAACATTAACCTGTGTTTCAATTGAAGAAGACTGTGACTTAATAGAAGAAAGTTGTATTGATACTAAATCTGCAAGTGAATTTGTACCTAAAATTTTAAATGATGATTTACAGTTGGTCGAATTAATTGGGATTAAATTGAACATGAGATGTTCATCCTCAGTCATTGGACCAGCAAAATAAAATGGTGAGAATTACTTGACCTTTTGTGTTAAACTTCTCCTACTATTATTGTTATTGTTGATTTAGATTTAGCAATTGCATGCAGTAGTTCAAATGATAGAATGATTTCTTTTTATAGGATGCTCATTGAAAAGTGATAGTAAACGAGAATTTTTTCCGATAAAATTAGTTTTACCTCATGTCTGTCTATCTATCTATCTATCATTTAGCTTCCGTCTGTAAACTTTCCTGATAATAAAATTAAAAATATTTATTGGCATTTGTAGACTGTAGTTATGATTGTAGAGAAGTTCTTCCTAAAGGTATGTTGTGTGAACCGTATTTGTCGTTGACTGGCGTTTTTCTGCATTTTTCTCAGTTGATTAGGTATTGAAAATGACTCCAAAGACCAAATCCTTCTTTTATTTATTTTTTTATAATTAATGATTATCTCGAGGTTAGCTTGAGTTGAAGAATTAAAGGAGAGGAGAAATAGAAAAGAAAATGGACTAAATTGATAGATTATTAAAATTATGTGAGTTAATTTTTTAGAATTAAGGTCAAATTAAAATAAATGTAAAACTTGAGGGTTAATTATGTAATTAAATCAATTTATATTAACTGACATGTCATCAGCCGTTAAATTTTTAACAGCGTCGAACCAATTTATTACTTTTTAAAGTCGAAAACTAGTTTGTAATTTCTAATAGTTAGGGGACACAAAAAGAATTAAAGCATAATCGGATAACTATTTATGTAGTTTATCCTATAATCTTTTGCTCAAAGAAAGAACGGGTCATGCCTTAATTGGCCTTTCATTGCTAAATGCCAACTTCTCAACAACATAGAATCTGTTTAGGTCCCTACCAAATTTGATTAGATCGTTGGGATTTAAGAAGCTATTTTTTATTCAAACGATTAAAAAACTCTCCACATGTTTCCCACTCTCCTCATCATGTCAAAGGTGAATTGCAGTATTATAATTTAAGTTGAAAGTTATATATGTTTGTGTGCAGTGATAAAACATATTATATTTAAAAAAAATTTAAATTTGAACATTAAAAATAATATTATTAAAAAAATAATTACAAATCTTAAACATAAACTATAAAATTGACATGCACTATATTAAAAATATATATCTTTGTAAGGAGAATCCCACTTGTTTTGGGAATCAAAATGAACAAACCGAAGGATGGTTTACTTGGGCTGCACATGTTTTGTGCTGTCAAATATTGAAAGATGGAGCTGGAAAGATATCCCAAAAAGCTTTTAGCTTTGCAACAGTTAAGCCAGTCCCAGACAAAAGACACATCACACACGGTGCATAGCCAGTGGATGAGAAAGTTAAGGTAAACTTTCAATAATGTTAGTTTCCGAGATATGCATTAAGACAGGACCACCAACCATGATTGTCCTCTGGGAATATGGGAATTATTTTCCTTTTCCTTTTTTTAAAGCCCACCGTTACTTTTTTTTTTCTTTTGTGCCGATTTATTTGGATTTATTCATTGATTCTAACCCAAAATGCAAATCATATAGTTTCAGAGATAATGGTGATTATGAATTTATTCACTGTGTGATTGGGTTGGGACGACCTTGGTCATACAAGAAAGCAAAAAAAAAAAGCTGATGAATAATCATAACAATGATGTGCATGTGAAGACTAGGCCCACAAATACCGAGGGTGAAAGCAGGAATTAAATAAAATTCGTAACAATAAAAGAAAAATATTGTATATTCAACATTTATAATTTTTATAATAAAACTGTTATACCCTATAACTTCGAAAGGTTAGTCTTTGGAGTCTTTCAACTCAAAGACCTACACAATCTTGAAAATATATATTGTCCGGTGTCACTGCATGGCACTCACATAACCAACATATAAAATTTAATACTTAAAAATTGGGTCAATTTCTGTTAATTCGTTCATAAGCTGTCACAAAACCTGCCACCATCAAATCATTAAAAGTATATAAACTATAAATATTCATGCAACCAAGGAAAAAAGAGGCTGAATCCAAAAGGTACTACCTCTTTTGCTATCATCTCTCCTTCTACCTTTATTGTTTCGACTGACATATTATCTATAACTCTCCGCCCGAAATTTATTATGTATGAACTGTCTAAATCTACCGCAATCACTTGGTCTACCGTCTCCGTTTCTCTTATCTAATATCTCATCATTTACCCGTCCAAACTCTAGCCAACTATTATTAAAAGGGATGCATTTGAGCCAAAAAGCTCCTTGTCCTCTAACACTAACTTTAAGTAATTCCAAGATTTCTAATCAAATTGATTTTTAACTTGTAAAGTCATTCAAAACCAATGGTTGCTTAACGCATAATTCATTTTAACATTCAATGTTCCAGTCTAATAAAACAAGAATAGTATAAATTTTCATTGATCAAACCCATCGGCCTACCTAATTAGTTCAAATCCCGTGTTAATTATATTAACCAATAATGATAGTGAAAACCATATTGTATGATTTCAAGTCTAATCAAATTTGAACATGTTTTGTGTTTTTGCTTGGTTCAGATATATTTAATATAAACGGACAAAACCTTTTTCAAACTTTTCTTCTAAAATGTTGTCTGGTTAAATGCTGAAACATAAAATTTTGTATTTTGTTTCAGAGTGCAATGTTTAAATTTGGATGGCATACGGAAAACGGTGTTTTCCCCAAACAAAGCATCAATCCGATTGAGGGGTTTAGGGTTCGGTTCTATTTGGTAGAAAAAAATTAATAAGCCTTTAATTTTTGGTTTAGTTAACTTTCGTTATCAATTTTTTCATATTAACTTTAAATTTTAATATTTTATATTTTATTTTGATAAAATAATTTTATTTAATAACTTTTAAACATTAAAATTTTAAATTATTTTTTATAAATAGTTCTTAAAAATAATGTTCAAATAAGTTCATATATAATATTTAGATAGTTATTTCACTATTTTAAGTATAAAATACTTATTTTATATTATAAAATGTTTAAATTAATTATAAATTAAATTAAATTCAAATTTAGTATGGTTCAGTTAACTATAATTTTAAATTTGTAAATCATAAACATTCTAAATACTTCGATTCAGATCAATTTTTGATTTTTCAGTTTGGCATGTTCAACCCTAATCATAACCATTCAATAATAGTACTTAGTTTTTTTAACATATATTTTAAAAAAACCCAATATTGTGATGTTTGAGTTCACCTAAATTAAAGCGTAGAGGGCATTTTCTATATGTCAACCATTCAACATTACACTAGTCATTTGGCTAATGATTTCTCAACTCTCTTGAAAATTACTTTTCTTTTTTATGTACTTATGATTTCATCCTAAAAATAAATTAAATTATGAAAAAAAACCGCTTATGTATGTTTAATTGTAACATCCATCAAGTCGGTAAAGCTAACAAATGTGAATAGAAATTGATGAGGTTACTTGGATGCATATCATCCAAACTAACGGTTGAATTTGATAATTAAAGGAAATCCAATGCATGAAAAAGAAGGTTAGGTGTAGAAAGGGGAAACTTTGAGGCTGAGATTTTTCTTTCTTTTGTTATTATTATTTTTTGTTTATATTTCATTTCTTCCAATCAAAGATAGTAGAAATTTAGAATAATATGTTAATATAATCCAAGTAGGGTTTTTTGGGGATACATTTGCATCTAGGTTTAATCTATTTTCAACTTTAATCAAAATTAAGCAATATAGAATAAATGGAGAAAAAATAATTGAACCAAATTCAGTTTTGGTTTAAATGGATGGTTTAATTTATACTAAATTATGTTAATTGAATGAAAAATATTTTATATAAAATTATATATATATATATATATATATTCGTTGGATGATCACATGTGTAGTGATAAAAAAAATATAATAGTTTATTAATAAAATAAAATTTAAAGATATAGGTGGAGGGGAGGTAGTTCGGGTGTTTAATCTTCGATTAAAACTGAAATAATTGACCGAATTAAAATTTAGTTCAATAAATTAAGCGTTCTGTTGGTTAACATTAAAGTTTTTTTAAAGTTTGATTATCGGTTAATTCGGTTAAAAATTAGTTAATTAACTGAATTATTCATATTAATCGAAAATATAAAATATTTAATATATTATACATATTTTAAGCCAAAATTCATTAAAATGTAAAGAGAAACAACAATCTTAACCAAACCCTATTAAGATACCAACCAATTTTTTTTAACTCAAAACGAAAAAATTCTTAAATTAATATAATTTAACTAAAGAAAAAATACAAACCCTATTAACCAAATTTAATTGGTTCGACTAATAATTTTTAAACTAATTTTAGTTCGATTAATAAATTTCAAATAAATTACGGTGCGATCAACGATTAAAGAAATAAATATTTAGTTAATTCAGTTCAGTTAGTGATCGAATTACGTGCTTAAAGTTTGAACACCCTGAAAGTTGCAAAGTGTGGACGGTTACGTAGTTGTATGCTTAAAATAAAATTATGTATATTGTGATACAATTTATGTACTTGAATATTCTCTTTATTAGAACTTTGAAATGTATACTTTGGGTTTCATTCGAGAGGTTAAATAAAATCCAACAAACACCGGTCGTTCTTTTTTCTTGCTATTTTTTCAAGTTTTAATATATTTTTCATTAGGGGTGATAACACTGACTTTGAATCACTTATTTTTTCTTCTCTCTAAATTTTATGTTATATTATTTTATTTAATTAGTCTCTGTTTACCGTATGAAAATGGTAAATTATTTTGTTTATTCTTATAACATATTTTTCACTTGCTCTTATGACATGTTATTTTTTAGGTTGAATTTGATATCGTTTCTCCAGATGACGTTTATTATGTTATTTTGTTGATCTATTAACCTCAGACTAAATATTGATAAACGTTCGTAATCATCAAAGATATGTCGCGGTTGAAATGTGACAGCGTCAGTTTATCAATGAGCCAATGTTGTTATATGTATTTTTATGTTCGTGTTGATGACGTAATTTTTTATTTTCGACAACGGTATTTGTTTGTACCTATAATTTTTATGAGTTATTTGGTTGGATTTTTAATCCTTTCCTTAATTGGTCTTTTTTTATCAAGATATTTTTTATTTTTAAATGACTAGTTTGTGCACTATGATATTTTTAAGGGAAATATTTCGATTAGTCTATTCTTATTATGTAGCTCTTTTATAATTTTAAAGTATTTTATTTTTTCCAATAAAATTGTTGATTATTATTTATAAAAAAAATCTAATTTGATAAAATTTGCTCAAGTCAAATTGAAATGAAATACAACTAGTTACTATATGAATAATACTTTTATAGAACTTTTATCGGTAATTTCATTCTATTTGTATTCTATATTATTTATATTCTTAAATAAAACAAAGGTTTTAAAGAAAAAAATATCTCAACTCAAATAAATAGAAGAAAAAAAGAATATTGCTTAAAAGGGGTTTTTTTTTATTTCTAATTTCCACGATTGGCCCGGTTAGTACCCGGCCAGACTCATTTTTTATTTTTAATTCAAATAACTCATTTTTTTATAACTCTGCGATTTGACTCCGCGATCTCACTCGTGACAAAAAAATCTATTTCCGTTCCTATGATATAGAATCTACATATTTGTTTTATTTTTTCCTTTTTATTTCCATTTATTTTACTAGAATAAATAATAGAAAAACTATGGATTTTTGCACAAACTATTTTTATGTTATGACTAAGTCCTTTTGTCGAACCCTATCTATCAAAACTCCTATAACACATGCCTTCTATTATTCTATACACAGTTAATAAAAGAACATCAACTGATTTGTGATAATTATTCTATATTATATCATTTTTATTTTAAAAGCTAGACCAGTTAATCAATTTCTATTCAAAAAAGTTAATCAATTTAACCAACCTAATGTTAAGTTAATTATAACCACAACAACTGATTAGTTTGGTTATTAAATAGAACAATCGACTAAGTTGATTAAATTTTAAAAAACTGAAAGAATCGATCAACTTAATTGTTTGCTCATCCCTTATGATATTTTTAATAAAAATATGTGATAATATCTTAAATATGCTTATAAGATTTCAATAACAACGGCCCCGCTCCAAGAGGGTAGCTCGACGCGTTTTTACGAAAAAAAATTGTTTAAGAATGGAATGGAATCGCAACCGGTCACTTCGGTAGGCCGGGCACCGTTAAAAGTTAATCAGAGATTCAAAAAAGTTTGGGTTCGGGAGTCAGTTACGTGTGGGGAATGATGAGCACCCCCATAACGCCCAAAATTGGTACCGGGTCGATTACTTAACGCCTTAACGAGGAAATTAAGAATTCGAATTTAACTTAAAATTTGTGATCCCTTAAAATATTTAAAAGAATATTCCTTTGTATGAAAGAAATTCACACCCTAACATCCGAGACATAATTTCCGTTAGATTCCGAATGAAGGGAACCTGTTTCGAAAAAATAATTTAAAATAAATTTTTTGTAATAGGAATTAACGGAAAGCGTCATCTCTTACGTCTGAGGCACGTTTTTCACGAGAATCCCTAACAAAAGTTTAAAATTTGATCAAAGTAATGTACAAAATATATACACGCATATGTATATTTAAAAGAATATTTTTGTAGGAAAGAAATTTACACCCCTACACCCGGAGCATAATTTCCGTTAGATTCCGAACAAAAAGAACTTATTTTTAAAATCAAAATTTAAAATGATATTTTATGATAGAGACTAACGGAAAGCGGCAGCCCTTACGTCTGGGGTACGTTTTTCACGAGAATCCCTAACAAAAGTTTAACTTTAAAACCGTTTAAAATGAATGAATATAAAATTTATATATATACATTCGAATATACAAAAATATGTATGAAACTATAACTGAGTAAATAATAATAATGATAATAATAATATTGTACATATATTTAATATACTATAAAGTTATATGCATAATATATTAAACGTATTAAAAAACAATATACATATATGTATAAATATAACATACATAATATATATATACTCATAATATACTATATGATATAAGGAAAATAAAATATGTATACATATATGTAATAATAATAATAATAATAATAATAAGAATAATAATAATAAAAAACAAAAAATAGTGACCAAATTTAAAGGAAAAGAAACTTGAGGAGTAAAAAAAAGGACTAAATTGAAAAGAAATGAAAGAGGAAGGCTTGCAGAGATAGAAAAAATGGGGCGGAGGGACTAGACGCGGAATTTAACCATTCAAAACCGGATTAAAACTGATTTAGTAACCAATTTGCAAAGCTCTTAAAAGTTGTAGGGACTAAGAATGCAAATAACCCATGCAGCAGGCCACTTGTGTAAACTTATTAGGGGCGAAGGGGTTTATGGTTCAATTTACCCCTAATTTTACTCTAGTATATAAGTTAAAATCTAAAAAACTATTATTTCATTGTTTCAAACAAAAAGTATGAGAGAGCCTCCAAATTATCTGCCCAGTCCGGCCGGGGGAGCTGCAGTCGTCCGCATGCCGCCGCCGTTTGTGGTGGCCGAAACTTCGAAAAGTTGCGACTTTCGGGCTCCGTTCGTCGAGCTGAATCCAAATCCGAGACAGAATTTTCACGAAAATCCCTCTAAACGCGTAGATTTGAAAAAAGAAAATAGAGGTATTCTATTTTATTTATTTTTACCTTTCGGCCTTTGAATCCTCTTTTTTTTTATTTGTTCGGTTCGAACAAGTGATAAATCTCTCGTTTTTTTATTTTTTCCCAAAAGGCCCCTTTTTACATCCGATTTTTGGGATTTTTATAACCTTACAAAAACTTAAAATATTACAACTTGCATGTATACCCACTTGTCTACTTGGTTGATTTTAGACTCGAAATGATATCTACATTTTTGCAGATCTGACTTGGGCGGTGTCGATGACAGAGTGGGCAGTGGAGGCTGGGGGTGTCGTGCGTGGCCACTGACGTCGCGCGTGGTGGCCACGCGTGCGAGTGACTGGGCACAAGAGTGGCGGCAATGGCTGGTAGTTTAGGGTATTAGGGTTTTTTTGGTTTAAGGGTATTTAGGGTAATTGGGGCATTAAAATGGGTATTTTTGTAATATGGGGTATTTAGGTTATTTTTGTAATATGAGGTATTTGGGTTATTTTTAATTATAATTGGGTCACGGGTTATGGGTTTTTGGGTGTGTTTAATGGGTTTAATTGGGTATGGGCCCCGGACGGAAATGGGTACTACAACTGCCCCTCTTTGTACATTGCCGTGTAACAGGAATAGAGCAAAGACAAAAGAAGTCGGTAAATTTTGATGCAGAGCTTGGCTCGTAGACTTCTTTTGCATTTTTTCCAAATGCACAGGGATCAACGATTTTGAGTTGCCTTTACCGGTAGCTGTTTGCTCCGGGCTAGTTTTACCATCCCCTGAGTAAAATCAATTTGTACCAATCGTGACATTGGATTTTTCAAAGGATTTATTTTCCTTCGACCATTCGTGAAAATAAATTTTTAATGGTCATTTAAATTATCCATTATCTTAAACTTCACCGTGTTTAAGCACGTTGTTCCAACATTTCTGCTGGACTTGTCAAAATCTTTGATCCAGCTGCATCAATGACGAAGAGACAAGATATAAATTTGGTTCATTCATCCCATCAATGGAAGGACAGAATCAGATAACAGCACTTAGGTCTTATTACGCACTCAACGATAGAGTAAGAATAAGCAGCACCTTGAGCCTAGCCACACCATCAACGGATGAACATGATCAAATATCAGCAACTTGGATTCTACCACACTATCAACGGAGAAACAGAATTGAATAATAGCAACTCAAACCTTACTACACCATCAACGGAGGACCAGGAATGAACAACCACTTGGACCTTACTACGCCCTTAACGGTGGAGTAAGAACGAATCTTGAACCTAGCCACACTATCAACGGAAGAACATGATCGGATAACTTGGATTCTACCGCGCCATCAACGGAGAAGCATAATCTGGATAACAACAACTCAAACCTTACTACACTATCAACGGAGGAGCAAGAATGAACAACAACTTAGACTTTACTACACCCTTAACAGCGGAGTAAGAACGAACAACAACTTGAACCCAACCACACCATCAACGGAGGGACATGATCGAATAACTTAGACTCTACCACACCATCAACGGAGAAGTAGAATCTAGATAACAACAAATCAAACCTTACTACACCATCAACGGAAGATCATGAATGAACATCAACTTGAACCTTACTACGCCTTCAATGGCGGAGTAAGAATGAATGATTTAGACTCTACCACACCATCAATGAAGAAGCAGAATCTGGATAACAGCAACTCAAACCTCACTACACCATCAACGGAGGGGTAGGAATGAACATTAACTTGAACATTACTGCGCCATCAAAGACGGTGTAAGAACGAACGACAACATAAACCCAGCTACACCATCAACGAAAGAACTGGATCGGGTAACTTGGATTCTACCACGCCATCAACGAAGAAGCAGAATCTGGATAACAACAAATCAAACCTTACTACACCATCAATGGAGAAGCAGAGATGAGCCGTAATTTAGACCTTAGTACACCCTCAAAGATAGAGTAAGAACGAACGGTAACTTGAACCCATCCACACCATCAACGGAGAGACAGGATCGAATAACTTGGACTCTACTACACCATCAATAGAGGAGCAGAATCTGGATAACAGTAATTTAAGCCTTACTACGCCCTAAACGGCGGAGTAAGAATGAACAACAACTTAAACCTAGCCACACCATCAACAGAGGGACATGATCCGATATCAGTGACTTAGACCTGGCTACACCATCAACAGAGGAACCAGATCGGATGATAATAACTTGGACCTAACCACTCATGAACGAAGGGGCAGGATCGAAGGATAAGGCTTTAATTTTTTGATTTTTTTATTTTTTGAGTTATAATTGTAAGAAAGAGATAATATCAGGGGCAAAAGTTTTGTCTTAGCTGCACCATCGACAACAACGCGCGATATGCAAAATGATAGATCTGCTACATTACCAACAAGGAAGCTGAATCTATACTAAATTGGTCTACCAACATTGCCGGAAGCAAAATTTGGAAAAAAAATCAGCTCTGCTACTTTGTGACGAGAATCATGACCTGAAAAGGAAGAAAAACATTAATTAGTAATTGTGCAAAATTTAGCCATTGTTATCTGAATGTTTAAGCTTTTCTGCATATTCGGCCTTCTTTGGGCTAGAAACTGATCATTATGTTATTGCCCCCGCAATTGAGGTTCTTTGGTCTCTTCCTTGGACCTGTTTGTGTGTTTATACCAAAAATGAATGCCCCTAAATTTATGCCTAATGTGCATGTTTAACCTAACTGCATGATAAATCGTATGAATGTATGATATATGCATTTAATGTTAAATGGTCCTAATAAATGTGTGAATGGTTTTTTTGCCCCTTAGAGGGATGCCCCCTGACTATCTGTTGTTTGGATTGAGTTCTCGGTCCTGTATTGCGAATATGCCCTCAATTTTCCTCGGCTTTGATCATGTCCCTGTGGAGTTATGTTTTTGTGTGTATGACCTCTTACAGAAACACTTTGCAGCAGATTTAAACTTTGGAAAATTATGATGCCTATGATCAGGTTAAATTAGGGCGCAAGTCATATAGATTTTGACTCACATTATTCATGGGTACGATCAAATTAATTTAAACAAAAGGTATATTCATTAAACCTTGAAGTTTTTAGCTTGTATAAAAGGCTTTCACTGCCATTGAGCTTAGGCAACGAGGTACACAAAAAACATTTCTTTGAAAGAGACGAAAACTACAAGAGAACCTATTATAATCACAATAGTTCAACAACCAGTCTAGTCCAAATAGTCAAAATGAGGTATGCCCAAATCCATACATCGAGAATTTTAGTTACCCTTCATGCTTTTGTAGGGGATGTCCGGTCGTATCCGGCCCTGTAGAGTTTTTGATACTTAGGACACCAAGCTTGAAGTACTTTTCCACTAGCCTTTTAAAGCCCCAACAGTTCTCGATTGTATGGTCAACTTGTCTGGCATGGTAATCACATCTTGCATTGGGGTCATACCATTTAGGAAACGGAGGTTGCATCAGAGCCTGGTGTAAGGTGCCACTATATGAGCATTAAGTATATCTTTGTACAGGTCTGCGTATGAAATTGACAATAGGGTGAACTCCTGTTTTTCAGTGTTCTTCATTTGAACATAGTCTTGGCTTGAAGAACCTTGGGCACTTGCAGCTTTGGTTTGTATCACTGTCGTCGGCTTTGCATAATTAAATTATAGACACTTGAAGTATTTACTTCATTGTCCCTTTTTGCATATGATGTCATCTTGTGGGATGAACTCCCTTAGCCGTTGATTTTGTCATTCTTAACAGCATTCTCGATAAGCTCACCAGATAAGACTAGATCGACAAATTTGGTAGTTGCATTTCCTATAAGGTGATCCAAAATTGGGCATTCCAATGTTTGGATAAATATAACCATTGTTTCATTCTCACAGAGTCAGGGTTGAACTTGGGTAGCTACATCTCTCAAACGTTGAGCGTATTGTCTAAAGCTTTTATTAGACTTATACTTCATGTGTTGCAGAGTCCAACGGTCTGGCACCATATCACTGACGTGTTGTATTGCACTAGAGAAGCTTTGGCCAAGTCTTTTCACGATTTTATCTAGTGACGACTTAGTTGATTATACCATCTGGTGGCAGGTCCGACTAGGCTATCTTAAATGCAGTGGATCAATAACTTGTCATCTCTACCATATCCCGTCACTCTTCAGCAAAACATAGTAAGATGAGCATGGGGACAACTCGTCCCATCATATTTCTTAAATTTCAGGGCCTTAAACTTAGGGGGTAGTACCAAGTCTGGGACAAGGCTGAGCTCACTAGCATCAAATCCAATGAAGGTGTCTACTGCCTCTATGGCTTTTATCTTTTCCTCGAGTCGCTTGCAACGGTCCTCGATCTCCTTTGTAGTCTCTATCTTTGGTTTCTCAAATTCGACCAATCGATCTATTTTTGAGACAAAGTTTTCAGCTTGATTTCCTCATTGCTTAGCTCCTAATGTAGTGAGTATATTCATAGGGGAAGAGGAACCAACCTAATTGAGTGGTGACTTCCCTCGAGAAAGTATTCTTTGAGGGTCAAGTCGAATATCAGCACGAGGAGGAGTAAACCCTGGAGAATATGCAGGGCCTTCGTTCACATCAACGAGACTTTTTGTAGGATTCGCAACAAAAGCCTCTCCTTGCTCAGGGAGTTTATGTCATAGCATTTGCGCTATTTGGCCTAGCATGTCTTGCTGATATTTCTTGATTTGTTCCACTATGTCTTGCTGGGCCTTAACTAACCGGTCTTCCATCTTCTTAGCCAAATCTGCTTGCATGTCTATTTGAATTTGTTCAATGCGGTCTAATCTGTCTTCATTCGTCATTTTGGTCTTGCGTCGAGTTCCGTAGTGGTGCTGAATTGGTTGACTTTTTGCTCTATCCAGTATCACTGTCATGGGGCATCCCAAGGATTAGTCTTAAAATCTTTAAGAATGAATTCATGTAAATGCAAGGTGCATGTCCTAGATGCGGAGGTACTAATTCAAAAATGGTTCTCGCGGTTCAACCTTCAAACTCACGGGATTCGTTCGTAACTTTGAATGTTGCATTGATATCTAGGGTACTAGATTTTCTCCCGATGATGAATTTTTCAAATTGGGAACTAGTCGTGAATCAGTACTTCGTGCTAATGAAATGCAAGAAATTAAAAATGATGGTGTCATACAATTAATGCAAAATAAATTTAACATGATGCGATCAAAAAAGAAACGAGGTTAGTTTGGATAAAAATAATCAAATAAATAAATTAATAAGGTAAAAAATAAAATAGATAAAAAATGTACAAAAAGAATAAATAATGGCACCAAAGCCTAAAAGGGTAACCGCTAAACGGGCAGGGTTTCGCATGGTTTAAAAGGTTGGCTCCTATGACTCACTATATTAGGTTCAGATCTAAAGTAGAGGGTACCCTAACTGTTGCTAGGACATCGATTCGGGAAGATACATTTCTCTAGGTCTGTACGGAGATGAAGATCTCACGGAGACAAAGGTATCGATGTATTCCGGAAGTGATCCACTATCCTGCACGGAGGCGATACCCCACGAAGGCGTAGTTTCTCACTCTTATTTACAAGGGACAAAGCTCGGGTATAGAGCTCGTGATATGCAAAACCATGAAAAATAGTTTTTTTTTTAATTTTAAAAATTTTAAAAGAATGGATCACAAAATAAATCAAACTAAATTTAGAGTTTCCACTCGTTAAGACAAAAAGTAATCGACTTGTGGCTCGACTCTGTTAAAAAAATTTCTCAGCGGAGTCGCCAACTGTAACAACGGATCCGCCCCCGGAGGGTAGCTCGACGCGTTCTTACGAAAAAATATGTTTAAGAATGGAATGGAGTCGCCATCGGCTACTTCGGTAGCCGGGCACCGTTAAAATTCAACCAGAGATTCAAAAAAAGTTTGGGTTTGAGAGTCAGTTACGTGTGGGGACGGATGAGCACCCCCACAACGCCCAAAATTGGTACCGAGTCGATTACTTAACGTCTTAACGAGGAAATTAAGAATTCAAATTTAGCTTAAAATTTGTGATCCCTTAAAATATTTAAAAGAATATTCCTTTGTATGAAAGAAATTCACACCAAACACCCGGAAAGCGGAAAGCAACACCTCTTACGTCTGATGCGTGTTTTTCACGAGAACCCCTAACAAAAGTTTAAAATTTGATCAAAACAATGTACAAAATATATACACACATATGTATATTTAAAAGAATATTTTTTGTAGGAAAGAAATTTACACCCCTACACCCAGGGCATAATTTCTGTTAGATTCCAAACAAAAGGAACCTATTTTGAAAATCAAAATTTAAAATGATATTCTATGATAGAGACTAACGGAAAGCGGCACCCCTTACGTCTGGGGTACGTTTTTCACGAGAACCCCTAACAAAAGTTTAACTTTAAAATCGTTTAAAATGAATGAATATAAAATGTATATATATACATTCATATAAACAAAAAATATGTATGAAACTCTAAATGAGTAAATAATAATAATGATAATAATAATATTGTACATATATTTAATATACATAATATATTAAACGTATTAAAAACAATAAACATATATGTATAAATATAACATACATAATATATATATATACACATAATATACTATATGTAATAAGGAAAATAAAAATATGTATACATAATAATAATAATAAGAAACAAAAAATAGTGGTCAAATTTAAAGGAAAAGAAACTTGAGGAGTAAAAAAGGGGACTAAATTGAAAAGAAATGAAAGAGGAAGGCTTGCGAAGATAGAAAAAATGGGGCGGAGGGACTATACGCGGTATTTAACCATTCAAAACCGGATTAAAACTGATTTAGTGACCAATTCGCAAAGCTCTTAAAAGTTGCAGAGAGTAAGAATGCAAATAACCCATGCGACAGGCCACTTGTGTAAACTTATTAGGGGCGGGGGGGGTTTTATGGTGCAATTTACCCCTAATTTTACTATAGTATATAACTTAAAATCTAAAAAAAAACCCTATTATTTCATTGTTTAAAACAAAAAGTATGAGAGAGCCTCCAAATTATCTGCCCAGTCTGGCCGGGGGAGCTGCCGCTATATGCCGGCGGTGGTGCCGCCATTCGTGGTGGCCGAAACTTCGAAAAGTCGCGACTTTCGGGCTCTGTTCGTCGAGTTGAATCCAAATCTGATACTGGATTTTTACAAAAATCCCTCTAAACGCGTAGATCTAAAAAAAGAAAACAGAGGTATTCTATTTTATTTATTTTTACCTTTCGGCCTTTGAATCCTTTTTTTTATTTGTTCGGTTCGAACAAGTGATAAATCTCCTGATTTTTTATTTTTTTTTGAAAAATGCCCATTTTTACATCCGATTTTGGGGTTTTTATAACCCTACAAAAACTTAAAATATTACAACTTGCATGTACACCCACTTGTCTACTTGGTTGATTTTAGACTTGAAATGATATCTACTTTTTTGCAGATCTAACTTGGGCAGTGGCGATGACAGAGTGGGCGGTGGAGGCTGGGGGTGTCTCGCGTGGTGGCCACGTGCACGAGTGATTGAGCACAAGAGCGGAGGCAATGGCCAGTAGTTTAGGGTATTAGGTTTTTTTGGGTTTAAGGGTATTTTGGGTAATTGAGGTATTAAAATGGGTATTTTTGTAATATGGGGTATTTGGGTTATTTTTAATTATAATTGGGTCATGGGTTATAGGTTTTGGGTGTGTTTAATGGGTTTAATTGGGTATGAGACACTGACAGAAATTGGTACTACAATTTTATTTCACTGTAGATGCATAAAATAATTATCTATACAAATAATATTTTATTAAAAATAAATAAAGTTTAAGTACTCAAATTATACTCTTTTTCCAGACAGGTGCTCAAAGTATTTTTCGGGCCAAACATGTGCCTAACGTTTTCAAAGTTTTCATTTAGGTGCCTCGCCGTTACTATTCATTAATTTTCACCATTAACTTCTGTTATTTGACACGTGTCGACTTCTTAAAGTTACGAAATTATATTTAAAAATAAATAAAAATTAATAAAATAAAATAACCCCAAGTTTCACAAAATAGCCAAAAGTTTTGAAACCCCTAACACCCAAAAATCCAAATCTCGATTTGACATGATTTCGCTGTCGATTGTCATGGTGCCGCCCATCACATCTGTCGATGGACCATCACGACCATTTACCCCACCACCTTGTCGTCGAAAATCGACTGACGCCGTACGAAACATCAAAATCTTTGAATAGTTCATTCGAATAATTCACGATTAACGACGATATAACGAATGATGAGCGGTGTGTGGGTCGTTCAACAAGGGGATGTCGCTTCATTCTATCACCGGAAACGTGACCAACGCCGGTGAGAGTGGCCAGATTTGGGGTTAGAGATTTGGGGACTATTTTAGGATTATTTGAAAATTTTAAGATATTTTAAAAAATCTAATTTATTTTTTAAAAAAATAAAATTAAAAAAATATTTAATACTGTCATGTGTCATGTTTGTATTAGCTAACGTAATTTTTTAACGACTATTAACAATAAAACACCTAAATAGAAACTTTAAAAATATTAAATACATGTTTAGCCTAAAAAAATATTTTAAACACATATCTAAAAAAAAAATACACTTATTTGTCACTTAAGTAAGCTGATAAATAAAGCACAAGTATTTCTGGGGACCATCCGAAAATAAAAAATAGCATGTGATTGAGGGGCCCAAAGGGCCAAAAGCTGCTCCTTGCTTAATGCTGATTTTATATTATTTTTGGGGGGCATCGCTTTTGCTGCTTTTCTTCTACTACTTCCCGCAAACTTCTTCACCGTCCATACTTTCAGCATTTTTATTATTAATTAGTGCTACAATAATATTTTAAAAAGTAATATTAAATTTTTTTTATATAAAAAAATAAATCTAATAAGCATTTATGATTATTGAACCAATGAGTGAATCTCTTTCACAATTTTCTGTTATTTGTTATTTTCATAAATTTTTAAAATCTCCTTTAGCCTTGTCCTAGCTGGCATCTCTTTGGCTAAACAGCTATTAATGCTCTATTATAAAACAATAAATGGTAAAAATACACCCTAAGTCACTTAATTATAGGTTTATTAATAAATATCACTTTTCTTCTTAAACTAACAATTTAAGCACTTAATTAAATTTTTGTTACAAACAAATCATTTTGTTGTTAGAAATTAAAACATGGTCTAGTGTAATAAATAATTTAGTCTCCAAAACAATTACATTCTATCAATTTGGTCCTAATTAAAAAATAATTCAATAAATTTAATACTTCATGCTTAAAAATTTCGATATCGCACCTCCTGACATACGACTTCTTGCCATACTTTATGCTACTATCCATCACCTCGATAATCGCCAGATGTGATAGGCCGATAGACATTGTCACTTCACTACTAGACAAACTGATAGACTAATTGAACATACCCAATATGACCTTAACGTCGCTTGCTAGTAGACACATGCACTTCACTAATGTTTTTTTTAATATGAAGGGTTAAATTTATTGAATTACTTCGAATTAGGACCAAGTTAATAGAATGCATAAATTTTGGGAACTAAAGTTGTTATTATACCAAGTCGTTTGTTTCAATTTTAACAACAAAATGACATGTTTGTAATGAAAATTTAATTGAGGGACTAAATTAATACTTTTAGATGTAAAATGGCTTGTTTGTTACCAAACCTGTGATTAAGTGACTTATAGTTTATTTTACCCGGTAAAAAACTATTTATGTTTTTATTCCTATATAACTCTTAGCTAATGTTTCAAAATCAAAATGTAATAATGATGATAAAAGGATAGGTTAAGAAGTTTTTTGGTAAGATAAAAACTATCTTAATTTTAAAAAAAATGGTAAAATGTCGATGATTTAGTTTAGTTTGATTGATATATAACTATATAATGTATAAGAGAACATGAGATTGAGCATGTTTAAGCCTCAATATAATTTGATTTATAGGTGACGAAGAATATGAATAGTATAAACATTATATCAAACTGTATATCAGTGTATACATTAATAGTATATATCTTTATGTATCATTGATTCTAAAATTTTCCGAAGTTTAAACATTAATACCCATCAAATTAACCATCAATTGTTACATTTAAAGTTGGTCGAAATTTTGAACATATAAAAAAGCAATAGATATTGTTTTAGCAAATGCACTACACTAATGACATTGGTCGGTGAAATCTTTTTAAAAATCCTGGTTTTCTTTTGAACCAAGCACTAGCTTTAGCATCGTAGATGCTTCAATTCTGATCCAAATAAATGAACCTCGCTATTGTTACGTGCTTACAAATGTAAGCAATCTTTTATTCTATGTGGTCAGGGTGCAGTCTCTCTTACCACTTATTAACGCAACCTCAATAATAATAAATATATTAAAAGTTGTTTAACCCATTTTGTCCAGCCTGGTACCCATTACCTACCCAAAACCCGGTACCCATTACCTACCCAATACACATTACAAACTAGGGGTGTGCATTCGGTTAATTCGGTCGGTGGCCGAACCGAATTAACCATAACCGAATTAACCAAAATTTTTAGAACTTTAACCGTTAACCGAACCGAATTAGCCTTAACTGAATTAACCGAACCGAACTTATTTCGGTTAATTCGGTTGGTTTTCGAATTAACCGAAATTTGTTATAAAATTTTGGGTAAATTACACATTTGGTCATTAAATTATGCTAAAATGACCTTTTTAGTCACTAAACTTTTATTTTATACTAATTTGATAAAAGTTTAATGAACATTTTATAATATATCAAAAAATTAATGATCATTTATAATTTTTAAAAGTTCAATGACCAAAAAAATATATGTAATATATATAATATTTAATATATAATAATTTCGATTAATTTGGTTAATTAACCGAATTTCCAAAAAAAATTAACCGTTAACCGAACCTACCTAAAATTAACCGAAAAAAATTCGGTTCGGTCGGTTAATTCGGTTAAAACCGAATAATGCACACCCCTATTACAAACCCAAAATTAACTCACCCTAAATATCAAAGCCCACATTGACCAAGCCCAATACCTATATCCATGATTTAACCCATATCTGGTTACAAACCCGACCCGGACATAACAAAACCCTAACCTTAATCCCTTACCAGCCCTGGCCGCCAACCCCTCATCTTCCATCGCGCGTGGCCGCCACACGCGGCTTTTCGAATACCGCGTGGCTGCCACGCGCGCGCCCATTGGTTGTCCCCACTGCCCATCGGCAACTTGCCTGACCACCGCCCAAAGCCGCTGTCAGACCTGCAACAAAGAAAGAAGCATTATTATCCAAGATCATATCAGATAAACAAGTTGCATCAGATAAACAACTTGTAAAACCTATTTTTTCGGGCATAAAACGACCTGAATATGAGTTGTAATTTTTTTTTACGGATGGAAAACTTGGAAATAAAAAATAACAAAAGGTTTGTTCGAATCTTCAGCCCAGTAACACCAACCAAACAGAGGTAATAAAAGACTCATTTCGTTTCTTGTTATTTAAAAAAAACAAATAAAAAACAAAGAAAATAGTGTTAGAATAAAAAAACATTCGAATAAAACCTAGATCTACGGGTCTAGAGAAGTATTTAGAAAAAACTAACTCAAAAAACGAGATTAGCGTTAAAAAATGCATACCTCGGGGTATCTTGGGCGTCTACGGCCGCCGGTGATCCACGGTGGACGGCCACCACTGCCCAAGGTCGGCCAAGGGTCTAGTTGAGAGGATTTGGGGCTGGTTTCTTTAATAAAACTAGTAGAATGAAATTTTTAGGGTAAAAAAAACAGATAAATAGGGTGTTGAAACGACGTCGTTTTTGGGCGCCTGAGTTCGGCCCAAAACGACGCTGTTTTGATTGATATACGGGTGCAACCCAACCTACTCCTAAAGTCCGCGTACAAGAAATAAACGGGTAAATCACCGTTCCAGTCCTTCCACATGGGATATTACCCTTTAAGGCCTTGAATGTTTAATTTTCTTTGCAATTCGGTCGCAGGTTTAATTAAATCAGTTTTAAATTGGTAAAATTACCTGTTTAATCCTTAGAAGTTTTGGAAGCTTTGTAATCTGGTCCTAAAATCAGTTTTAATCATGCTAAATGGAATAATTCGAATTTGGTCCCTGGACTTTGTATATAAATTCACTTCAACTCTTTACTATTATTTTTATTTATATTTGAGGCTTTTTTATTATTTGTTATTTATATAACATAGTATATAATATAGTGTACCATATAAGTATGTATATATTCATGTAACATATGTAATATATGTAGGATATTATATATAAGATATTATTTATGTATTTAAGTATATATAATATAGTATTTATGTATATATAGTAATTTATTTGTTTTATTTTACTATTTCATACTTATATTATTTACATTAATTTTATATTATTTGTCATTTCACGTAAATACTATATATATAATTTTGCCCTCATTATTCCGATATTTCTATTAGGAGTGTCATCCCGGCCTCCGGGTGGCATCTCCTCTGAATATCGTGGATACAAAGGCCAGTTTTGGATTCATCGCACATATTTAACCTTTTTTTTTTATCTTTTTTACTTTTTATTTATCATTTATTTATTTATTTATTTTCCTTTAATAATTATCGTGTATAGTATTCTGCCTCATTATTCCGATATTTCTACTAAAAGTGTCATCCCGGCCTCCGGGTGGCATCTCCTTTGAATGTCGTGAATACCAAAGCGGATTTAAACTATTATTCATTTTGAGAAATTAATCATTAAATTAAATCAATTTTTTACTTTCCTTAAATAAATATAATGCGAACTTTTAGGTACCAATTTTGGTCGTAGTGGGGGTGCTAACCCTTCCCCACTCGTAACCAACTCTTGAGTTCATCTCTGGTTATCTTTTTGGTGTCCGGCCTACCAAAAAGTTGCTGGTGGCGACTCCACCTTTTGTTTTTAAAAAATTTAACGGTACTCTATTGGGAGTGTCATCCCGGTCTCTGGGTGTCATCTCCTTTGGTGCCGCAAAACATTTCAAACCTAATATTCAAAAAGAAAAAAAAGGGTCGCAACAGCTTGGCGACTCTGCCGGGGAGATATTTTGTTTTCAAAAAAAAAAGAGTTAGGCCTTAGTCTGGGTTCGCATTGGAATTATTAAGGAAATTTTAAATTTAAATTCAATTTAATTTTTAATTTTCATCTCTGTTTGATATGAACTGTCATCATACATTAGTGTTAGAACCCTTAAGTAGGAGGGAGTACTTCGCTTCGTGTTTCACCTCCGTACAGTGTTGTACCTCGCTTCCAGTGTACCGGTCCTTATATTTCGTGGGATTTTCACCTCCGTATGGTATAAGGGTCGTATTCCCCCGAATTGATATCCCATCGACAGTTCGAGTACCCTTACTCCGCATATAATGAACCATAGTATCCACCCTTTAACCACGTCGTTACTCTGCCCGTTTAGGAATAGCCCTTTTTAGGTTTTGCTTTGTTTTTTTGTGTGTTTATATTCCCTGTATATTTCAATTATTATTCACCATTCATTTTATTTATCTAATTATTCTGTTACACTGACCCGTTTTCTCTGTTGTTTTATTTTCATTTTTTCTGCATTCGTATTGCATTGCATATCATACATAGGTGTTGATTCAAGAGAAATCCAGTTTAGAAGGCGTTCAATATGGAATGGGGTTCTGTAATGACAAAAGCGATAATGCTACAGTTTAGGGATGGTCCGAGCATATGCAGATGAAAAAAGGAGACAATCTGGCATCATGACAATATGACGGCATTTGGATTCAAGTATGAAACAGAGCTTCCAACAAGAGTTTGGCGACATAGCTCTCTTATTAGATGTGCAAAATGACATATATTTGTTCAGGGCCTTAGTGTAATTCTGGAACCCAGGGTATAACTGTTTCACTTTCGGGGAGGTAGACCTGACTCCAACCATCGAAGAGTATTCTGCTTTACTTCGTTGTCCGAAAATCAAGGAGGGGGAATCTACATCAAACCTATAGATTCACCGTCTTTCACAGAGAATTTGGTAAACATCACTGGGATGAGTAAGGAATAGTTCAAAGGGAAGATTCTAAGGAAAAGAAAGGCCGATTGCATACATTGGGCGAACATTCGAGACTTAATTCACCAACACCCATATCTGCCAAAGAAGATGTACCTATTTGCTTTTAGTATTTACGGCATGGTCATCTTTTCGAAGATCGTGGGAAACATAGATTATGCCACAATAGATTTATTTGAGAAGTTAAAAAAATGGATCAACCCAGTTCCAACCATTCTAGTAAAGACTTTTCGATCATTAAGCGCGTGCAAAAAAAATGAGAGAAGGTAGATTCCTGGATACGTTCCGTTGTTAGAAATTTGGATTCGGAGTCACTTATGAGATTTGAAATATTCTCACTGGATGTGCCTCACCACCTTCTCTCCTATAAGATTTTTTAGAAGAATACCGAGCTGAAACCATGACCGAGGATCAATGGATGGCTAGCTTTCAAGACCAAATATTGTTAGATATAAGTCACATTGGCTAATATTGAGTAACTTTCTCTATCGTTGTGGGGAATACGATTGGGTGCCTTTGCTAGGAATTTGGGGGAATAAGTGGATATTGTCCCTTACTCGTGTAACGCCAATATGGCTCGATGCAGTTTGTTCCTGCCACTTACAGGTTGAACACGTCAGACTTCAATTATGAGGGAAATAGCTACAAAATGTAGGTCTAAAAGATAAGCCTTTCGTGGAAGCGTATGTATATAGTCGAAGTTTACAGAGGTGATTCACCTTCCGCCCCCGGGTACGAGCAGTGGAGACATAGCCGAGTTATGATACCATTCATCGTGCAAACCTATGAGTTGTCTGGACCATGAAAGAACATATGGAAGAGGTTTCGTCAGACTTGGAAAAGGCTAAGAGAGCCCATCAAAATGAGGTATGAGCCTTAGAAAAGCATATCGCTGACCTGGAAGCAGCAAATTACCTGACCTCTATAGATGTAGAGAAGTACGAGCGGCAAGAGAAAGACCTCCTGAAACAGAAGAAAATCCTCAAAGCTGATCATAAAGACTTGAGGGAAGAGTGGATGGAGCTGAAACAGAACCTGCAGAGAGATGGTTTGGGCACCACCGCCAAAAAATTGACCGCTAAGCTGAAAAAAGAAAGAAATAGGACAAATAGCTATGCTCAGAGATATGAAGCTGAGCTTCAACAGGTAGACAGAAAGACAAATGAGCTAGAAACCATTACTCAAGAATTGGCCGCCAGTCGGGCTCAAAACTAGGGACTAAAAGCTCAGAACGAGGAATTTGAAGCCCAAATTCTGCAGTTGGAAGGATTTCTACAAGAATATCACAACCAAGACAAAGTTGCTGCACTAAACCTTTGTGCAAGAAGAAAATGAGTTGTTAAGGGCTAAAATGACTGAACTTGAGGATGCTCTCTGTGACTGCAAGGAGAGGCTGGTGTCTTTTGAAGGAGCCTTACAGGAAGATAATCGTCGAATAATGTATGGACTCCAACAGGCCGGTCAGCTAATCCGAGATCAGCATAGAGTGATGACAGATGCTATGGTGCAAGTACATGGGGTAGCCCGATACATTCAAGGCTTGGCCCGTGAAATACGTGAGCTAGGTGCACGCGTCAGTTCAGAATCAAAGTTGGGATCCCGGATGTATGCTATGCTTCAAGAAGTAGAAGTCTTAGGGATGGAAGCTAGTCGCTATCTGTAAATGTGTTATTTTTACTTTTTGTAACTAGACTTCTTCATCTAATGAAAGTCTTTTTAAGGACTACTTGTGAATCAACACCTACAGGTGCATTCATTCTTGCATAACGTCATCATTGATTTTTGTTCTCTAATAAAGCTTTCACTTTAGCATTGTTTGCACCTTCTATTTTGTAAATTAACACATTCATTGCATTAAACACATTGTTAATGGAGAGAAGATATTCATCTCAGAGTGAGGTAGTAGAAAAGACAAGAAAATAATCTCACTGGTACAACTTCAAATTCATGGACAACTTAGTGGCTAGAGTAGAGAATCTTGAGAAACTTTAGGACAGCTGATCGAGATCCAAAGAGAAATGATGACACATATAAATAAATCTCAAGAAGAATTCAGAGAGAAAATAATTGAGCTGATGAATATGATGACACACGACATGGCGAAACATTAGGTGCAAGAGTGGAAGGAGTAAGGGATAAAAGTAAATAAATTTCTGCTCAGAACATATTGAAGTTTTGATTTTCTGTCTTATCCATGTTTTGACTACGGCTTGTTAGGACCTCTCTACAACTAGGATTTCCTTTTGACGTAATGCATCGAATCAACTTTGCTATTCTTGGCCCGAGTATAGCAAAGATCTTTTTGTAAAGGGCGTATGTCATGTTTGGTAATTTTTATTCTAATGAAGAATGTATTTTGCTTAACATAAAATGACCTTGAAAGCATGTATATGTATATCTTTTCTCGCCTTTGTAGGTCCCTAGATATCAATTGCAAAATGCGACATTGAGATCAATCGAATATTGTGATAATTGTAAGGTCTAATTTCTACCCTAATAGACTCTGGTCTTTTATGATGAAAAAGCTCCTAAGTTAACCATGTAGAGTTGCTTGAAATTGAAATTCTAAGCGTGGTCTTCTATGCACCAATGGATCAAAATATAAGGAAATAATAAAATGTAAAAAAAGACCACTCATTTGCTCGAAAGCCTGGTAATAAGCATAATTAAAGCCCGGTAATAAGCATGTTAAAGCCTGGTAATAAGCATGTTCAAAGCCTGGTAATAGGCGTGTTCATAAACAAAATATAGTAAGTACACACATGCATCTAGAATTCTATTCTTAGAATGATATTTTTTCACTCTAATGGTTAAACAAGTCTATTTTATTGGATGGAGCAAAATTGAGAATTGAGAATGGGTAGTCTTCTGTAGCAACGCGGTAATCATGAGGATGAACCGAGTCATTTAAGGGAATTTTATGACTTCGAATCGCCATAATATTCAAAGTCTTCACAAACACAAGCTATGATTGGAATGATCACCAAAAGGTTAAATCTGGGATGCTTTTGCACTTGATATTCAGAGCTTTTATTCTTTTTGTTATATTTTAATTTTGGTTTCAAGGTCTGGTATGCTAATCCAAAAGAACATCCTTCATTGGAATGATAATCAGCAAAATTGACATTTTAAACAAAAAGATTTCATTGTATTACTTCAAGAGTAAGCTTCAAGATACAAGGTTGTGGATAAAAATGATCGACCTAACACATAGGGATAACCTGTCGATAATTACAGCGAGAATGATGACAAGAGTACATATGCCAGATAGTTTAGAGATTTAAAGCAAGTTTCTCCCATTCAGAGAAATGAAGATTGAACCATTGACGGGGAAAATATCTCCGAACACAAGGAAAGTTTACAAATCTGAGGCATTTGCTCGCCAGAAGATTGAAGATAGAAGAAGTCTCTATGTGATGGGTCAGTATCGATGAATCAATTGTGCCCAAGGCTGAATAAGGAGAAGTACCGAAGAGGTAATGAGAGTGCATGACAAGAAAATAGTTGAGCCCAAGATCGAATAGGGCAATGATGAGCAAAAGAATGGTACGGGTCCCTATAATAGTACATGAACTAAAAGAGAGTGTTCGCAAAAATGAGAAATGACTCTAGATTAAAAGCGTGTTATGGGACAAATACCCAACTAGTAAGAAGAAGATTGAAGAGCATGCAGCAAAAGAGTGAAGCGAAGAATAAATCTGAGGATGACCTTTCAAAGACCAGGATTTTTTAAAACAACCCTAAAAATATTTCATATCATTCATCATATAGATAGACATCTCTAAGATTAGGAGCATGCTAACTCGCATTATTCAAGTTTCTTGTCTGTTTTTTTGACAGATGTTCAAGAATTAGAGGAAGATCAGATATTTTATGCTTCGCAGTGGAAAAAGCAAATCTCAAAAAAGATTCAAGAATTTTTCATACTCAAACGTTTGTGATTTAATGCCTATGACGGTCAGAAATCGGAGCATCCTTCAAGGTTTTTCAGTCTTCATCTTTCATGGAAGCGGCGTAAACATTTCAACAATCTTGTGACGAGATACCCTTTCATGCCTATGACGATCAGAAATTGGGGTATGATCTTTCAGTCTTCAGCTTTCATGGAAGCAGTGAAAATCATATGGTAGTTTCGAAGCAAGTTACACTTTGATGTCAAGACGGTTAGAACCTGGGGCATCTTTTCAATTTTCCAGTCTTCAACTTTCATGAGAGCAGTGAAATTTTTCTAATAGTCTCGCAGCGAGATGTCATTTTGATGTTAAGACGGTTAGAACCTGGGGCATCCTTTTGATTTTTCTGTCTTTGGCTTTCGGGGAAGCATGGAAAATTATATGGCAATCTCAAAGTGAGTTATTCTTTCGTGCCTATGACGGTCAGAAACCGGGGTACACCATCTAGGGATTTTGTAAACTTTAGCTTTCGGGGAAGTGCAAAAATCTTCTAGTCGCCTTGCAACAAGATACCATTTTATGCCTATGATGATCAGAAATCGGGGTATGATCTTTCAGTTTTCCTGTCTTTATCTTTCATGAAAGTAGTGAAAACTTTTCGGTAATCTTGTAGCGAGATACCCTTTCATGCCTATGACGATAAGAAATCGGGGTATGATCTTTTAGTTTTTGTCTTTATCTTTCATGGAAGCAGCGAAAACCTTTCGACAATCTTGTGACGATATACCTTTTAATGACTATGACGATCAGAAATCGGGGTATGAATTTTCAGTCTTCGACTTTCATGGAAGCAGTGGAAATCATGTGGTAGTTTCGAAGCAAATTACACTTTGATGTCAAGACAGTCAGAACCAGGGGCATCTTTTCAATTTTCCAGTCTTCAACTTTCAAGGGAGCAGCAAAAATTTTCTAATAGTCTCACAGCGAGGTGTTATTTTGATGTCAAGACGGTCAGAACCCGGGGCATCCTTTTGATTTTCTTATCTTTAGCTTTCGGGGAAGCAGGAAAAGTTATAAGGCAATCTCGAAGTGAGTTACTCTTTTATGCCTATGACGGCCAGAAACTGGGGTACACCACCTAGGGATTTTGCAAACTTTAGCGTTCGGGGAAGTAGTAAAAATCTTCTAGTAGTCTTGCAACAAGATACCATTTCATGCCTATGACGATCGAAAATCGGGGTATGATCTTTCAGTTTTCATGTCTTTATCTTTCGTTGAAGCAGTGAAAACCTTCCGGTAATCTTGTAGCGAGATACCCTTTCATGCTTATGACGATCAGAAATCGGGGCATGATCTTGTAATTTTCTAGTCTTCATCATTTTGGAAAATAGTAAAATCTTCTGGCTGCAAGGTATCATACCTATGACGATCAGAAATCGGGGTATGATCTTTAAATTTTTTAGTCTTCAGCCTCTTGTTAAGAAGCGAAGACTCGTGTCACTAGAAAGCCTCCAAACTCCAAGATTTTATCTTCTCAGCAGAGCATTCCGGTTCGAAGAATTCAAGAGAGCCGTCGATGCATATCAACTGAAGATCAAGAAAACAGACGGTGGTCAGAGAAGAACCCTTAGCCTACTCGGACCAAAATGGTCATTCTTTTGTCTTTGCTCTATCCCTGTTACACAACAATGAGCAAAAAGGGGCAGCTGTTATAACCCATTTTGTTCGGGCCTGGTACCCATTACCTACCTAAAACCCGGTGCCCATTACCTACCCAATACACATTACAAACCCAAATTTAACTTACCCCAAATACCAAAGCCCACATTGACCAAGCCCAATACCCATATCCATGATCCAACCCATATTCGGTTACAAACTTGACCCAGACATAACAAAACCCTAACCCTAATCCCTCACCAGCCCTAGCCGCCAACCCCTCATCTTCCCCCGCGCGTGGCCGCCATGCGCGGCTTTTCGAATACCACGTGGCTGCCACGTGCGCTCCCATTGGTTGTCCCCACCGCCCATCGGCAACTTGCCTGGCCACCGCCCAAAGCCGCTGTCAGACCTGCAACAAAGATAGAAGCATTATTATCCAAGATCACATCAGATAGACAAGTTGCATCAGATAATCAACTTGTAAAACCTCTTTTTTTCGAGTAGAAAATGACCTGAATATGAGTTGTAATTTTTTTTTACGAATGAAAAAATTGGAAATAAAAAAGAACACAAGGTTTGTTCGAATCTCCAGCCCAGTAACACCAACCAAACAGAGGTAATAAAAGACTCATTTCGTTTCTTGTTATTTTTAAAAAAATACAAACCTAGATCCACGGTGGACGACCACCACTGCCCAAGGCCGGCCAAGGGTCTAGTTGAGAGGATTTGGGGCTGGTTTCTTTAATAAAACTGGTAGAATGAAATTTTTAGGGTGAAAAAATAGATAAATAGGGTGTTGAAACAACATCGTTTTTGGGCGCCTGAGTTCGGCCCAAAACGATGCCGTTTTGGTTGATATCTGTGTGCAACCCGACCCGCTCCGCACACAATAAATAAACAGGTAAATCACCGTTCCAGTCCTTCCGCATGGGATATTCACCCTTTAAGGCCTTGAATGTTTAATTTTCTTTGCAATTCGGTTAAATCAGTTTTAAATTGGTAAAATTACCTGTTTAATCCCTATAAGTTTTGGAAGCTTTGTAATCTGGTCCTAAAATCAGTTTTAATCATGCTAAATGGAATAATTCGAATTTGGTCCCTGGACTTTGTATATAAATTCATTTCAACTCTTTACTATTATTTTTATTTATATTTGAGGCTTTTTTATTATTTGTTATTTATATAACATAGTATATAGTATAGTGTACCATATAAGTATGTATATATTCATGTAACATATGTAATATATGTAGGATATTATATATAAGATATTATTTATGTATTTAAGTATATATAATATAGTATTTATGTATATATAGTAATTTATTTGTTTTATTTTACTATTTCATACTTATATTATTTACATTAATTTTATATTATTTGTCATTTCACGTAAATACTATATATATAATTTTGCCCTCATTATTCCGATATTTCTATTAAGAGTGTCATCCCGGCCTCGGGTGACATCTCCTCTGAATATCGTGGATACAAAGGCCAGTTTTGGATTCATCGCACATATTTAACCTTTTTTTTAAATCTTTTTTACTTTTTATTTATCATTTATTTACTTATTTATTTTCCTTTAATAATTATCGTGTATAGTATTCTGCCTCATTTTTCCGATATTTCTACTAGGAGTGTCATCCCGGCCTCCGGGTGGCATCTCCTTTGAATGTCGTGAATACCAAAGCGGATTTAAACTATTATTCATTTTGGGAAATTAATCATTAAATTAAATCGAATTTTTACTTTCCTTAAATAAATATAATGCGAACTTTTAGGTACCAATTTTGGGCGTAGTGGGGGTTGCTAACCCTTCCCCACTCGTAACCAACTCCTGAGTCCATCTCTGGTTATCTTTTTGGTGTTCGGCCTACCAAAAAGTGGCCGGTGGCGACTCCACCTTTCGTTTTTAAAAAATTTAAAGGTACTCTATTGGGAGTGTCATCTCCTTTGGTGCCGCAAAATATTTCAAACCTAATCTTCAAAAAGAAAAAAGGGTCCAACAAAAGAAAACATAATTTTGTGATCCAAAATAATTCACGCGTAATTTTAGGAATTATACGTATTTTGTTAGTAAAGTTGCCTTTCAGGTTATTAACTAAATCGTTCATGTAAGATCTATTAATGGGTCGAATGATAAAAAGTGTTCATGTTATTCTATTTTGTATGAATTCAAATTTTAATATTTGTCTTGAAAATATAACATGTCTCAACTTAAAAAAAATTAAACCATTCATGTACATACATATACATATATATATATATATATATATGACCATTTAATCAAAATTGTATACCATTTGACATATCCTATCACAAAATGTTGTTTCGAGTCATTGTATTACATATACAAAGGAGAAGTTAAATAAATAATAATAAGAGCAAATGAAGAAGTTAAACACGTTTAATTAAATAAATTTGTTAATTCATTTTAAAACTTCTAAAAGGTTAAAACAAATAATGAACCAATGAGATGAAATAGAAAGTTGTAATTGTTAGATAATCAGAAGGAAAATTAGATTTAAACTTTCACAATTTTTATTTTTATCCCTAATATGTGTTAACGTGCAACACTAACGTAATCACTATTGCAACTAAAAACGGGGATAGAAGTTAGAGATCTTATAGAAAAAAATTGGCCACTATTAGTTATTAGACTTTTGCCTTTCATGCTTATTCTCCCTAAGAAAACACATCACATGGCATCTTTTAACTCTAGAATTTATTATCTTTAAATACAACTAATTATTTGATCTAATTAATATTTTTAAGAGTTTTGCCAACATTTTGTTTTAGTAATTTCCTAAAAAAATATATCAACTAAATTACTATTTGTTTGCATCAAATTCATCTAAGTATTTTTATGTAGTTTATTTTTAGGATTAATTAATATATTATCTATATTTTAATAATTACATTAAATGTACTTCTTTGATTTAGTGAATAATTTTGTCCATGTAATAATATCAAATCAACAATGTTACATCTCCTTTTTAATTACATCAATTTAAGTCCATATAATATTTTAAAATCAACAATGGTCATCATCCTTTTTTATTTCATAAATTTAACCCTCAAACTCTTAAATTGCATAAATCTCACCATTTGACTATCATTGATTAACAAAACCGTTATTACTAGTCGCATTTTTTCATGACATATGCTATGTTGTTAAATAATAAACAATGTTTGAGTTAGCATGTCCATATGTTATTTTTTAATAAATTAATATGATCCAATAAGATGATGTGGCAATACAATTGACATGATTTTTTAAAAAAATTTATAATTTTAAAATAAATAAATAATTCTAAAGCTCTTTGTTCGTACTACCACGTCATAAAAAATGACATGTCATAAAAATGACCCGACATCATTGACATCGAAAGACAATTGTCGATAACGGTTGGTGTGGAAGCAAATAGCGACGAGATGTACAAAATTTAGCAGCTCTGTCAATCAGCAACAGTCAAAAGGCAATATTGTCTATTGATACAATTTAGGAGTTTGATGGCTAAATTAATGGAATTAAAAAAGAGGAACAACCTTGCCAAGTTTAAAAGACTACATGTGTAAATTGATGCAATTAGAGAAGATAGACAATATTGTTGATTTAAAATCACCTTAGCTAAATAAATAATCTAGGATATTAAAGTCACTAAATCAACAATTAATTATTTTAATGAGGATATTATTAATTTAAATCCAATTTAATTTTACATTAAAAAAAAAAAACAACAACAACAAGGCATCCCTACGTAAAATCTCTTGGTGCATACAAAGCCTTTGTTTGTTTGTTGTCCAAAACAAGAATAATAATGCCTTAGCTTTAGTATTGTAGAGGCTTCAAATTTGATCCAGATAAAGCAGCATTGCTATTGTCACATGCACACAAATCTAAGCAATCTATATCCATGTGGTCATGGTGTAATCCTCCTCCGCACTTATTAATGCAACCTCAACAAATGAACAAATTTGTGATCCAAAATAATCAAGTAATTTTTACGATTTAATTATATATAGTTAGTTAGTCTTAGTAAGGTTTCCTTCCAATCAATATTTCTATTAAAAAAATAGTACATATTTTTTAATTATCCATTCACAAAATGCAATCATTTTATTCTTGAAATCCTATGCAATATATTTATATAAATATAATAAAAATTAATCATCACAATACACAAATAAATAAATTAAAAATTAAAATATATAAATTAAATAAATTTAGACCGAAAATCTATGCATTATATTTATACATGATAACACTTAAATTTATACTAATGATATAATACTTCAACCTTTATCAATTTTGTCAAGTCTAGTTGGTCATGTAAAAATTTAGAATATATTAAAAAATGGAAAATAAAAAAAATGTTGATTTTTTTATAAATTTATATATTTTCGTCGACATTGAAAACTGAAAGATGCTCATTAACAAAAAAAAAAAGTGTATTTCAGAATTTGGCTTTTTCGCGGTATAAAAGGGGGCCAGAGGCTGCTGGGGTGGAAGGGCCAATTTGGTAAGAAAGAAAAAGAAAAACGAAAGGGTTATTAAATTGTTAAAGTCAATTAAACCAAACAAAGGCTCACCGGTGGAAGTCAGAAGCAGTGAAGAAGAAGAAAAGATCGATAGCGGTTGTTACTGTCTCTTCTTTTCTGTTACTCTTTCTTTTGTTTTGTTTATACTTTCAAACCAATTCGTTATAAACTTCGCCACCACTCCAACCACCTCCTCTCCCCTCCCCGCCACGCCACGCTACGCTATTTCCTTTTCCTTCAATCTTAATCTGAGCTCATTAAGCTTGTGGTTGAGATTACTCTGTTCTCAGAGGTATTAAACTGTAAAAGGAATCGAGGCTCTGATTTCTGTTTGTTCATCTGCATTTTGCTTCGGATTTTGTCCTTTTGCTGGCGTTGTTACAAATGGAAGTAGCTGAGAACTGCTCGGTGAAAGTCGCCGTTCATGTTAGGCCGTTAATCGGCCACGAACGAACTCAAGGTTGTAAAGAATGTGTTACCGTTACTAAAGGAAAGCCTCAGGTACTCTGTTCTTAGTTTTATATGTTTTTTATATAAAAATTTGTTTGTTACATTCTTGCATTTTTTATTGCATGCGTGAGTTTTTTTTTTTTAGCTTAACTCAAGTATTATTTCATTTACTCCGTTATATTTTTAGATTTCGGCTTACTAATTATTTGTATTTAATAGTTAAATTTTCTTTTTAATATATTTGTTTCAACGATTTCGACCATTTTCTAGCACACGGTTTTCTTCATATTTGCATGCAAAGCTTGAATATAATTTTTTTTGGAAATCATTTTTTCCTATCAAGACTGGTGAAGATTGAACGGCGAAATTTATCAGTCAATCATGTCTTTTAAATACATGCACGGGAAATCTAAGACTGATTACTAAATTTATCCTGAAACTGTAGTTATTTAAGTGGAAAAGGCTCTGGTAAAGTTCAAGCTTATTTTGAGTAGTATATATAAGTATAGTGAGCAGTGACTCCACCGTATTGAATAGTTTCGCAGGTTTGCAACTAGAAAGCTCGCTAAAGTTGAAAGCATTAATGGAATTATAATTTATTTTGGTTCATAATATTACCTAAAATGATTTTTTTCCTTTGATGAAAAATACTTGAGGAGAAACAAAGAATAATCTTGTTTTTGGCTCTGGGTGTAGGTGCAAATTGGGACACATTCATTTACCTTTGATCATGTTTATGGAAATGGTGCTTCTCCAACAACTTCCATGTTTGACGAATGCGCTGCTCCTCTTGTTGATGGTTTATTCCAAGGATACAATGCTACTGTACTTGCTTATGGCCAGGTAAATTTATTCATTTGATATATGAGACCTGCTCTCAGTTAAATAACCATTTTGAATGTCCTGGTATTTATGTTCATGATTGATTTATGCAATTGTTGCAGACAGGATCTGGGAAAACATATACCATGGGAACAGCCATCAGAAATGGTAGCGAGACAGGATTGATTCCTCAAGTTATGAATTCATTGTTCAAGAAAATTGAAACATCGAAGGATCAAACAGAATTCCAGCTACATGTGTCATTCATAGAGGTACATTACTTCTTACTTGCTCGAGTATTCAATCAGATTACGGAGTCTACCATAGAATATCTTTAACAATTGAAAATATAGTTGGGCTCTTGGATTTATTTTCATATGATTTTCGAGGATTAACCTAATTTGACGGTTTGAATAAGAAGATCCTGAAGGAAGAAGTGAGGGATTTACTGGATTCTGAACCTGCAAGCAAACCTGCTACTCCTAATGGAAATGCTGTGAAAGCCACATTTCCAGGAAGGCCACCCATACAAATTCGTGAATCATCAAATGGAGTTATAACACTAGCTGGATCCACTGAAGTTGCAGTCAATACACTACAAGAAATGGCAGCTTGCCTGATCAGTAAACAGGGCAAGGATCCGTGAAAACAGGGCAACTGAAAGGGTTACACAAATATGAAATAACCAGTCCAGGTAAATGGACCAGATGTTATTCCCTTCACTCTTGGAAGAAATAACAATTGTACTTCTTCCAAAATGAACAGTCGTACTACTGAAAAACAAGATTGCAAGTACAGGCAGTAATCAAATGTAAAAGGAATTTAGAGTTAAAATTCCTTACAAATATGGCATTTACAGAGTGGTCTTGTGATTGGTGATTTTAATTGCCGATTCCTTAATAGTTATATGGCTCTGTGTGTGTATCTCCCTTTTGATTTCTATATCAAATTTTAGCTGCAAAAATGCCCCCAAAATTTTAAGGTAAAGTGGCTTTGAGTCACATTCATAGTCACTAGAAATGCATTATTTCATTTTCTAATTTATCTGCAAATGTTCATGATTTAATGAGGTGTTGTTCTATTCTGCATGATTTAACAGTCGGTCCCATGCCATCTTTACGATCACGTTAGAACAAATGCAAAAAATGCAATTAGTTTCTTCTGTTAATGAAACTCCGGATATAGATATGGGTGAAGAGTATTTATGTGCAAAGCTCCATTTGGTAGATCTTGCTGGATCTGAACGAGCTAAAAGAACAGGTTCTGATGGTCTTCGGTTGAAAGAAGGTTTGTAAATATGCTTATAAACTTGAATACATGCTTCCTGTGTGTGATGGTGATTTTAAATGGTCATTTTATTTTCATGAACAGGAATCCATATTAACAGAGGGCTTCTAGCACTTGGCAATGTAATTAGTGCTCTTGGGGATGAGAAAAAGCGTAAAGAAGGTGCTCATGTTCCTTACCGAGACAGTAAATTGACTCGGCTCTTGCAGGTTAGATTTATTTTAGGTTGATTCATGCAGCAGTTATATGAATCAGTGACATTAAGATATCCAAAAAGTGGCCTTATTTCAAAGTTAATTTTATAGTAGTATCTACCTTTCTCAATTTCTTACACATATTTATGAGGACCGCTTAAAATAAGCAAGTCAAAACAGATTCTAGCACAGATTAATGTGACCATCAAGCCTGGCTGAAGTTAGTATATTTCAGATGCTCTTGATGAACAGTGTTCGTATTTGTAAAGTTTAGAGCTATGCTGTCCACTCATTTTTTCTTCTTTTTTTGCAACTATATTTAATCGGATAAACAGTTATTTGTGGGAGTTGATACAGCAGTATATGGGATTTTGGTTCATGATCTTAAATTAGGAAAGGTAAATTAACTATAAAATTTTGATCTTGTTCTTATTCCTTTTTATTGTCTGATCTGGTATCGTTTATGTCTTTTTCAGGATTCATTGGGTGGAAACAGCAAAACGGTTATGATAGGTAAATCTCAAAATGGTTGATTTATAATGGAATGTTCTTTCCTTGGCAGAATATTATACCATTTTGTTTCTTCACCAGAAAATTGATATCGGTACACTTGAAATCTATGCATGAGTTACTTTGTAACCAAGTTTTTCCTCAGTCTCAAGCTTACATGATGACTAAAGTCTCCATAGGATCTTATCATTCTCAAAGCATACTAATATAACCTTGCTTTTAGGAAGAAATTCTATATGTTTGACACTAAGGTGGCAGAAACAAAAAGCAGAGGGTGCATGGATTTGCGTACATGAAGTCCTGCACTCATCTACTTCCTGCTATTTCTTTAGCTTATGCCTTGTTTGCTTGTTTGTTTGGCCGAGTATCATTGTTTGGTATTTATCAACATTGTTGCTTATGCATATACTCTTGAGAAACCTACGTTTTACTATTCTGCTTCTTGTTCTTTTTATCATGTTTTTCATTCTTGATCTCTCTAGTTTGTATCTTTCTTTTGTTAACATGTTAGGGATTGTTTCTCAAAATTTTGGTTGCTTAAATTCTTTATTCTCCTACTATCTATCATTGTGAAATGTTGATTTTCTTTTCCAGCTTGTATAAGTCCTGCAGACATCAATGCAGAGGAAAGTCTTCATACCCTGAAATATGCTAACCGTGCTCGCAATATCCAGAATAAGCCTGTTGTAAGTTTTTAGGCTGTTTTATTATGACTGCATTTGTTGTAATTCTATCCTACTATTCTGTTCCCCTTTTGTTTTCTTTAAAGGTTTTGGATTGCATCATTTTGTTAGATCATAGATGATCACCTGAAAGGCCTGCATTTATTCTACAGGTTAATAGAGATTTAGTATCCAATGAGATGCAAAAAATGCGTCAGCAGCTACAGTACTTACAAGCAGAACTTTGTGCTCGAGGAGGGTCTACTTCAGATATACAGGTATTTTTACTGATATATATGAACGTACTGATTTATAAATAATTTTTTATTTGGAGATATTAAAACAGTGGTGCATAAAATATCTCTTAACAGAGTCTCAAAGAAAAGATTACTTGGCTGGAGACTACTAATGAGGATCTTCGCCGAGAACTTCATGACTACATGAGCAAACTTGCAGTTGTAGAGTGTTGTGAAACTGGTGCTCAAGTATGTTGATGGATTATGAAGTTGCTTTTTACAATTTCATTTCCTTGTTTACCTGATTCTTTGCAAAATGATTATAGTATGGTTTAAACTGGATCATATTCCTTGATAATAATTGAATATGTTAACTCATATTTGTTTCATATTAAAGTATCATTCTTAAATGAGAATTGCTAGCTTGGTTGTTATAAAACCAGTTTTTTGTTCTATATATCAGGAAGACCATTCATGTTTTGTGAAAAATGATGGACACAAGAGGGCCATTCAGTGTATGGACTCATCTGATTATCAAATGGATGAAGTTTTGTCAGGTAGTCACTTATTCACTTATTTGGTTGAATATCATAATGTTGGAACTATAACAAATTGTCTTTTACAATGAAAAAAACTATTTTCAATCTCATCTTGTGTTACTAGTGATGCAACAGATAACATCTGTTACTCTGCAACATGAAAAATTCCTTTGGATACTAAACTTCTTCAAAAAATAAAGATGCATTGTTTCTAATAGGAAATTGCTGATTGCTGCAGATGAAAATCCGGAAGAAATTGATGAAGTAGCAAAACAATTGGAGCATGCACTTCAGCAGAATAACATGGATAGAGAATTGAAAGAGTTGAACAAGCGCTTGGAGCAGAAAGAGGTTTCATTTTTGCTTTTCGATTTTTCATGCAGACATAGTTACCAATTAATGAAATATATATAAGTTTGAAACAGAATGTTTATTACTCCAACTGAGATGCATGTTTGACAAGAAAATATATAGTGATCTTTTCTAGGTAGAATCTTTTTCCTGATCCAAGGGAATTGTTCAAGAAATCAAAAGAGATTCTCATATTCAGTCTTATGATTAGTTTTTAAGAAGCATTTGTCTTGTTCAAGAAGCTATGGAAAGGCATTAAGCATGCATCTCTAACAAACTCTTTCCTATCTTCTACAATGGATTTATATGCTTCTGGTAGAGTTCTGGCAGGAACTAAATTGATCTTCTTTCTGCAGTCTGAGATGAAACTTGTTGGAGGAGCTGACACAGAAACACTAAAGCAGCAGTTTCAGAAGAAAATCACAGAACTTGAGGAGGAAAAACAAATTGTGCAGGTAATAAAATAATACCTTCAATTCCTGTTGTTTAAAAGTTTAATATGCCTTTTGCTCCGATGCTAATTTTATATAACACAATGACAGCAAGAAAGAGATCGTTTGTTAGCTGCAGTCGAGAACCGTGCAGCTAATTCTGACTCAAAAATGAAAAAGGCACAAGAGATCAATGTGCAGAAACTAAAGGCACTTGAGGCACAGGTGACAGCATGATACCCAATCATTATACTTCTCTGATAAAATATTCTTTTAATTTCTGACATTTTATTCTACTTCTTTTCTTTCTGATTTCAGATTTCTGATCTCAAGAAGAAACAGGAAAACCAGGTTGAGCTCCTAAAGCAGAAGCAGAGAAGTGAAGAAGCAGCAAAACGGTTGCAAGCAGAAATACAGTACATTAAGGGTCAAAAAGTTCGTTTTTACTTGAGTGATATTTTTATGTTTACATACATTCATTGTGGCACAAAAATCTTATTGTTTTTGGAAACACGCCTTCTCTTATTTGCAGGTTCAATTGCAGCACAAGATAAAACAAGAGGCAGAACAATTTCGCCAATGGAAGGCCAGTCGTGAAAAGGAGTTGTTGCAGGTGTGTCACTTTTCATGAATAACATAATCTAGTTCCAGCCTTCCTTTCTCCTTTCTTTTCACATGTTTTCAATGCATAAGGGTTTGTACCTCAAAAACAGATGTGTTTCCATTATAAACTTGATGAATAAAAAAATGAGTTAAAAGCAACTGAGAATGCATTAACTTGAATATTATTATCTAGATTTTATTGAATTTTATGGTGAACAGGGCACATTAGTATCTATTGTGCTTCAATCCAATATAATGTTGCCGCACAGTAACAAAGTTAACACCCTCAACTTCAAATTAATGTGTTTCTCAATGAAATGAAGCATTTCATTATTTGGACCTTCAACTGGGACATTTTATTAGATTCTTTCTTATTCATAAATGTTTTCTCTGACCTAATGTTGACTTGTAAAAGACACTAGGAATTTTTTTGGGTGGTAAACTTTTCCTTCCAATGTTCTCAAAATTTGTAAAATAGCTTCTACTTGTCACACTTGTCTTTTATATCCTATGTTTTGTTTTATACTGAAATGCTATTAATTTAATTTTGATCTTTTACTTTCTTGAACAGCTTAAAAAGGTGGGAAGGAGGAATGATTATGAAAGACATAAACTCGAAGCCCTAAATCAACGTCAAAAAATGGTAAGGAATCATGATAGGCATGTTTAATCTTTCATGTTTTATTATCTTTCTGTTTATAAAGCGCTGGAACTCTGAGGATTGATCAATCAAGTTTCAGAGGGATTTTTCCCTATACATGTAACTTTATGACATGCTTCTTTGGCTTCTTCACAACACTTATTTGTCAAGGTTTTATCTGTCGAGTGACCAACAATCAAACTTCTTCTTCCAGGTTCTTCAAAGGAAAACAGAAGAGGCAGCAATGGCTACCAAAAGGCTGAAAGAGTTGTTAGAAGCTCGAAAGTCTTCTATATGTGACAACTCAGGTAAATGTACTTTGTGAAATTAATCTATTATTATTTCTTTCTATGATATACTAATTGTTTGTTTTCCCTTTCAGTTCATCACAGTGGACATACACCAAATGGACAGGTAACGATTTGTGATTATGCATTTTGTCACGACCAAATTTTTTACTCTGGGTCAATAATACCTGATGAACTAGCAGCTTGTTTATATATCGGTGTAACTTAGGTTAGGTTCCTGATTAGAAGTGACAGGAGTTCAAACTATTGTTTAAAATTGTATTTTGGTTGTAAACCAAATGTTTAATGAACTCAAATAGGAAATACAGGGTAAATAAAATTTACCTAGTGGTTGGTTTGTGATTTATTTTGCATCTGCTCACAAAAGGAACAGACAAATTTAAGTCATCCTTGAGATAAATGTTGATTTTCTGTAACTTAAGTTTCATAGATAATATTAGCTGCTTTTCATTATATTTTTGTGTCTTTAGAGCAATGAAAAATCTGTGCAAAGGTGGCTTGATCATGAGCTAGAAGTCATGGTGAATGTGCGTGAAGTCCGTTTTCAATATGAGAAACAGATCCAAGTGTAAGTATTCCTCAGTTTACTTCCCATATGCTCACTTATCCATTATATACTTTCTGAAAGTGATATTTAAATCATTATTTAGGCAAACTGCTTTGACAGAGGAGTTAGCCTTGTTGAAACAAGTGGATCAGTTGTCTTCAACTGGTGGCATTCCTCAGAGAGTAAACAATCAACATTCTAGGTACTTATGATTATATTTCTATGTATTCTGTATATTTTCTCAATATTTTCTCTAAGTATGTTGTAAAACTGGGTTCATATCTCAATCTACATTTTAATTATGGTTTCCTTTTACTTTTTATTTCCAAAAATTAGATTGTTATCTATGTCACCAAATGCAAGAAGGGAAAGACAGGCATCCCTCGAGTACATGCTTAACATGTCATCAAATGCACTGACGGCAATGGCTTCACAACTCTCGGAGGCAGAAGAAAGGGAGCGTGGTTTGGTTGGTCGTGGGCGGTGGAATCAAGTATGCTCAATAAATGATGCAAAGAACTTGCTTCAATACTTGTTTAATGCTACTGCAGAATCAAGGTACTTGTACAAAAGTTTCATTTCAACGTGCTCTTCCTACTGAAATTTAGTTATCTGACACTTGAAGTAATGTACCCATCTTTGTTAAGTCCCAAATCCTTTTGCTTATAAAATTAGGGGTTCTGTTTTATGGGTTATGAAGATTTATCACGTCAAATTTGAATGTTAATTTCTTCGTTAACTGTATGAACAGGTGCCAGTTGCGGGAGAAAGATTTGGAAATTAAGGACCTCAAACAGCAGTTGAAGGATCTCACAGGTCTATTATGGCAAAGTGAGACGCAGAAAAAGGAGCTTGTGAAGGAGCAAAAGATGAGGGAGCAAGCTGTTGCTATTGCCTTGGCTACATCAGCTACGGTGAGATTATCATCTCTGCAGTCATCTTTTTTTACATTTAATGTGTAATACGGATTAGAATTTGAGTCAAAATATTATTTCATATCTGCAGGTGTTTTTGATTAATAAATAACCTTCTATAATTTCATGTCTGAATTGTGAGCTTTGGTTGGTCTTTTGAAACTCAAGGAATAGGCAACCATCTCCTGACCAACTCAAATTAGTCATTTATAACACTAGAAATTAATCAGGTGTTAAGAATCCTACAATACTCCACTTTTTAATGAACCCCTGATTTTAGATTCATTAGAGTCAAACAAAAAGGGTCCTTTATCATTTTAATTTTATAACGATTAATTTCTCTTTGATTTTTATGAATGAAATGGATTTCCACAGGGCAACTCTCGCAGTTCATCTAAACACTTTGCAGATGATTTGAGCGGACCACTTTCTCCAGTGTCACTCCCGGCCCCCAAGCAACTGAAATTTACACCTGGGTTCGTTAATGGGTCTATTAGAGACTCAGCAGCATTTCTAGATCAGACAGGAAAGGTAAATTATCTGATCCGTGTGGTCTTTTAGATTATTGTCTTTCTGCATGATCAAGAAAGTAGATATTGTGGGTGCAGATGGTACCAGTTGGACATTTGTCAATGAAGAAAGTGACAACCAAGGGACAAACTGGAAAACTCTGGAGGTGGAAGAGAAGTCATCACCAATGGCTACTTCAATTCAGATGGAAGTGGCAGAAGCCATGGAAACTATCAGAATGGATCAAACACAGCGATGAAACAATCATGAGATCAAAGTCTCGTGTACTGACCCTGATTGAGCGGATATGATCAATGCTTATATTGGCCAGCTTTTTGTCCTGTGTATACATCTTGACTGGCAAAATGGATCTGCATGGCTCACCAACAAAATAAATGCAGGTAACCCATATTGTTGTTTAGTTTGTTAGTACAATGTTTTTCCGACGCTTTCCTACCATCAAGAGTAGACGGCCAACAAAACCATGCCTGATAGATTTGTATATCCAGCCCAATGTCCTTGATGATTATACATGTTGCTGCTTGAACTGATTCCACATATTCAGTTATGGGTTTTACTCAAATTTTCTAAATTTTTTCAAAGATTTGGAGCATCATACTCTCATTTTCTTGTCAAAATATGAAGTGGTGGACATATTCTAGGAAAAATAAAGAAATACGAATACCATGGATTTCCAAGTAACACTAGAAAATATTTGATGAACCTTTTCTCAAATTAAAAATTCAAAATTGGCAAATGATTCTTTGTTCTTCCATTAATGCAGGCATGGTGTAAATAGTGAAGAGGTTGCTATTGCCATAGTCTTACCGGATATGTCTAAAGAAGAAGCTTGTGCAACCTTAGCATGATGACAAAGGACTTGTGGTTTGATGCCAGATGTTTCATTGTTTGTTGTATTCTGCTTTATTTGTTTGTTCTTTTATTTTGAAAACGGAATGTCTTCTTCCGGTGTTTTTCTGTAGGATTGATCGATTTTTTTTCCCGATGTATATAGTTTACATACTTCTTTTTCTTTTGTTAATCTTGGCAAAATATGATAAAACCTAAGGTATTTGAATTATTATAATTTTTTTATCATAGTTGGGTGCAACTGTTGCATGTTTATATAAATTTAACATTTGGGTAATTGGTTTTATATAAATCTTTGACATTTTCATTCCTTTGCGGCTTATTTGTATTTTATTTTTAAATGTCGTTGCAATATCTTGGTTTGTTATGAGATGAAGAACCAGATTGTCCTGATGATTTCAGTAAACTTTGGATTGCAACTGTTACAACTCCAGCAACTAATCTACGTGTTAATTAATTTTTTTAACACCGTCCAGGTTTAAAGCACCTTGTTGATGTGCAACCATCCTTTACCCTCACTGCTACATTGACGATCAAATTAGTAGAGCAAATAATGGATGGGGGCAGCCTTCAAACTTACCTGTCTCCTGCATAAATGTCACGCTTAGGAAGTGGCATGAACATTAATCCCACTCGAAATGGAAAAGGAGGTCTTTGGATATAAATATGGTGGCGTTGCACATTCTATCAGACATGTTTTTTGAGAGAAGGGTAATGACCCCATAACAATAAAATCAGGAAAAAAAAGATTTAACTTCAGTTTCTTTGGCCTACATCTCATCCCAAAAAGGATAGAAGATTACTCCATAGCATTGCATTTCACTAGCAAAACTGAGTTAAAACAAAAGGCTGATGTGAACAATTGGTAATAAAGACTTCCATAAGCATCGTATGGTTTCTTATCTCACGTATAATAGTAGTGTAGCGACTAATTTTTTTGGGCCGCTACGAAAATTAAGAAATCATATATGGGGGTTTTCGCTTTTGTTGAAAAATTATTTAAAGAGGAGAATTGTATGAAAACCAATATTTAAAAAAATATAGAGTCGCCACCGTAAAAAACAAAATCAGAGATTCGAAAACTTAAGTTCGGGAGTCGGTTACGTGCTACGCCCAAAGTTGGTACCTATAGGATTCGTATCGTAATTATTAAAAATTTTGATTTAATTTAAACATTAATTCCTAAAAATGCATGTATGCATGATAATTAAAAATTTTGCCTTGATATCCACGATACCAAAGGAGATGACACCCAGATGCCGAGATGACACTCCCACTAGAATACCAGAATGATAAGGCCTAGTACTATATGTAACAATTATATGCATGAACAGACGTGAATATTAATCGAATAACAACACAAAGACATAAAATATACATGAAAATAATTACATCCAAAATTGCAAGTAATGTATAAACTATATAAAAAGTAATTAAATACTCTATTATATTAAATAATCATTATATACATAGAAAATAAAATTATTAAAGTCTATAGGAATAATATAAAATTCTATAAAAAACTTTGATTATATAATAATGTGTAAATTATATTATATAAGAAGCTCATTAAAGTATTTTAAATATAATTATATAAATATAAGTAACAATATATATCTATATATACACACACTATGTATGCAACTTTTAAAAATTATGTACATACATAAGTATAAAACTATTTTATATTATATATACAATAATACTTAGATATATGTAGGTAATATATACTTAATATCTAACATAGTATAAAAATATATTTAATAACAAATTAAATAGGCAACATCATCAATAAACAAACTATATTTCGAACAAAATAATATCTACAATCACAAGATAGAAATGATAATAAAACAATAAATATGCATGATCAAGAATATTCACAAGAATTTAATTGAAAAACAGAAAATAAAACAAGGACTAAAAGCAAATTAAACCCTAAAAAGAAATAATTAAATCACTGGAAAAGGACTCAATTAAAACTGTACAAACCTTTAGGGACCAAAACTGAAAATTTCCCAAAAATAGATAAAGAATGATTTAAGGACTCGATTGAAAATGTTTCAAAACCTAGGAGGACTAATCGTGTAATTTTACCTTGCAGAAAGGTACCGGAGCAATAAAATAAAGCAGAAGGATCGCGGGCGTGATTATTTTAGGGCGGATGTCCTTAAAATTCAATTATACCATTTTAAAAAAAATTAAAACTATAAAAGACCCTTATCGATAAAAAAAAAAACCTTTCCTATTTTTTTTTGCTATTCTCCAAAAACCCAAATATTTCTCTGGCTGTTCATCTGTTCGGATGAACATCTGGGGATTAGCCCATAAACCACCGCGGTCTAGCCGTACTGGCCACCGCAAGCCGTCATCGATTGCCGTTTGCAGGCACCAGTGACCTCTCAAAACCCCTAAAAAAACCTTTTTTTTTACAAACAAATCGGACCATTCTTTCCCCCCTTTTTAGAAATCAAATCTTCAGTCCCTAAAAACACAAATTCCTAAATCGGTTCACCCTTTTGACCCCGAAGGGATCCAGTGGGTTTGTCACCGGACGAGAACGACAACGACTCAATGGTGAAAGTAAACCCCTAACCCTAAACCGATTTATCTTTACCTTTTTATTTTGTTTGAGATGCATGCAAGAAGAAATTAAAGAAGAGAGTATTACCACTGAAAAGTTTTTTTTTGTATATTGATCTAAAAATGTTTGTACAGATAAAAAGGATTTACATCTATATATCCCCATTTCTTGTTTACAAGAATAAGTAAAATTTTAAATGCAAAAATTGTAGATGATTTGGGTTTTGATATCCCTATTTTTTTATTGTTTTTGACCCATGCCCAATGGTTAGAGGGCCGGTGAAGGAGGTGTGCGGCAGCAGCGGTAAATCTGGCGATGCGGCCACGTGGCGGGGTAGACAAACAGATGCAATCTGGGCTATTGGATCGAGTCTGATCCAACAGTTGAGATTAATCAAAGATCGGCGGTTGAGATCGCATCTGAAGAAAGGCGTGGCTGCACGGGATGATAACACGTTGCGCGTGGGGATCTGAAGAGTCAGCGTGTACATCACACGCGCATGTTCTCCACTCGCGCCAGCTGGATAGGCTCTCAGGGCATCTAGACCGTTGAATCTGACTAGATCCAACGACTGGGAGTGGGCGGCTGCAAAATAAGAAAATAGTGTTAGGGTTAAATATCAGATATGTATTAGGGTTTTTAGTTATTGGGTTGACAGATTGGGCCTTGTAATTATTTTAATATTGGGTTTGTATTGGAATAGACAATTTAATGATAAAAGGCTTTTAATATTTCAGATCTATTTTTAATTTATATACATATAACCCATTAATAATAATATTAACTAATAATAATATTAGTAATATTAATAATAATAAAATTAACATGCATATATTCATATATAAACATACATATGCGAACATATAAACATACACATAAATACACATACACATACAAACATTATATAATGAACATTAAGCATATAAATACATATACCATATCTATAAACATACACACATACATCGTATTTACATATATTTAATGACATATTAATATAATAATTATTATAATATAATTAATTAATCAATACTACTATAATATTATACAACCCAGACAAAAATAAGTTATTACAGCTATCCCTCTTTGCTTGTTCTCACAAGAACAAAGCAAAGATTAAAAACACTCATTTTTGTCATGCTTCCCTATCCTTGGCTTTGGAACCATGAGTTCTTCTGAAACTTTTCGCTATTCCTCGGCTAATTCTTCAAGCTTCAATCTCTTCAATGTCCTGATTTATACTCGTCTCGACATCAAAAAAAAGCTTGACATCATACCCCAAGGTCTTACTGATGGCCTCAAGGTCTTATCACCATGCCCGAAGGACTTATCGGCCCCCGAAGATTTATCATCATGCCTGAAGGACTTATTGATGGCCCGAAGGACTTAAGATCTGGATTCACGCCAATATGGCTACCAATATCCTTCTTAAAATCTAGATTCACACCAACATGGCTACCAAAATCCCTTAAAATGATGCCCCGATTTCTATCGATCTTGACATTACAATAAGGTTAACATCATGCCCGAAGGACTTACTGATGGCTTGAATGACTTATCACCATGCCCGAAGGACTTACAAGTGGCCTAAAGGACTTATCATCATGCCCGAAGGACTTACTAATAGCCTGAAGGACTTAAGATCTTAATTCACGCCAACATGGCTATCAATATCCTTCTTAAATCTATATTCACACCAACAAGGCTATCAAAATCCCTCAAAATGATACCCAGTTTCTACCGGTCTTGACATCACAATAAGATTAGCATCATGCCCTAAGGACTTACTGATGGCCCGATGGTCTTATCACCATGCCTAAAGGACTTACAGATGGCCCGAAAGACTTATCATCATGCCCGAAGGACTTACTGATGGCCCGAAGGACTTAAGATCTGGATTTACGCCAACATGGCTACCAAAATAGAAATCTTCAATAAGATCTACCTCTTCAACATGAAGCTGCAGACCAAATTCTTTGCTTGTCTTCAAATACCTGCTTAAAATAAACAAAATACTTCTAAATTAGCATGCCCCTAACATAGGGATATCTATATGATGCATGCAATGTAACACTCTTTTTTTCATCTTTTTCTTCTTCTCTTTTCTCTTTTCTCTATTTTTTTCTTTTTTTTCTTCTTTTTTTAAATTTGTTTTAAAATCCTATTCCCTAAAAGGTCATTCTTGGAATGTATTTCCTTCATTTCTCTGCAGTATGTTCTTCAATCTCTATCTTTATCAATTGAATCTCTTTTTCGTATTTGACTCGGGCTTTTAGCTCTCTTGCGTGAGCAATTATCTTCTTCTTCTTCTTCAAGGTCTCTACCCATTTTGCAAACCCTCATTCTAGTCCCTATACTATTATGATGTAGGGACTCTCATCATTCTTTTGTTCATCATTGCCCCCATTCAATCTTTGGGCTCAACTAAACATCAGGGTGAGCCAAAATACCTTCACTCCCTAAACTCAATCTTAATCTTCTTGTAGCATCTCGGTGAGAACCAACTCCCGGTCTCTATACTTTAATTCTCATCAATAATTTTTGAAAAAAAGTTAGTCATTTTGAAAATAAAACTTGGAGAAAATGGCAAACACTTTGAAAACTAATGTTTGGGATAAAACTATAGATATCTTAAAATTCAAGGTTTAGAAAAAATGCCAAACATTTTTAAAAATTGATATTTGGAGAAAATGATAAGTATTAAAAGAATCGAAATTTTGAGAAAAATGCCAAGCATTTTTGAAAATTAATGTTTAGAGTAAATCAAAATTTGGAGTAAAAGCCTAAATATTTTTTAAAACTAATGCTTGGAGGAAATGAAAAATATGCAAAAGAATTAAAATTTGGAGAAAATGCCCAAACATTTTTAAAAACTAATGCTTGGAGGAAATGACCAATATGTAAAAGAAAATTGGAAAAAAATGTCCAAACATTTTTGAAAACTAATGCTTGGAGGAAATGACCAATAAGTAAAAGAATTGAAATTTGGAAAAAAGTCTAAACATTTTTGAAAACTAATGTTTGATCCTAAAATATCAAATGCACTAGTGAAATTGTATGTTTAAAAGATCTTGACTATTTTGGCGATATACACATGTGTATGGTCTCCCCTAGTCCATTTAGGCTTTCGAGAGGAACACTTTCCATACCTAATTTCTAACCATTTAAGATGGCTCTCTTGATCTCACCACTCACTAAGCCCCCATTCTTCCCTTATTTGGGTGCCGATCAGACACTTTGAAGTTCGACGTTCCTTGAAGAAAGGTTAACCCTTATATGCGGAATGTAATATGAAGACAATCTCATTCAATTTAGATATCTACGAATGATCAAAATGGTCTTTGGAGACTTGTACTGTAGACCATGTTTCATGATTAAGCAAAAAATCATGCTCCTAAACTCGTTCAATCTGAATATGCTCATATGAAGTAAACCCTTCTCTTTCATTCCTCGGATCGCTCTAGACTGCGTATTTTTGGGTTTTCACTTTAGAGTTCATTTTTTTCTCTATCTTTAGATTGATGTATTTTGGTAGGACATTGATGCCAACATGCTCAGGCAGATTTATATTTTCTCTTTATTTTCGGGATCGCTCTAGAAAAAACATTTTTCGTGTTTTCACCCTAGAGTTTATTCCTTCGACCTGACTTGTATTATGGTCGGTTATTGACGCTTTCTTTCTATCTAAAGGTAATTAATCTTCCAAGGTTCTTCAAAATAGAAATTACCTGAAGTCTCTTACTCATTTCTTCCAGTTAAGTTTTGTTTTTGCATTGCTGGATCTAGGTGTACTCATGTAATGTATTCTTTTTTTCTCTTTTCTTTTCTTCTTTTCTTTTCTTTTCTTTTATTTCTTTTCTTTTCATTTCATTTCATGTCATTTCTTTTTTCATTTCTTTTATTTTTTCTATTTTTCTTTTATTCTCTCTTTTTCTCTCTCTCTCTTTTTTGACTGACTATTGTGGGGTTTTCAGTATTGAATCTCTTTTCTTTTATTGTATTTGTATTAAACCTTGATGTTTATTTCTTCTTGGAAGTATCCAATTCTCCACGATTATCTCAAATTGATGCTTATTGGCTAATGCCTTCTTCATGTGTCTTCTTTTTACTGCACTCACTCTTTATTGCTTCAATTCTTTACCTGACATTTTCCTTATTTGTTTGGTTTGCTCATTGAACCTAATATTGTCTTCATTCGCTTCCCTCTGGTGATTATATGGCCTTCGTATCCAGTGTATCTGGTCTCATTTCTTCCTCCTTAGAAAGTGAAAGAATACCCATTCATAGATATCGAGAGAGAGTCTTCAAAGGGATATAAGTTTAGGGTCAACACTCGACTCAAGAATTTTAAACGACAAGTGCCTGAGAAGGGAATTTCCTAAAATGGGATATGCCTATTATGTAAACACTTGCTTCATTTCTCTGTTGGCCTAGATGGACTAGCGGATACTTGCATTTGCAATATCCTCACGGTGTTCAATCTTATTTTAGGTTCAATGACATAATAAAAAAGGTATGTAATTATACATGTTTTTTCTTTTATAAATATGTGTATATGAGTATGGGAGAACAAAAACTACCCCATAACAATGAATGAAAGACTTCAATAATCAAAGAATGCAAAAAATGTAAAAATGTTTTCTAAATAAGAATAAAGAAAAAACGATTTTCATTTTGACAAAAATAAACAGACATGTGTCTTTATAAAATATTTCTACTACTTTTGGGCCTAAGCCTTATGCTTTTTTCTATACACTGTTCAAAAGGAAAAAAACCAAAATGTGGGATAATCAAACTACCATCTTTGCAAAAGGTGAGAAATTCAAGCAAAGAGACCATCTCATTCTAGCCTTCTTGGCATGATGCAAACTTGCCCTAATTCTTTTGTTTTCCACTGCTAGATTAAATCTTGTGTTAGGACTCATTCGTTGATCAGCTTCTTGATTTCTTTCAGCAACGGGTCAAGCATGATCTTCATCAGTCTGAGAGTGAGATAGCGACCTTCAACCAAATAAGGAAATATGTTCAAAATGGGTACCCCAAATATCTTCAAGTCTGCGCTCATCCGAGGAATTTTTCTTGATGACTTAAAAGTATCGATGGGCCTTTATCTTTTGTGATTATGAGTGCTTGACGACACTCACTTACCTCTTTGTCTTCTTCCTCCTCTCCTTAGTTTGGTCCTTAAACTTAGACCCCAATTTTTCTTCTTGGAAAGTGTAGTCTATTCTTTCTTCTACCGTCATGAAGTCCTCAAATTTGCTTCTCAATTTTCTAGCATTATATCAAAGAAGGAGAATGGGGTGATGCATAAAACAGGGGAGTCATTTCCTCTTCAGCTATGGGAGGCTGAACTTGGGCTGCCAAACTCTGTCATCTTAGAGCATACTCCTTGAAGCTCTCATCTGGTTTTATTTTCATGCTTTGAAGAAATTGCCAACTTGGTGCTAAGTTTAATGCATATCTATGTTGTCGTAAGAAGGCATTGGCTAGGTCACCTCAGGATCGAGTCTGATTTCTACTCAATCGGTTGTACCATATCATAGCGGGTCTCGCCAAACTATTGTAAAAGTAGTGGATCAACAACTTTTCACTCTTCAAGTAACCCTCAATCTTTCTGCAGAACATGGTCAAATAAAGTCTCGGACAACTTGTGCCGTCATACTATACGAATCTAGGAACCTTAAAATTCAGAGGAATGACCAAATTAGGGACTAAACAAAATTTTCTGGTATCGAAGGCACTTTTCCTTTTTTTCTTAATTTCTTTCTCGAACTTTTCTTCTAACTGCTCGAGTCTTGACTTCTATGTTGTTTCCATTCTTTTTCAATTGGTTTTTTGAATTACTGCCATCGAACCCTAAAAATCTTAGATCACGAAATGTGATAAAATCATGTTAAATATATAATGAACACGTAATGCAATGCAATGCGATACTAAATATAAACATATATGTAATAAGGTATTAGTGGCAAAATGTTCATCGTAGAAAGACTTTCATTAAACAAAAGGCTTGTTACATCATATATCAGTCTTGTAGGCTTTACAAATATTGATGAGCCCTAACCCCTAGTTTTTTGACTTCGTCCAACACATGAGTCAACTTTCCTTCATAGTCCAGCGTTGGATTAATATTCTGACTTAATAACATTGTTGTATCGGCCACATCCGCTACTTGCTGAGCCACTTTGAACGGTTGAGCGATGACACTCTTCATTTCATTGTCACTCTCTTGTATTTCTAACTCAGCCTTTCGTAACTTAAGAGTTACTTTTTTGACGCTTTCATAACCAACTTGTTTGTAGGCTTTGACGTGAATCTCTCTCGACGTAAAGAAGTCCTGAGCTCTTCAGTTTTTCTTTGAGTGCTTTATTCTTTGACTGAAAAGTGTTGGATCTGGACTCACTTCACTGCAGACTTGCTTTCAAAGTCTCGTTTATAGCTCGATTATCATGTAACTCTTCCTGAAGAATATTGTATCGGCTCTCAACTTCTTCCAACTTTTGTGACAATAATCGGGCTCTATTTTCACTGGTCCTGCCTCTCTACTTCCAATGTCACAGGTCGTTCTTTAGCTGAATGATGCCATTCTTTCATTCTTCAAAAGTGTTGCCTATACCCGCGTTTTTGAACACGCAGTGGCGCTTATAATGATCGGCTTGCCAACTCTTCAATTGCTGACTCAAATTATCTCTCTCTTGTCTGAGCTGATTATAATCGAATGAATATTCCTCTTTCGAGATACCTCCATCTCCGGTCTCTAAATTTGACTCGCCGGAGTGACTCGCTTTTGTGTTATTCAAACCTTAACCTAGGTATTGGCTCTTTTCCAACTTTTCCCCTCGGGCAATCTTTGGCTCATTGTAGAATTGGGGTTGTCTATTTTCGAAACCCAATACATCTGCCTTGATAAGGTCTTGAACTTTGTTCTTCAGCACCCTACAATTTTTGGTGTTGTGACCCGATCTTCCTATATAGTAACTACATCTGGCGCAAATGTTGTAACCTTTCAGGTAAGGTAATTCCTTTGATGCAGACTGAACTTGAGTGATAAGGTTTCTCTCAATAAGCATCGTGAGAAGCTCAGTATACCTCACAGAGACCTAGACATGCTTCTTCACATTACTTGTTTCTCGGGTTTCTTCTAGACCTACCTCTATTTTCTGGGAGCTTGACTCAGATGTACCTCATACTAGTTTGTTGATGTGAATCACAAAAGGGTTTGAAACTGTCGTATTTACCGACGTACCTTGCTTAGGAGTGGGATTCTGACCATCAAAATCTTTATTCTGATTCTTGACTGACTCTTCTTTCGGTTCTACAGACCTATAGCCTTTAGCCATAGCAGTCATCATATTCATCATCTCGGCCATCTGTTTCTTCAATTTTGTAGTTTAATTCGCTCATCCCCAATACGAGTATCAGTTACCCTGTCTGGTTCAAACTCTTTGGATGATTCACCATCTCTATTCTTCGGGCAACACTCAGAATTTGCCCACTCTATCTGATTACGAGACCTCTTATCTGTTATGATCGCCTTCTATAGTGATGGTCACTTGCGAAATAAATACCTTTATTTTATGCCATGAGAATGCGATTCACAAAAATGTAAAGGGGCAAAATAAACACAAAAAGAAAATTGTGTCAGTACGATAAGAATAGTCTGAACAAATGGTCAACTAATAAACAAAAGCAATAAAATAAAGCACTCAAATCAAGCGATTAAAAATGAATAAACAAAAACATAAACAGGGTTACCGCAAAACGGACGGAGTACTGACATGGCTCTAATAGGTGTGCTCCTATGATCCATTATATGCTGTTAGGTTCTAAAGTAAAAGGTACTCGAACTGCCGCTCGAACATTGATTCGAGAGAATACTACCCGTATACCATACAGGAGTAAGGACTCTACGAAATATAATGACCGGATCCCATAAGTGAATCACACCACTATACATGGGTGAACACCCCACGAAGCGAAGTAATCACTCATTCTTAAAGGTTCTAAAACTATTGTATGATGAAAAAAACAGTAAACAAACAAGGGTAGGAATTAAAAATTAAATTAAATTGAATTTAATTTTTTCTTAATAATTACGATACGAACCCAACTAAGGCTTAACTCCCTTTTTATTTTTGAAAACAAAAAAATTGTCCCCAGCGGAGTCACCATGCTGTAGCGACTAATTTTTCTGGGGGCCGCTACGAAAATTAAGAAATCATATCTGGGGGTTTTCCCGCTTTTGTTGAAAAAATTATTTAAAAAGGGGAATCGTATGAAAACCCGTATTTAAAAAAATGTGGAGTCGCCACTAGCTACTTTGGTAGCCCGGACATCATAAAAAAACAAAACCAAAGATTCAAAAACTTGGGTTCGAGAGTCGGTTACGTACGGGGAAGGGTTAGCACCCCCGCTACGCCCAAAATTGGTACCTATAGGGTTCGTATCGTAATTATTAAAAAAATTGATTTAATTTAAACGTTAATTCCTAAAAATGCATGTATGTATGACAATTAAAAATGTTGCCTTGATATCCATGGTACCAAAGGAGATGACACCCTGAGGCAGAGATGACACTCAAAGTAGAATACCGAAACGATAAGGCCTAGTACTATATGCAATAATTATATGCATGAACAGACGTGGATATTAATCGAATAACAACACAAAGACATAAAATATACATGAAATATAATTACATCCAAAATTGCAAGTAATGTATAAACTATATAAAAGTAATTAAATACTCTATTATATTGAATAATCATTATATACATAGAAAATAAAATTATTAAATTCTATAGTAATAATATAAAATTATATAAAAAAACTTTGATTATATAATAATATGTAAGTTATATTATATAAGAAGCTCATTAAAGTATTTTAAATATAATTACATAAATATATGTAACAATATATATATATACTAATATGTATTCAACTTTTAAAAATTATGTACATACACAAGTATATAACTATTTTATATTATATATACAATAATACTTAGATAGATGTAGGTAATATATACTTAATATCTAACATAGTATAAAAATATATTTAATAACAAAATAAATAGGCGACATCATCAATAAACAAACCATATTTCGAACAAAATAATATCTACAATCACAAGATACAAATAATAATAAAACAATAAATATGCATGATCAAGAATATTTACAGGGGTTTAATTGAAAAACAGAAAATAAAACAAGGACTAAAAGCTAATTAAACCCTAAAAAGAAAGAATTAAATCACTAGAAAAGAACTCAATTAAAGCTGTAAGCAACCTTCAGGGACCAAAACTGAAAATTTCCCAAAAAACAGATAAATAATGATTTAAGGACTCGATTGAAAACGTTTTAAAACCTGGGAGGATTGATCGTGCAATTTTACCTTGTGCAAGGGTACCAGAGCAATAAAATAAAACGAAAGGACCGCTGGCGTGATTATTTTAGGGCGGAGGTCCTTAAAATATAATTATACCATTTTTAAAATATTTAAAACTATAAAAGACCCTTACCGGTAAAAAAAGACTTTTTCTCTTTTTTGCTATTCTCCAAAAACCTAAATATTTCTCTAGATGTTCATATGTTTGGATGAACATTTGGGGATTAGCCCAGAAACCACCGCGGTCCGACCGTGTCAGCTGCCGCAAGCCGTCATCGATCGCCGCTCGTCGACACCGGCGACCTCTCAAAACCCTTAAAAAAGCTATATTTTCTTTTACAAACAAATCAGACAATTCTTTCCCTCTTTTTAGAAATCAAATCCCTTTTAAAAAATAGTCTCTAAAAACACAAAACTTTAATTCTGTTCACCCTTTTGATCCCGAAAGAATTCAGTGGGTTTGTCACCAGACGGGAACGACAATGACTCAACGGTAAAGGTAAACCCTTAACCCTAAACCAATTTATCTTTGCCTTTTTTAAATTTGTTTGAGATGCATGCAAGAAGAAAATAAAGAAGAGAGTATTACCACTGAAAAGATTTTTTTGTATATTAATCTGAAAATGTTTGTACAGATAAAAAACATTTACACCTATATATCCCCATTTCTTGTTTACAATAATAAGTAAACTTTAAATGCAAAATTGTAGATGATTTAGTTTCTGATATCCTTTTTTTTATTGTTTTTAACCCATGCCCAGTGGTTGGAGGGCTGGTGAAGGAGGCGTGCGGGCAACAGCGATAAATCCGACGATGTGGCCACGTGGCAGGGAAGACAAATGGATGCAATCTGGGCCGTTGGACGAATCTAATCCAACGACTGAGATTAATCGAAGATCGGCGATCAAGATCGCATATGGAGAAAGACGTGGCAGCACGGGATGATGACACGTGGCGCGTGAGGATCTGAAGAGTTAGTGTGTGCATCACACGCGCGCGTGCAAGTCGAATGGCCCGTGCGTGTTCTCCACTCGCGCCAACTGGATAGGATTTTGGGGCATCTAGGCCGTTAAATCTGACTAAATCGAATGGCCGGGAGTGGGCGGCTGCAAAATAAGAAAATAGTGTTATGGTTAAAGAACATATATGTGTTAGGGTTTTTAGTGATTGGGTTGGCAGATTGGGCATTGTAATTATTTTAATATTGAGTTTGTATTGGACTGGACAATTTAATAATAAAGGGCTTTCAATATTTCAAATCTATTTTTAATTTATATACATACAACCCATTAATAATAATACTAACTAATAATAATAATAGCAATAATAATAATAATAAAATTAACATGCATACATTGATATGTATACATACATATGCGAACATATATACATACACATAAATACATATGCACATACAAACATTATATAATGAACATTAAGCATATAAATACATGTAACATATGTATAAACATACACACATACATCGTACTTACATATATTCAATGACATTAATATAATAATTATTATAATATAATTAATTAATTAATACTATAATATTATACAAACAAAAATGAGTGATTACAAGTAGTACTAGATGACATCCCATCGGCATATACAAAAGCTTCAACACCACAACAAAATTCCAATATGCTATGAATACCCAAAAGATGCACGATCCTCCATCATTGCACTCTCCTTGATCTCTTGTATCATCTTCAACACCTTCCACATCGCCGGTCTCTGCTCCGGCGATGTCGAGCTACAAACGCTAGCAACTTCGGTCAGCATTCCAAGCCGGTGATATTCCCTGACGTCATCTTCTCGTGTTGATCTAACCCATCCCAGCATGTCATGGGGCACAAGTACCGGATGTTGCGACGGATGTTTACCCGTCAATAGCTCAAGCAGGAAGACACCAAAAGCATAAACATCAGACTTGAGAGTGAGTCTGTGGTTGGATTTTCGAACCTCGGGAGCTTTATAGGCTGCAGAGTCGGGATCTTCGGTCAAATGAGAGTCTGCAAGGACAGCAAGACAGTAGTCGGTAAGACAGGCCTCGAAATCAGGCCCGAGGAGCACATTGGTTGATTTCAAGTTGCCATGGACAAGCCTCGACGCTTGGTGAATGTAAGCAATGCCCTGCGCGACATCTTCAGCTATTTTTAAACATGATGTCCAATGAAGAGGCTTTGCCCTCGTTGATCTTGAACCTGTTCATAAACAATCCCACATCAGTTATATAAGCAATGAATTGATCAAAACTTCAATCAAAGTTTGCTTATAACGTCCAACAATTCCAAATGCAACAATTGAAGTTTCTAACAATTCAAGAAAATCAGAACTGAATTCTACAATGGTGAAATCCCAGGATTTCGGTTGAAAAGTAATGGTCAGTCTCAGGACAATAATGTTCTAAAAGCTGCAAATTTTTCCCTCCGTTTTTCCATACTACTTTTCCACCATTACTTTAGCATAACTCATCCAGAATCCAATGATAATAGTCCCAGAATATTACCCCACCAATAATCAAACAAAGGCCCCATTTTGGTTTATTTTAACATTTTAGATTTTACCCCATTCTAACCCTATAGCCGCAACATTATTGTGAAACTCAGCCACTAACTCACTGACACCGAGTAAACCCAGAACCATTTTTTTTCAAAAAAATAAAAGAGAGGAAACAATTAAATTCATACCATGAACGAGATTGAAAACGCTCCCATTGGGTTGAAAATCATAGATCACAAGCCTTTCTCCCTTGGCTTGAAAATAAGCTCTAAGGGGCACCAAATTGGGATGTATCAGTCCTCCAACAGCATCCATATGCTGCTCAAAATCTTCACCGGTGGTTACCGCCGTTTTGCCGGCATCCAATCTCTTCACCGTAAAAATCAACTGCCGATCAACCACTGCCTTGTACGTGGTCCCCATCGTACCCCTCCCTAATAACTCAGCCGAAGCTCTCATTAACTGCTCTAGACCATATCCTTCAACTTCACCACCAACGAACACTAAATTCCCACTCTTTTTCAGCTTCTGAATCTCGGCTATTACTATTCTCCCTTCCGAAGCTTCTTCGACTCGGGTTCTTGAGTTCCCTGGGTTAGAGTTCGTTACTTCTAATGAGGCTGCCGTTGTCGCCTTTGTTTCTTGTGAGTCCACTATTTGTTTACCGCTTTGTTTTTTAACCACGGCTAAAGCTAACAAAACTGAAAATAATATCAAAGCAATGCCGACAGTAAACCCGAGGACCATTCCAGTTCTCCGGTGCTTCTTCGGCGAAGACGGAGGCGGAAGAACAACCGTGCCGCCGCTTTGCCCTAGCGGACCGGATGCTGAAGGAGAACCGAAAAATGGAGCATGTGAATTGCAGGCTTTGTTGATAATCTCACCACATAAATCAGGGTTCATCGAAAACGACGTCGTGTTGAACTTCGATAAAGTCGGCGTGACTGGTATTTTACCAGTTAGGTTGTTGCCTGAAACGTTGAAGATGAGTAGAAAAGATTGGTTTAATGGCGGGATTGACCCATTAAACCGGTTCCACTCGAGCCGGAGGATATTTAACCTTTCCAAGGCGGTTAAGTTAGCCGGAATCGAGCCTGTTAAACCGTTGTGAGAAAGATCGAGGGTAGTTATCCTATGGAGAAACAAGATCGAAGGTGGGAAAGCCCCAGAAAAATCATTACGGTCCAAAAACAGGGCTTTAAGGTTGTACAGAGAGGACAAGTCGGGAATCGGACCGGAGAGGGAGTTGTTGTGGAGACTAAGAAGCCGAAGCTGGTCGAGCCGGGAGAGGGAGTTGGCGGGAAAAACACCACGTAAGCCGAAATTTTGGAGGGTATAACGGACAACACGGCCTTGGGAACATTTGACGCCGCGCCATTGGCAGTAGTCGAAGCGCTCGTTGAGGGCGTAAAGCAGCTTGTTGTCGAGGTCGGCCTTGGACTTGAAGGAGAGGATCGAAACGGCGTCGGAGGGGTAGAGTAAGTTGGTTTGTGGAGGGTAAGTTATGGGGCTGGAAAAACAGGTTAAGTAAAGCCAGAAGAAGATGCAGAGACGAAGCAAAGATTTGAACTGTGTTTTTGGCATTTTTGCTTTTGTTGAAAAGATTTTGATTTTTTTGTTGTTGAAAGATTGAAGCTTTTGATATAATCTACTGTTATTTAACCCTGGATGTGTTTTAAGGCTAAGTTTGGTATTACATTTAAAAATTGTTTTTAAAAACACTGTTAAAAAATTATTTTAATAATAATTTTTAAAAATTAATTGTAAGATTTTTAATATTTAATATTATTGTTAAAAATAATTTTAAAAAGATAAAATATTTATTTTAAATATAATATTATAAAATAAAAATAATTAAACATAAATATTATTATATACGAAATAAATCAATTTAAATAATAAAAATATAAAATTATGATAATTTATAAGTAATTATATATATAAAATTTAAACTTTAAGTAGTTTTAAATAATTAATATTATTATTTAGATTAAATATAAAAATTTAATCTCTAAATTATACATTTAGTGTAAAATAACTATATATTAATTTAATATATTAATAATTATTATATTTAATATTAAAATATTAATTTAATATAATAATAATTATTTTAATATATTAGTATTAATATTTATATTAATAATTAAAAGTAAAAAAATAACTTTACCTCAAAAGTAATTTTTTACTTCAAAAACTAAAAAATTTATCTTTTAAAATTAGGTGAAAAATAATTTTTTAAGTGATTTTCACCCTAATCTAGAAATATTTTTGTTTGGGGAAGAGAAGAAGTGAGAGAATGACTCACGTGACTGAGACAAAACACCATTACGCTACCAGCGCGTCACTCTTATCACTCCACTCCACTTCATTTCATTTATTTTTTCCCTTTTAGTTTTTAGATTATTTACTTCACTCCATTTACGTACATTATTATATATTTTTTGTACATATAAAATAAAATAAAACAAAAAATGGGAGGGACATTAGATATATTCTTTTTTTATTTGGTAATGACTAAGGTTTTGTTTTTCTTAATTAATTGCTCCATGTTGAAGAAGCATTCACTAAGAAATTAGCTAAAATAAATTCACATATATAACTCTCCTAATATTCTTCATATTATGAAAGGTTTAATTAGAGATGTGTACTGTTGCAGTATACATAATAGTTGTGATTAACCTTTAAAATTAGATATTTTACTATTACTTGTAGCATGTTTTAAGAATATAATTTCATAATGTTTGTATATTTATTTTTTAATTAATCTGTAATTTATTTCAAAGGATATTTGTCAACCTGACAATTCATTCAAGTGATCTGAAGGTATAAGTCAAGCGCCAGTTTGAGCGCGTGGTTATAAGCTGATTGCACGGCCAAAAAAAACAGTGTAATAGAAAAGGAAGCATAGACAAAGATTTGAGTGTTGTGATGGAGTCCCAATGAAGTCGATGGTTAGTCAAGCTGCTGCAATGAAATCCACCTTTCGAATTGGTGAAGCCCTGAGCCTGAGGCTGAGCCATGGGTCGGCCCGTGAATTCCAATGACGGGAAGAGGTCCCAACCCCCAAAATATTATAGGACGAATCTAGTTCAGTAAGTCATTCATATACCTATCAATAAGATACATTCATATTATATTTTTTAAAGTAAATATTTTTTTCTTACATATCAATAAAAAAAACGGGTGATTATTTAAAAGTTAAAATGATACGAACATAGTTTATTGGCTGGACTATAAATAATACAGTGAGCTTAATTTTTCTAATAATTTCTCTAAAGCCACTCTCAAATGCGCAATTTTTTTAACAATACGAACACACTGACATAGATGAGAAAAAAAACAGATGTTACAAGAACACAAAGGAAAGAAATACAAGGGAAAGAACTGAAAAACAAAATCAGGGAGAAGAACCACAAACAACCAAGGGAGACAAATCCCAGCAAAAAACAAACACAGAAAAAACATTAAAAAAACAAAAAATCAAAAAAGAAACACATGCAAAAGCAACAACGAACGAGGGAGACCTATCTGGCAAAACACAAACTAGCAAAGAAAAACCACGACGATAAGAAGCCAACATATTCAGACTCTATTGCATGTCGTTCTCGGGGTCACGGGCGAATATGGACGGTTGCAGCAATGCAGAGAGGAGGCCAAGATTGAAACACTGCGTAAAGATCACAAGATCGCCGATGACAGGATCAAGAGAAAGAATCGAAGCCAAGAAACGAACTATCGATCTTTCCGTCAGAAAAAAATTATGTTCTCTGACTAAAAACCACCGAAAGGAGATGTCAAGAACCGCCGCCGCTTCCATCAGAACTACCATCGTCGGAGAGAAACACCTTAACTAACCGTTAAAAGACTTTTCGAGAGGAGAACCTTGGGCTAGGAAGAGGAACCTTTCAACGAGCAACCAAAGCTACAAAAAAAAGGGAAAACGACAACACAAACGAGAAAAAAAAGTACATACCAAACGTGGATTATAAGAAAAATGAGTAACGGGGTTGCCGGAGAAAACACTCTCCCCGGGATCACAAAATGAAAGGGAAAATAAGTTTGGGAAGTTCAATACTGAGAGAGTTTTTTAGAGGCTGTAAAAGTGAGGGTCCCCAAATTTATCTCTTAACCTAATCCAAATTAAAATATGTTATAACAATGATTTTAATCTGATTGTGTCGTATTAACATCATAAGATCTTTCTTTCTTCTGTTATTTATTACATAATTCCAATATCATAGCATGTGATGTTTTTGCTAAACATGAGGTTTCAATTAAAGAAAATTGATATAGAGTTAGTACCCGTTGGTTTTCTGTTTTTTTCCTCTTCTTTTCCAAACTTAAGCTTTGTTTGGTAGTGTGGTATGATTTCCCATATTAAATTAGCGTAGAAAGAAAGAGGTTCATTGCTTCATCTTAAATATTTTAATTTTCTTCATCTCGTGTGTATAATATGTTGGTGCAAAAGTTATACAAGTGTCTTTTTCTCTACTATATCGAGTGTATATAATATTCGATTTAAATTAAAGAATTGATTTATTAAATGTTAATAGTTTTTTTAAAGAACTTATTTTTTGGCTTAAATGTCAAATAAGTGCACAAATTATATCTTTTTCTCCAGATAAGTGTTTAAAGCATTTTTCGGGCTAATAGGTGCCTAACGTTTTAAAGTTTCCATTTAGGTGCCTTGCTGTTGGGATGATCAATCAATGGTAAAAGGCCAAAAGAGGGGTGAATTGGCAATTTAAAAAATTGTGGAAGCAAATTGGAAAGATGAAAAATTGGAACACAAGAGATTTATAGTGGTTCAACCTTCCAACAAGGTTTACATCCACTACCCTACTTTCCCACTAAGGATTTTCCTAAAATCACTAAGAATTTCTTCTCTTTTTCTAGGTTCAAGAAGAAACCTTTACACACTCAAAGCTTATACCCCAAAGCTTTGAGAAAATACTCTTTTACAAGAAGAAAGATATCAAACTAAAAAATTCTCTCAAAGGTTGAATGTTTGCCCAATACAAAGTTCACTCAAACCCCAAAACTTGAATCAAAAGATTACAAATCAGCTCTCTCAAGAGGGTTACAAGATTTGACTCTAAATGGCTCAAAGATTGTTGGATATGTGCTTGAATGCTTTAGGCTTGATGAATTGTTGTTGTTGTAGCTTTGGAGACTTGATTATATACCCCTCATTAATTTCTAACCATTTGGGTAGCTGAGATCATAATTATAGCCATTGAGCTTCATTTAATGCAGTCTGTTAGCATAGGGTATCGGTACTCGGGCTTTGATATTGTACCTGCTATAAGAAGAAAGGTCCGTACCATAACGGTACCCGTTTTGCTCACTAGAATCAGAGAAAGTTGCAAACTGAAATCGTATCGATACGCCTAAGAGGGTATCGGTATGCATCAACTGAATTTTAAAGTTTGTGATTCCAATAAACTGACAAGCAACGGTCGAATATTAATTGCAAAAGATTTACAAAATCTTAACACTCCGTACCAATACACACAAGGGTCGTACCGATACTCGAAGGTAAAATTGGTTACCAGGTTGAATGGCGTACTGATACGACTTTACACGTATCGGTACCCTATAGCCATTAAGTATAAAATTGAATTCCAGTAGCTAAAAACCATATTGATACGGCAAAGGGCGATCGATACTTTTGGACCAATTTTGGCTATTTGAGTACAGAAACACTTAGAAAAATATTTGGGGTTTAAGTTTTTAACTTAGAAATAATTTTAAGTTTGAATATTTGTCAATTTGTGAGTCTTTTTGAATACTTAAGATTTATCCAATTTTACAAATTGGTCCTTGAAATTCCTTGTTATATCAAAATCAAATACTAGGTTTACACTTCCTGTCAACGGCCGTTAAAAAAGTCCATTAGCCACTAAAAACATGACATGTGGCATGTTTTATTTTTAAAAATATCCTAAAATTCTCAAAACCCCCCAAAATAGTCCCCAAATCCCTAAATTCTTAACTCCCAAATCTCGATTCGAGTTGTTGCCGACGTTAATCGCCGACGGCGTGCCCACTACTTCTGTCATCGGTCCCCACGAACATTTCCCCATCCTTCCGTCACCGATAGTATACGGACGACGTGCCTATTGTCGAAATAAAGTCAAACTCGCGAAAGAAAAAGAACACGATCAACGACAAACGATGGACGATCGACTGAAGAACGATATTCGAGTCTTACGACAAGAGAAAGAGGTTTCATTTCATTGCCGACAACATGATAAACGACGACGACAGTGGCCATATTTGGGGATCTTAGGATTTTGGGATTATTTTGTGAATTTTGAGAAATATAGAGATTTTTTTTTAAAAAATTAACAGCTGAACATCTAAACGGGTAACTTTAAAAACGTTAGGCACCTACTTGATTCGAAAAATATTTTGAACACCTATCTAAAAAAAATATAATTTAAATATTTATTTGACACTTAGCCTTTCTAGAAAAAGAAAAACAGTAACATGGGTAGCAATTGTAGTTGATGATTCAAAGGATCTTTACCTTTTTGAAAATCCCATGCCATCTATTCTGCCCCTTCTTTCTAACCTAAACGCACTGTGACATGTGCTTTTCTTGTTTTTCCCCCACCTTTGCAATTTCTTGTTTTTCTGTTTAGAATAGGAAAAAAATGTGTGCTTTGTTGACCAAAAGGGAAGGTTGCAATCCACAAATGTCATATCAGCGTTGGTTTTTTTTTTCCATGCCAATTTTAGTGGGCACCGGCCTATACCACCAAAAAGCCTTTTAAAGACTCCCTTTCCCTCATGTTTCATCATGTTTTGGGTTAAGCGGCTGTCTTGGGTATGTTCATTATCAGTTTCTTTCGGCTTAATAGCAAAATAAACGCAAATTACAAATGTTTTTAACTTTTTTAGTTTTATTTCGTTAATTTTAATTCTGATCACTAATGACAGTTAAAATATTCATTATCTAATCAAAATATGACATGTGGTATTTTTTAAATAAAACTTAACAGTAATTTTTTTAAAAAAATCCCAAATTCCTAACCCAAAATTCCAAAAATTATCATCATTGTCGTTGTCGATAGTTTTACCAGAGTTCACCACTACCGCCTCTAGATGCCGCCGCCATTTCTCTCAATCACCTATCACCGGTGATCGACGGTAGGTATGTTGATCGGTTTCCTTTCGCAAGTTCGAATTCTTTTGACATTAGGTACGTTGTTCGACTTCCAACAATAGGAAAGTGGGTAAATATTTGTGGGGTTCCGACGACGAAAGCAGTGGGCACACGTCGCCGATTGGCGGTGATAATGTTTAGAATTGAGATTTAAGGATTTGAGCATTTGAGGATTTGGGGTCTATTTTGAATTTTTTTGAGAACTTCAGTTTTTTTTTGTTGAAAAACCTGATTTTTTTAAACAAAACAAAAACCTACCATGTGTCAAGCACTGTTTAGGCGATAATTTCTTTAACGAATCAACTTTAAAACGGTAACGAAATAAAACTTCATACACTTATATTGATAATGAAAAAACGTTAGTCATGTTTTTAACAAAAACTATTCTTGGTACAAAAAGTTAAAAACAAGTACAATTTCGGTAGTTATTGTGCTATTAAGCCGTTTCTTTTTCCTTCTAAACAATGCTCAACTTTTCTTTTATTATATAATAACTCATTTTTATCGGATTGTATATTAATATTATTATTATATTTTAAGCTTATTTTTGGCATTTTTAAGTACTATTAATATTATTATCGATTATTAGTAGTAATAGTAGTATTAATATTATTTGTTATTAAAGTAAAAAGAAAAAATAGATTTTAATTAAAATAAATAGAAGCCCAATTAAGTTTTATTATCAGTCCAAGTCCATTACAAACTTTAACCCAAAATAATAATAATACAAATGCCCCATTTTAGGCCCAACAATTTCAAAAAACCTAAAAATCCTAATTAGGAACCCTACCCTAATCTGTTTATCTTTTGCACAGCCAATATCTGACCGTTGGATTAGATCTGATCCAATGGTTCAGATCAAAAGGAGAAGAGGCCATTCAGCTCTCAACGCGCGCGTGTTCTCCACCCGAGACTGTTCGGCTGCTTCACGCGCTCACGCTGCCTCGTCTCTCCCGTCCACGTGGCGCCACCGCCGGAGATTACGTCGCCACCGTACGACCTCCATCGACTCTCCAACCACCAGATATTGGCAGCAACAACCATAACATAAAATTAAAAAAAGAGAAAGATCCAAGCATCAAATCCATAGTTCATGCATTTAATGTTTACTTATCTTGTAACAAAAGGAAAGAATCAGAGGCAAAGCAATTGTATATATTGTAATCAAGCCTCAATATTGTACAGAGATTCGAATCAATACAAAAAAAGAGAAAGATATTTCCATAGATATATGCGGTCTTTTTTCTTATTTTGAATCAAATAAATAAAAGGGAAAGGGGTATTAGGGTTTTTTTACCTTTCGGACTAGGGTCGCCGCGAGGTTGGTGCCGCCGATGAACGAAACCTTTCGGTCGTTGTCTCTTCATCTTCCCTTTTTACCGATGAAGGTTTAAGGGTTCAAATTTTTAAAAGGGTTTTAAAAAAAGGGTTTAAAGTTTCGGTTTTTTAGATCTAGGCAAAATAACTTTTTTTCTAAAAACTAAGAAGGAAATCAATTTTAGAAGGAAAAGTGAAATCTTTTGGGTTTGAGCTTAAGGTTTGTCGATGCCGGCGAGCGGCGGCCGAGGACGATCGGAGGTGATCGGCACGGCGGTCTCTCACTGTTTTCTGGAAATCACGGCCGAGTTCATCATGAACTCTTGAATGTTCCAAGAAAGAGAACTTGAAGGGAGGGTTTTGATCGGTTTTGGGTAAAGGTAAACAAATGAAATCTGTTTTAATTTTTGGTATTTATACATGCCTCTAAAAATTAGTTTATTATGTTTTAAGTCCCTCCGCGTTTTTATAATCGCGGCCCAAGCTATTCTGCTTTTCAAAATCACCTTCACCGTCCTTGAAAGCTTTGAACCTTTTTAATCTCGCCCTTACTTCAGATTTGACCTAGTTTTAAATGGATAAATAAGCCTTTGCCCCCTTTTAAATTTTAGTTCCGTTCCAGTCTGGTCCCCAATTCCAGTGGTTTAGCTGCTCATTTGTTTATATTTATATAATTGTTTTTTCGTTAATTTGTGTGTCTATTTGGGGTTTCCATCTGCATATGTGTGTGTATATTTATAACATATGCATGCCTAGGATGTATATACATATATTATTATTCCTTTGTATTTAGCATGTTATACATATCATTATATACCCTATATATAGTTTACGTATATATATAGTACTATACTATATACAGAGTTTGCATACATTATTATATATATGGTTTGTGTACATACTGTTTTTATGTTCTTATATATATGTATACGTGTGTATATAATCTTATATTATAAAATATTTATTTTATATGCTAGTTATGTTTATCATTATATCATTATATATGCGCATTTTATTTATGCTTTCATTTCTCACGGACTTAATTATCACGCCTTTGTATTTATTTTAATATAGTTTAAATTGCCCATGAACATATAATATATATTGTTCATGTATTTATCATGTTTTGTTCATACATATTAAAATGCCATGTCTAATTAATTGCATTAATCTAGTTTAGTACTTGAGGTCCCGATATCCTAGTGGGAGTGTCGTCCCGAGTCTTCAGACGTCATCTATTTTGACATTGTGGGTTGCGAGTTAGGTTGTTCGAATCACATGTTCATGCATACATGCATTTAGGAATTAAAATTTAAATTAACTCGAATTTTTATCTTCCTTAATAAATATGATGCGAACCTTTAGGTACCAATTTTGGGCGTAGCGGGGGTGCTAACCCTTCCCCGTACGTAACCAACTCCCGAACCATTTTTAAATCTCTAATTTGCTTTTTGGTGTCCAGCCTATCTTATTCAAGTGGCCGGTGGCGACTCCCAATTTTATTTTAAAATACGAGCATTTTCCAAAATTTCCCCTTTAATCAATTTTTTATTAAAAAGTAGGATACCACGAAATTTTTTAGTCGTTACAGCATGGCAACTCTGCTGTTAAATAAATTTCTGTTTTCAAAAATAAAAAATTAGAGTCAAGCCTTAGTTGGGTTCGCATCGTAATTATTAAGGAAGATTTAAATTTGATTTAATTTAATTTGCAATTTCTAAATCTTGTTTGATTTTGTATAATGTTTGATATAAATTGTCATCATATATTAGTTTTAGAACCTTTAAGTGGGAGTGATTACTTCGCTTTGTGGGGGTGTTCACCTCCGTATGGTGTTGTAATTTACTTTCAGAATCCAGTCCTTATATTCTGTGGGGTGTTCACCTCCGTATGATCTAAGGGTCGTATTTCCTTGAATCGATGTCTCAACAACAGTTCGGGTACCATTTACTTTAGAGCAAAACCACATATAGTGAGCGGTAGAGCCCACTTGTTAAAGCCATATCGAGACTCTGCCCGTTTAGTAGTAACCCTATTTTTATTCGTATTTTTGTTTGTTGTTTGTTTATGCATATTTTAATCTCTTGATTTGAGTTCTTTAATTTATCGCTTTTGTTTATTAGATTATTCTTGTCGTACTGAAACAATTTTCTTTTTGTGTTTGTTTTTGCCCATTTACATTTACTTTGCATTGCATTCTCATGGCATATGATAAAGGTATTTATTTTGCAAGTGGTCATCAATGTAGAAGGCGATCATAATGGACAAGTGGTCTCGTGATCAAATAGAAAGGACAAATTCTGAGCGTTATCCGAAGAATAGAGAGGGTGGATCATTCAAAGATTTTGAATTAAGCAAGGTTACTGATACTCGTGTTGGGGACGAGAGAATTGAAGTACAAGAATTGAAGAAACAGATGGCCAAGATGATGAATATGATAACCGTTACGGCTAAAGGCAAGGGGTCTGTAGAGCCAAAAGAAGAGTTAATCAAGAAACAAAATATAGAGTTTGATGGTCGGAATTTTACTCCTAAGTCAGTAAATACAGGTAAATACGACAGTGCGAACCTTTTTGTGATTCATACCGGCAAACCAGTGGGAAATACATCTAAGTCAAGCTCTCAGATGGTGATAGGTCCAAAAAAAACCCGAGAGACAAAGTTGAAGAAGAATCAATATTCAGGACAAGGTTCAAATCCCGATGTTTGTATCTTGACTGATAGCCAAAAAGTAAGATTTAAAGGTCCTCGTTTTGACCCAATACCCGTATCTTATGGAAAATTGTATCCACAACTGTTGGAGGTCCAGTTGGTGAGTCCAGTCTTTCTGACACCCATACAACCACTATATTCGAATTGGTTCGACATCAATGCTTGCTGGGAATATCATCCCATAATTTAGAGGCATACTATAAAGAACTGCATTACCTTCAAGCGACGGGTTCAAGCTCTTTTGGAACTTGGAAAATGGAACTTTGAAACCGAAAGTCAGCCCAGCCCAGAACTGGGTCATTTAGTAGAATCAAATTTAGAGACTGAAGATGGGGGTATCCCAGAATAGGGGCATTCATTCGAGTATAACCAGCTCAGACATGAGCGAAATATTTTGAACACAAAACTAAAAAGTTTGTAAGATGATCATCATAAGCTTTACTGCATGTTCAAAAATATTAGAATGTTCGACACTTCGAAAGAGTGGAAGGATGACATCATTCAGCTGAAGAACGACTTGGGACATTGGGAATTAAAAGGCAATACTAGTGAAAACAGAGCCCGACTGTTGTCACAAAAATTGAAAGAAATTAGGGATCGATACGATACTCTCCGAAAAGAGTTACAAGATAGTCTAGCTATGAACAAGATTTTAAAAGCAAGTCTACAACAAAGTGAGGTCAGATACAACACCTTTTAGTTGGAGAATGAAGTACTCAAAAAACAAACAGAAGAGATTAGGAATTCCTTGCATACGAGTAAGATTCGTGCCGAACCCTACAAGAAAGCTAGCTATGAAAGTGTCGAAAAGGTAGCCCTCCAACTACGAAAAGTCGAGTGAGAAATACAAGAGAGGGACAATAAAATGAAGAGTGTCATTGCTCTAGCGCGCAAAGTGGCTCAACAAGTAGCAGATGTGGCCGGTGCAACAATGTCGTTGAGTCAGAATATGAATCCAATATTGGACCATGGAGGAAAGATGTCTCGTTTGTTAGACGAAGTCCAAAAGTTAAAGGTTAGGGCTTATCAATATTTGTAAAACCTACGAGAATGATATCTGATGTAACAAGCCTTTTTGTTCAATGAAAGTCTTTCTACGAAGATCACTTTACGACTAATACCTTACCGCATACATGTTTGCATATCATTGATTCAAAAATATTTCATTTTAGGAGAATTTTAAAATAGAAAAGATGCTCTGTAATGTACAGAGATTGATAATGCTACGATTTGAAATAATTCGAGTATAAAGCAAATACAGAGGAGACAAAATTGGGGCACCAAGTACGCATTTTGCTCCGAGAAGAGTGGCTAATAGATGCATGTAGAATATAGTCAATCTTTTGTACACAGACATCCTTTCTGTATAAAAATCCTCCTAAAGGACTATTGGCAAATCAACACTTTATTTGCATTCATTGTGATAGTTCTTACTTATTGTTTACCTTTTACTTTTAGACATTTATGATGCATTTCATGTATTAATTAATTAAATAATAAAAATTTACGGGTTCGATAACAGTAATTCAAAAACCAATTGAAAAAGAATAGAATCAACACAGAAGTCAAAACTCGAGTAGTTAGAAGAAAGGTTCGAGAGGAAAAGTGGACGTCTTTGATACTAGAGAACGTTGTTTAGTCCCTGATTTGTTCATTCCTTTGGATTTGAAAGTTCTGAGATTCATGCAGTATAACAGCACAAGTTATCCGAAGGTTCACTTGACCATGTTCTGTAGAAAGATAGATGGCTACTTGAAGAATAAAAAGCTATTGATCCACTACTTCCACAATAGTTTGGTGGGACCTGCTGCAGTATGGTACAATTGGTTGAGCAGAAACCAAGATAGGTCATGTGGTGATTTAGCCAATGTCTTTTTTGGTCCAATACAGATATACCTTAGACTTATCTCTAAGTCGATAGTTTCTTCAGAGCACGAAAATGAGACCAAATGAAAGATTTAAGGAGTATGCACTAAGATGGCGGTGTTTGGTAGCCCAAGTTCAGCCTCCCATAGTCAAAGAGAAAATGACTCCCATGTTTCATACAACTCTTCCCATCTCATTCTTTGATATAATACTAGAGAAATCAGGGAGTATATTTGAGGATTTTATGACAGTAGGGGAAAGGGTAGAATACGCTATCCAGATGGGAAAGTTGGGATCTAAGTCTAAGGACCAAACTAATGAGGAAGTAAAAGAAGAAAAAGAGGTAAATGAGTGTCGTTTCAAAAACACTCGTAATCATAAGAGAAGAAGAAATGCTAATCCTTTCGAATTATCACGAAAAATTCCTCGGACAAGTACAATCTAGAGGTATTTAGGGTAACTATTTTGGATATATTTCCTTATTTGGTGGAAGGTCAATATCTCACTCCTAGACCAATGAAGATTACACTCGATTCATCTGGCCACAGTTGCGACCAGAGTAGTACTTGTGATTTTCATATAGGGGCACCGGGCATGCCACCAAGAAGTGTAGAGCATTATTAGAAGAAATTAAGAAGCTGGTTAATGATGAAAGGCTGACACAGGCTATGGGAAATAGTGGATGCAAGAGCAAAAAGAGTAAATTATTTTAACAGCTAAAAAGGTAAAGGGTTAGAGCCAATGAATCTCTGACCCCAAGAGGGACTGAATCTTAATCTGTGTTCTTGTTCTCTAGATGCCAGCTTGTTAGGACATCTCTACATATAGGGTTTTCTTTTGAAGTAATGCATAGAACCAACTCTGTTACCTTTGGCTCGAATGCAACAGAGATCTTTTTGTAAGAGGGTGTTACCTCTCAAAAAGTACTGTTTTTAATGCCAACCTTACAATGCTTTTGCTTGTTTTTAGGTGCATTTAGTCATGTTAGGATGATAAAACCATGCATTTGCATAAAGAGTTTAGAATTCTATCTATGCCAGTGTGAAGGGTTGTTTTGTTGGTAATTTTGCAGGTTTGGCATAGGATTTGGCCCAGAAAAGCAACACAGGAAGGAACACTAGAGATAATGCTGAATGCTATTGGCATAGATAGACCAGACAATGCCAAGCACCGGTTGGCGGAGAAGTGAACTTGATGCCACGTCAAGAAGCTGTTGGACCCCAAAAAAGTAGGACATGATCAGGCTCCAAAATAGTAATTAGAACAATCTCCGAAAAAATAGCGGATAAGGTGGTGCCAAAACTTGTTAGCAGATTCATGCCAAGCTTGGACGCCAAAGCAGCATCGACAGTATGAAGTCAGCCCTAGCCTGATCAGCTCTCATTCAAATTTGGATAAGATGATAATCCCTTATCCCTTGGTCAGTTGAAGTTCAAAATTTGAAGAGCTAATCATATCCCTTCCTCGCACGCCTATTTAAACACCAACCAAGCTAGCATTTGGGAGAGCGAAGAAGATCGAAGTGAGGAGTTGGTGTGTGACGATTGATAATCGGCTGCACTTAGGAAAGGTGGTTCGACCAGTTTGGCCGAGAAGCCTGGAACTTGAAGGGCTGCATCGAGAGACCCCTTCTAGCCCATTCTCTCTTTCAAGTTATTTATTTGTTTTTAATGATGATGTATTGCGAAAACGTTTGTGGGTTGTTGGTTAAATCCCCCGCCATGAACTAATTTAATAGTTGGTGGGGGATGTTTGCGTTGAACACTATTTTTATGTTTTAGTTTTTAATAATAAATCTACCTTGGCAATGTTTTCACTATTCAGCATACTTTAATATTTCCTAAATACTATGCCAAGTGAGAGCTGGCATTGTTGGCCTATTGTGCCTCAATATCTTAATAGACTTGGGGTGGCAACAAATAAGTTGTTGAATACTAAGGAAATAAGCTTCGAGAGAAGTCGTTCAAGTAGATGAACTTACTTCGGGAGTGAAATCTACCCCTTAAGAGTATAGATTGGATCTTAATCAAATTGGTTTATTTAAAAGCAAGCACTATAAAGATAATAGGGGTTTTTACATAATCAATTTAGGGCAATGACCATCGAGAGAGGCTTTGCCAATTTTGAATCTGCTCGGCAAACAATGCCAAGATATGTTGTTGTTAAAGGCTGGCACGACATGAATAGCGTGAAAACCAGGCATTCCCTGCCAATGCTCATCATTCATTAAAGCACCTCCCTTGCCAACATCTTTACTTTACTTTCATTCCTTTTTTTTTTGTTTCCAAAACCAACTTCAAATCAAATCAACTTTTTCTTAAGGCAAGTAACAATCAGGGCAATTGAATTCCAAGTCAATCTCTGTGGGATCGATACTCAGCTTACCAGCTGTATTACTTGCAGACCGTGTATACTTGCACGCAAAAGACTCATCTTGGCACGTTTTTATACTTTTCAACACATATTTTTTGCCACTTTTGCCAGCATTTCACCTAGAGAGTTTACAAGTTTTTGGCGCCGTTGCCGGGGATTGCAACAAAATTGATTGTTTTTAAATTATTACTTGTATTTCTTTTATTTTTATTTTTGTTTTTGTCTTTACCTTTTACTTTTGACGGTGTATAACCAGAAGCCATCTTGTGGTGAACAAGTGGCCATACGATCTGAAAATTGAGAAAACCTTGCGGAGGTTAAAAAGAAGATTTTGAGAGATGCAAAACCAAGGTAATGAAGGGAATGGTGTGGTGAACAATGGAGGAAATCCACTTAATAATGAGATACCACCACCACCCGCTGTTTCAGTTGTTAATGAGAGGCCTATTAGAGAACAATCAACACCAACCATTGACAATTTGATGCCAGAACTTGTTGGCACAGAGGTAAATGCTGTCAATTTCGAACTTAAGTCGGTAATGATTAAAACTCTTTTAAATGTAGGTCAGTTTGATGGAGCACTCACTGGAGATCCGAGGTAGCATCTGAAGCAGTTCATGGAGATTTGCCAGCTATTCTAACAAAATGGAGTACCTGAAGATACAGTGAAGCTGAAGTTATTTACTTTCTCTTTAAGAGATAGGGCAAAGGCTTGGATTAACTTCTTGCCACCTGGTTCAGTTACTTCATGGGCAGACCTATGCCAAAAGTTTTTGACAAGGTTCCAACCGCCAACACTTACTGCCAAGCTGCGAGGTGAGATCATTACATTCGGGCATGCTGAGGATGAGACCTTATATGATGCATGGGAACGATTTAAAGACTTGTTGAGGAGGTGTCCTATGCATGGATTCCTGAATTAGACCCAGATCTAGACCTTTTACAATGGATTGAATGCAGAAACGAAGACTGTTGTTGATGCTTCAGCAGCTGGCTCATTGCTTGACAAGACATATACTGAGGCTGTTGACATTTTAGAGAGGATTGCAATCAATGATTTTGAATATCCTGTTGCGAGACTTGAGACTGAAACTAAAACCAATGGGAAATTTTAGGTTGACGAACTAACGTCCATTCATGTCGAGATTTCCAACCTTACTAGCATGGTAAGAACGTTGCAAAAGAACAACAAGTCCCATGAAGTCAAAGTATTAGATCCTTTCTGTACAATTTGTGGAAAGAATCATCATGTGGATGAATGCCCTGCCAACCCTGAATCGGTAAACTTTGTTGGCAATATTAATCGTTACTATAATCCTAACTCCAATACTTATAATGCAGGTTGGAGACAACACCCTAGTTTAGCATGGGGAAATCAAGGAGGTAACCAGTACAATGTCCAATGCCAGAATACCCAGAGGCAGAATAACAATGACATGCCATCATTCTATCATAATGCTATACCACAGAAAGCCCAAAACAATTTTCAGCAAGGGCAGAGACTCAACCAAGGTGGCACACTCACAGAGTACATGGAGAGGAATGATGCCACAGTCCAGAGTTTGGCAGCATCAATGAGAAACTTGGAAGTCCAAATAGGGCAGATTGCCAATGAACTCAACAATCGACCCCAATGAACATTGCCAAGTGACACAGAAGACGCTCAGCACAAAGAAAATGAGCAATGTAAAGCCATAACTCTTCAGAGCGATAAGCAGTGTGAGGTGGAGAAGGTTGCCAAGCAGCCAGTTAACTGCCAAATCGAGAAGCCAACGCTAGCAGATAATCTCAGTGAAGTAGAGAAAGAGCAACCAAAAGTAGATGATGCCAGCACCGATGCCAGATAGCATACCGATGTCAGCACTGATGCCAAACAGACTGATGCCAGCACTATCTTGGCAAAGCCAGCAGTGCCGACATATGTTTATCCGCCATCTCCATTTCTAGCAAGACTTCAAAAGCATAAGCAAGACCAGCAATTCAAGTGCTTATTGGAGGTTCTTAAGCAATTGCAAATCAACATTCCATTAGTAGAAGCCCTTGAACAAATGCCCAACTATGTCAAATTTAGGAAAAACATTATGTCCAAAAAGAGGAAGTTGTGAGACTTTGAAACTATTCCTCTAACCGAAGGATGCGGTGCCATGATTCTAAACCGATTGCCACCAAAGCTGAAAGATCCAGAAAGTTTCACTATTCCCTGTACCATTGGCAACAAATTCATGGGCAAGGCACGGTGTGACCTAGGAGCCAGCATCAACTTGATGCCAATGTCAGTTTTCTAGAAGCTTGGCATAGAAGCGAGACCTACCACGGTGACACTTCAGCTGGCAGACCAATCCTATGCACATCCCAAAGGGTAAGATTGATGATGTGTTGGTAAAGGTAGACAAATTTATTTTTCTAGCTGATTTTATCATTTTTGGATTATGAGGCTGATATTAGTGTCCCGATTATTTTGGGGAGACCTTTTCTTGCCACGGGTAGGGCTTTGATTGATGTTTATAAAGGGAACAATGCGCATGAATGACCAGCAAGTTACATTTAATGTGTTTCAAGCTTTGAAATGTACAGATGAACCTGATGAGTGCCAAGCAGAGGAGATGATGGAGTCTATTTATACTTTGGACATGGCAAAGTTATGCTAGGATACAGAATTTGATGCCAACAATTTAGATGGCATAGCTGATCTATTTGAGGAACCAGAAAAACCAGTATTGGAGGCTGAAGATATGAGTTATTTTGAGCCACTTTAGTTGGTTGGCAGAGAAATCAAGGCACCTAGACCATCAATTGAGGAGCCACCAGCGTTGGAACTAAAACCATTGCCAGATCACTTAAAGTATGCTTATTTGGGTGAACACTCAACTCTGCCGGTGATCATTGCCAGTGGTCTCACTAATGATCAGGAGGAAAGATTGTTGGCAATATTACGCGATTATAAGCAGGCATTAGGGTGGACCTTGGCATACATCAGAGGTATTAACCCAACCATTTGCATGCACAAGATTATCTTGGAGGAGTACTATGGCAAGACCATTGAAGGACAAAGAAGGCTAAACCCAAGCATGAAAAAGGTAGTGAAAAAAGAGATCATAAAATGGCTTGATGCAAGAATTATATATCCCATTTCTGATAGCTCTTGGGTTATCCCAGTGTAATGCGTGCCAAAGAATGGTGGTATGACTGTGGTACAAAACAGTGAAGCTGAGTTAATCCCCTCCAGAACTATCACAGGATGGAGAGTGTGCATGGACTATAGGAGGCTTAACAATGCCACGAGGAATGACCACTTCTCATTGACATTCGTTGATCAGATGCTAGACAAGTTGGTAGGTAAAGCTTTCTATTATTTTTTGGATGGTTATTCAGGTTATAATCAGATTGCCATCGCTTCTGATGATCAAGAGAAGACCACGTTCACGTGCCCTTATGGGACGTTTACATTTAGAATGATGCCAATCGGCCTATGTAATGCACCAACAACATTTCAACATTGCATGATGTCCATTTTTTCCGATATGATCAAGCACAACATGGAAGTATTCATGGATGATTTCTCAGTGTTTGACAAAATATTTGAGGAATGCCTTCTGAGTTTGGAGCAAGTCTTAAAGAGATGCATAGAGACAAACCTAGTGTTGAATTGGGAAAAATGCCACTTCATGGTGAAAGAGGGCATTGTTCTCAGGCACAAGGTAACTGAGAGATGGTTAGAAGTGGATCAAGCAAAAGTTGAGGTAATTAAGCAGCTACTGCCTCTAACGAGTGTTAAAGGTATAAGGATTTTTTAGGATATGGCGGTTTTTATCGGTGTTTTATTAAAGACTTTTCAAAATTGCTAAACCTTTATGCTTGTTGTTAGAACATAATGCCACTTTTGCATTTGACAATTCTTGTTTGAGAGCATTCCGGGAGCTTAAAGAGAAGTTGATCAATGCCACTATAGTTGTGGCACTAGACTGGAGTGAGCCCTTCGAGCTCATGTGCGATGCCAGCGTATATGCCACTGGAGCAGTCTTTGGAAAAAGGCATGGCAAGATTTTTCATGTCATCTACTATGCCATTCGAACCTTGAACGAAGCACAACTGAACTACTCTATGACCGAGAAAAAATTTCTTGCGGTTGTATTTGATTTTGACAAATTTAGATCTTACTTAATTGGTAACAAAGTTGTGGTTTTTACAGATCATTTGGCATTGAAGTATCCCTTGGCAAAGAAGGATGCCAAGCCCATCTAATCCGATGGATGCTCCTACTTCAAGAATTCGACCTTGAGATCCGGGACAAGAAGGGTAGTGAAAACCTAGTAGCTGACCATCTCTCACGTTTAGAGTATCATCTTGAAGATGGTAAGACCAATTTTATAAGAGATAAATTTCCTGACGAGTATTTGCTTGCAGTTAATGTCGTGCCATGGTATGCTGACATTGTCAACTACTTGGTAAGTAACATTATGCCACTAGACTTGGCATACAATGCCAAGAAGAGATTCTTGCGGGAAGTTAGGCAATACTATTGGGACGAGCCAATATTGTTCAAGCAGTGTGCAGACCAAGTGATTCGCCGGTGTGTGCCCGAGGATGAACATCATAACATATTGCATCTATGCCATGCCACACCATATGGAGGTCACTTTGCTGGGGTAATGACTACTACCAAGGTAATGCAATCATGATTCTTTTGGCCCACACTATATAAAGATGCCCATGAGTATGCCAAGGCATGTGATCGATGCCAACAGACAAGAAACATCTCTGGCAGACACCAACTACCACTCCAAAACATTATGCATGTAAATTTATTTGATGTATGGGGGATAGACTTTATGGGTCATTTTCCACCTTCATTCGGTAATGTATATATTCTTGTAGCTGTTAACTATGTATCTAAATGGGTAAAGGTTGTGGCCCTGCCAACAAACGATGCCAAGGTTGTTGCCAAGTTCTTGCACAAACACATTTTTACTAGATTTGGCACCCCTAGGGTGATTATTCACGATGAGGGCACCCATTTTAAATGTAATCTAATCTCTAAAGCTTTGTGCAGGTATGGTATACAACAAAGAATTGCCACGGCATATCATCCACAAACAAACGGGCAAGCTTGATTGTTATTAGTTAGTTACCATGTTTAGTTGCATTACTTAGGGTAACTAAATAATGCCAATTTACCATTTTAGATGTACATTGGCTAATAATGCAACTATTTTATTCACCATTTTTATTCATATTATTGCTAGACTTAGGCTCATATTAGTTGCATTATTAGCCATTCATGCATGTTTGCATTGTTTCCTTGGTGGACAAGCTTGATTTCATATTTTGCTTAATTTTGTAGAAAAAGATATTGCTTTGGTGTGTTTTGTGTGTGTGTGCAGAATCACTTGCCAAAGCAAGCCTGGAACCAGTTGCCAGGGCAATGCATGAAGGAGATGACGGGCTAGTTGCCAGGGCAATGCATGAAGGAGATGCCAAGCTAGTTGCCAGGGCAATTTTCGATAAGGGATAAGATGATATGGTAGTCGAAATTGATGACTAGATAAGCCCAAGATGATGTGGAGCAAAGTTAAATCCCAAAGGAGTTTGATTTCCATGAAGAGGTTAAAGAGAAATTAAATCCCAAGAAGATAAGAGAAGTTCTAGAAGGAATTTAAATATAATAAAGAATTATATTCTTTAAAGATATTTAATTCCAACTTAACTTCCTCCTCAAAAAAGACTTTGACCTAGCCCTATAAATTGAGGACCAAGCCGTCAACTCTATGGGGAGAGGGGAGAGAAATTTCGACAAAGAGAGCAAGGGAGATTTTGACAAGAGCTTTGGAGAGATTTCAACAAGGCTTCAACCATTCTTCATCTTTTTCTTTCTTGTTCAATTAGGTTTATGCTAGGAATTCTTTGTCTTGTGTTTCTTTGGAACCTAGCCATGAACTAAATCTATTTGGCTAAGGTTATTGTGTTTTGTGGTTGTGAGAAACAATTGGATTTTATTTAGGTAATAAGAGTTTGCACTTTTAATTCAAGGTTTACTCATTCTTGGTTCTTATTCTTGTTTGCGAGTGAATTGGGAGAGGATCTCGTAACTTCATCTATTAATCTAATATCAGGATAGTTAGATTCAAGAAACGAATGAGTATGGTCTTTATTCAATCTATTGATGGTGAAGATTAACCCGTCTTAGGAATAAGTTAAGGATTTCAACGGCTAAGAGGAATGCAAGATTGGTTGTTGTTCACCCTTGATTCATGCAGGGATGTATTATCAAGGCATGCACAAATAGCTAGAGTTTCGACTTAGGGATAAGAAGAAACCATTGAAGAATGCTCCGCTGAACCTTGAAGTTGCTGCCCAGCCGCCCAAGTAGTTGCCTAGCTAGTCGCCCAGGCAACCGTCGATTAGTTGCCAAGGCAACCCCGCCGTGCAAGTTGCCACGACAACTGAGTTGCCCTTGCACTCTTTTACCAAGACGATCCAATCGGCTATCACACCTCAACTCAAGATAACCTGGCCTATTCTCTCTCATTTGATTACACATTCTTTTACTTTATTGCTTTCTAGTTTAGTTGTTAGTTAAACTCCTACAATTTTCTACTTGTGTTCTTTTACTTTTTACAGTGCAAGAGATTGAATTCTTGAAGTGGCACCAATCCCTGTGGAGATGATATCTTTTATACTATAAATTGCGACGTGTACACTTGCACAATTGCGGAGCACTTATTACGCGCAACAAGTTTTTGGCGCCATTGCCGGGGATTGGCAATAGCAACTTTGTTTTTATTTTTCTTGCACTTTTTACTTTTCTTGTTTAAGATTCAAAGGGCTAACAAACTTTGGTTTTGCATTGGTATATGACCAGAGCGAGACCGATTACACCAGAATATCCATTTGATCCAGAAATCGAACGAACCTTGCAAAGACTCAGACGAAGGTTAAGTGTAACAATGGCTAATCAAGATGGCAATATGAATCAGGATGTTCCAACAGGAGGAGTGATTCTTGCACAAAATAGAACTATTCGAGACTATATTAAAGAAGATCTTGAAAGACTTAATCCAGAAGTTGTAACACCTGAAATTGAAGCCGACCACTTTGAGTTGAAACCGGTGATGTTCAATATGATCAACACAATTGGTCAATTTGGCGGCTCAGCAACTGAAGATGCACGACAACATCTTAAATCTTTTCTCGAGATTTGCAATTCATTCAAAATACAAGGAGTCACCCCGATGTTTTACGACTAAGATTATTCCCCTATTCACTGAGGGATAGGGCGAAAGCATGGTTGAATAGTATTCCAGCCGGATCAATAGGATCTTGGACCGATCTTTGTCATGATTTCCTTACTCGATTTAATCCTACAAATTTGACTGATAAGCTTCATAACGAAATTACTTTTTTTCGGCAGGCAGATGATGAATCCATGTACGAGGCTTGGGAGCGATATAGAGAACTTCTACACATTTACCCCATACACGGATTCCCAGTGTGGACACAAGTAACAATGTTTTACAACGCTGTGAATACACCAACAAGGATGATGCTAGATGCCTCGGCAAGCGGCATACTCCTAGATAAGTCACCGGAGGAAGCAATGCAAATTCTAAACAAGCTTGCCAAGAATGATTATCAATTCTCATCTGCTAGAAGAGGAGGAGTTAGACGCCAAGCCACAATACATGAACTGGGATCATCAGACTTAATTTTGGCACAATTGGCCACTCTAACGAAGATGGTCTAGAACATGCAGAAACCAAACAACACGCAGGAGGTCAAGGTAATGGATTCCTTTTGTGAGTTATATGGTGGTAACCATGATTCTTCTGAATGTATGCAGAATCCGGAATCCAGCTTTTATATGGGGAATTACAACCGAAACAACAATGTGATGTCCAAAACATATAATCCAGCTTGGAAGAAGCACATGAATTTTTCATGGAGTAATCCCAACAATGCTCTAAACCAGAACAATCAGAATGCACAAGCATCGGGATTCCATCAGAATATGTCACGGCAACAGTTACCGCAGCAACAACCAACAACATCTAGTTCTTTGGAAAATCTCTCAATGCTTTTATGTTGAAAACTGAATCTTATATGGCTGAGAATAGTAACTTCATAAAAAGAACTGATGCTTTTATTAACAGGACCGAGATGAGATTGCAAAACCAAGAGGCGGCAATCAAATCATTGGAAAATCAAGTCGGACAATTTGCTCAAAACCTGAATACTAGACTGCAAAGAGGTTTACTTAGCGATACTGAAGTCGCAAGAGGAACTGGCCATGAGCAATGTAAGGCGATCACCACTAGAAGTGGCCAACAACTTAAAGAGGCTCAAGCTCGCTCATCAAACAAAACTCCACAAAAAGATCAAGACAAACTCAGCGGCAAAGCCTCAGATGCTGAACCAGGAATTGCTGCGGCAACCAGCGATAATCATGCCTCGGTAACCGGCGATAAGGATGCCGCGGCAACCAACGATAGGCACGCCACGGCAACCCCAGTTGACAATGCCTCGGCAACTCCAGTTGCCTTGGCAATGCCATCAATCAGGTTCCAGACCAATGAAAGGATCGAAGATATCCGACTTCCACCACCATTCCCACAGAGGTTGAAGCGACAAAAGCAAGAATATCAATTCAAGAAGTTTCTTGGTATCCTAAAACAAGTCCACATCAACTTGTCGTTGGTTGAGTCGATTGAACAAATGCCAAACTATGCCAAGTTTCTTAAAGACATTGTGTCCAAGAGAATAAGGCTAGGAGAGTTTGAAACAGTTTCCGCAACAGAGGGATGCATGGCCATGTTGCACAATCGCATGCCACCCAAGTTGAAGGATCCCGGAAGTTTCACAATACCTTATTCCATCAAAAACTACTATGTCGAGAAAGCATTATGTGACCTTGCAGCAAGCATAATCTTGATGCCTAAATCGGTTTTCCAGAAACTAAGAATCGGAAGGCAAGACCTACGACAGCTATGCTACAGCTAGCCGACAGATCCTATGTGCATCCAGAGGGAAAAAATCGAAGACATATTGGTAAAAGTTGATAAATTTATTTTTCCCGCTGATTTTATTGTTTTGGATTGTGAAGCAGATGAGCATGCACCTATCATTCTCGGGAGACCCTTCCTAGCGACATGGAGAACCTTGATCGACGTTGACAAGGGAGAACTCACAATGAGGGTGAATGACCAGCAAGGTAAACTAAATGTGTTCCAAACACTAAGGCATGACGATGATCCGGAAGAATGCCAACTTCATCATGCCACGACAGAGTTTGACTTCGATGAGGAATTTAGTTGCATCGACAACTACATTACCGATCAAGAGGAACATGAGGAGTATGAAGAACCGATCAATGATGAACAACAAGAAGAGGCAAATTGGTTAGTTAATCAACCAGGTACATACTTTGAACCACTGGATTACTCATGTAAGGAAGGTAAACTCGAAAAGCCCTCTATTGAACAACCACCGATTCTTGAGTTGAAACAATTGCCAGGACAACTAAAATATGCTTACTTGGGAACCGATAATACATTGCCTATAATTATTTCCTCTAAGTTACAGCCTGAGCAGGAAAAGAAGCTGATCAAAATGTTGATGCTACACAAGAAGACAATAGGGTGGACAATTGCCGACTTGAAGGGAATTAGCCCGGTAGTGTGCATGAACAAGATTTTGTTGGAAGATGATCACAAAACTTCGATTGAGGCCTAAAGGAGACTGAATCATGCCGCGAAACGGGTTGTAATGAAAGAAATCATCAAGTGGCTTGACGCCGACATTATATACCCTATCTCTGATAGTACATGGGTAAGTCTGGTACAATGTGTACTGAAAAAGTAAGGTATAACGGTGGTAAGTAATGAAAATAATGAACTCATTCCAACCAAGACTGTGACCGGTTGAAGGGTTTGTATGGATTATCGAAAGCTAAATAAAGCCACTAGAAAAGATCACTTTCCATTACCCTTTATTGATCAAATGCTTGACCGTCTTGCAGGTAAACCCTTTTATTGTTTTCTTGATGGTTATTCAGGTTACAATCAAATTACCATAGCACCAGAAGATCAAGGAAAGACAACCTTCACATGACCATATGGTACTTATGCTTTTCGAAGGATGCCATTCAGATTGTGTAACGCCCCGACAACCTTCCAAAGATGCATGATGGCACTCTTTTTAGACATGGTCGAAGACTTCCTTGAGATCTTCATGGACGATTTTTCCATTTTTGGTAATGACTTCGACAGCTGCCTCGACAATTTAGAGAAGATGTTGGCAAGATTGAAGAAACCGATTTAGTCCTTAATTGGGAGAAGTGCCATTTTATGGTAGATGAAGGAATAATGCTCGGCCACAAGATTTCATCCAAGGAAATTGAAGTAGACAAAGCCAAGGTGGACGTGATCGAGAGATTACCCCCACCAAGTTCGGTTAAAGGAATCTGAAGCTTTCATGGGCATGCAAGTTTTTACAGGAGGTTCATTCATAATTTTTCTAAGATTACTAAACCCTTGTGCAATTTGCTTGAACAGGATAAAGTCTTCAATTTTGATGATTCTTGTGCCCAAGCATTCGAAACCCTAAAGGAAAAGCTTGCCTTGGCACCCATTGTCGTTCCACCCGATTGGACGCTACCTTTTGAGCTCATGTGTGATGCAAGTGATTTCGCGGTAGGAGCAGTCCTAGGCCAACGCACAGTTAAGACCTTTCATGTGATATACTACGCTAGTAAAACTCTTAATAGTGCTCAAGTGAATTACAAAACAACAGAGAAAGAGTTACTAGCCGTAGTTTTCGCATTTGACAAGTTCCGATCCTATTTGATTGGTACAAAGGTAATTGTTCATATGGACCATTCAGCAATTAAGTATCTATTTTCTAAAAAGAATGCCAAACCTCGTTTGATTTGTTGGATATTGATTTTACAAGAGTTTGATATTGAAATTAAGGACGGGAAAAGAATAGAAAATCAAGTGGCCAATCACTTATCACACTTAGAACGCAATAGAGAGGAGGACGCGGATTTAGAGATATGCGATGCATTCCCGGATGAGCAACTGTTAGTTGCCTCGGCAACCATGGACGCGTATGCCTCAGTAATCCCTGAAGCCTCGGCAACCATGGATGCGCATACCTGGACAGCCCTCGACACCTCAGCAACTCTTGATGTTCATGCCTCGGCAACCATGGAAGCAGTTGCAACGGCAACACATGCCTCGACAATACCCTGGTACGCGGATTTAGTTAATTTCCTTGTTTGTGGTATTTTACCTTATGGCCTTACTCACCAAGGGAAGAAACGGTTCCGCCATGATGCTAAGCATTACTTTTAGGACGAGCCTCTTTTGTTTAAACAATGTGCAGATCAGGTTATACGCCGATGTGTCCCTGAAGAGGAGCAACAGAATGTACTCCGACAATGCCATTCTTCACCTTATGGAGGACATTTTGGAGGAATATGTACCGCGGCCAAAGTTTTGCAATCTGGTTTGTATTGGCCAACACTGTACAAAGATGCCCAAGAGTTTTACAAGCAATGTGATCGTTGCCAGAGGACGGGCAATATCTCTAGACGACATGAAATGCCGCTCCAAAACATCATCGAGGTAGAATTATTCAATGTATATGGGTTGAAGCAGCTGTAGTTCCCAACAACGATTCCAAGACCGTGCAATGATTCTTGCAGAAAAATATATTTACACGGTTTGGGATGCCGAGAGCAATTATCAGTGATGAAGGCAAGCACTTCGACAACAAACTCATCGCCAAGATGTTACAACGCTTTGGTGTATCTCACAAGATTGCCATGGCATATCACCCACAAACCAATGGGAAAGTAGAAATTTCCAACCGGGAATTGAAGGGTATACTCGAGAAATTTGTAAATCCCTCTAGGAAGGATTGGTCAGTAAGACTAGATGATGCACATTGGGCATATCGCACTGCATTCAAAACACCCTTAGGTATGTCTCCCTTCCGACTTGTCTATGGTAAAACATGCCATCTACCGGTGGAAATCGAACACAAGGCATATTGGGCAATCAAGACCGTGAATATGGATTGGGAAAGTACCGGGCAAAAGCGTTTGTTAGACCTCAACGAGATAGAAGAATTTCGTGCACTCGCCTATAACAATGCACGAATCTACAAGGAGGAAACAAAGCAATGGAATGACAAGAAACTATTGTCACGGCAATTCATGACAGGGCAATTAGTTCTCTTATTCAATTCTCGGCTGAAACTTTTCTCGGGAAAACTGAAATCAAGATGGTCAGGACCATTCGAAGTTGTCAAACCGTTCTCCCATGGTGCCGTGATAATCAAGTCCATCACTGACGAACATGAATTCAAAGTCAACGGACAAAGATTGAAGCACTACAACGGTGCCCATGTAGAACGTAACAAAGAAGTGGTCACCTTAGGAGATGCATGAGCATGCTCTCCTTTCGATATTTTATTTTTATTTTTTATTTCTTTCAAACTATTTAATTTTTTTATTTATTATTTTCAGTTATTTTTCTTTTTAGGATAGATTTATTTATTTTCTTTAAGATTAAAACTACATCTTTCTTTCATATTTATCTAATTGTTTTTAAAAATTTTAAGTTTAAGAATTTCTTTGCACATCTTTATTTATTTTCTTTTATTAGTTTATCTTTAATTTTAATCCTTATTTTATTTGTTTTTGAATTGTAGGAAAAGAGTTCAAGATAAAGAGGAATTTTGATTCAAGAAGGAAACTTCTTCAACAAGGAAATTAATGGGCTGAATCTAAGGCTTATATTAAGCCTCCAATTTACCCTAAATAAACCCTACTTAACAGGCCAAAACCTTCCCCTTCCCTAAATACCCTAGCCATCCCCTACCCCTAAATCAAAACCCTTATTTTCTTTATTCCAAAATTAATCCCACCCACCATATTTACTACCTATCTTTTCTATTTAACCCATTACCCTTAACTTCTAAGAAACCTATTCCTACTTTTCAACTTGCAACTCTTTAGTTTCTTTAGCTTTCTTTTCTTTGTTTCTACCAAACTCACAGCCAAGATCACTCATGGCATCCAAAATCGAATTTTTGGTTCATCCAAGTTCCTCCAAAGAACCAAGATACAATAAGTTTCCTACACCGGTGGTTCAAGAAAGATTTCACTCCAAGTTTGAAAGTCGGAAGATTTGCGAAGAACAAGGCTTCGAATACGCCAACTCTCATCAAGATTTCGGCCTTGAGCCATTCATCTTCGAAATGATTGCACATCAAAAGTGGTAAATCTTTTGCCATCAATAAGAACCGGGTAACATCTCATGGGTAAGAGAATTCTATGCTCACTCACCTAACCCGGATAATCCTTATGTTTTTGTTCGTGACAAGGCTATACTCATAAGCCCCGAAAACATCAACACCTTTTACGGGCTCTACATTGAGAAAGACGAGCATCAAGCCTTTGTTGATCAACTCATGCCCAAGCAACTCGACAAGGTGCTTCAAGAACTCACTCTACCGGGAACTCATTGGAACGACGGTAAATACAAGGGCACGGTAAATCGCCTTCAGCTTAAACCCGAGGAAAAATTATGGAATAAGTTTGTTAAAACTTCTTTAATGCCCACCACACACAATGCCACCGTTGATACACCTCGTCTTTTGCTCATACATTCTATCTTGCGTAATCGCATCATTAACATTGGAAAAATTATTTGTGATGAGATTTTTGTATGTAGCACAAAAGACAAGGGTTCTCTTTTCTTCCGGTGCTTATTTTCCAATCTTTGCAAGGAGGTGAATGTCCCAAGTGAGTCCACTGATGAAAAGGCCCTACTAAAGTCCGGTTGGAATCGAGCACAAATTCGAAAGCTAATGGGAGAGGCACCGGTAAAATCCCCAACACCTTCAATTGTCGTGGCAACTCCTGCCGCCTCAGCAACCCCTAATGCCCAAGCAACTGATGCCCGGGCTACTCAGCCAGCAACCCCAGGACAACTTGAAGCACTCTTACAACCGTTGGCGAACCGCCTTAGGCAAATTGAAGACCGGAAACTAATGTTCATGCGGTACATGAAAGATCACAACAATGCTATCACCTAAGTCATCCTGGAAAAGTACCCAGACAGCCGCGTGTCGTTCTCAATCTTTCCTGCCGAAATCCTTGCCACGGCAACCAATGAAGCAGTTGTCACGACAACCGCAACAGATGATGTCGCGGCAACCTACACTACACCTGCCCAAGCAGTTGCCACAACAACCAACACTGAAGATGTCACAGCAACCAAAGCTAAAGATGCCCCAGCAACCACTGCAAAGTCCAAAGGTAAATCACCTATGCCCGAATCAACTCGTACTGAATCATTGTCTGACTTTTCAGATTTGGACGAGTCATTCATTGCACCAACAAAGACCGCACCAATCGAATCCTCCAAGCCCAAGCGAAAAGCCAATGACATTGATGAAGAGGACGATGAGGACAACCTCGTACGAGGATCGATTCCACCATCGGCAACAAGGAAGCAACCACCATGTTCAAGCAAAAGAATCAAGACACAGACCAAAAGGAAACTAATCATCCGCGACGACGAACTCTCAGAGTAAGTCCTCGTTTGCATTTGACTTTTCTTTATTTTTATTTTTCTTTGTTGCAAGCATTGAGGACAGTGCCTCACTCGAGTTTGGGGGGGATTGTTATTAGTTAGTTACCATGTTTAGTTGCATTCATCTTAAGTATTGCATTTAGGATACATAAATTGCTTGCCATGCCTTTAGTTGGAACAAGAATTACCTAGATTTGATGAATATCCGATGATGACTTTGCCAATGTACTTAATTGATAGAACCTTTTATTCTAGGATAAACGTGGAAACACTTAGAATCGTACTATGATGCTAAACTTATTGAAACACTGTATGGCTTGATTGATTTAAGGAATTCTAGCGAACTTAGGTTGATAGTTAAAAAGTTGGGGGATTAGAATAAAAATTGGATGAATGCTAGAGGTGCCCAAAATTGGCTCTAGTATGTGCTAAAAATTTATCGCTAAAGGTGCCCGAAATTGGCTCTAGTATATGCTAAAAATTGATCGCTAGAGGTGCCCAAAACCGACTATAGTCAAATAAATTAATTAACTTAAGAAAACTAAAAACAAAACACTAGAGGTACCCGAAACCGGCTCTAGTTAAAACATGTTAAAAGAACCCAATAAAGTAATTTGAAAACCTCTTGTTTGTATAGAATCCGAAAAATCAACTTGCACACAACTCCGCACACACTCACAAGCATTATAGTTTGATTCCGAGTAACTCTTAAGTTTTTCGAAAAATAAAAAGCCAATCATACTTTGTGCCACGGTTCTGAGAATTGAAATCAAGTTCAAAGCTAAGTTTGTGAAAATTGAAGTCTTGGCGGGTAATTATTAGTTTACATTGCTTGAGGACAAGAAATAGTTCGAGTTTGGGGGTGTGTTAAGTGTCTAAAAGTATTATTTTATCCACCCTTTTTATTCATATTATTGCTAGACTTAGGCTCATATTAGTTGCATTATTAGCCATTCATGCATGTTTGCATTGTTTCCTTGGTGGACAAGCTTGATATCATATTTTGCTTAATTTTGTGGAAAAAGATATTGCTTTGGTGTATTTTGTATGTGTGTGCAGAATCACTTGCCAAAGCAAGGCTGGAGCCAGTTGCCAGGGCAATGCATGAAGGAGATGCCGAGCTAGTTGCCAGGGCAATTTTCGATAAGGGATAAGATGATATGGTAGTCGAAATTGATGACTAGATAAGCCCAAGATGACGTGGAGCAAAGTTAAATCCAAAAGGAGTTTGATTTCCATGAAGAGGTTAAAGAGAAATTAAATTCCAAGAAGATAGGAGAAGTTCTAGAAGGAATTTAAATATAATAAAGAATTATATTCTTTAAAGATATTTAATTCCAACTTAACTTCATCCTCAAAAAAGACTTTGACCTAGCACTATAAATTGAGGACCAAGCCGTCAACTTCATGGGGAGAGATGAGAGAAATTTCGACAAAGAGAGCAAGGGAGATTTCGACAAGAGCTTTGGAGAGATTTCGACAAGGCTTCAACCATTCTTCATCTTTTTCTTTCTTGTTCAATTAGGTTTATGCTAGGAATTCTTTGTCTTGTGTTTCTTTGGAACCTAGCCATGAACTAAATCTATTTTGCTAAGGTTATTGTGTTTTGTGGTTGTGAGAAGGAATTGGATTTTGTTTAGGTAATAAGAGTTTGCACTTTCAATTCAAGGTTTACTCATTCTTGGTTCTTATTCTTGTTTGCGAGTGAATTGGGAGAGGATCTCGTAACTTCATCTATTTATCTAATATCGGGAGAGTTAGATTCAAGAAACGAATGAATATGGTCTTTATTCAATCTATTAATGGTGAAGATTAATCTGGCTTAGGAATAAGTTAAGGATTTCAACGGCTAAGAGGAGCGCAAGATTGGTTGTTGTTCACGCAGGGATGTATTATCAAGGCATGCACAAATAGCTAGAGTTTCAACTTAGGGATAAGAAGAAACCATTGAAGAATGCTCCGCCGAACCTTGAAGTTGTTGCCCAGCCGCCCAAGTAGTTGCCCAGGCAACCGTCGATTAGTTGCCAAGGCAACCCCGCTGTGCAAGTTGCCCTTGCACTCTTTTACCAAGACGATCCAATCGGCTATCACACCTCAACTCACGATAACCTGACCTATTCTCTCTCATTTGATTACATCTTCTTTTACTTTATTGCTTTCTAGTTTAGTTGTTAGTTAAACTCCTACAATTTTCTACTTGTGTTCTTTTACTTTTTACAGTGCAAGAGATTGAATTCTTGAAGTGGCACCAATCCCTGTGAAGACGATATCTTTTATACTATAACTTGCGACGTGTACACTTGCACAATTGCGGAGCACTTATTACGCGCAACACCTAGATTTCAAATAAGGAGATTAAAAACATTATAGAAAAGACTGTTAATCCATCAAGGAAAGACTGGTCTTTGAGACTAGATGAGTCCTTGTGGGCTTACAGGACTGCATTTAAAACTCCTTTGGGTACATCACCATTTCGACTCGTTTTCAAAAAACCATGCCATCTGCCAGTTGAGCTTGAGCATAAAGCATACTGGGCAATCAAAACACTTGGCATGGCATGGAGAGATGCTAGAGAAAAAAGGTTGCTAGACCTAAATGAATTGGAAGAATTCAGAACACAAGCCTATGAGAACGCCAGGATCTACAAGGAGAAGGCAAAATGATGGCATGCCAGTAGGATAATGCCAAGACAGTCTGAGGTAGGCCATCGTGTTTTGTTATTCAACTCACGGCTTAAGTTGTTTCCAGGGAAACTCAGATCGAGATGGACGAGCCCTTATGAAGTTTTGAAGCCCTATGCTCATGGAGCTGTGGACATTAAGAACTTGAAGACGGGAGAAATCTTTAAGGTGAATGGCCAATGTTTAAAGCACTACATGGAAGATGATCGGAACAATGCCAAAGAGGTGATCCTCTTGGCAGAGGTAACATGAAAACACCATCAGGTTTGAACCTTTGTAAATATTAGGATAGATGTTTTCTTTATTTTTAGGTTTCAAGGTTTTTATTTTTTTCTTTCTTTTTTATATTTCAAGTTTTATTCCTTTACTGTGTTGAAAGGTTTCCTTTGAGTTACGCAGATTCGTTATGCCATGAACCATGCCAGAAAGCATGCCATGATTATTTGGCAGGAGCTGATTTCCCAATAGCGAAGTCTTCCAGACATAGTGCCAGAACAACTTGGCATACGGCGGTGCTAAATTTGGAAGAATGAGAAAAACCCTACCTTGATCGGTACATTCAATAGGAGAGATTATTTTTCTTTTAACCTTAAACCCTAGCCGCCCAAAATTTGGGTTAAAATTTAAAATTCAAACCAAACACCTTATCACTTCAATCCTTACCCTATCCTATCATCTATCACCTTATCACTTCATCCTTATCACGTCACCTCTTTTAATTTATTATTTTTCATCATTATCCCTAATTACTTCTCTCATTAAAACACTCAACCGACCCAAAACCTTTCACTTTCTTACCCTAACCGGTTAAATAACCAAAACTCTCTCACTTTTTACTTTCTTTTTCGACAAGCAAGTATTAAAACCTAAGCCACTTCTTCTTTTTCATCTTGGTTCAACACCGTCCAAGATCTTTCAATGGCTTCCTCTTCGACTTCCTTCAAGCGATTCTTCAACGAGGATATTCAAAAAAGTTCGAATCTAATTTTGCCTCGAGGAACTTTTGCTATAAGAAGCACTTCGACCTCAAAACAGAGGCGAACAATGGCTTCCCTCCGGAAGTCATGTCTACGATTAACTTGCACAAATGGACTCAGTTCTGCCAGCAAAAAGGGGAGATTTATGCCACTATCGTCCAAGAATTCTATGCGCACCTTGTGACAAAGGATTCGCCCTTCTTGATGATTAGAGGTAAATATGTTCGATTTGATGAAGGATATATTAACAATATGTTTGGGTTATATGGTGCAGAGGATGAGTATTTCGAGTACGCTGAATCAATAAACGCGGCCAAGAGAAAGAGGCTGCTGGCAGATCTGTGCGAGCGTAGCACCACATGGACAGTGTCATCCAAAGGGCACCATATGTTGAAGAGGCTGGCATTGAAGCCCCAATGGAGAGGATGGAATCACTTTCTTAAGGCGAATCTAATACCCACATCCCATAACAAGACCGTATCGAAAGAAAGAATGATCCTGTTGCACTCCATTGTTATGGGGCGCAAGATCAATGTTGGCAAGCTTATTATTGAGGAAACTTACAAGTGCGCAGCGAAAGGTACTGTCAGCTTGTTTTCCCCTTTTTTGATTTCTAACATTTGCATGCTCCATGATGTGCCAAGGCTTGATATGGATAAAGGGCAAACGATCAAAGGAACAACAATTACCGTTGTTATATGGAGGAATCTAGTTGTTGCCGAGCCCAAAGACAAGGGGAAGGGGAAGGGAAAGGCAAGGGCACCCACGCTAAAGCCCAAGGAGTCAAGGGCCGTGCCAGCAACCATGCTAGAAACTGTTCCAGACAGTTCAATGGCAATGCTGTCCCAAATTCACCAACGCCGGGAGATTATTCTCCAAAAGCTGGAAAAGGCTAAGGAGCTCAATGTCAAGATGCAACACTATATCTAGGCCAGGGATGTTGTGATCAGAGAGGCTTTTACAAAATTATCAACTGATTTTGTGCCAGAGTTTCTAGACTTCCATGTCGAGCTCTCTGCCAACGACAATGCCATGCCAACTAGCCCAGTTCATACCCCGTCCGATGCCACAGTCCCGTTGTCTCCAGTTCAAGTCGAGTCTGCCAGTTCTGATTCTTCATCTGAATCAAAGGAAACCCAAGCCAAGTCTGCCAAAGCCAAGTCGCCAGTGACACCTGCTATACATACGCCATCTGATGCCACCGATGCACCTGCTACATCGGAACTTGCCAAGGAAAAGGAGGAAGTTGGAGCCTTCATTGCCGCTTCAAAACTAAGTCTAAAAAGAAAGAATCACATGGCCCCTGATCGTAGGCCAGCAAATAGTCTCCGAAGGGAAGTCCTCTTCTTCCTAAACTCCTTTATATTTCATTCTATTTACATGATCATGCATTTTTAATTTTTTTCTTGTATATATGTGTTGTTTCATGCATTGGGGACAATGCACATCTTGGGTTTGGGGGTGTGCATTTCTTCACATTTATGCCATGCATTTCATGTTTAATTTCTGTTGCCATGTCATTTAGGATAGATGCATACCGAACCACTAAAAAAAGAAAAAGAAAATTTTGCCTCGCTTTAATTTTGAAAAATGTTAACACTTGTTTGACAAGTTTAATTTGATCTAGGTGTCTATCCAATGAGGAAATTTTAATCTTTAGTTGTCATGCCATGCCAGCAGAATAGTATGCCAGGTTCGCTTGGCAATTGATCTCTAGTTTAGGGAACTAAAATTCCACTTAACACGTAATATATATCTAGTTCCTTAGCAAACTTAGACTTTTTGAAACTATGCTCAGATTTGAAAAAAAAAAGATCAAATGATGCCAGGGTAAAAGAAACTAATAAGGCATCAATGTTCTGCTAGGGTGATGAAAAAAAATGAACTCTCCTCTACCTAGGGATAATAAGTTACTTGGGGCTTCGTAGTTTGCTCCCTCTTAGTTTTCAAGTCCAAAACCTTAGAGTATGAGTTGAAGAAAAGGCCTAGTGATGTCTAGATTAAGGTAGGAATTCGTGGTATGCTCCCTCTTATCTCTCACACTAAATAGTGTCACGAAGCAAGCTTAAATTAATGCCAACAGAAACCTTTGGTAAGAAGAAAAAAATGATAAAAATATGAGTTTAGGTAGTAAAATTGGCTAAGGGATTGAAAGGATACTTGATGTATATTGCCTACACATCGTGCACTATTCATAAATTTAGACTAGAGTTATATTGCTGCACTTGAATTACTACCTGCTTGGCATTATTGCACTGAGATACTGAGGACAGAAATAGAGCCAAATTCTGCTTGCCAACACGAGTTGGCATTCAACCAAAATTTTGTCGAGGTAACTTTTTCACAGTTTTTGTTTTGTTTGCATTACTTGAGGACAAGAAATGAGTTAGGTTTGGGGGTGTGTTACCTCTCCAAAAGTACTGTTTTTAATGCAAACCTTACAATGATTTTGCTTGTTTTTAGGTGCATTTAGTCATGTTAGGATGATAAAACCATACATTTGCATAAGGAGTTTAGAATTCTGTCTATGCCAGTGTGAAGGGTTGTTTTGTTGGCAATTTTGCAGGTTTGGCATAGGATTTGGCCCAGAAAAGCAACACATGAAGGAGTTCCAGAGAGAATGTCAAGTGCTGTTGGCATAGATGGACCAGACAATGCCAAGCATCGGTTGGCAGAGAAGTGAACTTGATGCCACGCCAAGAAGCTGTTGGACCCCGAAAAAATAGGATATGATCAGGCTCCAAAAAAATAGCAATTGGAACAATCTCCGAAAAAATAGCAGATAAGGTGGTGCCAAGACTTGTTGGCAGATTCATGCCAAGCTTGGACGCCAAGGCAGCGTCAGCAGTATGATGTCAGCCCTAGCCTAATTAGCACTTATTCAAATTTGGATAAGATGACAATCCTTTTATCTCTTGGGCAGTTGAAGTTCAAAATTTGAAGAGCTAATCATATCCCTTCCTCGCACGCCTATTTAAACACCAACCAAGCTAGCATTTGGGAGAGCGAAGAAGATCAGAGTGAGGAGTTGGTGTGTGACGATTGACAACCGGCTGCACCTAGGAAGGGTGGTTCGACCAGCTTGGCTGAGAAGCCTGGAACTTGAAGGGTTGCATCGAGAGACCCCTTCTAGCCCATTCTCTCTTTCAAGTTATTTATTTGTTTTAAATGATGATGTATTGTGAAAACTTTTGTGGGTTGTTGGTTAAATCCCTCATCATGAACTAATTTAATAGTTGGTTGGGGATGTTTGCGTTGAACGCTATTTTTACGTTTTAGTTTTTAATAATAAATCTACCTTGGCAATGTTTTCACTATTCAGCATACTTTAATATTTCCTAAATACTATGCCAAGCGAGAGCTGACACTGTTAGCCTATTGTGCCTCAATATCTTAACAGACTTGGGGTGGCAACGAATAAGTTGTTGAATACTAAGGAGAGAAGCTTCGAGAGAAGTCGTTCAAGTAGATGAACTTGCTTCGGGAGTGAAATCTACCCCTTAGAAGTATAGATTGGATCTTAATCAAATTGGTTTATTTAAAAGCAAGCACTATAGAGATATAGGGGTTTTTACATGATCAATTTAGGGCAATGACCATCGAGAGAGGCTTTGCCAATTTTGAATCTGCTCGGCAAACACAGCCAAGACATGTTGTTATTAAAGGCTGGCGCAGCATGAATAGCGTGAAAACCAGGCATTCCCTGCCAACGCTCATCATTCATTAAAGCACATCCCTTGCCAACGTCTTTACTTTACTTTCATTCATTTTTTTTGTTTTCAAAACCAACTTCAAATCAAATCAACTTTTTCTTAAGGCAAGTAATAATCAAGGCAATTGAATTCCAAGTTAATCTCTGTGGGATCGATGCTCAGCTTACCAGCTGTATTACTTGCATAACGTGTATACTTGCACGCAAAATACTCATCTTGGCACATTTTTATACTTTCCAACACATATATTTTGCCACTTTTGCCAGCATTTCACCTAGATAGTCTACAGATGGCATGTATCATGTTTGGGGATTTTTATTCCAATGAAAAAAATATTTTGTTTAACATGCAATGGCCTTGAAATCATATATATGTATATCTTTTCTTGCCTTTGTAGGTCACTGAATATCAATTGCAAGAGGTGACATCATTCTGAGATTAATTGAATGTTGTGATAACGATGAGATATGATCTCTCTTAATAGACTCTAGTCAGTGAAGCAAGATTACTACTCCCTTGATGACATTCAATGAGGAAAAGCTCCAAAATTTAACCATGTAGAGTTGGTTGAAATTGAAATTCTAAGCGTAATCTTCTACGCCCTATGGGTTGTAACTAACGACTAGAAATATATATATGTATATATATATAAAGAGAGAGAAAGAAAAAGAGAAAAAAGAAGGAAGAAATGAACTACTAAATAAATATATCTCGGAGAACTCTGATGGTGCCGTGGGATTGACAAATCTAATAAGGAAGCTTTGCTCCACCTGTTCAAGACCTTGGCATTGGAGATGAATCCTTGAAGATACGATTACAATAATAATAATAATAATAATAATAATAATAATAATAATAATAATAACACAACTATAATCGGCAGAACACACTTGCACCCAGAATGTTATTCTTAGAATGATATTTTTGCACTCCAATGGTTAAACAAGTCCATTTTCTTGGATGGTGTGAAAAATGAGAATTGAGAAGGAGCAGTCTTCTGTAGTGGCACGGTAATCATGAGGATGAACTGAGTCATCTAAGGGATTTTATTACTTTGAATCGCCAAAATATTCAAAGTTTTCATAGACACAAGCTATGCTTGGAATGATCACTGAAAGGTTGTGTTAGGATTTTTGTTTTGATATAATAATTGAAAAATAGTTTTGGACTAAATTGAAAAGATTTCAAAAATGTTCTTAAGTCCAAACAACTTGAAAATAAGTTTGAGAAGTTTTTGAGAGGTTTTGGAAGTGTTTTAAATGTTTTTAAGTAGCCAAACTTCAAATTTCAACATGTCCGTACCGATACGGTTACACTCTATATTGATATAGATAAAGGGTTTTTGCTAGAAGAAAATCCCAGAATCGAAAAACTGTACAGATACGCCCCTAGGCGTACCGATATGGATAGGATCATTTTGATATGCTTGTACGCGTACCGATCCTAGTTTCAACCACCCCCAGTGGCTATTTCCCAACGGTCTTTTAAATTGTAGGGCGTACCAAAATGGACTAAGGCGTACCAATACACCGTACCAATATGGTCCAAGGTATTCCGATACGCGCAACCAGAATAGACATAACGGCTAGTACCTGTAACGATACGGGTACACGCGTACCGATACAGAAGGCTGCAGAACTATATTTATTGCGGGAAATAGAGTCTCCAACGACTCCAATTCAATCTTAACGGTCTCCAATGGCTAGGAACTCAATTAGAAGTATAAAAGGGACCTTCAAGCTTCAGCAACAACTAATGATCTTATTGTCAACAGCATTATGATGAAAATTTGTCTTAGTGCTTAAATTTCCTATTTTTGTATAAACAACACTTGTGAGCTTAAATGTTTATATTTCTCAAGTGTTTTAGGATTGGGTGAGTGCTTCAATTGTGCTAACATCAACCTTGTGAGAGGGATTTTCAGTTTGCCTTGTTTTTCTCTTTGTAAAGAGGGTTTACTCAAGCTTTGGGGTAGAAGATTTGAATGTTGTAAAGGTTTCCTCCAAAGCCTAAAAAGGGGAAGAAATTCAAGAGTGAATTTGGGAAATCCTTAATGAAAAGCTAAGGTAGTGGATGTAGGCTTTGGTTAGAAAGCCGAACCACTTTAAAATTCTTGTGTCAATTTTCTATATTTTACTTCCCACAACCATCACCCAAAATACAACTTCTCCACCACTTGGCAACAAAAACGGATAAAGGAATTCGAGCCCAACAATTGGTATCAGAGCAAGGCTCAATCGAGAAGGATTAACATCCTATTGAGGTGATCATGGCTAGCTCAACCAATAATCTATCAACCTGTTTACATGGCGTAATCCGTTGATAAGCCACAATTCATCAACTGTGAACATTATGCCAATTGAAAGAATAGGATGATGTATTTCATCAAGGCCAAAGATTATCATCTATGGGATCTTGTTGAAGATATATCGTTCGTACCAACAAGAAGCAAGGCAAAATGGAATGTCAATGACAAAAAGATGATGGATCTAAATTGCAAAGCCTTGCACATCTTACTTTGTGCATTAGGCCCCAATGAGTATGCAAAGGTTTCTTCTTGTGAGGATGACAAAAAAGTATGGGAAAAACTTGAAGTAATCCATGAAGGCACAAACGAGGTCAGGGAGACAAAGCTTGGTCTACTCAACCTCAACTATGAGAACTTCAAGATAGACTTGAATGAAGACATCAAGAGGATGTTCGATCGGTTCTCCAAAATCATCAATGAACTAAAAAGTCTTGGAGTGGAGATTCTGAAGGACAAACTCTTTCAGAAGTTGATATATTTACTTTCTGAATCATGGGAGAGCAAGAAGACGACCATCATTAAAACCAAAGAGTTGAAGAAGCTCAAGTTTGTCGAGCTCGTAGGATCTCTTCTTACCCATGAGATGATGTATCAACCCTTGAGAAGGGAGATTGAGAAGAAGACGAAAGAGCAAAGAGTTGATGTCAGCATCGTTGCTCTTCAATCCTCCACAAGCTACCAAGAAGAATCAAGTTAGGAAGAAAGTGAAGATGAAGAGATGGCCAATCTCTTCAAAGGATTTACCCTATTCACGAAGAGCAAAATGGAAGAATCCAAGCATGAATCGAAGAAGAAGATGAAGGATCCCCCCAAGTGCTCCGAATGCAAGAAGATGAGGCACACCAAATACAATTACCCTCACTTTAACAAAAAGGGATCATCTTCAAAGAAAGCATATGTGTCGACATGGAGTGACGAAGACTCCACCGATCAAGATGATGTAGCCCACCTATGCTTCATGGCCCTCCAAGAGGGTGAGGTAACTTCTAACTCAACTAATTCAAATTCAAATTCATATACCTTTGATGAGTTACAAGAAGCCTATGACCAATTGGTTTTTGAGTTCAAAGCTTCATTTTCTAAGAAAAAAAGTTGATTTCTAAATTGAAAAATGAAAATAATTTGCTTGTAAAAACCAATTTAGAATTAGAAGCAAAATTAAAGGATTTTGAACTTAAAGTTTTGGATTTACAAAATTTGCTTCAAAAGAATAAAAAAAATCATCAAATTGAAGCATATGATCTTAAGAAAGAAAAAGATTTGATTTCCAATGAACTTAAAAAGAAAAACAATTTTGAAAATCAAACTTTTATGTTAGACAATCAAATTCCCCAAGATTTGTAAATGGTAAAATTGTAAAATCTATTTGGGTCCCTAAGGAATTAATTCTTTCAAAGAAAAATGAAGACATTGAAAAATGGATTCCAAAAGGGAATAAAATTTTTGAGACTAATGACAAAGGATCCAAAGCAATTTGGATACCAAAAATCACTTGATTGTCCTTTTATAGGTGTGCTTGAGCCATTGGTGATCAAAGTCAAACTTATAGAAGCTCTTGACACGCAAGGAAGAACACTTGAAGAAGGAAAGCTTCACATCCTACCTTTGGTTCAAGTGTGGTAAAAATTAATTGAATTTTATTTATTTTATTTGATTTATTTATTTTTTTAATTCAAATAGTTTATCATAATTATTGGACTAACATTTGAATGATGCTTGATGTTGCGCGTAATAAGTGCTCCGCAATTGTGCAAGTGTACATGTCGCAAGTTATAGTATAAAAGATATCGTCTCCACAAGGATTGGTGCCACTTCAAGAATCTAATCTCTTGTACTGTAAAAAGTAAAAGAACACAAGTAGAAGTTTGTAGGAGTTTTAACTAACAACTAAACTAGAAAGCAAATAAGTAAAAGAAGATGTAATCAAATGAGAGAGAATAGGCCAGGTTATCGTGAGTTGAGGTGTGATAGCCGATTGGATCGTCTGGGTAAAAGAATGCAAGGGCAACTCAGTTGCCGTGACAACTTGCGCAGCAAGGTTGCCTTGGCAACTAATCGACGGTTGCCTGGGCGACTAGCTGGGCAACTGTTTGGGCGGCTGGGCAACAACTTCAAGGTTCGGCGGAGCGTTCTTCAATGGTTTCTTCTTATCCCTAAGTCGAAACTCTAGCTATTTGTGCATGCCTTGATAATACATCCCTGCGTGAATTAAGGGTGAACAACAACCAATCTTGTGTTTCTCTTAGCTGTTGAAATCCTTAACTTATTCTTAAGCCGGATTAATCTTCATCATCAATAGATTGAATAAAGACCATACTCATTCGTTTCTTGAATCTAACTCTCTCGATATTAGATAAATAGATGAAGTTACGAGACCCTCTCCAAATTCACTCGCAAACAAGAATAAGAACCAAGAATGAGTAAACCTTGAATTGAAAGTGCAAACTCTTATTACCTAAACAAAATCCAATTGTTTCTCACAACCACAAAACACAATAACCTTAGCCAAATAGATTTAGTTCATGGCTAGGTTCCAAAGAAACACAAGACAAAGAATTCCTAACATAAACCTAATCGAACAAATAAAAAAAAGATGAAGAATGGTTGAAGCCTCTTTGTCGAAATCTCTCATCTCCCTCTCTATGGAGTTGACGGCTTGGTCCTCAATTTATAGGGCTAGGTCAAAGTCTTTTTTTTGAGGAGGAAATTAAGTAGGAATTAAATACTTTTAAAGAATATAATTCTTTATTATATTTAAATTCCTTCTAGATCTTCTCCTATCTTCTTGGGATTTAATTTCTCTTTAACCTCTTCATGGAAATCAAACTCCTTTGGGATTTAACTTTGCTCCACGTCATCTTGGGCTTATTTAGTCATCAATTTTGACTGCCATATCATCTTATCCCTTATCAAAAATTGCCCTGGCCACTAGCTCAGCATCTCCTTCATGCATTGCCCTACAACTAGCTCTGCATCTTCTTCATGCATTGCCCTGGCAACCGGTTCCAGCCTTGCTTTGGAAAGTGATTCTGCACACACACAAAAACACACCAAAGCAATATCTTTTCCACAAAATTAAGCAAAATATGAAATCAAGCTTGTCCAACAAGGAAACATGCAAATATGCATGAATGGCTAATAATGCAACTAATATGAGCCTAAGTGTAGCAATAATAAGAATAAAAAGGGTGACTAAAATAGTACTTTTAGACACTTAACACACCCCCAAACTCGAACTATTGTTTGTCCTCAAGCAATGCAAACTAATAATTACCCGCCAAGACTTCAATTTTCATAAACTTAGCTTTGAACTTGATTTCAATTCTCAGAACTGTGGCACAAAGTATGATTGGCTTTTCATTTTTCAGAAAACTTAGGAGTTACTCGGAATCAAACTATAATGCTTGTGAGTGTGTGCGGAGTTGTGTGCAAGTTGATTTTTCAGATGCTATGCAAACAAGAGGTTTTCAAATTACTTCATTGGGTTCTTTTAACATGTTTTAACTAGAGCCGGTTTCGGGCACCTCTAGTGTTTTGTTTTTAGTTTTCTTAAGTTAATTAATTTATTCGACTAGAGCCAGTTTCGAGCACCTCTAGTGATCAATTTTTAGCACATAGAAGAGCCAATTTTGGGAACCTCTAGCGATCAATTTTTGCACATACTAGAGACAATTTCGGGCACCTCTAGTATTCTTCCAATTTTTATTCTAATCCCCCAACTTTTTAACTATCAACCTAAGTTCGCTAGAATTCCTTAAATCAATCAAGCCACACAGTGTTTCATCAAGTTTATCATCATAGTACGATTCTAAGTGTTTCCACGTTTATCCTAAAATAAAAAGTTCTATCAATTAAGTACATTGGCAAAGTCATCATCGGATATTCATCAAATCTAGGCAATTCTTGTTCCAACTAAAGGCATGCCAAACAATTTATGTATCCTAAATGCAATACTTAAGATGAATGCAACTAAACATGGTAACTGACTAATAACAATCTCCCCCAAACTCGATTGAGGCATTGTCCTCAATACATGCAACAAAGAAAAATAAAAATAAAAATAAAGAAAAGTAAAATCCAAACGAGGACTTACTTTAGGAGTTCGTCATCGTGGATGATTAGTTTCCTTTTGGTTGATGTCTTGATTCTTTTGCTTGAAAGCGGTGGTTGCTTCCTTGTTGCCGATGGTGGAATCAATCCTCGTACGAGGTTGTCCTCATCATCCTCTTCATCAATGTCATTGGCTTTTCGCTTGGGCTTGGAGGATTCGATTGGTGCGGTCTTTGTTGGTGCAATGGAGGACTCGTCCGAATTTGAAAAATCAAACAATGATTATGTATAAGTTGATTCGGGCATAGGTGTTTTACCTTTGGCTTTTGCAATGGTTGCTGAGGCGTCTTTAGTTTTGGTTGCCGCAACATCTTCAGTGTTGGTTGCCGTGGCAACTGCTTGGGCAGGCACAGTGTAGGCTGTCACAGCATCATCTGTTGCGGTTGTCGTGGCAACTGCTTCATTGGTTGCCATGGCAAGGATTTCGGCAGAAAAAATGGGGAACGGCACGCGGCTGTCTGGGTACTTTTCCAGGATGACTTGGGTGATGGCATTGTTGTGATCCTTCATGTACCGCATGAACATTAGTTGCCGGTCTTCAATTTGCCTAAGGCGGTTCGCCAACGGTTGTAAGAGTGCTTCAAGTTGTCTCGGGGTTGCTGTCTGAGTTGCCCGGGCATCAGTTGCTTGAGCATTAGGAGTTGCCGAGGCGGCAGGAGTTACCGCGACAATTGAAGGCGTTGGGGATTTTATCGGTGTCTCTCCCATTAGCTTTCGGATTTGTGCTCGATTCCAACCAGACTTTGGTAGGGCCTTTTCATCAGTGGACTCACTTGGGACATGCATCTCCTTGCAAAGTTGGAAATTAAGCAAGGGAAGAAAAGAGAACCCTTGTCTTTTGTGCTACATACAAAAATCTCATCACAAATAATTTTTCCAATGTTAATTATGCGATAATGCAAGATAGAATGTATGAGAAAAAGACGAGGTGTATCAACGGTAGTATTGTGTGTGGTGGGCATTAAAAAAGTTTTAACAAACTTAATTTTGCCTCGGGTTTAAGCCGAAGGCGATTTACCGTGCCCTTGTATTTACCGTCGTTCCAATGAGTTCCCGGTAGAGTGAGTTCTTGAAGCACCTTGTCGAGTTTCTTGGGCGTGAGTTGATCAACAAAGGCTTGATGCTCGTCCTTCTCAATGTAGAGCCCGTAAAAGGTGTTGATGTTTTCGGGGCTTATGAGTATAGCCTTGTCACAAACAAATACATAAAGATTATCCGGGTTAGTTAAGTGAGCATTGAATTCTCTTACCCATGAGATATTACCCGGTTCCGATTGATGGCAAAAGATTTGCCACTTTTGATGTGCAATCCTTTCGAAGATGAATGGTTCAAGGCCGAAATCTTGATGAGAGTTGGAGTATTCAAAGCCTTTTTCTTTGCAAATCTTCCGGCTTTCAAACTTGGAGTAAAATCTTTCTTGAACCACCGGTGTAGCAAACTTCTTGTATCTTGGTTCTTTAGAGGAACTTGGATGAACCAAAAAATCGATTTTGGATGCCATGAATGATCTTGGTTGTGAGTTTGGTAGAAACAAAGAAAAGAAAGCAAAAGAAACTAAAGAGTTGCAAGATGAAAAGTAGGAATAGGTTTCTTGGAAGTTAAGGGTAATGGGTTAAATAGAAAAGATAGGTAGTAAATATGGTGGGTGGGATTAATTGGAAAGAAAGAAAACAAGGGTTTTGATTGGGGGAAGGTGACGGCTAGGGTATTTGGGGAAGGGGAAGTGTTTGGCCGGCTATGTAGGGTTTATTTAGGGTAAGTTGGAGGCTTAATATAAGCCTTTGATTTAGCCCATTAATTTCCTTGTTTAGGAAGTTTCCTTCTTGAATCAAATTCCTCTTTATCTTGAACTCTTTTCCTACAATTCAAAAACAAATAAAATAAGGATTAAAATTAAAGATAAACTAATAAAAGAAAATAAATAAAGATGTGCAAAGAAATTCTTAAACTTAAAATTTAAAATCAATTAGATAAATATGAAAGAAAGATGTAGTCTTAATCTTAAAGAAAATAAATAAATCTATCCTAAAAAGAAAAAAATAACCGAAATTAATAAATAAAAAACATATATTAAATAGTTTGAAAAAAATAAAAAGAAAATATCGAAAGGAGAGCATGCTCGTGCATCTCCTAAGGTGACCACCTCTTTGTTACGTTCCACATGGGCACCGTTGTAGTGCTTCAATCTTTGTCAGTTGACTTTGAATTCATGTTCGTCAGTGATGGAATTGATTATCACGGTACCATGGGAGAATGGTTTGAAAACTTCGAATGGTCCCGACAATCTTGATTTCAGTTTTCCCGGGAAAAGTTTTAGCCAAAAATTGAATAAGAGAACTAGTTGCCCTGGCATGAATTGCCGCGACAATAGTTTGTTGTCATGCCAATGCTTTGTTTTCTCCTTGTAGATTCGTGCATTGTTATAGGCGAGTGCACAGAATTCTTCTATCTCATTGAGGTCCAACAAACACTTTTGCCCGGCACTTTCCCAATCCATATTCACGGTCTTGATTGCCCAATATGCCTTATGTTCGATTTCCACCGGTAGATGGCATGTTTTTCCATAGACAAGTCGGAAAGGAGACATACCTAAGGATGTTTTGAATGCAGTGCGATATGCCCAAAGTGCGTCATCTAGTCTTACTGACCAATCCTTCCTAGAGGGATTTACAACTTTCTCGAGTATACCCTTCAATTCCCGGATGGAAATTTCTGCTTGCCCATTGGTTTGTGGGTGATATACCATGGCAATCTTGTGAGATACACCAAAGCGTTGTAACATCTTGGCGATGAGTTTGTTGTCGAAATGCTTACCTTCATCGCTGAAAATTGCTCTCGGCATCCCAAACCGTGTAAATATATTTTTCTGCAAGAATCGTTGCACGGTCGTAGAATCGTTGGTGGGAACTGCAGCTGCCTCAACCCATTTAGACACGTAGTCGACGGCAAGTAGAATGTAGAGGTTGCCGAATGAAGATGGGAAAGGTCCCATAAAATCGATCCCCAATACATCGAACAATTCCACCTCAATGATGTTTTGGAGCGGCATCTCATGTCGTCTAGAGATGTTGCCCGTCCTCTGGCAACGATCACATTGCTTGTAAAACTCTTGGGCATCTTTGTACAGTGTTGGCCAATACAAACCGGATTGTAAAACTTTGGTCGCGGTACGAGTTCCTCTAAAATGTCCTCCATAGGGTGAAGAATGGCATTGCTAGAGTACATTCTGCTGCTCTTCTTCAGGGACACATCGGTGTATAACCTGATCTGCATATTGTTTAAACAAAAGAGGCTCGTCCCAAAAGTAATGCTTAGCATCATGGTGGAACCGCTTCTTCCCTTGGTGAGTAAGGCCATAAGGTAAAATACCACAAACAAGGAAATTAACTAAATTTGCATACCAGGGTATTGTCGGGGTATGTGTTGTCGTGGAAACTGCTTTCATGGTTGCCGAGGCATGCGCGTCTAGAGTTGCCACGGCATGCGCGTCAAGGATTGTTGAGGCATGCGCGTCAGGGGTTGCCAAGGTGTGCACATCAGTGGTTGTGATGCATACGCGTCTTGAGTTGCCAAGGCGTGCGCATCCATAGTTGCCGAGGTAACTAACAGTTCTCATCCGAGAATGTATCGCCTATCTCTAAATCTGCGTCCTCCTCCCTATTGCGTTCTAAGCGTGATAAGTGATCGGCCACTTGATTTTCTGTTCCTTTCCTATCCTTAATTTAAATGTCAAACTCTTGTAAAAGCAATATCCAACGAATCAAACGAGGTTTGGCATCCTTTTTAGCAAATAGATACTTAATTGCCGAATGGTTCGTATGAATAATTACCTTTGTACCAAATCAAATAGGATCGAAACTTGTCAAATGCGAAAACTACGGCTAGTAACTCTTTCTCCGTTGTTGTGTAATTATTCACTTGAGCACTATTAAGAGTTTTACTAGCGTAGTATATCACATGAAATGTCTTACCGCAAAATCACTTGCATCGTACATGAGCTCAAAAGGTAGCGTCCAATCGGGTCGAACGACAATGGGTGCCGAGGTAAGTTTTTCCTTTAGGGTTTTGAATGCTTGGGCGCAAGAATAATCAAAATTGAAGACTTTATCATGTTCAAGCAAATTGCGCAAGGGTTTAGTAATTTTAGAAAAATTATGAATGAACCTCCTGTAAAAACCTGCATGTCCAAGAAAGCTTCAGATTCCTTTAACCGAACTTGGTGGGGGGTAATCTCTCGATCACGTCTTTGTCTACTTCAATTCCCTTGGATGAAATCTTGTGGCCGAGCACTATTCCTTGATCTACCATAAAATGGCACTTCTCCCAATTAAGGACTAAATTAGTTTCTTCACATCTTGCCAACACCTTCTCTAAATTGCCGAGGTAACTATCGAAGTCATTACCAAAAACGGAAAAATCATCGATGAAGATCTTAAGGAAGTCTTCGACCATGTCTAAAAAGAGTGCCATCATGCATCTTTGGAAGGTTGCTGGGGCATTACACAATCTGAACGGCATCCTTCGAAAAGCATAAGTACTGTATGGGCATGTGAAAGTTGTCTTTTCTTGATCTTCTGGTGCTATGGTAATTTGATTGTAACCTGAATAACTATCAAGAAAATAATAAAAGGGTTTACCTGCAAGACGGTCAAGCATTTGATCAATAAAGGGTAATGGAAAGTGATCTTTCCTAGTGGCTTTGTTTAGCTTTCGATAATCCATACAAACCCTCCAACCGGTCACAGTCCTAGTTGGAATAAGTTCATTGTTTTCATTACTTACCACCGTTATACCTCCCCTTATCGGTACACATTGTACCGGACTTACCCATGTACTATCTGAGATAGGGTATATGATGCCGGCACCAAGCCACTTGATGATTTCTTTCATTACAACCCCTTTCATGGCATGATTCAGTCTCCCCTGGGCCTCAATCGAAGGTTTGTGATCATCTTCCAACAAAATATTGTGCATGCACACTGCCGGGCTAATTTCCTTCAAGTCAGCAATTGTCTACCCTATTGTCTTCCTGTGTAGCACCAACATTTTGATCAGCTTCTTTTTATGCTCAGGTTGTAACTTAGAGGAAATAATTACAGGCAATGTATTATTGGTTCCCAAGTAAGCATATTTTAGTTGCCCTAGCAACTGTGTCAACTCAAGAATCGGTGGTTGTTCAATGGAGGGCTTTTCGAGTTTACCTTCCTTACCTGAGTAATCCAGTGGTTCAAAGTATGTACCTGGTCGATTGACTAACCAATTTGCCTCATTTTGTTGTTCCTCATCAATCGGTTCTTCATACTCATCAGGTTCCTCTTGATCGATAATGTAGTTGGCATGAAGAAGTTGGCATTCTTCTGAATCATCAGCATGCCTTAGTGTTTGGAACAAATTTAGTTTAACATGCTAGTCATTCACCCTCATTGTGAATTCTCCCTTTTCAACATCGATCAAGGTTCTCCTTGTTGCTATGAAGGGTCTCCCGAGAATGATAGGTGCATGCTCATCTTCTTCACAATCCAAAACAATAAAGTCAGCGGGAAAAATAAATTTATCAACTTTTACCAGTATGTCTTCGTTTTTTTCCCTCTGGATGCACATAGGATCTGTCGGCTAGCTGTAGCATAACTGTTGTAGGTCTTTCCTTCCCGATTCCTAGTTTCTGGAAAACCGATTTAGGCATCAAGTTTATGCTTGCTCCAAGGTCACATAATGCTTTCCCGATATAGTGGTCTCCGATGGAACAAGGTATTGTGAAACTTCCGGGATCCTTCAACTTGGGTGGCATCCGATTGTGCAACATGGCCATGCATCCCTCTGTTGCGGCAACTGTTTCAGACTCTCCTAGCCTTGTTCTCTTAGACACAATATCTTTAAAAAACTTGGCATAGTTTGGCATTTGTTCAATTGCTTCAACCAATGGCAAGTTGATGTGGACTTGCTTTAGGATATCATGAAACTTCTTGAATTAATATTCTTGCTTTTGTCGCTTCAACCTTTGTGGGAATGGTGGTGGAAGTCGGATATCTTCGATCCTTTTATTGGTCTGAAACCTGATTGACGGTATTGCCGAGGCAACTGGAGTTGCCGAGGCATTGTCAACTGGGGTTGTCGTGGCGTGCCTATCGCTGGTTGTCGAGGCATGCTTATCGCTGGTTGCCTTGGCAATTCCTGGTTCAGCATCTGAGGCTTTGCCGCTGAGTTCGTCTTGTTCTTTTTGTGGAGTTTTGTTTGATGAGTGAGCTTGAGCCTCTTTAAGTTGTTGGCCACTTATAGTGGTGATCGCCTTACATTGCTCATGGCCAGTTCCTCTTGTGACTTCAGTATCGCTAGGTAAGCCTCATTGCGGTCTAGTATTCAGGTTTTAACCAAATTGTCCGACTTGATTTTTCAATGATTTGATTGTGGCCTCTTGGTTTTGCAATCTCATCTCGGTCCTATTAATAAAAGTATCAGTTCTTTTTATGAAGTTACTATTCTCAGCCATATAAGATTCAGTTTTCAACATAAAAGCATTGAGAGAATTTTCCAAAAAACTAAATGTTGTTGGTTGTTGCTGTGGCAACTGTTTCCGTGGCATATTCTGCTGGAATCCTGATGCTTTTGCATTCTGATTGTTTTGGTTTAAAGCATTGTTGGGATTACTCCATGAAAAATTCGGATGCTTCTTCCAAGCTGGATTGTATGTATTGGACATCACATTGTTGTTCCGATTGTAATTCCCCATATAAAAGCTGGATTTCGGATTCTGCATACATTCAGAAGAATCATGGTTACCACCACATAACTCACAAAAGGAATCCATTACCTTGACCTCATGTGTGTTGTTTGGTTTCTGCATGTTCTGGACTATCTTGGTTAGAGCGGCCAATTGTGCCGAAATTGAGTCTGATGATCCCAGTTCATGTATTGTGGTTTGGCGTCTAACTCCTCCTCTTCTAGCAGAGGGGAATTGATAATCATTCTTGGAAAGCCTGCTTAGAATTTGCATTGCTTCCTCCGGTGACTTATCTAGGAGTATGTCGTTTGCCGAGGCATCTAGCATCATCCTTGTTGGTGTATTCACAACATTGTAAAACATTGTTACTTGTGTCCACACTGGGAATCTGTGTAGGGGGCATTTGTGTAGAAGTTCTCTATATCGCTCCCAAGCCTCGTACATGGATTCATCATCTGCCTGCCGAAAAGAAGTAATTTCGTTACGAAGCTTATCAGTCAAATTTGTAGGATTAAATCGAGCAAGGAAATCACGACAAAGATTGGTCCAAGATCTTATTGATCCGGCAGGAATACTATTCAACCATGTTTTTGCCCTATCCCTCAGTGAATAAGGGAATAATCTTAGTCGTAAAACATTGGGGGTGACTCCTTGTATTTTGAATGAATTGCAAATCTCGAGGAAAGATTTAAGATGTTGTCGTGCATCTTCAGTTGCTGAGCCGCCAAATTGACCAATTATGTTGATCATATTGAACATCACCGGTTTCAACTCAAAGTGGTCGGCTTCAATTTCAGGTGTGACAACTCCTGGATTAAGTCCTTCAAGATCTTCTTCAAGATAGTCTCGAATAGTTCTGTTTCGTGCAAGAATCACTCATCCTCCTGCTGGAACATCTTGATTCATATTGCCGTCATGATTAGTCATTGCTACTCTTAACCTTCGTCTGAGACTTTGCAAGGTTCGTTCAATTTCTGGATCAAAGGGATATTCAGGTGCAATCTGTCTCACCCTGGTCATATACCAATGCAAAACCAAAGTTTGTTAACCCTTTGAATCTTAAACAAGAAAAATAAAAAAATGCAAGAAAATAAAAACAAAGTTTCTATTGCCAATCCCCGACAACGGCGCCAAAAACTTGTTCCGCGTAATAAGTGCTCTGCAATTATGCAAGTTTACACGTCGCAAGTTATAGTACAAAAGATATCGTCTCCACAGGGATTGGTGCCACTTCAAGAATCTAATCTCTTGCACTGTAAAAAGTACACAAGTAAAAGTTTGTAGGAGTTTTAACTAACAACTAAACTATAAAGCAAATAAGTAAAAGAATATGTAATCAAATGAGAGAGAATACGCCAGGTTATCGTGAGTTGAGGTGTGATAGCCGATTGGATCGTCTTGGTAAAAGAGTGCAAGGGCAACTCAGTTGCCGTGGCAACTTGCGCAGCGGGGTTGCCTTGGCAACTAATCGACGGTTGTCTGGGCGACTGGCTGGGCAACTGTTTGGACGGCTGGGCAGCAACTTCAAGGTTTGGCGGAGCGTTCTTCAATGGTTTCTTCTTATCCCTAAGTCGAAACTCTAGCTATTTGTGCATGCCTTAATAATACATCCCTGCGTGAATCAAGGGTGAACAACAACCAATCTTACGCTCCTCTTAGTTGTTGAAATCCTTAACTTATTCCTAAGATGGATTAATCTTCACCATCAATAGATTGAATAAAGACCATACTCATTCGTTTCTTGAATCTAACTCTCCCGATATTAGATAAATAGATGAAGTTACGAGATCCTCTCCCAATTCACTCGCAAACAAGAATAAGAACCAAGAATGAGTAAACCTTGAATTGAAAGTGCAAACTCTTATTACCTAAACAAAATCCAATTGTTTCTCACAACCACAAAACACAATAACCTTAGACAAATAGATTTAGTTCATGGCTAGGTTCCAAAGAAACACAAGACAAAGAATTCCTAACATAAACCTAATCGAACAAAGAAGAAAAAGATGAAGAATGGTTAAAGCCTCTTTGTCGAAATCTCCCCCTTTGCTCTTGTCGAAATCTCTCATCCCCCTCTCTATGGAGTTGACGGCTTGGTCCTCAATTTATAGGGCTAGGTCAAAGTCTTTTTTTGAGGAGGAAGTTAAATTGGAATTAAATACTTTTAAAGAATATAATTCTTTATTATATTTAAATTCCTTCTAGATCTTCTCTTATCTTCTTGGGATTTAATTTCTCTTTAACCTCTTCATGGAAATCAAACTCCTTTGTGATTTAACTTTGCCATACATCATCTTGGGCTTATCTAGTCATCAATTTCGACTGCCATATCATCTTATCCCTTATCGAAAATTTCCCTGGCAACTAGCTCGGCATCTCTTTCATGCATTACCCTGGCAACTAGCTCGGCATCTCCTTCATGCAATGCCCTGGCAACTGGTTCCAGGCTTGCTTTGGCAAGTGATTCTGCACACACACAAAAACACACCAAAGCAGTATCTTTTTCCACAAAATTAACCAAAATATGAAATCAAGCTTGTCCACGAAGGAAACAATGCAAATATGCATGAATGGCTAATAATGCAACTAATATGAGCCTATGTCTAGCAATAATAAGAATAAAAAGGGTGGCTAAAATAGTACTTTTAGACACTTAACACTTGAGTAAGGGGGAGCCAATTTTAAAACATTTTTTTTGTCGATTTTTTAACTCTCCATTGTTATTAGCCTTTAAAGTTTGAACCATTTTTGATATAACAAAAAGGGGGAGAATGTTTTGAAAAATTAAATTTTCAAATCAATAAGATAGAGCTTATAAGATTTTCAACAATTAATATCTTATTCAAATTTTATTTTTACTAAGGGGGAATCTCAAAAATAATTTTTCAAGTTGGTTTTATGATATCAAAAAGGGGGAGATTAATAAGTATTTTTGTTTTGATATAATAATTGAAAAATAGTTTTGGACTAAATTGAAAAGATTTCAAAAATGTTCTTAAGTCCAAACAACTTGAAAATAAGTTTGAGAAGTTTCTGAGAGGTTTTAGAAATGTTTTAAATGTTTTTAAGTAGCCAAACTTCAAATTTCAACACGTCCGTACCGATACAGTTACACCCCGTATCGATATAGATAAGGGTTTTTGCTAGAGGAAAATTCCAGAACTAAAAAATCATACCGATACGCCCCTAAGCGTACCGATACGGATAGGATAGTTTCGATACGCTTGTACGCGCACCGATCCTGGTTTCAACCACCCCAACGGCTATTTCCTAACGGTCTTTTAAATTACAGGGCGTACCGAAACAGACTAAGGCATACCGATACATTGTACCGATACGTCCAATGCGTTCCGATACGCGCAGCCAAAATGGACATAATGGCTAGTACCTGTACCGATACAGGTACACGTATACCAATGCAAAAGGCTACAAAACTACATTTATTGCGGGAAATAGAGTCTCTAAAGGCTCTAATTCAATCCCAACGATCTTCAACGGCTAGAAACTCAATTGGGAGTATAAAAGGGACCTTCAAGCTTCAGCAACAACTAATGATCTTATTGTCAACAAAATTATGATGAAAATTTATCTTAGTGCTTAAATTTCCTATTTTCGTATAGACAACACTTGTGAGCTTAAATGTTTATATTTGCTCAAGTGTTTTAGGATTGGGTGAGTGCTTCAATTGTGCAAACATCAACCTTGTGAGAGGGATTTTCAGTTTGCCTTGTTTTTCTATTTGTAAATAGGGTTTACTCAAGCTTTGGGGTAGAAGCTTTGAGTGTTGTAAAGGTTTCCTCCTAAGCCTAGAAAAAGGGAAGAAATTCAAGAGTAAATTTGGGAAATCCTTAGTGGGAAGCTAAGGTAGTGGACGAGGCTTTGGTTAGAAAGCCGAACCACTCTAAAAGTCTTGTGCCAACTTTCTATCTTTTACTCCCAACAACCATCACCCAAAATACAACTTCTCCACCACTTGGCAACACAAACGATTGAAGGAATTCGAGCCCAACAGGTTGAATCTGAGATGTTTTGTACTTGATATCCAGAGCTCTTATTCTATTTTTTATTATATTAAGATTTTGGTTTCAAGGTCTTGTTTGTTAATCTAAATGACCCATTCGTTGGAATGATGATCAGCAAATAGACAATTTTAAGCAACAAAAAATTTCATATATTACTTCAAGGATAAGATTCAGTATACAAGGCTGTGGATACAATTGATCGACCTATCGTAGAGGAATGACCCATCAACGTATGCTATGAGGATGATAAAGAATTCATATGTTAGACAGCTCAAGGGCTTAAAGCAGGTTTCGGCCATGATACTTTAATTGGTTCAAAGAAATGAAGAATGATCCTTTATAAAAATAATATCTCAGAATACGAAAAAAGTTTAGGGGGCTAAGACTTTTGCTTACCCTAAGATGGAAGAAAGAAGAAGACTTTGTGTGATGGGTCAGAAACGACAAGATTGAGCCCATGATCAAATAGGTTAATACTATGATGTAATAAGAATGTTAGGGTGTTCAAAATTACCCGACCTGACTGATTCGACTCGATGACCTGAAAGAATAATACCGGGTAATTCCCGAAAAAAATTACCCGATCGAGCCGGTACCCGACCCAAGAATAATTAGGCCAGGTCTGGGCCGATTTTTCTTGATTACCGGGTACCTGAACCAACCTAATAATTTTTAATATATTTTTTAGTTTTAATTTTTTTTTATTTTAGGTTCCTTAATTTTTGTAACTAAAATTAAATTTAAATCTCTAAATTAGTTCTATGTTTGTATTATATACTTTTAAGTTTTAAAATTTTCAACTATATTTTTATTAATTTATTAATACTGAAATAAAAAAATGAGATTAATATTTATAATGTCTTTTTGGTGATAAACTTTAATATATATGTATATTTATCCAAATATTCTAAAACTAACTTAAACCACTAATTTTTCTGTTTGGATTATGTATTATAAACTTTTAAATTTTATGTGTTTAATATGTGATTTTTTAAAATTTTAAAATTTTAAAAATAAAAAATTATGAACCAGGTACCATTACCCGATTACCCAGGTACCCGAATTCAATGGGCCGGGACAAGGACCGGTAAATAGGTACCTAAAAGAACTGGGTACCCGGTTTATCGGGTACCCAAAAATCAGTTACTCGGTAATGAACACCCTTGAAGAATGTATGATAGATGAAGTTTGGGGACCCGAAATTGGTTCTCACTTAGATACTGCAAGAAAATTGAATTTAAGGATTAGTTTAGGGAGTAGGGAGCATCTTGCCCACCCTAATGTTGAGATAAATTAAGACTCTGAATGTTGGGTCAAGAACTTGGAAGTAGTTGAGCCCATAGCTTGAAAGGGGCAATGCTGAACAAAAGTAATGATGAAAGTCCCTACATAAGAGTGGTATAGGGACTAGAATGAGATTATTTGCGAAGTGGGTAGTGACCTCGAAGAAGAAAAAGGGAATTCACGTAAAAGGATTGAAAGCGTGGGTCCAATCATATTTGAGATGAGTATTCAATTGATAAGATGAAAATTGAAGAGCATATTGCAAAAGAAATGAATGAAAGAAATTTGAAGAATGACCTTTCAGGGAATAGGATTTTAAATCAGATTTGAAAAAGTATTACAATGAATACATCAAATATAGATATCCCTATGTTAGGGGCATGCTAAATTAAAAGCATTTTGCTTATTTTAAGCAGGTATTTGAAGACAAACAAAGATTTTGATATGCAGCTTCATGTTGAAAAGTTCTTTGATCTTGAGCTTCATGTTGAAGAGGTGGATCCTATTGAAGATTTCCTATTGGTAGCCATGTTGGGGTGAATCCAGTTCTTTGATCTGCAGCTTCATGTTGAAGAGATGGATCCTATTGAAGATTTCCTATTGGTAGCCATGTGGCATGAATCCAGTTCTTTGATCTGCAACTTCATGTTGAAAAGGTGGATCCTATTGAAGATTTCCAATTGGTAGCCATTTTTTCGTGAATCTATTTTTTAAGTCCTTCGGGCCATCGTAAGACCTCTGGGCATGATGCTAACCTTATTTTGATGTCAATACTGGTAGAAATCGAGGCATCATTTTAAGGGATTTTGGTAGCCATTTTGGAGTAAATCTATTTCTTAAATCTTTCAAGCCATCTGTAAGTCCTTTGGGCATGATGATAACCTTATTATGATGTCAAGACCGATAGAAACCGAGGCATCATTTTAAGGGATTTTGGTAGCCATTTTGGCGTGAATTCATTTCTTAAGACCTTCGGGCCATCTTTAAGTCCTCTGGGCATGATGTTAACCTTATTTTGATGTTAAGACCGATAGAAACGGGTGCATCATTTTAAGGGTTTTGGTAGCCATTTTGGCGTGAATCCATTTCTTAAGTCCTCCAGGTCATTTGTAAGTCTTCTGGGCATTATGCTAACCTTATTTTAATGTCAAGACCGGTAGAAACCGGGGCATCATTTTAAGGGATTTTGGTAGCCATGTTGGCGTGAATCTATTTCTTAAGTCCTTCGAGTCATTAGTAAGACCTCTGGGCATGATGCTAACCTTATTTTGATGTCAAGACTGGTAGAAATCGAGTCATCGTTTTAAGGGATTTTGGTAGTCATTTTGGCGTGAATCCATTTAGTAAGTCTTCTGGGCCATCAATAAGACCTTTAGCATGGTGTTAAGCTTCTTTTTAATGTCGAGGCAAACAAAAATGAGTGCTTGTGAGCTTTGCTTTATTCTCGTTTCACAAGAACAAGCAAAGAGGGGCATATGTAATCACTCATTTTTGTCTGGGTTGTATATTAATATTATTATTATATTTTAAGATTATTTTGGCATTTTTAAGTATTATTGTTCAGTACTATTAATATTATTACCGATTATTATTAGTAGTATTATTAATATAATTTGTTATTAAAGTAAAAAGAAAAAATAGATTTTAATTAAAATAAATAGAAGCACAATTAAGTTTTATTACCAGTTCAAGTCCATTACAACATTTAACCTATAATAATAATAATAATATTATTATTATTATTATTATTACAAATGGCCCGTTTTAGGCCCAACAATTTCAAAAAAACCTAAAAACCCTAATCAGAAACCCTACCCTAATCTATTTATCTTTTGTGCAGCCAAGATCTAACCGTTGGATCAGATATGATCCGACGGTCCAAATCAAAAGGAGAAAAGGCCATTCAACTCTCAACGCGCACGTGTTCTCCACCCGAGACCGTTCGGCTCCTTCACGGGCCTACGCGCCCACGCTGCCTCATCTCCCCCATCTATGTGGCACCACCATCGGAGACGTCACCGTACGACCTCCACCAGCTCTCCAACCACCAGTTATGGGCATCAACAACCATAACATAAAAAATGGAAAAAATCAGATCCAAGCATCAAATCCACAATTCATGCATTTAATGTTTACTTATCTTGTAAACAAAAACAAAGAATCAAAGGCAAAGCAATCACATATATATTGTAATCAAGCCTCAATATTATACAGAGATTCGAATCAATGCAAAAAAAGAGAATGATATCTCCAGAGGTATATTCGACTTTTTCTCTCATTTCAAATCAAATAAATAAAAGAGAAAGGGGTATTAGGGTTTTTTTACCTTTCGGACTAGGACCGCCGCCTTGCATAGTGGTCGATGTTGATGCCGCCGATGAACGGCACCTTTCGGTCGTTGTCCCTTCATCTTTCTTTTTACCGATAAAGGTTTAAGGGTTCAAGTTTTTAAAAGGGTTTTAAAAAAAGGGTTTAAAGTTTCGGTTTTTTAGATCTAGGCAAAAAAAGATTTTAAAAAAAAACTAAGAAGGGATTCGATTTTAGAAGGAAAAGTGAGCTCTTTTGGGTTTTGGTTTAAGGTTTGTCGACGTCGACGAGCGACGGCCGAAGACGATCGAAGGCGGCCGGCGCGATGGTGTCTCACGTTTTCTGAAAACTATGGCCGACTTCATCATGAACTCTTGAATGTTCCAAGAACGTTCAGAGAACTTGAAGGGAAGGGTTTTGATCAATTTTGGGTAAAGGTAAAAAAATGAAAACTGTTTTTAATTTTTTGGTATTTATATATGCCTCTAAAAATTAGTTTATTACGTTTTAAGTTCCTCTGCGTTTTCATAATCGTGGCCCAAGCCATTTTGCTTTTCAAAATTACCTCCATCGTCCTTGAAAGCTTTGAACCTTTTTAATCTCGCCCTTACTTCAGATTTGACCCGGTTTTAAATGCATAAATACTCCTTTGCCCCTTTTTAAATTTTAGTTTCGTTCCAATCTGGTCCCCAATTCCAGTGATTTACCTGCTCATTTGTTTATATTTATATAATTGTTTTTTCGTTAATTTGTGTGTCTATATGGGGTTTCCATATGCATATGTGTGTATATTTATAACGTATGTATGCCTAGGATGTATATACATATATAAAAGAATGTATGCTAACTATGTATATAATATAGTACCATATATATACGTAAACTATATATAGGGTATACAATGATATATATGTATACGTGTGTATATAATCTTATAGTATATGTTATATGCTAGTTATGTTTATCATTATATCCTTATATATGTGCGTTTTATTTATGCTTTCATTTCTCATGCACTTAATTATCATGCCTTTGTATTTATTTTAATATAGTTTAAACTACCCATGAATATATAATATATTTTGTTCATGCATTTATCATGTTTTGTTCATACATATTAAAATGCCATGTCTAATTAATTGCATTAATCTAGTTTAGTACTTGATATCTTAGTGGGAGTGTCGTCCCGAGTTTTAGGGTGTCATCTCCTTTGGTATTGTGGGTTGCGAGTTAGGTTGTTCGAATCACATGCTCATGCATGCACGGATTTAGGAATTAAAATTTAAATTAACTTGAATTTTTATCTTCCTTAATAAATACGATGCGAACATTTAGGTACCAATTTTGAGCGTAGCGGGGATGCTAACCCTTTCCCGTACGTAACCGACTCCCGAACCCTTTTTAAATTTTGGGTTTGCTTTTTTTGTGTCCGGTCTACCTTATCCAAGTGGCCGGTGGCGACTTTCGATTTTATTTTAAAATACGAGCATTTTTTCAAAATTTTCCTTCAAACAAATTTTTATTAAAACGTAGGATACCACGAATTTTTTTAGTCGCTACATACTAGAATTGCCTTCCTCATTTTTTATTGGTCCCAAGACTACTGGATCATACTTATTGATAAATTATTTTTTATTTTTCATGGAGTAAGATAACTTTTAAAAGATTTCAAAAAAAAACTTAAAAGAGTGTGACCTGATTTGACTCCAAATAACTGAAGTCTAATGTGACTATTGGATATTGAAGAATCTTGAACAAAAAAGAGTGTGTGTATTCAACATAAATATATATGATTTCTTTTAATTTTATTGTCTTTAAAAGGCCATTTTTACATATCAATCTTTGGATATGTACACAAATCCGGAACAACCAAATCATATTTTGTTCATATAATTATGAGCCCTCTGTGATGAGTTGGATTAAGGAATGTATTGAATTGTGCGGTCAAGTTATCTACAAGACAAAGAAAATGTAAGATGCATCAAAGCTTATATTATGGGATGTTTTTGGACGCATAAATCAATATTTCACAGTAGGGTGAAACTATGGCAGAAGGCAATAATAGGAAATATGTATTAGTGTGAGATCATAGCTGAGATAAAATCAAGATATACCATTTATAGTTGATTTTTTATCATCCCGGTTCTCCAATGCTTTACCCTGAATAATCTAGACCGACTTATGTTGTACATATGATTTTGGACCAATCCGTTAAAATTTATAGTTGATTTTTTATAGCCTGTTTGTTGCGTATATTTATCAGATAATAAATAATTGTTGATGTGAAGTAGGACATTATCAATTCATTTCTTTCCTTAGGTTTTGCCGAGTTGTGTAGAAACTTTCTTCGACAGAGGATCGCAAGCATGCTTGTGTTAATAAATAGGAGGCTTCTACGCCTCAAGGAGCTTGAGCTCATGTGTGGGCATCACATCCATTCTTCTCCACTCATATCTGAATCTCAATATTTTTTTTATCAAAAGAGGAAATGGATACAAGTATGCAAATTACAAGCGGGTCCTCAGGCCAGGAGGAACATTAATGGGCCAATCAACTGGCCAAGAAGAATTTTCAAACTTCTTAGCCACACAATCCGCAGCAGAATTACAAGATCGCGGAACAAAGGAAAAAGAGCAGAGAGTGAATTTTGAAGATAAAAAAATAATGTCCTCTTCGACAGTCACCGATTCCCAAACCGAAAGGTTCTTGGAATTGATGCGGTTAATAGCATCGAGGTTATCCGACTCGATAACGGCATTGTGGAAGCCAACTTTAACTGTCGCAAAGAACCCCAATCAAATAGCCTCAGACTCAACCGAGGCTGCTGATCTGGTCGAAAACCTTGAGGGCTCACCTCCACAAAAGACCCCATTCAAATTTCGAAAGATCGCTGCAGCAATAGCCGAGCTTGAAATTTTTAAAAATGGATGCATCGACATTAACTTTAATAAATCCCCTTTTAGGGGGATTCCACAATAAAACATTGTCCCGCGTAATCAAACATTCCTCTTTCCTGTTCAGATAAACCGAAGCGAATTCCGAATAGGCATTCTCGGTATGGGTCCAAACATCAAAGGGAGACTCAGCAAAGCTTGAAAAAAGAAGATTATTTCGAGCTTTCCATATTGACCAACAAAGAAAACAAATAAGATCACAACCATCGTTAAAATTTCCTTGATTGTTAAGCAATAAAATGTTAGCCCGCCATTTTCCAAAACCGGGAGAACCAACCAATGATGAAGAGTAGCTAAAACTGGAAGTTCTCTAAATGGCTTGAGCAAAAGGGCAAAAAAGATCATGTGCTCAACACTTTCAATCTCAGATCCGCAACAAGACATTTAGGACAAGAAAGAAAGGCACCATGAAATCTAGCATGCAGGTTACCCTTTGTAGGAAGAATATTGTGGCATAATTTCCACATGAAAGATTGGATTTTTGGAGGCACCTTGAGTTTCCATATTGCTTTTCCACATTTGTTGGTTCTCGACAAGGTTGTCACTACTTCCTGGATTTTCATTGTAAGTTCCTGAATTCATAAGAAAATAATATCCAAATCTAACCGAGAACTCACCATTTTTATTACCTGGCCAAATCAATACATCTTGAGTCGAAGCTCCGCCAATAGGGATAGTAAGAATGGCTTCCATCTCAGCTTTCAAAAACAGATTAGCAAGTTTTACCTTGTCCCAGCTTCTCAAATTTTTATAGATAAGCCTCGAGACTGCAATATCATTGCACTAAGAAGGCTTTGGGGAAGAAGTCTTAAAAGAGGAAGATCGGGGGATCCAATTACCATCCCATATCGAAACTTTCCTTCCATTTTCAATTCTTCACATAGAGCCCTTAGCTATTGTTCGGAAGCCGTCTCTAATATCTATTCAAGCCCAAGAAGGTTTATGACATGGTGGAGCCGAGAAAAAATCTCCGTTAGGGAAGTAAATGCCACAAAAAATTTGTGCAAGAAAAGATCCTGGATTTTTCAAGATCCACTATGAGACTTTAACGGCAAGTGCTTGTTTGAAAGTTCTCAAATCCCGAAAATCAAGCCTCGTTTTATCTTTAGGAAGACAAAGTTTCTTCCAGTTAAGCCAGTGAATACCCCTTTCTTTTTCATTGGAATTGTTCTACCAAAAGCGACAAATCATAGAGCTCAGTTCATCACAAAAAGTAACCAATAAAAGGAAACACTGTATAACATAAGAAGGGATAGCCTGAACCACCTCTTTATCAAAATTTCTTTACCGGCTTGAGAAAGAACTTTGTTTTCCAACCTTGCAACTTGTTTCGAATCAGATTTTTGAGGAAGCAAAAAGGCCTCTTTCTTGCTACGTCCCCAAATCGAAGGAAGACCCAAGTTGGTGCTATTTTCTTCCATCAACCCGAAGCCAAGAATATTTGAAAGATGGATTTTTTTGCTAACACTCAAATTTTGAGAAAAGAAGACTGCAGATTTACCAAAATTAACCGTCTGACCAGTTGCACTTTGGAAGTCACTTGAGAACTGCAACACAATTAGCTTTGTCAGCTTTAGTGAAGAGAATACAGTCATCCGCAAACATTAAATGACTAAGAATCGAACATCTTCTTTTAATTTTGAAGCCCTTGAAGGTGGAGTTTTCCGATTCCCTGTCAAGCAGCCAAGTAAAAACATTGGAAACAAGAAGGAACAAAAAGGGGGAAAAGGGTCCCCTTGTCTAAGCCCTCTGCTTACAGAGAAATCCTCTCTTCTTTCTCCATTAACAATAAAGGAGAATGATACCGAAGTAACACACTGCATCTCTCTGCATCCACCAATCACTAAAGCCCATCTTGTGCATAATTATATAAAGAACATCCCAATCAACCTTATCATAAGCTTTCTCCATATCGATTTTAAGGTCAATAACACCATCCGAGCCCTTTTTTCCCTCTTAATTGCATGAAAGGCCTCATGAGCTATAATAATATTATCGTGGATAAGTCTTAAATTCACAAAGGTCGACTGAGACGGAGGAATGATATCTAGAAGGATTTTTTTAAACCGAGTGGCCAGAATCTTTGTAATAATCTTAAAAGAAAAGTTGCATAAGCTTATAGGCCTTAAGTGATTATCTTCACACGGATTCTTTCTCTTCAGAATCAAGACAATATTGGTTTTGTTAAGCTCAAAGTCAAGAAAGCCAAATTTAAAGAACTGATCTATCATGGTGAAGAGATCATCCTTTATGATATCCCAAAAGGAGTGGTAAAAAGAACCGAAAAACCCATCCGGACTAGGGGACTTCATTGAACCCATTCCAAAGACAACAACCTTTACTTCTTCCTCTGAAACTTGACAACACATCATTTGGTTCATCTCTTGGGAGACCACATGAGGAATAATGTCCGAAATGATCTCAGAATTAATTAATGAGTCTTTAGAATAAACCATTTGAAAGTGCTCATACAAATGGTTCGCAATGGTTGCATCCTCTTCGAGCCAAGTACCTTGATCCGTTTTAAGTATGCAAATTGCATTAGTCCTCATATTTTGAATAATTGTTGCATGAAAGAATTTGGTGTTCCTGACTCCGAGATTAATCCAATCAACCCTGGCACGTTGATGTCAACGTCTTTCTTCGCTTTCCCATAACTTATATAACTCTTTCTTCATCTCTTTAACTTCGACTGCTTCACTAGGAGATAACAGAGAATCTTACAATCTCTTAATCCTTGCCTAGGATTTATTCTTCAGTTCATCTATTCTTTTCAAATTTCTCTCGACTCTATTTGATGAGCTTTTCTTTCGTTCTCTTCAATTTCCTCTCAATAATTTATTGTTCAAGCAATGTAATCTCGGTTCCCATTATTATTTAACATTCTGAGCACACTCCTCTTCAATAAGCCATTTAGACTCAAATTTGAAATCCATTTTACCTTTCTTATTCAAACCATTAAGAGCAAGAATAGAGGATAGTGGTCCGAAGCTATGGCCACATCAACAATAAGAATAGCCTTTGGAAAGAATGTACTCCATTCAATAGAAGATGACGCTCGATCAAACTTTTCAAGGATGGCTTCCCCCTTCACACCGGTGATTAGACCAAGTAAAAGTCTCACCCTTCAGTGGTATGCAAGTTTTGTCTAAAAAATCAAAGTACCACTTCGTTAAAGATTGGTCAAAAGGGGCTTCTCCCACTTTATCTTCTGGTCGAGCAACAACATTATAGTCTCTAACAATACACCATTTGACATTCATATCACTTCTTACAGAGGCAAGCATCTCCAAAAAGAGTTGTTTCTCTTCATTATAGGGGGGCCATAAATAAAAGAGCCAAACCATTCATCTCATCCGTTTATAGAAATCTCAGTATCAATGAGGTTTTTATCCGCGTGAAAGATGGATATAGTAACATCATCTTTCCACCTAAAGGGCAATACCCCCAGCAATACCTATCGAGTCAACGTAATAGAAGTTGCTAATTTCATTTTCATTCTAATTTTTTCTAGGTACCTTATTTTCTGCTTTGTTTCACTAAAGAAGACGATACTAGGATGATACATAAAGACAACATTCTTGACTGTTTTAACCGTATCTTTATTTCTCAACCCTCTAATGTTCCAAGCCATCATTACCATACCAGGAAGGAAAAAAATTAACCAGTACACAACAGACAATCGGGGAAAATCAAAACAGAGACAAACGGTTGGAAACCAACAAAATCAAATCATGGAACAAAGCCGAGAAAGCCAATAATCAAGCAATTCCAACCAGAAAAACTACACAAGACTTTCAAAAAGATAACAAAGGCCGTCAAGATCGAAACAGGAAAAATCATAAGAACACCAAGCACGCCTTAAAGAACAGAAAGAAAAGAAAGACAATACAGAAGAAAACCAGCTCTTCAAAAGAACAAGGGAACACACCTATTCGAGAATCCAGAAGAAAACCAAAAAACTTCAAAATCCTTGTCCACACCAGGATGGTCGGGGTCTCAACTGGAAAAGCGAGGCTAGGCTTTCAAAGCAAAGGGCGAGGGGAACCCACCGAACCACAAAGCAAAGACAAGTCTAAGAAACTCAATTGGCCGATGAAAGGAACAACAAAAACCTAAGAGATGAACTAGGGATTTTGACTTTATGGGGTGAAGAAGATGAGTTTCCTAACAGAGTTTGATCCTTCCAAATTCCAATCTGTCATATCAAACACAAGAATCTCAATAAATTTTGTATGATTATAACATTCGTCACCTTGATGTGACATAGAAAGCAGGTACAACTATTGTTTCTTGAGGGCATAATCGATTAACAAAAATCAACTTATTTTGTTTATAACTTATTTAACTATGCAAATTGGACATAAACCTAAGGCAATATTTATGCCATTTAGGAATGTGCAGCGCGAACTCAACGAGTGGCTCTAATAAAAAAATAATGATGAGAGATCTGGATTTAAGTATATGTGTATATAATATGTGCATGCGTCAAACAATTAAAAAAATATAAACAAATATTATCATGCAATCACGTCAATATACGAATATATAGGTGCAACAGGTAACGTGAGAACTAAACATGACATTAATGAAAGGAAAAAAGACTTTAGGCTTGTGATTAGTTATTGGGTCGCAATCATTTTCGATCTTGTTCCCTTTGGTGAATCTCCAAACTAGCACCCCTAGGTTTTAAATTTCTCAAAATAGTATCAAAAAGTCTATATATCTCAAACTAGCACCATTATAGTGAATTCGTCGTGCATATGCACCAATTCAAATAAATTTCAATTTTTTCATATTTTAACTTAATTAATTACATTAACAGGTGATTAGCAAATCTTAATTGGAACTCGCGCAAGTTTCACTTAGTTTTTTTAATATCAAACATTTTTATTAAAGGAAAAAATGAAGAAAAAAAATAAACCATTAGGAACCCACTTTACATTTTCAATGTGTTGAAGAGCAAAAATAAAAGATTTAACTATTAGGAACTAACTTTGATATTTAGCTTCATGAATCGTAAAAAGAAATGTTAGGCATTAGCTTATATATATATATAGGTCTAGCTAGAGTGTAAACATTTGTTTCTTATCAACGTGGGATTCTTGGAGCTAAAGAGTTTGCTACTATATTTTAGCTTCAAGAATCTTACATTGATAAGAAAACAAAGGCTTACACTTTAGCTAGGCCTATATATATAAGCTAATACCAACATCCTTTTTTGCAATTCATGGAGCTAAATATCAAAGTTGATTCCTAATAGTTCATTTTTTCATTTTCGTTCTTCAATATATTGATGATGTGAAGTGGGTTCCTAATAGTTTGTTTTTTTCTGGTTTCGTAAAAAAATTTAAGTGAAACACACCTAGAATGCACGACGAGTTTCAATTAGGATTTTCAATTAATTAAGTTAAAACATGAAAAAAAAATGAAAACTTTTTGAACTCGTCATGCATGCACGACAAGTTTAATTTTTTTTGAAAAAAAATAATATTTTATTCAAATTCATTGTGCATGTACATCGAGTTCACTGTAATAGTGCTAGTCCGGAAAATATAGACTTTTTAATATTGTACTGCTTTAGTATTAGCGATACCTAGGGGGTGATAACGAGCTGAGCAGGCTCGGTTCGGCTCGGAAATAGTATTAGTGATCTCGGCTCGAGCTCGAGCTCGAGTTCGAAGTGGATAGTTTGAGTTTGGTTCAGTTGAGCTCGCTCGTTACTTTCCACAAATTGCTTTTAAATATTTTTATTGAAGTTTCGAAAAATAACATGTGAAAACCTATTTAGGAAAAGATAATATTTATTTTTGAAGTCCACAAGTAACCATAGTACATTTTCTAAATTATACAAGTCCACAAGGAAAAGGGGATTTACAATATTTAACCATGATAACAAGTTAACAACACTCAAACATACAAGTGTATATGGTGTGTGTGTGTGTGTATACATATATAATTATTTCGAGCCAGTTCACGAGTTTTTTGAGTGGAGCTTAGGTCAGTTCGGCTCAACTTGTTAAGGTCTCGAGCTCACTCGATCCGAGCTTTGATCGAGCCAAACCCGAGTAACTTGCGAGCCGGTCAGACTCATTATCACCCCTAGTGGTACCGATCTATAGTGATTGTAATTGCCTCATTGTTACTCAATGGTTTAAGTTCGGTTTCAATCAAAATTTTAATGTGTTTCAATTAATTTCAGCTAACATCAGCTATGAGTAGAAATCGTATGCTCATTTCCGGTGTTTCTATTTATGTCTCATCATTAAAAAATTAAGTTTATGGTTTAAGATTAGAGTTTAATATTAGATTTTTTTTTTGAAGAAAAGGAAACACTTCATTCATGTACCAAAAATGACATCATCAGCAACATTGTCCGAAATACATTCAGTGACCTCAAAACTAAAATGAAAGGAAGCAGAACAAGAAAAAATCAAATTAGGTAGACTATGAGCTACTCTATTTGCCTTACGACTTACATGAACTACTGAAATATTAGGATGCTGTAACAGGATTTGTTTGGCTTCAACAAGATAGGCAGGTGAAATGGAAAAGTCTTGACATGGAGAGTGCAGACGGTTGATTACAGCAAGTGAATCCCCCTCAATAATAGCTCGACTCCAACCGTTAGCTGCAGCAAGTTTAATCACTTCTGAAAAAGCCAGGCTTCAGCCAATTTAGAAATTTGTACACCGAGAAGGGTTTGAGCCATGCCATCTATCATAAGGCCAGAGGTATCTCGAGCAACAATCCCAAAAGAAGCAGCTCCAGTTGCTGGAATGAAAGCTCCATCAACATTGATCTTGACCACCCCATTAAGAGGGCATTTTCATCTTTGGGAGCTGTTACAAGGAACATTTGACATATGATGATCAAGGACTGCTATGAAATCTGAGAAAAAAGTTGTGCATAATCCACTACAACTCTAGCAGGAAGCAACACTGATTCATGAACAAGTTTATTTCTCTTATTCCAAAGTTTACAAAGCAAGACCAGAAACAGTGTGAATTGCTGCGTGTTCATTTTCTTAACACAAAGCTCTAGCCAATCTTTAAAATTATCCACAGGATCCAAAGGGAGTAGAACAGACACGTCATACAGATCAAAGGCCTCTTTCAGAACTGGGCAGTCTCTGAAAGCATGCAGAACAGATTCAGTTTCAACCCTGCACATAGGACATAAACCAGCCCCTAAATGAGCAGCTGTCATTTTTTCACCAACAGGTAAAGCACTATGGCACATCCTCCAATTAATTAGGGTTAGAGTTTAGAGTTCAAGATTTAAATTTTAAAGTTAGTGCTTAGAATTTAATTTTTTTAATATTAAGGCACAAAAAAACACTAAAAAGGACAAAAGATCAACTATATTCTTGAGTAATGACTCGTTTAGGTTTGATACAAATTTTTAATATCTTTAAATCAATTTTCAGTATTTTTAAATCTTTTCGTTTTTATAGTTACATTTAAAATTAAGATATATTCATTTAATTAAGTTATTAAAATTAATTAATAATTTTAAAAACAAGCAAAGGTTGGGTGCATTGATGAGGTACATTGTAGTCTCAAAGAGAGGACGTAAGTTTAAATCTTAGAGACAACATTGTTGGGAGGAGTAGCCTCACACCTCGAACAAGGGTCATAAGATAGGCATGCAATATAAAAAAAATAATTTAAAAATTTTATATTTATATAAAAAACATTTCAATATATATAACTAAGATATAATTTTGAAATATATATTTCATACACGAATAAACTCGAAATGTTAAAACGAACCAATATCAGAAGAAAAACATGATGTCTACGCCTACGGCATGTAATAATGGACCTAATGTAATCAAATTGGGTTTTATCTAGGGTGTTAAAATTTGGGTACTCGGAATTTCAGGTATTGAGATATCGGGTATCCAAATTTTCGGGTAGTAGATTGATCGACCCATGTCTCAGTCTATGTTAGTCGGGTACCTGCTAGTTGGGTATTCAAATGTTGCAGCTATCCGTAAAATCAGGTAATTGGACACCTACATATAAAAATATGTATTTATTAAATATAAAATATTTTATTATTTTAATATAAAAATATAAAAGAAATATATTTTAGGCTAAACTTATTGTTGCATTTCATAAATTTGGACGAGAAATTCGTTTGAAACTATTAGACAATTGCCAACTCAAAATGAGTTGCCCAACAGTGCCCGCCCTTTTGTTCAAGCTAACAAGTGGAGTGATAAATGTGCCAAGTCAAAATGATTTAAAATGTGATTTGAGTTCGATCACCTAAAAGGTGAGATTACCGGATTCAAAGCAGCGTTGAACATGTGAAGAATGATTAGAATTGTAAAAAAAATCAAATGTGAATATATTTTTTTGTGTTGATTTTCACCAAATGCGAATATTTTGTTATGTTAATTTTTACATCAATCTTTGTTTTTTTTAATAAAAATATTTATTTATTAGTTTAATATAAAAATATGTATTTATTTAATATAAAAATATAGAAATATTTTAAGATGTTTTATTAGTTTAATATAAAAATATGTATACGTTAAATATAAAAATATTTTAATTTCAAATACATCCGGGTATCTGGATATACCCGATTACCTAAAATTTTACAACTCGGGAAATGACGGGCCGGCCGGCCGGGTACCTAATCCGAGAGATGTTTTTTTTTATAAAGCTACTATTTTTTTGATCAGATCGTCGGATTAACTGGTTGGGTCATTTAGGTCGGGTGTTTTTAAACAATTCTAATTTTATCTGGTTCTCAAATCCAAAATTACAATATTTATAAAGTGGATTGGGATGTGACATTGATCGACGGGCCAAGAGGAGATGAACCTGGTATGATGTACCCAAATACTCGCATATTTCTTGATGATTATTTACGCTGAATGTTTAGAGAGTTTCGTGTCATATTATGTTATGATTGTTTGTGTACAGTAAATTTCACGAGATAGATTGTAATTTATTCGAGTTTGACTTAATAAAAATTTAATTTAATTGGACTTGACTTAAGTTATACTCGGTTTGAGTTTTTAACGAGCTGAGTTACTCGAAAAATATAATATATTAATTTTTTAATTTTCTAAAATTAAAGTGAACTAAATTGTATGTTGTTAGATATTGTTGTTGTTGTGGGGCTCGAAATCAATCAATCGAATCGCTAAGAGGGTTGAATTTGCTTCCCGAATGAATTGGTTAAAACCAAAAAAATAGTGGATAATATTGCACTATGATTTTAGAGTGGTTCGACTACTCAACCGAGTCTACATCCACTACCTTAGCATACCACTAAGGATTTTTCAATTCACTACTATGAATTTTTCTTTTTTGCAGGCCAAATGTGTAACCTTTACAACCATATCTTTTCAATGGCTAAGATGGAACCACTCTAATTTTTTATTAGGTTAAACCATAACTTCTCCCCTCTACAAGGTAATTTGTAAACAAGAAAACTTCACAAGGTGGGTGTTCACAAAATTGAAGCTCACAAGAGTGTAAAGAATAAAAATAATGAATAACACCCTCTAAACAATATATACAAGAGAAATAAAGAAATAAAGACTTAAAAACTATTTCTCTTGATCATGAAGCTTAGATATTGTCTCTAACCATCTTTAAGTGTCTCAAGCTTGCTTTTATAGTGTGAAATGATAATCTTGCCGTTTATGGCCGTTGTGGATGTTTTGGAGCCATTGGAAGCCATCAAAAACAAGCATTAAATGCTCACCTGTACAGGAGTTTCGAAACCATTAGGGGTTTTCAAATAAAAAACTACCCGTTACTAGTCGTTATAGGGGCCTGATTTAGAAACATGCATGGGTTTCGAAACCAGCTTGGGGGGTTCGAAACCGGTGGACAGGAGTTTCGAAACCTGTTATCCAGGTTTAGTTTCCAAGCCTTACTGCCTCAAGGGTTTCAAAACCTGCATTAAAAACTTGTAAAACAGGCTAAAAATTGACTTCAAATGATATAATCGATATATTCAATTTTTGTGGACTTTAAAATATTTCTGAAATATGTTTAAGTCTAAAAATATTTTTCATAAAAGTTATATCAAAATCTTTATCTCAACAGTTGTTGTTGAATAAATCCACTCAACAATTATTATTATTATTATTATTATTATTATGAGACGAGACAGATCATGAGCTACTCAAGTCCGGCTCGATTAAAATCCGACTCGAGTTCTTAACGATCTGAGTCGAGCTTAGCATTATCGGGCTCAACTCGAACTCAAACTCAGCTCGAGTTCTTAACAAACTGAGTCGAGTATAACATTATTGGGCTCGACTCGAACTCAAACTCAAACTCAGCTTGAATTCTTAACGAACTGAGTCGAGCTCATCACTATTCAAACTTGACTCTGCTCGTTTACGGCCCTAGGATGTACTGATGTTATTAGTTGCCTGAGCCCCTTAATTATGTATGAATTGTTTATGACGTGAGAGTTGAGGTCTAGCTGGTGTATTTATCGTCATTTTCCTGCCTACTTATCTTGGTTTTAATAAATTATAATTAATAAAAAGTCATACGAAAGTTGAGCATTAGATACACGAATGTAGTCGAAAATTAATTAGGATTAGTAAACCTCGAATTGATTTAAAAAATTATTATTTTTGATTAAACTAAAATGAAATAAAATTTAAATTATAAAACAAGACTCGTCAATTTGACAAATTTAAATATTTTACTCGACTCATCGAATACATACCCCTAAAATTAACCATGTTAACCCGGAGCTTAATTAGATAGAACCGAAGCTTGTTGCTTATAATGATATTATCATCAAAGGTCATTGTCTTCCAGAAAAGTAAGACTTTAGTCCACTCATTCCAATCTTTCAGCCGTCTCCCACACACTATTTTAGACTTGATGGGAATGTGGCTTTAGGCCATTCGTTATTTTATTGCAAAACTTTATTAAAATCTTATCGTGTAGTGTTGTGTCTCATGCCACCCTTGACCTATTAAATATTTTATATGAATAAAGTGCTGAAGTTCAACATATTAAAATATATTATAACCCATTTTCCAAGCACAAGAAGATTTGAATTGGAATTTCGTTATTTGGTATCACAGTTCACAATTGTTTTTTTTTATACAAAACCTATTGACCCTAAACTTTGGTTAGCCATGCAATATTATTATCTATTTCCAAGATAAATACAATAATAATCGTCAAATTTGAGGGAAAAACAGACTTCATCAGGAAAAACGGAGGGCATAATTCAGATGCATGCATCATTTCTTGTTTGTTATGTAACACCCTCAACCCGGATGTCACACTTGGGCCTCAAGCCTCAAAACTATTACCATAAAATTTGACCTAGTTTAGCCCAATCCACAATTCCATTATGAAAATCCATTTACTTTCAACCCAATAAAACATAATAAATATTTGAAAACATATACAGTGGAGCTCATTTTTAAAATTACATTATACACCTTGACTCGATAGTTTGAAAATCCAAATACGATTTACAATATACAATAGGTTCCTACGAATACAAATCCGAAAGACCTAAGTATTGTACTCTGAAGAGACGAGGCGCTAGAATCCTTCCCAGATGGTGCTCCTTCAAGAACGTGCCAAACATACTAACCTGTGAACGGAAACAATGATTCCGAACGCTGAGCTAACAAAGCTCAGTGGATACACCGCCACTACCATGCTTCATGCAAATTATAAATAAAGCAATTAAACAAGAATGATATCATGGCAAGATAACAATGGCACTACCATATCCGCCTAAACACATGGCATTATGAATGTATGATCACGCACACAGCTCGTACAAGTATCTCATACGTTTACCTAGCACCACACTGATGACAACAACAACATTAAGTGAGGTTCGCGTCCACAAAGCAACGGAATCCTACATTTGAGTGAGGTACGCGTCTACAAAGCATCGGGATCCTATACTCAAGGGGATGAGGCCCGCATCCACATAGCATCGGGATCCTACATTCGGGAGTCTTCAAGGTGTTGCAACACACTTAGGGTATCCAAATCCCAACAACAAGGGATGACTCGACTATCTAGGCGTCCCATCAGCATACAGCAAGGACCCTAGTAACCACAAAGCTCTAGACCTCGACACAAGGGTCTTACCGCACACAACTCTAACACATTTACCATAGCCTTATGGTTTTTATCAGTTATTATATCATCCCGTTGAATTATCCATTCATTAGTATGTTTATAAAGTACACATTAGCCATTCTCATTAATTTATCTTATTATCTGACAAGACTCAACCTTATAGGCGCCATTTTCCGCACACAACATGGACCTAGATTACCACACAGCATCCACGATCCACCTAGGATCCCTATGGTTTACCACCTCACATAATTTACCCAATATTTACCAAGTCATTAGCCATTCATTACTCGTACGGGGTTAAAATTTCCATTTCTCAGTTTTAATATTCATTTTACACCTTAACGAGCCCCCAAGGCCTTTTGCCTCGAATTATAACACCCCCGAATATCACCTCGAAATTATTGGGCAGATTGCCTAGCGAGTATCGATACTCGAATGTGAGTATCGGTACTACCCTCTAAGTATCGATACTCCCACATGAGTACCGATACTCTAATTAGGTTCGAAAGAACTAGACCCCAAGTCGTATCGATACGCTATGTACCGTACCGGTACTTATCATCTGTACTAAGATCGCCCCGTATCGTTCCACCCCATACCGGTACTCTCACAAACGCGTACCGGTATGCTAAGCCTCTCCTAAGCAAGCAACATCGCGTACTGATACTCCTCTATGAGTACCGATACCTCCACTAGATTCGAAGGAATTTAACCCAAGGGAGTATCGATACGTTACGTACCATACCGGTACTCAAATCCTTTCCAGGTAATGTAATAGTGCATACCGATACGCCCCCTTGCGTACCGGTACACGAAGGCGTCTCTAGAATCCTTACCTTACAAGGGGTATCGATATACGGGAAAGCGTACCAGTACTCCCCTCACAACTCTTCCCCCATTTACACTAAAGCGTATCGACACTCTAACCCCAGTACCGGTACGCAAGCCCGATTTTCGAACTCTGGGTGCGGGTTTCACCTAAAAACCCTGTTTAACCCCCATAGTTAAACCCCAAATCGATTATACAAGTTATTGTGAATGTATTAAGTGGGTTTCTACCAATTTTAAGCCTTAGCAACATCAAATCCCCATTTTACCATTAAAAGGGTCAACCCAAAGCTTATCAAACCATAAACACCAAAACATGCACAAAGCTTATTTTTATGAGTTGCAGGAAACAATAGGAGTTAGTAGTGTACTAACCTCGAATTAAAGCTGATGAAGAAGCCCTCAAAGATCCATTCCCGTTCTTCTTCTTCAAGCCCTCACCAAACACCTTCTTCTACCACAACCAACCATTTTTACCTTGGTTGGTAGATCTCCCAAAGCTTAACATGCTTCCCTTCTTGCCCCAAACGAGATTCTTACTCAAACTCTCAAAGATTACACATTTTACTTCAACTTGGGTAGGAAGATGGATATGAGAAAGAGGGAGAAGACAAGGGGACGAAGGTGACTTCACCGTCTAACTTTTTTTGCAGAAATTAAAGCCCCTCATCAGCTCTCATTGTCTTTAATTATGCTTTTACCCATTTGCCCTTCTTACTTTCACCTTAGCCCAACAACAAACCCACAACACAAGCCCAAAAACTTTTCTTCAAGCCCAACAAGGCTCTCAAGGCCCAATATCTCGACCCGAATGCGAAGCCCATGCCTCAGTTTAACCCAACCCTCGAGTTCTGAAACCCAGGTCGTTACAACTCTCCCCTCCTAAAAGAAAATTTCGTCCTCAAAATTTAGATAGATGCAAGAGATATGTAACCAAAACAGGCCACCACAACCCAGCAATCCAACACCACTTTTATCATCAATTAACATCTAAAAATAGAATCAAATCAACCTAACACCTTCAGCAAACACACAGCCACCACAACACCCAAAAAATACAAATCTAGCAACCTAAACAATTAGAGATTTAAGAGTTTCAGGATTCCATTGATAAATTTGACTCGTCGACATCATTTAACATCCAAGATATGTTCAAAAGCAATCCATAACACTGGAAATCAGATTCAATTCGAATATTTCCTCTTTTCATCAATTTTACCCAATTAAATCTATATAAAAAACACAAAATCAGATTATAAACCATAAATCAAGGATCAAATACTTGGGAATATCAATAAATAACCATTTAACAGAGGAGATCACGGACCTTACCCCTGTTATGTGATTTCTCCCTCAATTGGCTTGATTAAAGCTAAGAAAACATAAGATTTCAATGAGATTTTGTAAAACAATGTTAAAGAATCAAGTTAGAATCAATAATCTGAGTAAAAAGAATCTCTCACCTCTGGATTTTGATGAAATTCTGAGTGTTTGGCAGAAAAGAAGTTGAGATAAAAGGTTTAGGAAAAAGTTATGTGAATTTATTTGAAAAGCTAATAACAAACTTTAGATATTTAATCCCTCTTAATCATCCTTTTAAAACACATGTTTAAAATGATTTAATTGAAGGGAGAAACCACCAGAAAACACTTGGTAATTTAGCTCCTTAAGGATTCTAAGAATTTGACCCTTTTCATTTTAGTCACTTTAAAATAGTTTTCAAAAATCACATTTTGGTCACTAACCAAAATGTCACATTTCCGAATTCCATTTCCCAAAATTGATTCCACCAAAAATCAATATATATTAAAAGATGATTTTTAACTATTTTTCCATATTTTTACCTTACCGAAAAATATACGACCCCGAATCTGACTCGAATCTCTAATTCGGCCCACCGGACCGTCTAATAAACCTCAAAACTGCTAGGCCCAAAACTGGGGCGTTACAACTATAATAAGAAATTAAAACTGTAAAAAAATATATTATAAGCATCTTATATTATACACAATATAATTTAACCAATTGAGAATCCATATCTTTATTTTGCGGACAAATCATTTGTCTATTGTATCCAATAAAAGTTCAGTAGCTACGAAACTAGGAGTAAGAGTTTGGGAGGTCAATTTAAATTTTTTTTAAAAATGAAGGTTTAAACTAAATTTTTAAAAAATTTTGAGGGTTTAAGTAAAATTTTTAAATAGTTTTGAGAGAGTTAATAAATTTTTTAATAATTATGAGAGGATTTAGTTAAAAATATTTATATTTTTTGCTCGGCAAAACGTATGATTTTATTAGATAACCATACATAGCCACCACTAATATAGGCCTCATTAAAAAACTCCTTAATCTTAAGTTGGAAAAAAATAGCACCTATAAAAGAGACCTAAGAACAAACGGAATAATGCCAAAACAAAGCTAACAAAAAGCAAAAAAGCTTACACCACTCTCAAACCAACACGCATCAGACCAAACAAGAACCAAAGCACAGTAGCCCTTACTCCACCAACTGAAACCAAGAATGCCTGTCAACACCACCCTTAGCAAGAGCATCGGCTAAACTATTTGCTTCGCTGTAGATATGATGGAAGCACACACAACGGAGCACCTCACAAGCAACATCAATTTGAATGAACCAATTCCACAAAGACCACAACCTCTTCTCGTGATTTAACACCCAAGATATGGCCAGCATTGAATCAGACTCAATCACCACTGGAGTCAATTCAGGCCATCTAAAATATTTAAATGTTAAAGCTTAATATAATTTTTTAAAAATTTTGAAGGACCAAATAAAAAAATAATTAAAAACTCAAAAAAATTGACAATTTTTCAAAATTTAAGGGGTCGCGGCCCCACTGATTATGCTTATGTTCTGCCTCTACTCAGCAGATGAATGTGAAACGAATTAATAATCTAAATAAATTCAAAGGATAATATTGTTTTACAGTTTAAATACACACTAATTTGTTTTTTGTATGTATAATTTGTTAGTATATTTTTAAATTAAAATTATTTATCTTATTTTTATTTTTATACATTTTAATTTGTTTGAAAAGAAAGAGGGACTTCATTAAAACTCTCTCATATCCAATAATAAACTCAAGGACATATTAGACATCCTCCACAGCTTGAAAAGAGCATCATCGAAACACTTTACGAATCATACAACCAAGAGAGAGAAGCAACCGATCAACAGATCCAGCATATGCATTCCTGTTTTATACGTTTAAGATCAATAATAACCAACTTAATTTAATAATTGCTAATAATAACTTATAGAAAATTTACCTTAGCATAGCTTTTTAATTGGTTAAAAATAAATTTCCATAAAAAATACCCGACTAAAATAATGTTTAGTCATTTTTTTACCTTTCAATAAGTTACATGATTCCTAGCTTGATATGATATAAATTGTTTTCATCACCTTTTAGTCATTTTTTTATTTTTTGAAAGCACATATATCTTGCAGACAAAGCGATTGAACTCGGGTCTCCAGGGATAAATATCATCTGCTTTTAAACTGAGACCGCTTGTTGGGTTCAACTGCATAGCTCACATTTATTTTTTAATGTTGATGTGTGATTTAATAAACTCACCCCCTTGTTTTTAATACTCTAAACAGGATACGTTGAATTGTTTCTATAATTTCGTTAAAGCCCTAGTATAATATATTTGTATATGATTTGATAAGATTATTTCGTCCCAGAAATGTGCTGGAATTTTGAAGGTTCCAGATCATGTTTGAAAATTAAGCACGTGAAGAGGCGGCTCGATGAAGTTTATTTTGGCATATGTAGGATCCCTTCCACTATATAATGAAATGTTGGAACTCCATTCTTAAAGCATCAGTTTAAGCTAGCCACTGCAATTTAATTGTAAAATAAAATACAACAATATGACTACCGACTTCTCCATCCCAGTCATTGGTATTTTCATTCACCCATTCCTTCTTTTCCAGGTTTTATCATTCATTTCTCTTTTCTCATGTGTTGGGAATTACAGATGTTGGTCCTCTACTGGCCAAAGGAGATGATATGAAAATGGGTCAAGATCCGGGTGTACGTGAAGTTGTCAAACAATTGGATTCGGCATGCAGAGAAACCGGATTCTTCTACGTGGTATATATAATTGATTAATAATAACAACCTCATTTCTAATTTTCAGTGTCACTAATTTCTTATACTTTTCTTTATGTTATGTAACTTTGCATGCTGATGAATATTACAGAAGGGTCATGGTGTTCCCCAGTCCCTTATGAATGAGGTTAAAGACGTGACTCACAAGTTTTTCGACCTTCCTTACGATGAAAAACTCAAGATTAAATTGACTCCCTCCACCGGATACAGGTTGATTACTTCAACTAATTTTCTCATCCACACCCAGGGACGGAACTACTTGGGGGAATTTTTTTTACCTTTATTCTTATATATATATATTTTAAAAATGGGTTAGTTTTGAATTTGTCCCCCAACCCCAGATTGTAACTCCGTCCCTGTCCACCACAGTTTAAAAAGCAAGAAGATTGACTTAAAATTCATGATAACGTTTTAAATGCTGCAGAGGATACCAGAAAATCAAAGCAAACATACATAACTAAAGGGGTCCCTGACTTGCAGGAAGCCATTGATGTGAGTATCATTATATATTAATGAAAGTTACCCTAATATTGATTGTGGTGGAACCTATGTCCTTTAAGTCACATTATATTAATAACTTTATGAATAATGATAATATTATATTTTCTGAGACTCTATTGGCAGTACTATAGAGAAGTGAAAAGAGGAATGTATGGATCCCTTGGCGAGATTTTGGAAGGATGTAACTACTGGTATATGCTTTTTTAATTAAAAAAGTGAAATAATATTTTTATAGTATAATAATATTAATAATATGTATTAATATGTAGGCCACAAGATCCTGCAAACTTCAAAGCATCAATGGAGGAGTATATTAGACTTTGCACAGGCAAGTCTCATTAATTAGATATCTGACGTAGGAATTTGATTGTATTCGTTAGACGTTCTTATCGGGGATGGATTGAGAGGGGGACCGGAGGGGCATTCGTCCTCTTAAAAGTTTAAAATTCATATATGGTTTAGAAATTTTTAAAGAATTTTCTATGTATTTTCTATTGAAAATATATTTTCGTCTCCCCTAAAATTTTATAAGTTCGCCTCCCCTTAAAATTTTATAGGTTCACCCCACTAACATAAAATTCTGCGTTCGTCCCAAATTCTTATAATAAATGAATTTCTAATATGGTATCAGATCTTTCAAGAAAAATCATGAGAGGAATCGCCTTAGCATTGGGTGGATCAGCAGATGAGCTTGAAGGTGACAAAGGTGGAGATCCATTTTGGGTGGTACGTCTTATTGGATATCCTGGAAAATCACCTGCAAATCCGCAAAGTAACGACATTGGATGGTAACTACTTGTTTCTTTTTCTTTTTCTTTTTCTCGGTGACCAAACAATATATTAAAGCGGAATTCACACAGACTATGGTAATTGAATTAGTCCTTTAAATTCATTCAGTCACACAATAATTGATTAATTAAGTAATTGCATGTGATAATATATATTCTAATTAATTAGTCTTGCGGTTAAAACAGGTTTGTTAACATTGATTAATCAAGATGATGATATAACCGCACTTGAGGTAATGACAATACAATACGCTACAAAATCTATACATTTGATTTGGATTTTACAATAACAATAGACGAAGCTTTTCTACTCTTGTCTTGTCTTAGATTAAGAACTTATCCGGGGAATGGATACCGGCTACTCCCATTCCAGGAACATTTGTGTGTAATATCGGCGACATGTTGAAGGTACGAATCATATATCAATGTGCTTTTACGCTCTTTCAAACTTATTATTATTTACGAGAGTGGTGGTGTTGCAGATATGGTCCAATGGCTTATATGAAGCAACTTTGCATAGAGTCATTAATAATTCACCAAAGTATCGAGTTTGCGTGGCTTATTTTTATGAGGTAATTAAGGTGATTAATTTCTTTCATTTGCTTATGTGGTTCCTAATTTTATAATTAACTTTGGTGATATAATCAATTAAACAGCCAAATTTTTATACACTGGTGGAGCCCTTGGAATTGTTCGTAGAGAAAAGTGGGAGAGCAGCTGGACCAGAAATCCGTTTATGGGGAGCATTTAATGAATAAAGTCAAAAATAACTTTGTCATGGAGGAATTAAATTAGCTTAATCATTAGGATTAGTATCAATAAAGGTCAAAAGCAATCTCGAGGATACTCATGGTTTGAATGAATAATGTTTCATGTTTATTTGTTTAAATTAAGGAATAATGAATGCGTTTAAGTGATTATTTATATATTAAAACTGAAGTCCAACGGCTTTGAGTACCGACCGAGAAAAAATGGAAAATATAATTGATTTTTTCTTACATTGAAAAAAAGGGAAGGAATGTTAAAATTTTAAATTATCTTTCAAATTATTTATATATTAAAACTTTATCTATTTTCCAACTTTTTTTAACAACATGTCGGCTGAATTTTATTAGATATCAAAATTAAAAAAAATTCAAAAGGAATGAAATTGTAGTAGAAAAAACACAATAAATCTAAATTGAAAAAAAAAACTAAAAACGAAACATCAGACCAGCAAAACACCTCCAGTGGGCTGTAAAACAATGATAAATATGAAACACCGGAGAAATAGAAGCATAGAGCAAGACTTCTTGTCTCCATCCACTTATACACTCCAGGATTAAAGTAAGAGTGGTCAGCAAAACCAATAATCTTGGAGGCTGCTTCGTAAAACAGATCTGAATACATCGGCAAACGAACCACAAAAGGGGATCAAACTACTGAGAACTACCAACAATCCGCAAATCAGAGTTGAACGTCGTAAAAAATATATCCACGAACGCAGATCTACATCAACGGTAGATGATAATGTGCCATAAGGCAGAAGCGTGCCACAAAGCAGAGGAAAAGCATGCCACAAAGATAGAGGAAAAGCATGCTACAAGGCAGATAAAAACTAGAAGAATATCGAAATATAAAAAAAACAAAAACTCAATAAAAATAAAAGAAAATACTACCCGGTGGCGACCAACACTAAAACTGATGTCACCGTTGATGAATTAAGAATTAAAAAGAAAAAGAAAAATGGATTATGGTGAAGAGAGCGGCTCTAGTTTTTTTATCTTTGCAACTTATATATATATATATATATATTAATTTTAAATATAATTAGAATCGGATTAATAAAAATATAAATGTAAAATATCAAAATTCTCATTTTTATGAAAATGAGAAGAAAAAAAACTTATAACAAAACCACTATACGCATGTCCTTGCAAAGGACAGATGTGTAATGGAAAACTTGCAATCCTAATTCAAGAGTTGCAAAATTGTAAATTGTCCCTCCACATTGTAGTATATTGGAGCATCCGTACAACCTCTACATTATCCATTTCAATAGTTCAGAAACATAACATATTTAAATAAACATTTTATTTAACCAAACAAAAACTGCAACGAGATTCTTTTGAAAGATATGAATTGACGATAGAAGATTTTATTTCTTATGATTAGTTTATCTTGTGAAATTTACTTGTTCTGCAAGTGAGAATATTATGAAAAAAAAAACTCTACAGTAATAAAAAATATTTAAAGAAGTCTTAGATCTCAAGACCAACAAAGAATGATCGAGGCTTATTTAAAAATTGATAGTGTCTAGTTTCAACTAAGGGTTTTAATTGAGAGTGAGATTTATTGTTCCACACAAATCAATTTATTTTATAAACACTACAAATATACTATTGAGTTATGAAGGTTGTGCATGCAACAAATGTTAGTAATCAATGAAGAGGTAAGAATAGCATGAGAGAGCACATATAACTAGTGTGCAATAAGGTTGATGATGTGTATATTCTACTGAAGAATATTGATAGTTAATTTCTCTCTTACCAAGGCTTTACAGAGGTTGAATCGTTTAATGCGTAAACAAATTTTCTTGTATTTTTATTTACTTTTTCTTCCGATAATTCACCCAATTGCAATTGGCTTAAGCAATGTCTGACACAACCACATTACCTTAACATATATCAGATGGTTGGTTAAGTTAGTGTAGCGATTTTTTTTCTTCTGAAAATCGTTAAAAGGAACGTAGTCCGATTTTTCTTTCGTTTTTTAAGAAAATATTTGAAAAATGGAGGAGTTTTTAAAAATTTATATTTTTGAAAGAAATTTTTTTTGGAATCGTCACCGACCACTAAGGTAGGCCGGACACCATAAAATTAGAGATTCGCTCAAAAATAGGTTCGTGAGTTGGTTACGAGTGGGGAAGGATTAGCACCCCATCACGCCCGGAAATCAATACCAAAACATATGTTACTGTTAATTGATGGAAATTAGCAAAATTTAAATTGACTTTAATTAAATTGTTTGCGATTAAATTTAGACTTTAATTAGATGGGTTTGTCAAATTGGTGGATTCGAATTAATTGAACATTTAATTAATAAGGGTGACGATACCCCGGACCATAGATTAAACCGGCATAGAATAAGCCCGGCTGCCGTGTTAATTTACGGTTCTAACTCCGTTCATCACCTTTATGCATGATGCAAGCAGTTAAGAATGATGTTAGGACTTGTCCAAAATTTTATCTCAAATTAAATTTACCTTTAGACAGTAAGAATTAATTCGAATATTTGGTCAACATCCAATGAGCCAGGACTGTTATGACACAAATATCAGAATTAATATTACTTCCTTTTTATAATTTGAGTTAATTAATTATATGCACATCCATTAAAATATTAAACTTGTATGAATGACAATTAAAGTGTATGGCATAGAAAGGCATAAAATAAAACCTAGGTCCACTAAAGTCCTAACCTAAAAAGGTCCAAATTATAGAAATTCAATTAGTGATCTGATTATTAACTAGGTTAGTCTAATATTAACCCTAAATTAATTAAATCCTAAAAACTAGAAAATCGTGACATTTATGGATTATCTTGAATCACAATAATTAATTTGATCAATTTTAAACTAGTATCCCAATAAGCCAAGGATTCCATTTAAAACGAATCGAAATAATTAATTATGATTTAAATTAGGTGATCTAGGTCAAATATCAATTTTATCCTAAAGGGTAATTAAGAGATGTTCAAGCAATTTAATGAATTTAACATTTATCCCAATGAACCAAGAATTAATTTAAATTAATTAAATTGATTCGAACCTTAAATCTAACTACGGTTCTAAAAAACTAATCCTGAATCCAATTCAACTAATTTAATGATTGTGCCCCAATAAACCGAGCGCACAACTTAAATTAGTTAAACTAAATTATCCTAAACTAACCTAAAGGCCTAACCTAAAAAACACAAAAAACGAACAAATATAAACGAACACTTGTAAATAAAGCATATAAGTAAATGAATGACTAGCATAAATTAAAGTGCACCAAATAAATATGCAATGCAAGGACTAGGTTAGGACAAAAATAAAAACAGAGGGACCAATAGGGTAATTTAAATACTGGAAAGGATCAAATTGAGAGAGATTTTAAAAAAAAGGTGACTTAATAGGGCGTTATCACATTTAAAAGTTGAATTAAATTCAAACCAGGACCGAATTGAAAAGCGGATGGAAGTATGAGGGACCACAAAAAGAATTAAAGAAAGCGGAATGACTTGGGGCGGGTAATTTTGAAAACACAGAGGGACCAAACGCGAAATAAACCATTTACGAGGCTGAATTAGTTTCAAATCAGGACAAGATTGCAATTTTTGAAAATGTTTGGGGACATGGAAGGCGATTTTAAAAAGCGGAGGCCCCTCCGCGTGAAAATAAGGAAACGCAAAGGTTTTTATGAAGCAAATTATCCATTTTTAAAAAATATAGGGTATATAACATACGTTTCAGGCAAAAAGAGAGAGGCCTAAGCCATTTTAATAAAACGAACCCTACCCATTTTCGAAAAATTCTCCCAAACCGGGATGAACACTGCTGTGGTTTTCATCCCAAGCCCAGAATCCGGTGACGTTCTGCCGTACTTACCACCACCGTTCGCCGTACACCGACGCCGAAAAAACCCTCCAAAACCAATAAAACACTCCGCTCTTTAACCCCAAACCCCAAAAACAAACTTAGTTTAACCCAAAACCCTTATTTTCTCCTAGATCTTGAAGAAAACCTTCGAACGAAAGAAACTTTTTGACCTTTCGAACAGAACTGTCGTCCCAAAAACCTTTCGCATTCCTCTTCCCCTCACTAGTTTCTGATGTTTAACTAAAGAGGCCGATGTGGTCAAACCAGTGAATCCATCTTTCATCGGGCAAGGCCTTCAGACGATGAGAGCCGAAACGACGAAGGTAAAAAAGTTAAGCCCTCTCTCCTTTTATTTCTTTTGTTTTACATGCACGTAAAAAAATAAATATAGTGGAAATACCTCATGACTGCTTTCATATTAATTTCTCCAAAAAATCCCCGTTAGGGTTTACAAGTGTTTGGTTTCGGTTTATATAACCGATTGTTACAATGGTAAAACAAAAAATGAAAAGATTGGCTCTGGTTACCCTCTGGAATGCTCGTATCTGATTAGCATGCACTGATTTTTTTAAAATTTGTTTACCTGCCGTTTCTGGCATTTGTTCATTTGCCCTCTTGCTTTTGCACGCGCACCGGTCGTGGGAAAGGGCAACGAAGGCTTGAGTGGTTGGTGTGGCAGATGCAGAGACGAGGCAGTGTTGCTCAACTCAGGGGCGCTGGGCTGGTCCGGCGTAGAGCTGGTCATGACCGAGGGACAGTCACAGGAGGCTAACAGACGCGTAAGGATCTGAGGCGTGGGCTTCACACTCGCTTGGTGCTAGCTAGAGCATCGCGCGTGGGCGCGTGAGAGATCTGAAAAGTTCCCTTACTTCATTCCCAATCGTTAGATCAAGGGGCATATCCAATAGCCCTAGAGCGGCTGCGCAAAAAGCTAAATATGGATTAGGTTTAGGGTTTCAATCATTCGGGCCCAAAAATGGGCCACTTGTAGTATTAAGTTGGGCTTTCAGATAATGTAAATGTACTTTATAAAAAACTTAATAAATATTTGGGCCTTTATTATTTCTATTTAATTAATTATATTATTTTTGGTTTTTCAGTTTAAATATAATAATAATGATAATAATTAAAATAAACTGAATTAATAATGATAAATAATAATAATAATAATATAATAATAGTAGTAATAATGTAAAGAAGAAATAATAATAGTAGTAACTAATAATATTTTTGTGTTTTGTTTTTTCCTCTCAAATCATATAGTAACATATACTAATAACAAACTAATACTAATACGTAGTAATTATACTAATAATGTTTTTTTTGTTTTTGGGTTTTTAATTATAAATAGATAGTAGTAATAAAGAAATATACTAATAATATTTTGGGTTTTTAAACATATAATATATTATAGTAATACTAATGTATTAGCAATAAATAAAAACAAATAGAAAATTATAGATATAGTATAATACTAATAATATAGTATTAATTAATAATAAAAGGTAATAATAACTAAAGCCCATTATTTCAAGTATTTACAAAAATAAAAAAATGAGTTAACACTAGGATAAAATTAATGATTACAGTTAGTTAACATACATGTTTTTTTAAATAGAAATATATAATTTATCATATATTTAAAATAATATATAAATCTGGTTATATCAATCGATTTAATTATAAAATTTAAAATAACTAATAACAGGCCAACAAAACATATTTAATTTAGAAAATTAATTTAATCACAACTAACCTAACTAAATCGATCGGTTAAAACGACTAACAAAGTTGTGTTATCCTCTAACCTCGTTGCCTTCTTTTATGATGTTACAAAGATCAAAATGGCACCATGATTACGATAAGAACTAAGAGGTGATTTAAAAAAAAAAAGTTTGGTAGTATTTGTTTTTCCAAAAAAATAGGGAAAAGTAATTTTACAAAAATTGGATACCGCTTCTTTTTTTTTTTTCTTAGGGTGTGTTTGTTTGGTATATTTGACTTTCTAAAACATATTTCCAGCATTTTCAAGTGTTTGGCTCCCATAAACCAATTGAGTTAACGTACTTAATTTTACAGTAAAAAAAAGGAACGCTTATCCCGTAATTCAACTTGCCGTCAGGGGCGGAATTTCCTTGAGTCCGAGGGGCTCCCGACCCTGCTCTTGTTATAAAATTTTATTATTTGATTATTTTAGTTTAATAATAATTTGATTTTTGTAAAAATAATTATTTAAATTAAAAAAATATGAGAGTTTATTAAATATATAATTAAGTAGGGGTTGAACTAGGAGTATAAATAAACCGAGCTTGAATGAATAATGTTTTGTTCGTATTCGTTTATTTATATTTAAACGTGTTCATGTTCGGTTCGTTTAAATTTTTAAAATTATGTTTGCGTTCGTTTATTTGTTTTTGATGGTGTTCGCGTTCGCTTGTTTAACGTCCATGAACATGTTCGTTTAGCGTTTGTGAACATATCCGTGTAATGTTCGCGAATATGTCCATTTATATGTTCGTCAAATGGTGGAATTACACCACTAGCCTTTAAGCTCATTAGGCTTCACAGTTTGAACTTAAAAGTTTACCACACATTCAATTTAGTCCATACATTCACCAATATTTCCAAAAAAATGTAAAAAAATAAAAGGAGAAGGAAAACAAAGTAAATGAGCTTTTAAATGAGCCATTAAACGAGCTTGTTCATGAACATAAAAGAACGGAATACACATTTGTTTATGTTCGTTCGTTTATTAAGCGGGCATAAAAATTGTTCATACTCGTTTATTCAGCTTAATAAACAAACGTTATACGAACGGTTCACTAACAATTCGTCGAACACTTTGTTCATTTACACCTCTAGGTTGAACTAAAGAAGAATGAGCATGTATCCTCAAATTTTTTTGGTACAATAACAATTTAGGTCCTTATATATTTAAATATTAGACGAATTAGGCATTGCCTCATGAATTTTGAGTTTAAATACATAATAAGCCATTGTATTTTTGAAATTCAATATTTTAACCCTGTCAATATTCGATCCTGGCTCCGCCCCTACTTGCCGTCTCATTTTTCATAAGTTGATTTACACTGAAGCGTCCCTACTTTCTTTCGAACGACAACACATTACTTTCTCACTTTCAGTCCAATGGTTGAAAGATTGGGTTATGGTCCAACAGAAGATGATCTGTAATTTTAATTTATAAAAAAATATTATGTAAAAAATAAAGATGACGTGACTTTATTTAATTAGGTAGGACCATGAATGAAGTTGTTAGAATAGTTCATGTAATAATCTCTTTTATTTTTTTTAAATATGATTAATTGCATTTCGAACTTTTTTAGATTTTTAATAATTATTTAAAAATCATTAAAAAATTAATAGTATTCTACAATGTACTTTGTCCGTTCTAGAATTTTCCTTTGTAAAAACATAAACACAGTTGGTACAAATTTAAACTTGAAAATTGAGAGATAAATAAAAACTCAAACCAAAGATATTACTTATTTAGAATAAATGGTATAAATTTACTTATTTGTCAAAAATTAAGTCATGAGAAAGACTAAAAATCGCCGAATGATGTTAATTTTTTATTATTTCATGTGCTAAAATATGAGAGAAAAAGTTTTTTTTTCAAAGTAAAAAATATTTTTTTAGGCATTTAAAAAACCCAAATTGAAAAGTATGAAAAAGTGTGCAAGTTTCACGAGAAGAAATGAATAAAAACTGGAGTTTCTACATCATTTCAAACAGAGATAAGATATGCAAGAGTCCATTATAAGACGATCAAATTGTAATAGAACACCAGAATAGTCAATCTTGTAAATTTCTGGTATTACAATAGCAAATTGAATTAACTGTTTTCAATGTTCTACCAAACAAATAAGGTTTATCCCACCGAGGGGAAGAAAATACAATAGTAAATTCATAATCTTATACAGAAATAAATCATTACGGTATTCCCCAGCTCACAGGTTAAAACTGTATTCTCCAGCTCACAAGTTTCCCATATTCAATGAACTACGGTCTGGCTAATCAAATAACGAGGCCTCAGCCGAGTCTCTGGCTGTGGAACTATCCTTTTGATGAAGTGGAACTCTTACACCCAACTCTCGTAACCGATCCACCAGACTGTAAAGAAACTCAAATGTCAGCGGAGACTGTGCATTTAGATCCTCTCTAACTTGTGGCTGAAGTCTAAACCAGTCTCCTAGCATTTTGTGAACATGAGAACGGATCATCCTCCATGGGACCAGGTATTTATCACAGAGCTTCAAATACTCCACCACAAGATCTGCCTGGTCAAGTTTTCCATCTACATAGTCTTTCTCGTCATCTGCTACCCAGTCAGCAGTTCGGAATCCAGCAAAAAGAGCAGGATTCTCAAGAAGAGTCTCAGCTGAAAGCACACCATCAGCGCCTGTCTCTTCCAAACAGTTTTGAACATCATCCATATGCCTAATATTCCCATTGGCAAGAACTGGGATTCTAAGCTCGTTTTTAACAGCCTTAATGGCATTCCAATCGGCTCGAAACTTCTTCCCATCTTTCTCATCTCTCGTTCGCCCATGAACAGCTAAAAGAGAGCAACCAGCATCTTCCAGCATCTTTGCATATTTCAGTGTATCCTCTAACTTAGGAAACACCCTGATTTTGCAAGAAACCGGTACATTAAGATTTGAAGCCAGTTTTTCCACTAAAGATTTCACAAGAGGAAGGTTATCCATCAAGAAAGCTCCGTAATACCCTCGTCTAGCAATCCGCTGCGGACATCTACACAAAAACCGCATAGCTATTGACAAAATTTCCAACAATTTTGATCTTTATAATAGTTTTTTTTTTACTTACAGTTACACAAATGGCAAAAGATAAGATCATATATAATTCAGCATCAACTCAATGAAGGGCATTCAGCATAAAAGATAAAACTAAATCATGTACTTCATCGAACATGAAAGTTAAATTCATAATCTTTCAAGGATACTTTATACTTCTACATCCAAATTAAATAACATTAATTTGAAATGAACATGAAAGGATTATAATTTACCCCAGATTAATGTCAACATAGTCACAATAAGATTCGACTCCCCTTGCAGCTTCAAGTAATGTATCAGGATCATTAGCACAAAATTGGACAAATAACGGCCGGTCCTCCTGCAATCATTAATTCATATAAAGTTAGAGAAAATGATAAAAAAAAAGGTACAGCCCAGAAAACCTTTTAACAAATGAAAGGAAAAAAATTACCTTGCAAGTGGTAAATTCTTCAGAACGGTACTTTGGGTTCTCGGTAAAAATACGAGAATGTAACATGGGTGTATACGCACCCTCAGCTCCGTATTTTCTACAAAGCATACGAAACGGAAGCTCCGAGTTGTCAACCATGGGGGCAAAGATAAACTTGGGGCAACCAAGCGTGGTCCAATGAGCCCATGCCCTCTCAAATCGTAAAACCCCGCTTAAGCACTTCACCGGAGAACCTATCGAGGAGGGCGTTTCTTCGAGGGAAGCAGAAGACTGCTCCTCTTGGTTGTGCTGGGGATGGGAGCAAAGGGCGTCGTCGTTTTGGGGTGGATCCGAGTGGGTGGTTTGAATAAGGGCCATGTGGTGAATGGGGTTGGAGAAGAGAGGTTTAGTTTGTTCATGGGCGGGCAATGGAGGATGAGAGGGAATACATCGCCGCCAATGCGTAGGGATTGTTGGAGGGAGGGGGACGCCCTTAAAGCTTTTAGATTTGTGATTAGGGCCAAGTATAACTTGACTTGAAAAAGGAAATTAAATTTGTCGATTCGATTTCTCATGAAAAAAAAAAATTGAATGTCTTCACTCGTTCAGAGTTTTATAAAATCAAATTTATTTAAAAAATTATATAAAATAGATATTCAAATAACTCGAATATTTTAATAATCAGCGCATCGATTTTTAAGTTCTAATCGAGTCTTTCAATTCTGTTCGATATATATCACATATAAAAAAATATATGTTTATTGTAATGATTATAAAAATTTATTTAAAATAGAATTAATTAATATCATAATATTATAAATGTTTACAATTAAATTTTAACAGAAACTCGAATAACTCGATCAACTCAAATAAAGTTTAAGTTATAACATATGACTCTTAAACTTGATTAACTCAAATAATTTTGATTCAACTCAATCGAATGTGATTATGGGTTTAAAAATATTTTTGATTTAAAGTGAGGTTCGACTTGTCTCTTACAAATGGACTTGGGCCTCCCAGTTTTTGGGTATTTTTAACTGATCAACCATCCTTCAAAATAATTGGAAATTTATAGTATTATGATATTATTGTTTTTTACAAAGGAGATTTTTTAAAAAAATATTACAGGTCTTGGGATTGGATAACTACAAGAATCCAATGAATCAAGTGTTTTTTTCTTCTTATTTGCGGTTGTTGCCTTTTGGGTGTTTAAGATTGAAAGGATTATATAAAATAAATATGTTACCTTTCCCAGCTTTTCTTATTCTTTTCTCTCTCGGTTCTTCAACCTTCAAGTCACAGAAAATCTTCTGTTCCTCTGCTGCTGCGCTCGGTAACTAAGTATTGAATCTCAATTCCCACGTTCTTGTAAGTAATCCATTCTAATGGTATTAGTACGTTGCATAATCTGCATGGAAAGCTAGTTTTCTGTGCAATGATTCTTTGCTGAAGATACTGCGTTTCTGCCATTCATATCTTAGAATTCATTAATCATAATAGTTTTTATAAATAATGAGCTAATTAGTAATTTGGGACTTTTAACATTCTTTTCTTATATTTAAAATCCATATCTGAAAATAATGTCAGTTGCAAAAGAATATAACTAGCAGAAACGACATACAGATGAGGCTGAAGTTGATAAAATTGTTTTTGGAAATATTCATTTTCCATCTCCGAAATAATGGACTGTAATTTTGTTCACGTCCTTTACATAGACAGAGGTGCATCTCATTTTGCGCTAGATACAAATTAATAAAAAATAATTTCCAAATCCATATTTCTGTTTTTTTATTATTATTATTAGTTTAAATGGGATTAATTCCAGACAAGTATTATTTTAACTGCAGTTAAAATGAAAAAAACCATTAGCCCGTTTTTTTGTTTTTTTGGCTTCACAGGCAAGAGGACTGCTGTTATAAGGCACCGTCGACGTTCCGGCGCTCAAACCCTGCATTTTAACCTTAACAGGCTTAAGAGGCCAAAAATATAAAATGCATTTTTTTTCTAAAAAAAAGTTTGATTAGTTAAGGTGGTAAAATGGAAAATTTAGAGTCCAATAATAGTTGTAGATGGGACGGTGACGGTGGTCAGCAGTGACGACACGACACTTTAGCTAAAGTTTAAGGATTAAGTTAATATTTTATTTAAAGTTCAAAAATTAAATTTATATTTTTATTTAAAATTTTGTTTAGAGGTTAAATTAAAAATAAATCTTTTTTAATAATGTCTTATATCACCAAATTAATGTGAATTAACGAGTCAATAAGCAAAATGTCATGGACAGATAACCTAAGTTAAGAAAACGTAACTTTTTAAAATTGGTGACAAAAATAAAAGTGACCATAAGTGTTTATCCTTAAAATTAATATTTCGGTCAAACTTCATGGACTTTAACACCAGATTCGACAATTTAAGATGTTGATTTTATTCAGTCACATTCTTTTATGTAAAATAGATAAAGTATGTTTATAAAACTATTTTTTTAAATATGAGTACGTTAGTTTTATTAAAAGAGGAAAAATCTAAAAATATAATGAGAGTTTACAACTATAGTAAATAAACTTGATCCGGACATATTCCTAATAATACGAAAACTAACGTCTCTAGATCATAAATGACCATACAAAGAAAAGGTGAAACCCCTAACTTAAAAGCTTGAAACAAAATAGATGCAAACATCACCAAAGCTCGACGATGAAAGGTAAAAACCACCAATAAACAACATTAAAAAATGCATATTACAATAATAAGGCACGCTGACAACACAATCATTTCTAAAATTCAATCGCGAAACAAGAAAGGTGACTATGAGCTCGTATTCAAATTCAGTTCGAGGGTCTAAAACAGGGAGATCAACAGAATAGTTTAAAATGTTTCATATTGATCACTCGTGGCGTCGTCAAATCCAACCCTGATAGAAAATTAAAAGAAAAAAGAAGTGACCAAACGATCGATTAAAAGAAAAAACATACCAAAAGACAGAAAATACGTACCAAAAGGTAAAAAAATGTGTCACAAGAACAAAATTATTGAATTTAAAAACTAAAAAAATGAAACAAAGGAACAATAAAAATTAGCTCGTAAAGTATGTTTATAGTATCATAAACCTACAAAATTAACTATAACACAAAATAATACAAAAAATAATACAAATATAAGTATATAACACAAAGTTATCTTTCTAACTCACATCTTGAATTCGAGTCACAAGATTTACTTACATATATAAGGGTAAATTATATCAGTAGTCACCGAACTATGGTTTCTTTCCTATTTTGGCCACTAAACTATTTTTTTAGCAAAAACATCACTAATGTTATGTTTCCTTCCTATTTTGGTCACCGGCAGTTAGGAATTTTTTTTATTTTCCATGTCATTTATTCTCTCTCCTCGTAAGCAATATATGTTATTTTATAATATTTTTATTTAAACTAACAGGATGATGACACGTATCACTGCCTATTAGTGGAATAAAAGGAATGAAAAATAAGTCCCTTGGTGACACGTGTAACTGCCTATTAGTCGAATCACTCTGGCTGCTTAAAAGACTTAATTTTTCATTCTTTTATTCCACTAATAGGCAGTGACACGTTTCACCATCCTGTTAGTTTGAATAAAAATATTATAAAATAACATATATTACTTACGAGGAGAGAGAAGAAATGACATGAAAAATTAAAAAAAAATTCCTAATTGCCGATGACCAAAATAGTAAGGAAACATAATTTTAGTGATGTTTTTGCCAAAAAAATAGTCCAGTGACCAAAATAGGAAGGAAACATAACGTTAATGATATTTTTGCCAAAAAAATAATTCGGTGACCAAAATAGGAAAGAAACCATAGTTCGGTGACTACTGTTGTAGTTTACCCTAAAATATTGTGATAGATTTATTCCACTTAATAATATGTAAGATGTAAAAATAATTGTTTCATCTAAAAATGGGCACAAAAGATAGATCCATGACAATTTAATAATTTGGTTGAAATTATTAAGGGAGAGTCAAACAATTCCACTAAAAGAAGGCAAGGAACAATAGCATCTTTATGCTCATCTTTCTGTTTATGGTTTAGGGTTGAAATAATGTTAAATGAATAGTGATAATCAATCCACCACATGCCAACAGGGACAATATAAAAATATTTTTTCTTTCGATTTTCTAGAGTTTTGTCATGATTAATTCGGACCGATACGCATTGTATACCATTTAATTTTGTAAATTGAATTAATGTCACCTTTTTATATTTATCTCGTTAATTTAATTTGTTTCTCTACTAAAATCTTTAATTGTTTGTCTTTTAATTAAATTTTAGTTTAGATAAAGCCCCTAAGATTAGGACCTTGAAAGCCTTTGTTAGGGCCTTGTAGTTTAATAAAGTTCTCTCCACATCAAATTAATAAAACACACTTAATTATATTTAACCCAATAGGTAAAATTCACTTAGACAATTGTTAGGGTTAATAATTTCCAACTTAGAAAATAAGAGATTTCAACACACTAATTGCTTTTGTGATTGTTTGTTAAAAAGTGAAACCTAATTAATGTGATATCCTACCAAAATGAGGTGACGTATTAGCGCCAAAAATGTTAGCTGTGATTAGAGTTCACTCTCTGGATGGTAGGGCCGTTAAAATGAAATTATATTCATAAATGGACAGTAAATTAAATTCCATACGAACTTGTAAATTCCGACATTAAAACATTTTGTGATCGACTAGGTACCAATTTTTGGGCGCTGTGAGGTGCTAATCCTTCCCACGCGTAACCGACTCCCGAACTCGTTTTTGTGTTTTTCGCAGACCAAAACCGTTGTTTTAATAAAATAACTCGTTTTTAGGTTATCTAATCACGCATTTAAAAAAAAAGATTAGTGGCGACTCCGTTATTTTTGTCTTAATAAAACGTCGAGCTTGAAAAAAAGCTGCGACATAAGCATGTATTGTTGGCTTAATGCTTTGTCCGAAAAAAATTCTTGTCTAGATTGTGTGATTGGTTTCTTTTATCAAAATTGATGCCAAGTTGGAAGATTCGATATTATTGAGTACTGATGATGGATTAATTTGATTCAATCCAACAGAAAACTTGTGCAAACTCTCATGCAATCTCAGCTTGGGAATGTGGGGGTTACTTCTTGTTTGCAGATAGGTGTGAATTTGATCAAATGGCCGAGGACACCATGATTAATCGACTGAGAAGTTTCGCCCTCAACGATTACGACTTTGAAGCCGTGAAGCAGCTTTGTTGCAGCATTGCCAGTAAATTTGATGTTAGATCTAAAAGCTTTTAAATGCCTGTTTATATGTGTGGAATTTAATTGCCATTGGTAACTTGTTTTTCTCCTATTGTCTATTGGGAACTCGGGCTTGTGTTATGGTGTTTGCTTGTTTGTTTATGAGAATAAGAGGATCAAATGCTGGTATTGTGAAAGTTGTTTGTTTATATCAGGACAGCTTTTATTTTACAGTAAACATTAAACTTTAAGGGGAGAAATCAGTAGTATCATGACGATACATAGCATTAGGAAAAGCTTGCACGGAACCTAATTCACACCATCGAACCCAATCAGTGCATTCAGATAGCAAGCATTTCACAAGTTCTTGGAATCAGTTTCTCATTGTTCTTTTTTCTCGATTAAAAAAATTGGTAAGACGGTGGATTTTAGGGATATAGTAGAAAAATAGGGATTGAGTTAGATGGAGAAGAATATGGAAGATGGTGGAAGGGAGAAGAAATAAAAAAAAGTATAAAAAAGATTAAATATGTAATTATACAAATTATTTTATTTCGATAGTCAAAATAAGAGTAAAATAATAGTTTAGGAAGTATTTAGGTATTTTATTCTTCTTTTTATTATGCCAAGTAAGCACACTGTTAGTACCTAAAAGCAATTAACATCCAAATAACCAAATATTTAAGAAACAAAAAACATAAGTGATCATAAAGATAACAAAAAATCTACGTAATATAAATATAAGTGACCATTGTCGTAGTTTACCATCGATTAAAATCTACAGTAATCACTCCAAACTGTAGTTAAGTAGTAGTCCCCAACTGGCAATCTAGTTTCTTGTAGGCAACCCTAACACGAAAAATGGGGCCACATCTTTCGCATTGTTTGACTGAGCAGTGAGCCCTTTTATTTTACTTTTTTTTCCTTTTGCATTTATTACTATTTAAATGTAAAAAAACTAATCCAAGAAAAAAGTAAAGTAGCAGACATCTCATCTTCAAACAAGAATCCAAAGCAGAAGAGATGAAAAAGTAAATGGAATTGAATTTCAATCCCACTTCCTTTCATTGACAATAATTGCAAAATCTAATACCAAATCTACCATTTTTCCCTTTGATTTCAAATGGTCTTTCAATTAAAGAGACGACAGGAAAGATTTAAGAAAGCTTGGGCATATATTTTACAGGGAAATGAATGAAACCTACAGTCTCCTCAGAGGTTCATCAACTTTATAAGCAGATTTGATAATAGTAACATTGTCGAATGTTTGAGAAACCAAATGAAAAGTTGATCTATGAAGATTCTAGGATGAGATTGCTAGTTTCTGCAACAGACAGAGAATGGTTATGCTCGCCTTCATAGGTAACTATTAGCATCGATGGATCATCTAAAGCTCTTTCCACATGCTTCCGAGCCGGACATCCTCGTACACTACTGCACTTGTAGTAACCCCTGTTCCGAATCATGATTCAAAACCAGACAGAACAAAAGAACGTGTTAGAAACTGATCTCAAACTATTCAACTCTGTTTCACATATGGAAGATTGATTTATATACCTTGGATGCGGAGAACCCTTGATTGGTTTTTGACCATATTTCCTCCACGAGTAATCATCTGGTGGGATATCAGACAGTTTCAGGCTAATCGCCGAAACCCTTACAACCCTTTTTGATCTCTGCTTTCTGTCAACAACCAAACAGTGAAACACACCCAAACTATGTAAGAAAATAAACATAATGAGAACTCTAAAATTGATAACTTGTAGTATAATGGAAGTGATGTACCTTTTCTTAGAGCAATGACAGCGACCAGAAGAGCCATTGCATTTAGTGCCAGAACCCAAGTTCTCAGAGCTACACTTCCTCTTCAAAGAAGAAGAAGACAAAGGAGGCTTCCCGGCAGAGGAAACCTGAGAAAGATTAGTGATTTGGAACGCAGATGAGGAAGATGGCTGCTTGCTATCAGTATCTCCCGTCAGCGATGAAATAAACGAATTCCCAGCTGAAGAATATGAAAAATTGATGGTTGTTGATGAATCTTTCCTCTCAAAAACCCCACACTGATGATGATTATAAGCAGTAACCGGCGGTGGAATCTGCTTGATCGGCGTCGGGTAATAAACCTTAGTTCCATGCTCTTGATTTGTTTGGTTTTGGTCAACACTGGTGTTTGTAACCGGGGGTGGGATAGGGGCTCGTCTGAAACGAGCATGGCCAGTCCTGGTTCGACCCAGAAGAGAGATAAGCTTCTTGAACTTGGAAACAGCAACGTCGGCAGTAACTTTGCAGTCCATTTCCAAATCCATGGAGGATCTTTCTGAGATTGTTGGAGATTGCTTATTACAACTAGTGTAGTTTTGTTGCTGCTGCTGTTGGGTTTCAGAGAGTAATCTAATGAGTTTCTCGACACTTTCAAGCCCAGAAACAGCTTCTTGAACAGCGGTTTCTTCCATTCTTGATGAAAAACCGTTGCTGTTTCTGTAGCTCATCACCAGCTCCGTAGCCATATCTGCAACGAAACCATTCAAAGGAAAAAGGTGAAAGTGAAAAGAAAACGAAGAGGGAGGTTTCGTTGATAAAGGGAGGCGATGGACTTGTGGTCAAATTCCGTGATTAAGCTGTCATCTTAACAATTGCAATGTATTTATTCAAATATCTTAGAGTTTAATAGTCTTAGATTTTGGTGGAGGAGACATTGGTTTTTGTCGTGATGCCATTATTGTGGGTTAAAATAGGTCTTAAGGAGTTAGAACAGTGGGGAAAAGACGGGTCAAAACGTTGTCCTAAAACGTCAGATCTGTAATAATTAATAATAGAGTGAGAATAAAGTTGTTGCCAGCACGAAACAGTTGACTTTTATTATTTAGGTTTGGGCCAATTTCTTGACGTTTGTCACTTTCCCACTTGTGGTGCTTGTGATATATAGCATAGCCGAATACGGCCGAGATGGTGGATTAGGATTAAGTTTTTAATTCACCTCTTTATTTACGTTAATTTGGTGGAAAATAATTTTATTAACTAATAAGTTTCGGTGGAAAATAATTTGATTAATGAAAAACAAGTTTTAGTGGACCACAATTTGATTCTTATTTAATTTTTGAAAAATATTTATAAAAATATATAACTTTTAATTAAATAGAAATGTATTATAACCTCTGTTAATATCAATATTCGAATCTATAAAAGATGAGACAATAAGAATATGTTTTACCATTAAGTCAGTTAAAAAATCTAAAAAAAAACCCGACTTCTTACATATTCGGATCAATCCCTAAGAATAGATGTCTAAGCAAAAATATATATTTTTTATCGTTTCTTTTTACGGCTATCTAAAATTGTTGGAATTTTGACTTAAATATTGCACCAAAATTATTTTTTTCCAACTTATGACACAATCGACTTTAATTCCCAATCTATGGCACTTTCTACAGTGCATGTGAAGTCGGATTCAGCTGAATCCGACTATGAACAGTGATTTCCCCTAAATACCCCTGCTGCAACATCAAGAATGGCTTGAAGTCAAATCCTGTTGTACCCGTCTTTAGGGGTATTTTTGGAAATTACTGTTCAAAGTCGAATTCAGCTGAATCCAACTTTACATGCATTGTAGCAAATGCCATAGATTGAGAATTAAAGTCGACTGTGTCATAGATTGAAAAAAAAAATTGATACAATATTTAAGTCAAATCTCCAAAATTGTTTAAGATGTTTAATAAGAAAGAAAATATTCCATATATTGGTAAATTATATTTCTTTCAAAAAGGTTAAATTATATTGATAAATTTAAAAGTTAAATTATTACAACAATAATCAAACATAAATTATAAAAATCTATAAACTTAATTCAATTTTACACTAATAAGAATATACCCTTTCACAAAATATAATATCATAACTATTATAATCTTAAAAATAATGTAATAAACTTGTCTATAAAAAATTGTGAGCACGAATTTGAAGTAAATATATTGAAAATAATAGAATATATAGTTTAAAAATAATAATTGACCATCCTTGCAAAGATCTTATTCCTTCATCTTGACATCTCCAAATAAGATTATATTATTATATAGTTTAAAATTTTTAAACATAAAAGTTGAGGGTAATAATAAGATACTTTGTTTTTTAGGAAAAAAATTTGAGTTCGAATTTTAAAAATGACATTATTAGAATAAAAAGTCACGAATCTTAAATATAAACCATAAAATAGACGTGTCTTATAAAAAAAATATTTCTTATTCAACACTGATTGCATGTGACTTAACTTTGACCACTACTCTTTTGTGTGATTCTTCATCCACCACATGGATTCAAAGGTTTGAATTTCACATAATTATATGCCTTTTCATTTACAAAGTTATTTCCAAAGTCATTTTAATTACTGGTAATATATTCTCATGTTTTATGGGTTTTTTCCTTTGAAATCAAAAGTTTTATGTTCCATTATTTTTATTATTATTTTCAACTTTTACACGGACTATTATTTCTCTAAATTCTTAAAGTTGGAATGACTTCTTAGTGGGACGAAATATATTATTGATAAAACGTGAAAAATATATATACATAAAACTTTCAACCAAATAGTTTTTAAATATATATTTTATAAGTAATATATATTATAAATTTAAATTATTTAAAGTAATTATGTTTAAAGTTTAATTTTTTTTAAAAAAATAAATAAGATCAACTCTAATAAGACGAAAAGAGTAATATTAATTAGTTTTCAAATCATTTAAGTGACAAATATCTAAAGTAGGTGTGGACATTCGATCGAGTTGAATAGAAAATTTTTGAGTTAGTAGAGTTAAAGAGTTATTTTATAATTCAAACTTTATTTGAAAAATTTTCAAGTCGATTCGAGTAGAAAATTTTCGAGTTAGTAGAGTTGAAGAGTCTTATTTTATAACTCAAACTTTATTTGAAAATTTCTCAAGTCGAGTCAAGTTGTTTGAGTTTTTGTTCAAAGTTAATTGGAAACATTTTATAATATTATGGTACTAATTAGTTCTAATTTAAACAGTTTTCTATAACCATATATATATATAAAAGAAAAAATTGAGAGACTCGACTTGAACTTGAAAACTGATTCGCTAATTACTAAAATTTTTGAGTTATTCGAGTTATTTGAATTTCCATTTTATAACCCAAACTTTATTTAAATTTTTTTTGAGTCGAGTTAAGTTTGTGAAATTACGAGTCGAGTCAAGACGAATACAACATTTTTACATCGAGTCGAGTCGAATAATTTAATTTTTTTAGTTGAATCGAATATCACATCTAGATGTAGTAATGAATTAAGGGAAAAGGAAGAAATATATTTTTTTTTAAAATTGCATACAACACACCATGTCACATGCATTTATATATTATTCCTAATAATTTTTCCTCCGATTTTTTTTAACATGAGTATGCTAGTTTTATTAAAAGACAAAAAATTTAAAAATATAATGAGAGTTTACAACTCAGGTAAATAAATTTGATCCGGACATATTCTTAAAAACATGAAACCTAACGTCTCTAGATCATAAAAATAACCGTAGAAAGAAAATATAAAAACCCTAACTTAAAGGCCGAAAAAATAGATACAAGCGTCATCAAAGCTCAACGATGAAAGGTAAAATTAACAACAAACAACATTAAAAAATGCATATTACAATAATAAAGCGCGTTGACAACACGGTCATTACCACAACTCAATCGTGAACAAAAGTGGTGACTGTGAGCTCGTATCCAAATCCAATTCGAGGGTTCAAAACAGGATAATCAAAAGAGTGACATCTTTATCAGCCGCAGCGACGTTAAATCCAACCATGATAGAAAATCAAAAGAAAAAAATGGCCAAACGACCGATTAAAAGAATAAAGGCATGCCGAAAGACAAAAAAATATGTACCAAAAGATAGAGAAAAGTGTCACAAAAACAAAGTTATTAGATTTAAAAACTAAAAAATAAAGAACAAAAAAAAATTATCGATGGTCGACAACTAGCACCAAAACTAATATCGTCGTCGGCTACAAAAAAATTAAGAGAAAGAAGAAAAAGATGAAGATACTAAGCACGGCGGCTAGGGTTATATATATATATATATTCTAATGTGTAACCAATACAAAATTGTGTAGTGCATTATATTGAAATGAAATGAAATGAAATAAAATCGTGATTCACAATCACATTGCAAAAACAATATGGTGATTGGTGAGGTAGCTGCTCTATCTTCAAACTTCACATTAAGACCAGGCCGTCGCACCAATTGCGGCCATGAAACCATTTTCTACGCCTTAGATTTCATGCTTAAATGAAAAATAAGTGGTCAAAGTAATTTTTTTTAACTTTAAATATCTAAAACATTTTTTTATAAAAATAAATACCTAAAGTTTCAACAGTTATAATTTTAGGTATCTGACAGTTAAAGGGTGTTAAAAAATCTAACAAATCAATGCTTGACATGTCACTAATTTTATTTTATTTTATTTTAAATTAAAAAAAAACACCCAAAAATTTAATTTTTTCATAAAATCCTGAAATTTTGCAAATTTTACAAAATAGCCCCCAAATTCCTAAAATTACTCAAACCCAAACCCCCAAATCGTCACCGCTTTCGCCGCCAATCGTCGCCCCTATCCACACCCCTTTGATTGCCGGACCAAGACAATTATTTCCCCCAACACGGCGTCGTCAGAAACGGCAAACGACATGCAGCCGAACGTCGAACGTGAAATCGACGTTCGGCTAGCACACCGCTCGCTGTTTTCGGCAACGCTGTGTTGGAGAAAATGACCGCCTTGGTCCGACGACTAAAGGGGTGTGGTCAGGGATAGTGATCGGAGGTGGAAGCGGTGGCGATTTGGAGGTTTAGGTTTGGGTAATTTTAGGGATTTGGGGACTATTTTGTAAATTTTTCAAAATTTTTGGATTTTATAAAAAAACTAAAAGTTTTTATACAAAATATTTTAAGTTTTTAATTTTAAAAAAATATAAACATGCCACATGTCAAGCATTTATTGGTTAACAAATTTTTTTAACGCCCTTTAACGGTCATGCACTTAAAATTATAACTGTGCAAACTTTAGGCACCTAAAATTATAAAGGTTGAAACTTTGGGCACTTATTTTTACAAAAAAATACTTTAGGCTCCTATAATTTAAAAAATGTGTACTTTGGACACTTATTTTCATTTAAACCTAAATGTAAAGTCTTAAAACCCCATAAATTATTTCAACCAAAAAAACCCATAAATTAAATAAGGGGAATGAACAAAAATTTAGTCACGAGATTGCAAACCACAAATTCGGGGTGAGGGTTCCTCCCCCCCTGTGGACTGTGGTAGCCTACAAGGGAAAGTTTTTATAACAAGGATCGCCGGGTTCATTAAAAAAAAACAGATACAAAGATACAAGAAAAGGGTTCAACAAACCCAGAAAAAAGATCAAAATATTTAAAACAAACTCATGTTAATAACGTTTTATAAAAAATTATAAGTCCAACTTTGAGATTAATACTAAAAATTTACAAAACTTAAAGAATATATAAATGCCATAGATTTTCAAGTATGTTCAAGTAAAATTCAAATTGGATTTCATCTCCAAGGTACACACATCACCTAAACTTTACAACCCATCCATACTAATCAATTATACTTCTCATCTTGATTTACAACATGCTTATGTGTTAATTGATTAATACACAGATTATTGGAGAGTAAAATTAACTAAGTTTGCGGAAAATAATTTTCCGACATAAGCATGTGCTTTCTTTTTCCATTTTCAAATTCAGAATGCAGATCGAAATTCATATATTTCCCCCCTTGAAAATGATTCAAATATTTAAGCTTTTTGTGACGTCTCTTTGGATTCAAGATCCAATTGGTAAATTATGACTACAAATTTCTATCGTTTTGATTCCCCCAACAACAGGAGTCAACGGTAATTCAAACCAAACCTAAAAACTTCTGGAAGCGAAAACAATGATCATGTCTTCTCCGAATGCAATGGAGATGATTCAGGGGGATGGAAAAGAAGTCAGCAGACTGAAGCTGGACACCGAATATGGTCTCCCGTGATCCATCTAACGCTGCAGCCGAGCAAAGCGTGGACTTATCAAACTATCTATCAAAAATCAAGAACTTTCATCGGACAACTCTATAAAAGACATGAGGCATTATTAATGGTGTTGGCAAACCTTCCTCTGGATTCAAGATCCCTGGAACAAGCTCGATGTGAGGGAGTGATATCATGATAATGATAATTGCTGCTGATGCCTCGGTCTTCAGTTTCGGAGATGAAGAAGATTATGGAAGAGAGTGAACTATATATTGATTCTGCATCGAGAGTTTAATCGTATATAAATAAAGAAAGCATGAAAAACACTTGTTGCAAAATACGAATCATACATTCACACAAGACATAACTAGAATAATTGCTATTGTTTTTTTTTTTTCCAGAGGGCGTTGACAAATTTGATGTATCGAGTTCGGAATTGAAGCTTAGCTTACCCATACCAGCAGCCAAGATAAGTAATCAACCAAGTTTCTCCGAAGTTTGGTTTAGTGCAACTCGGACTCACCTAAGAAAACAAAAGAAAAACTGTCAACAGTGTTTAGAACCAGAATTCAAAAATCCAGGCAGAATTATGCCATACGAAACCAAGAATTTAAAAGAAATAAAAAATTTCAATTGCTCCAAACAACGATTACTTACGATATAACATCCAACATCTATACACAATCATCAAAACAATATATAAAGGAAAACACAGGCACATAGCAAAAATAAACTGCAAATTCAGCACATTAAAGGGAAGGGGGGCTGAAGAAGATGCCTACAAGCAATAATGAGAAAATCCTAGGGCGCTACTAATTTCCCATTGCCTTTCCTTCAAGGTTTACAAATTTCCAAGAGATATCTAAATCAATCAAATACAAGTAGTCATTAAAGAAATGACTCAACGTATAAACTTGCAAGGCTGCAATGAGACCAGAGCAAGAGTAATTTTCCAACTCCTACAAAGATCATTCACAAGTTGCTCTGAAACTACCATCACTATTAGACCACCGTCTTAATGTGCATGCTACTAAATTCCTACCGGCAAAATGCCCCAACATTGACTTCAACAATGCTAACCTACCATTGCTGCTCGAGGAAGCATCTGCACCAGTTACTTGGTCAACCACCTGCGGAAACTCCATCCCGATTTCATGAACTCCACCATCACTTACACTAGCCTCGAAACCACAATCTATGTCAAAAGCATCCATATTGACCAGCAACAATCCCCTTTGTTCTCGCAACCATTCACCTGCGTCACTACTCACTCCTCTACATTTCCTCACCTTAATTTTTATCAAATTGGGACAACCAGAACCAAGTGCTTCAATGGCGATATCTGAAATCGGACATCCCTTGATGCAAAGTTTCCTCAGCGCCATACATTTTGCAGCAATGCATGCAATCTCTGTATCACCAATAGTTCCACTTCCACAAAGAGCTAATCTCTCAAGTTTTGAACAATTACATGCAATGGCCGACAAGCTCAAATGGGTAGCATTAACACCAATCAAAACAAGTTCTTGTAAATTGGGACAATGTTTGGCTACAGCAATCAAACCCTCATCTCCAATCCTATTAGTCCTCCATCCATTAATATGAAGCTTCCTCAGCAACCTACAATTCTCAGCCACACAAACAAGCCCGTAATTTGAACATTCTGGGGTTTTCACAATGTGCAAATTCTCAATTTTGGTACATTTTGCAATCGCAGATAGGCCTATATCACTCACTTGAAGCCTCTCAAGGTGAATTTCCATCAAAGGGTTGCTGTTACTACTGCTACAATTGATATCACAATATAAATTTTCCTTACCGTTTCGATTTCGGTTTCCAATTAATTGAAGGACACTATCCCAATCACCCAAACAATGAATAATTCTCAAAGTTTTAAGGTTTCTTGATCCAACTACAAGCGGTGCAAAAGACTGACCGTTAACAAGTTCTTTCAAGCAAATCGTTCTCAACGAAGAAGCTGCGGCTCCTGGCATGATCGGTTCAGCTCCATCATGGATTCCTCTGAGCCTTTTCACCGACAACTCTTCTAAATCCTTGCAATGATCGAGGACGGCGTTTAAAGCTTTAGCGCCGAACATGCAAGACCCACAAGAAAGTTTTCTTAAATTCTTAGAATTCTGAGCAAATGCCGACATTCCTTCGTCAGTGATTTCACGGCAACCGCGGAGCTTCAGCCGTGTGAGGTTTTTGCAATGGACTGAGATCGTAAGCAAATCATCGTCCGTCAAGCTGATTGATTTACGACTACACCGTAGGGCGAGTTTGGTCACGGAGTCAAAGCGCGTAAAAAGAGAAGGCAGAGAAGAAACGATTTCAGATTGTGCGTTGAGAGACAGGCGGTGGCGGCTCCAACCGTCGACGCGAAACCACCGCTTGCAGACAAGGGAACACCGATTCCGATCGCCAGGGCCGAGGAACTGGAAAATATAAGCCAAACACTCGTCGGGAATCTCAGCGGTATAATCTTGGTTCGCCACGATCTCATCGAGAAATCCCTCGCCGGAAAGGAAAGCAGAAGATGATAAGAAGGTGAGGGAGGTTTCCCGGTGCAAAGCGGTGGAAGGGGATTGGCCCATTTGCGGCGGGTGGAAATACGCGCCACCGGAGGGAAGTGACTGAGAATAGCCCCTCTGTCTTTTTTTGTGGGATTGTTTTCGGCTGTCTGCAAGGTTTAATTAGGTATGGGGGAATGGTTCGTTTGTTGGGCGGTGAAATTATAAGGCGTAAAAAGGAGGTTGAAATTTAGGTACGTTAATTTTGGACCGTCAAATGGGCAAGCCTGCGTGTCCTCCTCGTAATCTTCACCACCCCACTCCTTAATCACTTTAATTAAATCGCCCAATCATTTATTTGTTTCTTCTTTTTATATGGTGCGCGCTTTTGGATTGCAATTATAAGGGCCCCACATTTGATTAATTTTCCAATTTTTATTTTTTACAATTCTTACATAAGGGAAGGGAAGAAAAATTTATTCCTAATGAACACGCTCCACGCGTTAGGCAAAAATCCTCAAACTCCATTTTCGTGTTCAGGTACTCAGGTTGTTGTTGCGATTTGTGGGTGATTCGTTCTAATCCTTTTCGATCCTCTCTTTCGTTTGGTTTCTCTGAGTCTGTTTGGTCTTTGCTCCGGTGGTTCGTCTCTAGCTTCGTAGAGTTCGGTTTTTTGATTTTGGTTTCCCCAAAAGTTTTTTTTTTTCTGGTTTTGGCTTGTTTTTCCCATGCTTTGTTTCCTTCTTCTATGCTACTAGGTTTCAGCACGGTCTAGGCTTTTGTTTGAAGCTTTCAAATTTTCATCAACACGGTTTAGGCTTTTCAGGAACACACAATTTCAAAGGGGTGGATAGAGAGTTTGGATAGGAACTTCAGTTTTTGTAACCCCTAAACCTGGCTCAGAAAAAATAGGTCGAATCTAGGAAGTCAAATTTGAAAACTTTTCCCTCAAGAAAACAACTTTTAAAGATTATACTTTAATTTTAAAAGAATACATATAATGATAATTTAATAAATATCTTATAATAAATAATTTGGCAAATGTCATAATCAATATCCGAATATATAATAAAAATATCTTAATAATAAATAAAAAAACATAGTAAATGAATGCTAAAAATAATCCCAAAACATAATTAATCTCAAAGTTTAAAATTACATCAATGTCTCAAAATAATAAATAATGATCTAAATAACTAAAAATAGTTTCGTACTCAATATTAAAATAACCGGATGTAAGGTGAGATCCTCCAAGTACCATGTCGCCTAAAGTCCAAAGATATCTGTAAGAGGAAACTATGAGGAGTAAGCTAAAGTACTTAGTGTATCTCTAAAGTGCAAGGAAAACCATAATCATAAAATATAGTAATATTTTCTTAAAATTCTTTAAAACATAAAACAATGGTACAATATCACAAGCGAAATGCAATGTACCCAACTACGTCCGCCAAAGATAAGGAAGGTTCCTATAGCCTCCTCGCTACGTCTGCCATCCGAAGTGGAATTCAGCCCGAAGAGTGAAACCACTGAACTTCCCCGTACAAATCTCAACCCATGCTCATACATATATGATGTTTAAAACTCAAATTCATAAACATATTTTCATAAATCCGATATTCTATAAACATACTTCATAAATCCATAAATTCATAAATCCATAAATCTTGGTTTCCGTAAATTCCGATGTTTTGTAAATCAAATATTTCATAAATCATAATTAAAAACACATTCTAAAATTGTATGCATATGATGTCAACCATACAAGCCATAATGCAGATCATAATCAAGCAAAGTATAAAACCGTATAAAAATCATTTATTTATAGCACCGGAAGAAAACACACCTCAAGCAACAATAACTCTAATGCCGCGAAGAACGCCTCTCACGTTCAGATCTAGCACAGGCCTAGCTGAATAAGAACTTACGATATCAAACTCTACATTAAAAATCTATCACTATGCCACCGAGCTAAAAATACTAATACTAAACTAAAAGAATACTCACGTGTAGTTCTCATAGTACGTGCAGGAACAACTCGAACAAGCGAAGGAGGTGGCAATTCGTCAGGCTCACGGTCGAAAGAATAATAGTCACCTAGTTTGTGTGTGAGCAGCAGGGGAGATGTTATAGAAAAAGGGCCACACGATTTGCTATGGTTGAGCAAAACAATTTGTAAAGCACTTGGTTCGTGATTAATAAAGGTTCGACCGGCAGACGTGAAATAAGGGAAATTGGGTTTTGGTTTTCTTTGAATAGAGGAGAGAGCACGAACGTTACCAGATGAGATTGGAGATGGAGAATTATGAGAGTGGGGTAACGGGAGGGAAAATTAGGGAAAAGGCATGGGTTTGATGGGTTTAAATACCTAAATCTTTTGAAAAAATTATAAGGTAAGTCTTTGACATCATATGGTTCACAAAGTAGGTACTTAATATCAATTCTTTATAAAAAAAAGTCACTAAATTTGTTTAAAATTCAATTAATTTCCAAATTTCTTAATTAGGGTTTCATTTGTAAATTCTCAAGTTCTAGGGTTTTGAATTTAGGGTTTTCAAAATTAGGTTTTTGAATTGAGGGTATTTTTGGGGTGTTACAACTCTCCCACCCTTAAAAGGAATTTCGTCCTCGAAATTTTTAAACTTAGCGATAGATCCCAAAAATTAACTGACATAACTTAAAACTCTTCGTTCTGAATTCCTCATTCTAATTTTCTGTCTAATCAACACAAGGCGGATGTTCACTATCTGAAACAACAGTACAACCTCAATCAAACGTAACACAAGAACTTCTGCGCGGTGGCATAGTAACTATCTACAGAAGGTGATAACTTAAATTCAGATTCGGTACTAGAGTCTCAGATTTAGAACACATTGAAAATAATTCGTAAAATCAAGCGAAACCGTAACAAATTTTTCAGAAAATTTCCATTTATCCCAAAATATTTCATATGCATGCAGAAGTCAAAACCGTTTTGAAAACAACTATTGTGAGCCTCACAATTCGGGGGTTGAACTTTGCTCTAATACTACTAAATGTAACCCCCTAAACTCGGCCCAGAAGAAAAAGCCGAATTTAGGAAGTCACGATTGAAACTTAACCTCAAGAAAATCAATTTTAAAAAATAATTTAATATATATATATAATTTAATAAATCACTTATAATAAATAAAACACAAATTTCATAAATAATATTTGAATATTTAATAAAAATATCTGAATAGAAACAACAGTAAATGAATATTAAAAATAATCCCAAAACATAAATAGTCCAAAAGTCTAAAATTACATCAATGTATTAAAATAATAAATAATGATCTGAATAACTAAAAATAATTTCGTATTTAATATTAAAATAACCGGATGTAAGGTGAGATCCTCCAAGTACCACGTCGTCTAAAGTCCAAAGATATCTGTAAGAGGAAACTATATGGGAGTAAGCTAAAGAGTTTAGTGTGTCTCTAAAGTGGAAGGAAAACCATAATCATAAAACATAGTATTATTTTCTTAAAATTCTTTAAAACATAAAACAAATGGTACAACATCACAAGCAAAATGCAATGCACCCAACTACGTCCGCCAAAGATAAGGAAGGTTCCCATAACCTCCTCGTTACGTCCGCCATCCGAAGTGAAATTCAGCCCGAAGGGTGAAACCACTGAACTTCCTCGTACAAATCCTAACCCATGCTCACACATATATGATGTTTTAAACTCCAATTCATAAACATACTTCATAAATCCATAAATCATAATCCATAAATCATGGTTTCCGTAAATTCTGATGTTTCGTAAATCAAATATTTCATAAATTATAATTAAAAACACATTCTAAAATTGTATGCATATGATGTCAACCATACAAGTCATAATGTAGATCATAATCAAGCATGGTATAAAACCGTATAAAAATCATTTATTTATAGTACCGGAAGAAAACACACCTCAAGCAGCAATAGTTCTAATGCCGCGAAGAACGCCTCTCACGTTCAGATCTAGTTCTGGGTCTGGCTGAGTCGGAACCTACAATATCAAACTCTACATTAAAAAATCTATCACTACTCTACATTAAAAAATCTATCACTATGCCACCAAGCTAAAAATACTAATACTAAACTAAAAGAATACTCATGTGTAGTTATCATGGTACGTGTAGGGACAACTCGAACAGGCAATGGAGGTGGCAGTTCATCAAACTCACGGTCAGAAGAATAATAGTCACCTAGTTTGTGTGTGAGCACCAGGGGAGATGTTATAGAAAAAAGGCCCCGCGATTTGCTTTGGTTGAGCAAAACGATTTGTAAAGCACTTGGTTCATGATTAATAAAGGTTCGACCGACAACGTGAAATAGGGGAGATTGGGTTTTGGTTTTCTTTATATAGAGGAGAGAGCACGAACATTACCAGATGAGATTGGAGATGAAGAATTATGAGGGTGAGGTAACGGAAGGGAAAATGCAAGGGTTTGATGGTTTAAATACCCAAATCTTTTGAAAAAATTATACGGTAAGTCTTTGACATCCTAGAGTTCACAAAGTAGGTACTTAATATCAATTTTTTATAAAAAAAATGTCACTAAATTTGTTTAAAATTCAATTAATTCCCAAATTTCTTAATTAGGGTTTTATTTGTAAATTCTTAATTTCTAAGGTTTTGAATTTAGGGTTTTAAAATTTAGGTTTTTGAATTGGGGGTGTTTTTGGGTATTACAGTTTTCGTTTTCATTAACTTTGTTGGTTGAGACGGATGGTGATGTAGTATGTTCCCTTGGCTTTGATTGGTTCGAATGGAGCTCTCTTCCGATTATCTTCGCTTTCTATCATTCATCCTCAACGACCGCCTCCAAAACTCATTTTCATTTCTTCTTCTAATTGGGGGAAATTTCTAATCATGTTTTGGAAATATATTGATCGATCAATTTTTCCTTTCAAGCATCCTTGTCCCGTGTGGAGATTGGTCCTCCTCTTTTCAACATTTTGTTTGTTAACAAGGATGCTTGTCCCGATTTGAAGATTGTTCCTCTCTTTTAAGCATCATCGTCTCGATTTGAAGATTGTTCCTCCCTTTCAAGCATCCTTGTCCCGGCCATCATCGTTTTAAGGTAGGTGTGTTTGATGGCAACGGTCGCTGCTTCTTTTCTAGGGATCTTTCTTTCTTTTATGGTGTTGTCTCATGTGAAGCTTGATCATTGGTTTATCTTTCGTCTTTCTCTTTATCATTTCAGTTTGTCATGTGCACTCTTCAAGGTTGTTTGTATCTCCTGTATGGATGAATCCAACATGTACTTTACCCTTGCTCCCTATCTGGCCCTTACAATATCTCTGATGACAAGATCCTTTACCCGACCGAGAAAAAAGCCTGCCTTCAGGTGTCACTTGTTTGAGCTTTTGATTGGATTATGTGCTAGGGTTTTATGTCTTTTGCTTGTTGTTGTTTCTTGTTCCTTTTGTCCCGTTTCTGGGTTAAGCTTTGTTTGGCTCTTGCTTTCCCCCTTGTTTGGTGTTATTTTTCGGCTTTGGGATACCAGGTTTGATGAAACCCTCGTGTATATGTTTTGCTCTTTGTGTTTGTTCCTCGTTTTTCAATGAATTTTCTTTTTATGTCAAAAAAATTTGTTTCTAATGGGTCTAGAACTCACAACCTAGGGGAAGAGAAGGTGTCAACTGAGAGCTTTTAACCACTTGCTCTAGAGATTATTGACACTTTATTTTCTAACCTGAAAATAAAGATAAAACATGAAATAAATACCTAAATTGTATTTTTTTCTCCAGTTATGTACCTAAATCAATTTTCGGGTCAAATTAGTATCTAGCGTTTGATTATGTTATTCAAATAAGGTTTTTCCGTCAATGGCTGCTAAAAAATGTTATCATTCAATGAGAACATGACATGTGGCCTGTTTTTTATTTTTTTAATTTCTAATTTTAAAAATAAGCTAAAAGTTTTAATTTCTTTCAATCAAACTGTCAAATCACATCTTTCTCATCGTCCGACATTCTCACACGCCGGTGATTCACCGTTCATCCCCAAACGTCGCGTACCTCACTGTTCGACATCCCCCATCCTCTGACCATCTGTAGAACTTAATCGGTCTTTTTTTATTTATTGTTAGTTGTTCGTCGACGATGCAATTGATGATTCATCTGTCGTTTTTCGACGATGAGATGATGGGGTTTCTAGTCATGGTGGTTCGACGAAGGCAGGGGTAGCTGGTGATAGTTGAATTGACGGCGGGTGGGGATAAATTTAGGGATTCATGGATTGAGTTGGGTTTTTTTTTAGAAAAATTAAAGAATTTTAGATTTATTTATAAAATTAAAGATTTTCTGCTTTTCTAAAAAAATAACAAAAATAGGCCACATATCATATTATGATTGGATAATAAAACTTTTTTAACGATCGTCACAGATAAACTTTAATTGAGTAACGAAATGAAATGTTAGACATCAATTTGGCTCGAAAAATAGTTTAGGCATCTAACCAAAAAATGGTATATTTTGAATACTTTTATGACGTTTAAGCCATTATTATACACTATCTTGCGCTCTACCACTGATTGTATTTTTGGCTTTTATAAAATTTAAAACTAATAAAAGCGTAATTTCAATTTTGCAATAATTTTAAAAAATGTTAATTTTATGGTGTGAACTTAATTAGATTATGTAATATTAATGTAAAATATGATGTGATATTTTAGAATGATTTAACTTGTTCACTCGATTTTATTATAGTTGAAGTTGCTTAAATTTGCATTAAACTCGATTAGATTTTATACTTTATTCACGTGTTAAATGCAGTGATTCGATATTTTTAAGTTCTAATGAGTTTGATACTCATGTTCTGTTGTATTTTAAAGTAAATTTATTAACTAATTGTTCACCTCATAAAATTAATTGTTTTGATTATTATAACAAATCATATTTACTCAATTTTCTAAATTATAGATTTCTTTCATCCGGGAAATTTGGTCAAAATTGTTGTTTAGGAAAAAAAAAAGGGAAAATAGGGTATGTTGGAAAAATTTTAGGAATCTATGACATTTTCTACAGTGTTAGGGAGAACGCCTCCTGTAGGAGGCGTTTTTGGTCCAAAAAATATTAAAAAAATGGAGAATGCCTTCTGCAGGAGGCGTTCTCAACCGACACTGTAAAAAATGCCATAGATTCCCAAATATTTCTTAACATACCCTATATTCCAAAAATTCATCCCAAAACACCCTATATATCCAACGGAGCCTCTTTCACCTTTAAAGTATAGAAACCAAAAGCAATATGCACTGAATTAATTTGGTTAAACGACCAACCATCGAAGTTTGTTCAATTGGAGAACAATTAAATATTTTTTTCAAAGTTCGGTTATCAGTTAATTCGATTCGAAATTAATTAATTAACCGAATTAATCAAACATCCGAACATATTTAATTTAAATATGTATTTCATTTACATATAAATTTTTAAGCCTAACTCCATTAAAATTTTAAGACCCAACTAATTTCTAACTCAATTTATTTTAAAAAATATTACCAAAATTATCTAATAAAAGTAAAGATAAACAAAATAAACACAACAAAATACCTACATTAAATTTTTACATTTACTTATAATAAATTTCAATTAATTTGAAAATCGACTGAATTATCAAAATTTGTTCATTTTGATTAATTATTTTTAAAAAATTCTAGTCCAGTTAATGGTTAAAGATAAAAAAAATTGGTTAATACGATTTTGGATAATTCAATTTGACCACCGACCGAATTAACAGTTTGAATACCCCTATATATAATATTTTAATCTGAATAAAATAATTAAAAAGTAACATATCACAAAAACAATGAATAAATTATTTTGATAATAATTAGTAAATTTTATCATACTCAAGATGCGAGTAAATTTCTATATATATAAAATTATATTATTTACAAATTACTTGACAAATAATTTTGATAAAGTGATAAATAACCTGTTTTATAATTTTAATTTAATTTGATTTGATAATTTTTAATTGATTTAGTATTCAATTAATGGGTGTTCTAGATATTGTAGAGATAGATAATAAACATGAACAGTTTGGATTGGCTGAGACTTGTTAAAGTTTCAGCAAACGTGTCGGTGAGTGATTTCTTAAGAGAGTGGGCATGAGTAATGACCAACCAAGAAGTTTCCAAGTCAGGAATTGGCGTGGGAAACAATGTAAGCACAAGGCAATCACTCTCTGCCCTTGGAAAATAAAATGTCAAAAAAAAAACACACACACAACTTCTGTGGCTTTTTAGTAAGGGATGAAGTCAAAATAAATTTTTTATTGTTTTTTATTTGTGAATATTTATTATTCTTAAAAAATTTATATTACAAATAAGTATGAAAAATATATTATTTTTATTTAAATATTTAAAATATTTTTTTGATCAAAATAAGCATCTAAATATTTTTTGTTTAAATATGTACTTATATATCTTATATAGGTTCTTAAATGTTAATATGTATCATTGATTAAAAAATATTTTAAGTGTTTATTTCTACAGAAAATATATTTTAAGTACATATTTTGACAAAAAATACTTTAGATATTTATTTTGACAAAAAATATATTTTAAGTACTTATTTTGATAAAAAAATACTTTAGATATTTGGATAAAAATATGATATAATCTAAATATTTATTTGTGATATAAATTTTTTTGGAATCATAATAAATATATATTATTTTTTTAATTATAAAAGTGGTTCTAGCGGAAAAAATAATGCTATTTATCCTAAAAGATTTGGGTTTAATCCATTTTGCCAGCAAATTATATGACATATCAAAGTGTTAAAAAAATATGAACATATACAATATTATAATCACTTTGAAAAAACAAATTTGGGAAAAATATGAAAGGAAAGGGGCAGGAATCCTTACCTGTCTCTTCCCTTTTATACCGGCTTTTATTAATGTAATATAAAAAAGGCTAAGGTAGCAATAATATAATAATAAAAAAAGAACCCAAGAAGTGGAACCTTCAAAGAGTGAAATTTACAAGAAATTTGTTCCCAGTGCTGCTTTTTGATGCAATATTACGTTTACCTTTTTATTTAAAAAAGAAAATCTATAATTTCCTAGAAAATGAAAAGGAAAGAAAAAGGTAATCAACAGGTCAAAAATTGCAATTCAGTACTTCCAACTGAATAGTCCAACATGTTAGGAAATACGGGTCAAGTCTTGCACCGCCAAAGCAAAGTTCCGAGTTCCAAACGTTGGCCAAGTCGATTTCACCTCACTGCCTCGCGCTTCTAATTTTTTTAACAAATAATAATCACTAATTTCATTAAATAGTGAGAAAATACAATAAAATTTAAAAAATGATTTTATAAAATTAAATAGATTGATCACATTCATCAAACCTTTTCCTTAAAATTATTATTAAAAAATTGATTAAAATCGAACAAAATAACTTAAAAAAATAATAGATAAAGAAATATCATTGTTGTTGGTAAATGATAAACACCATCAACAATAACATAAAAATGCTTATAACAATGATAGCACGTTTATAAAATTGACTTTATCACAACTCAACTACGAATTATCTTTGGTGATTACAAGCGTCTATTAATATAAGAGAACCAATCCGATGGTCACATATCAACAAGATAAGCAAATAAACGCCCACCGGAGAGATGACGCTAAATTTAATTCTAAAATAGAGAAAATATGTTATAAGAGTAGAAAAACGTGACATAAGATCGAAAAAACATCCATCATTTTTATTAGAAAAAAGAAGACTTAATAAATAAAATCATACACAAACTTAAATATGCACAAAATCAAAATTAAAAAGATAGAAAAAAAGAAAAGATGAAGGAGAATAAAGTAACGGTTATGGCAAAACATGAATGCCAAACGCTTGATTAAAGGCTAATAGTACCACCCTCTTAAACTATCTAGAAAAAGCCATGAAAATCTCTAAAAAAAAATTGCTGACCTCATTTATTCTATACTGGTCCATACATTATAGTTAGATTATAATGGCTTAAGGGTGGTTTACGTCTTTAAAGTTTTGAAAAATTATCAATTGATGTTTTAAACTTCCTTTGCCTTCAATAGTCTTCATAGAGAAATTAAATTAATTAAACCCTCGAGATAGATTAAAATAATTATGTCCCTTAATAGATTTTAACCATTAAATTTTAGCAGTTTTTTTCCTTCTGTTAGTATTGTCACATACAACACTATAATTTACCTTGTGACATTTGCATATTTTAAATATATATAGTAATATTTAGAAGTTTTTACATTTTTTAAAAAACTTTTAAATAAAATAAAATATTTTTTGAAAATGTTAAACTTAATAGTCAACGTTGGTCAAAGAGTTGAATTGATGAATTTTTAAAGTACAAAAATTTAATTTGATGTAAAATAAAGTTTATGGGCTTCATTGGTTTATTAAAACTACATCAAAATATATTTTTAGCGGCGTTTTTTAGTTTTATAGCGGCGTTTTTTATCGCCGCTAAAAATTTCATGGCGCTTAGAAAAGCACCGTTGAAACCAGCGCCACAACAATTCACGTCATTTTTGGGAAAAAAACGCCGCAAAATGTCAAGATTTATAGTGATAAACGCTGCTAATAACTGTTCTTTAGTGACGTTTGAAAAAACAAATGCTGCGAAAAAATATTCTTTAGTGGCGTTTGTGTTTACAAATGCAGCGAATAACTGTTTTTTAGTGACGTTTTTCTTTACAAACGCCGCTAATAAGTGTTCTTTAGTGGCGTTTATCTTTACAAATGCCAAGAATAACACCATTTTTCCAAAAAAAAATGTAAATTACAAATTCAAAATATTTGTTAAAAAAAATATTTATTTCATCCCATAAATACATTGTCACAATTAACTTAAAATTTTTATTAAACAAAATATTTATTTCCTTACAAAAAGTACATTTTGTCGCAATTTAATCCCCTCTGCATATTTCGTTCCTAAATCTCTCTTCCCCGATCCACTCATACTCTGTCTCCTCCAAAGCTTTCTCATACTTTGTCTTGAGCTCAGCAGCTTTATCAACATAACACTTCTTCTCCTGATGAGATCAAAACACATTATCATAATCTATTACTACATTGATTTCTAATGAATAAACAAGTTGTGATTAAAATAATTGAATACCATAAATGAATAGATCAAGTTATTAGCGAATAAATAAAAACAGAGACAACTTCTGTTTACCTGATATTTTTGCATTTCTATGAGTTCTGCCTGCAGGAACCAAATTATAGACAATGAGAATGTAAGCAGTTGTTTGTCATAAGCCAACAATAAGAAACATGGTGTGCAAATGAAGAAGATGAAGAACATACTTGTTTCTTCTGCAATTCTTGGTTCTCCTCTTTTAGCTTCGCAACTTCTGCTTCCAGATTCATTGTATAAGTCTAGTAGAGAAGCAAAAAACCATAAGAAACTTCAAAGCACATATTTGAGACGAACCATAATTTCACTAGTTAAAAGTTACCGTGGGATAAAACTGTTTTGATTGATATATTTATAACAAAATCCACAAGGTCAAGAATGTAAACCTTAATCAATAATTTTATAGATTCTTCATTCTTATATGATACACAGCTTCAAACTTCTCATCGTGTTAAACAAATGTTCCATTACCTAGTGACAGGAATCTTTATTTCTCATGACCTCGATTTCCCAAAATCATACAAACCAAGTATTAGTAAAATTATTTTTCAGATGTTAAGCATATTAAAAAAGAAACACTGTGCAAAAACTTACCCCCTTGAATTCTTGATCAACATCATATCTTCCCTTGACAACGAAATACAGTGTCTCTAAGCAAGGAAAATGAAAGAGCAAAATCAGCAAAGTAGAAAAAAAGAAAACTTTTAACTAATGCAACAATAATCTATGTACATATGGGTAGATGGGCAGCTTAAAATGCAATTAAAACCACAAAATATGACCTGAATCCCCATAGTCCTTAACTTCATTTCAGGGCCTACAGATGGGCATCTTTTTCTCTGCAGAATTTCTTATAAACCTCTTGAAACTTTGTAGTCTCACCCTTCAAGAAGTTCTCTCTTGTCTAAGCATCCCAAAGATGAGCATGGCGGTCTAAGCCTCCAGTTGCCAAATATCGATCATCCGAACTAACAGCCAATACTAAAACACTTTTACTATGCTTTTTAAATCGACCTCGTGGATCCTTGGCCCCATGACTTTTAAAAATATCCTCACTTGGAAATTGGCACCTTTTAGTTTTCCCACTTTTTATATCCCAATGTAAAATAGTACCGTAATAGGATGCTGAGAAGCCCTTCAAATCATCATAGAGAGAGCTTCAGCCGTAACAGATTGTCATGTTTAACCAAGACTTTAAATCCATCAGTAGTTTCTGATTTTTTAATCCTGAGTTGAGTACATTCAACAATTTAAGCATCTAAAACTATTATCTCTCAATTCCAAAGCAAAAGTGCTCCTAATAATTTCATAGCTTAAACAAACAAAAAAGGAATTCTTTTTTACCTGGAAGCAATGACTCTCCTAATCGCCACTCTCTTCAAACTGCTGCTGCTGCAAAATCTTGGCCACAAGTGAATCTCTATCACCTACAAAAAATTATTGAAAAATACTAAAATTATATGCTGTGAGAGTTTATCAAGTGTCTAAATTACATATAACTTGGTAAATGTGAGAGTTTGGAAGAAGTGAAGGTGGAGTGGGACACAACAGGGGCAAGAGCACCTACACATATTCAAAATCTTGTGACTGAACTGAACCTCAACCGTGCTTTCAAAGCTTATTTGTCAGTCAAAAATTAAAATTTAGCAAAAGCTTGATCAAAGTTAAGATCCTAAAATATGAACTACAAAAGATTTCCCCAAATTTAGTACCTTATTTCTCTCAGGTAAGCTAATTAAAGAAACTCTAATCAAAATTTTAAAATCAAACCCAGATTCCAACTCATTTTACAACTAAAAATTTCCACTCTAAATTAAACATCTGAGAAGAAGAAATACCTGACAAATGTTGCATTTAGGCATCTGATAAGAAGAAGAAGAAGAAGGCAGAGGAACACGCTGGTGCTTACTAGCCAACTTGTTCTCAGCGTGGACTTTCTTGTCGCACGTCCAACACAGTATAACCTTGTGCGCGTAGCACAATACCTTGGAATCCGTTGCCTCGCATACGTTGCACTGAATTCTCATCTCACTTGAACAGAAAAGATCTGGTTGCGAGTTTAGAGATTGAAAAGCATTCCATTCAGAAGGGTGTCGCTGGTGGGAGAAGGGAATAAGCTAGGGTTTGAGATTTTAATTTGAGAGAATGAAGTGGTGTGAGGTCATATGGGAAAAATATATTATAAACGCATTGTTTAAATTTATTGCGTCGTTTGATTCTAAAACGCCACTAAAAGAAACTTATTGCGGCGTTTTTTGTACAAAACGCCACAAAAGTACGCATTTTTAGCGTCGTTTCCATGAAAACGCTACCATATATCAGTCTATCGCGACATTTTGTTTAAACGCCACTAGAGATGTAAAATGGCGGCGTTTACTACAAAAACGCCGCTAAAAGTGCTGCTAAAAATCTGTTGTGCTGTAGTGAAAGAATTTTAGGAGATTAAGGCATCTTTTTAGCCAATTATCACATTATTCTATTAAAATATTATGTGACTCAATCATAAAGTTGTCAAACGTTGGATAAAAATAAAAAATCTCAAAAGAAAATTATATAAAATAATAAAAATTTAAAATCTAACAATTTCAGAAAAATCAAAATTTTAGAAATTATCTTTTTTTTTTCTAGAATTGTATTTATACTTAATTTATTTTTTCAAACATAAAATGCATACAAAATTTAAAAAATGTAAAAATACATGTCATTTTTTAGAAATTTCTGAAAAAATATGAGATTTTTTAAAGAAATTTTGAATATTTCTGGTGCTTTTATGATATTACTTGAACATTCCACTTTTAGATTTTCAATGGTTTTTATTTCACTTGGTAGCAATATTATTGTGCCACGTCAGTTTTTTCTACAAAAAACACTACAGGCTAACGAGATAACATACGGATAATACAAGAATCAAACTAATAAAAAATTTAAATACCAAACTAATAATTTAACTATAGTACAAGGACCAAAACAATTATTAAACCTTCTAAAATTTAATTATTGCCGAACGGACAAAGAGTTCCTTGAACTATGTAATAGAACTTTAAAGAGTTTATAATAATAAGAATCTTAGAATTACGATTCTAGAGTGCAAACCTTATACCAACAGATAAAATGATTATGGACAATACTACTTAATTGACAGTCATTTTTCTTAGGGGGTGATTTGTAAATTTGATCAATTAATTCACGTGAGAATATATATATATATATATATATATATATTGTAATAACTCTTTTTGGTCCGGGTAATCCAGACCCGGACCCATTTACATCCAACCCAAAATAACCTGGCCCAAACTTGAACCCAATATCCAAAACTGACCCAAATACCCAGTATCCAAAAAATATAACAAACCCTAATCCTAAAGTTACATCTGTCACCGTCACCACCTTTACTAGCTGTCGCCGCCGTTATTGTCACCGGCAACCACCCCGAAACCTTTATGTTAGGATTTATGTTTTGATATAATAATTGAAAAATAGTTTTGGACTAATTTGAGAAGGTTTCAAAAATGTTTTTAAGTCCAAACAACTTGAAAATAAGTTTGAGAAGTTTTTGAGAGGTTTTGGAAATGTTTTAAAGTAGCAAAACTAACGTTTTCAACACAGGCGTACCGATACGGTATACCCCGTATCAATACAGTCCATGGGTTTCAGCTACAATATTTTTCCAGTAACCAAAAATCGTACCGATACGCTCCTAGGTGTACCGATACGGAGTAGACCGTTTCGATACGCCACTTGGCGTACCGGTCCAGTTTTCAACCACCCAACGGCTATTTGAATTGCAGATCGTACTGATACGGTACATGGCGTTCCGATACGGCATACCAAAACGGACCAAGGCGTACCGATACGCATAGCCAAGAACGAGCATAACGGCTAGTTCTCGTACCGATACGCCTACCCGCGTACCGATATGGAAAGCTGCAGACTGACATTTATTACGGGAAATAAGACATCCAACGACTCTAATTCAACCCCAATGGTCTCCAACGACTAGAAACTCAAATGGGAGTATAAAAGGGACATTCAAGCTTCAACAACAACGAATGCTTCTATTGTCAACAACATTATGATGCTAAAATTGTCTTAGGGCTTTTAATTCATATTCTTTGTATAGACAACACTTGTGACCTTTAATTGTTATATTTGCTCAAGTGTTTTAGGATTGGGTGAGTGCTTTAGAGTGCAAACATATACCTTAAGAGAGGAATTTCAGTTTGCTTTGAATTTTCTCTTTGTAAAGAGGGTTTACTCAAGCTTTGGGATAGAAGCTTTGAGTGTTGTAAAAGGTTGCCTCCTAAGCCTAGAAAAAGGGAAGAATTCTTAGTGAATTGGTTGAAATCCTTAGTGGGGAAGCTAAGGTAGTGGATGTAGGCTTAGGTTAGAAAGCCGAACCACTCTAAACCGTTGTGCAGTTTTTCTTATCTTTTGCTTCCACCACCAACACCCAAAATACAACTTCTCCACCACTTGGCAAGCTAAACGGTTGAAGGAAATCGAGCCCAACAATTGGTATCAGAGCGAGGCTCAATCGAGATGGATTAACATCCTATTGAGGCGATCCGGCAAGCTTGACCAATAAACAAATCAACCGACTTCTATGGCGTTATCCATCGACAAACCGCCATTCTTCAACGGTGACAACTATGCTTCTTGGAAGCATAGAATGATGTTCTTCATGAAAAGCAAAGACTACCGTCTTTGGGACATAGTTAAAGATGGACCGTTCATGCCAACACGAAGCAAGGCTGAATGGAGCGCGGAAGATCGCAAGAAGATGAAGCTCAATTACAAGGCTTTATACATTCTAATTTGTGCATTGGGCCTGTATGAGTATGCCAAAGTATCTTCTTGTGAGAGTGCCAAGGAGTTATGGAACAAACTTGAAGAAATCCATGAAGGGACAAATAAGGTCAAGGAGACGATGATTGGTCTACTCAACCTTGAATACAAAAACTTCAAGATGGACCCATTTGAAGACATCAAGAGTCTGTTCTACCAGTTCTCCACGATCGTCAACAAGATAAAATGACTTAGAGAAGAGATTTCAGAAGACAAACCTGTTGGGAAGTTGATTTATTCACTTCCCGAATCATGGGAGAGCAAGAAGACGACTATCATTAAAGTCAAAGACTTGAAGAAGCTCAAGCTTGAAGAGCTCGTAGGATCTCTTCTCACCCATGAGATGATGTCTTTACCCTTGATAAGGGAGAAGGAGAAGATAATCCAAGAGCAAGGAATCGATGTCAATATCATTGCTCTACATCCATCCACAAGCCACAAAGAAGAATCAAGTGAGGAGGAAAATGAGGATGAAGAGATGGCCCATCTCTTCAAGGAATTCTCTCGATTCATGAAGAACAAAATAGAAGAATGCAAGCATGAATAAAAGAAGATGGTGGATCCCCCCAAGTGCTCAAATTGCAAGAAGACGAGGTACACCAAATACGATTGCCCTCGATTCAACAAAAAATGATCATCATCAAAAAAACATATGTGGCTACATGGAGTGATGAAGGCTCCACCGATGAAGATGAAGTAGCCCACATATGCTTCATGGCCTTCCAAGAGGGGGAGGTAGCTTCTAACTCATCTATTTTAAATTCCTATACTTTTGATGAGTTGCAAGATGCCTATGATAAATTGGTTTTTGAATTTAAAGCCTCATTTTCTAAAAACAAAAAGTTGATTTATAAATTGAAAAATGAATTTAAAGCCTCACTACAACCCTTGCTATCCTCTAAACATACACTTTATTTGGGTTGCTTATTGTCAATTTGAAGGAAAAAAATACTTTTTGCATTTGATATTTGAGTAATCAATTTTGATTGTTAAAATTTCACATTTTTGAAAAAATTAATTATTTCTTTTGAACTCTGCACAAGATTTTTGCATAAATAAAAAAACTCATCTTCACAAGTTTTGCATTTAAAACTTTCTCACCCTAAATATCCAAAATAAGGCAAACCAACATGTTGGGTAAAAGAACAGGAATATTAATGGGGCATTGTTTTCCACAAATATCACATAATTAGAAGAGTGAGCTTAATAGAACTCATGATTCATGAAAAGAAAATACTCAAAAGTTGACACTCGGCCAAAGGGGTGATGTCCAAAAGAAACAGTCAAACCTGAGAGAGGTTGAGGCATCGTTCGACAAGATTGACCTTATCAGTCGATAGAATAGAACTTAGGGCATAAAGAGAATAATGCTAAGAGGCATGATATGACCAGCTAGAGTCACGAGGCATTCTTTTTAAAGTCAAGCTATGGTCAACTGCATTGCATGTCATTCATCTTTGTATCGAGCATTTAGGTTAAATTGCATACATATACCATAAAAATAATATGTATCCATCAACAAGTGTATATACTTTTGCCATGTATAAAAACATGAATAGATCAAATATGGAAAATCCTCAATCAAGAAATGAATTCGAATCACAAGGCGATTGATCCCTCAATGTGAAATCGAGGAAAATCAAGGCAGAGACCTGAAAGGGCTTCTTGAAAAAAATCTTTTTTGGAAATATCTAGAGCACGAACCCAAAAGGGACGCCTTTGGTATTCAAATCGAAGTTCCAGCGAGTTTCAGTATCCTTGACAGAAAGGAATAGGGCAAAAGTGGTATGGCATCCTTGACATGAAGGAGCAGATCACTATCGGTAAGTTCCAGCACCCTTGACGGAAAGAGTGGGGGCAAGAGTGGTATGACATCCTTGACACGAATGAGCAAATCACTTCTGAAAAGTTCCAGTCTTTAATACGGAAAATTTCTCAAAAAATCAAAACAAAAAAGAAGAAAATTTTCAAAAAAAAGAAGAAGAAAAAAGAAAAAAAATCAAAAACAAGGTGAAAACCCGAAATGGCGCCTTGAAAAGAACCTTTTTGGAAAATGTTCGAGGCACGAATCCAAACTGAGGCATTAGAAACAAAGAAAATGAAAAAGATCACTTCCATCAAGTTTCAGTGCCCTTGACATGAAGGAGTGGAACCTAAGAGAAAGAAGAAGAATGTTTGGCATTCACGAGAGAAAGAAGCAGATACTCTTTGAGAGAGTCCAGCCTCCTCTACATGAAGGAGTAAAAGAATCAAATCAAAACTTTACAAACTTCAGACCTTGTCTCCTCGGCGATATGGTAGCTTGGTCAAATAGAAACTTCAGATCCTACCTCTTCGTCGGTGTTGTAGCTGGTTCAACTTTACAAACTCTAGACCTTGTCTCCTCGGCGATATGGTAGCTTGGTCAAATGCAAACTTCAGATCATGCCTCTTCGTCGGTGTTGTAGCTGGATCAACCGTACAAACTTCAAACCTTGTCTCCTCAGCGATATGGTAGCTTGGTCAAAATTTACTGGCTTTTAAGTTTACATTTTTATCAATTTTGTAGTTGAAAAAAATTCAAAAAAGGAAGAAAAAGAATGAAAAAAAGGAAAAAAAAACAAAAAAAAAGAAATGAAAATCCAGGTGAAAACCCAAATGGGCGCTTTGAAAGGATCTTTTTCAAACATCTCTAAGGTACGAACCCATAAGGAGGCATTTAGACATTCAAAATGAAGATACGTTAGTCTCATCTCCCTAGAGTGGCAGCGGAATGAGTACCAACACAAGTCTGTGGAGCAGATGAACTACAACATCTGAACCTTGTTTCTTGAACTTCCAATGGAGTAGATTAACTACAACATCTGAACCTTTCTCCTTGAACTTTTAATGGAGCAGATAAACTACAACATCTGAACCTTTCTCCTTAAACTTCCAATAGAGCAGATGAACTACAACATCTAACCCTATCTCCTTGAACTTCCAATGGAGTAGGACACCCAATAGCAGATGAACTACAACATTTGACCCTTTCTCCTTGAACTTCCAATTGAGCAGGATACCCAATAGCATATGAACTACAACATCTGACCCAATCTCTTTGAAATTCCAATTGAGCAGGATACCTAATAGCAGATGAACTACAACATCTGACCCTATCTCCTTGAACTTTCAATGGAGCAGGATACCCAATAACAGATGAACTACAACATCTGAACCCTTTCTCCTTGAACTTCCAATGGAGCAGGATACCCAATAGCAGATGAACTACAACATCTGACCCTATCTCCTTGAACTTCCAATGGAGCATGATACCCAATAGCAGATGAACTACAACATCTGACCCTATCACTTTGAACTTCCAATGGAGCATGATACCCAGTAGCCGATGAACTACAACATCTGAACCGTTCTCCTTGAACTTCTAATGGAGCAGGATACCCAATAGTAGATGAACTACAACATATGGACCCTATCTCCTTGAACTTCCAATGGAGCAGGTCACCCATCCAATAAAAGATGAACTACAACATCTGACCTTATCTCATTGAACTTCTGATGGAGCGGGTCACTTATTCAACAGAAGATGAAGCTAAAAAATAAAAAACAAAAAAAATATAAAATAAGAAGAAGAGAAAATGACGAGCAAAAAGGTATTTGTTTTCGACCGAGCATCATTGTACTTTGGTAAGTCTCAACCTAGGAAGTAGAGGAGTAGATTGATCGAAGAACTCAACATCCTCAAAGAACGAATATCGAAGACCCACCGAAGACTGAAGACCAAAGATCGAAGACAGAAGACCGGCGCCGAAGAAGAAAAGCAACACGTTGCTCTCATTTTGCTTCCCCTAACAGACAACCCCCTATTTTGAAGATTTTGCTTCCCCCAAAAGTGACAAGGTAGATCAAGTAAAGAGAGAAGACCTGCGTTGAAGAGAAAGAATATCTATCAAAGAATGTAGACATGTACCAAGAGGAGAAGCACAACCGGACCAGAAAAAATGGGTTATTTTAGTCTTTGCTCTATTTTTGTTAAACAATAATGAGTAAAGAGGGGCAGCTGTAATAACCCGTTTTGGTCCGGGTAACCCAGACCCGGACCCATTTACATCCAACCCAAAATAACATGGCCCAAACTTGAACCCAATACCCAAAACCAACCCAAATACCAGTATCTAAAAAATATAACAAACCCTAACCCTAAAATTACATATGTCGCCACCGCTGCCGTTTCTCCGCCGTTATCGTCACTGGTAACCACCCGAAACCCTTAATTACCCAATCTCTAAACCTAATCCCTAATCCCAAAACCTTAAATCTAAAAACCCTAAAAATATATTAAAATAACCTAACACTACCCATACCTCTAAACCTACCCCCAATCTCTCATACCCCTTTCTCACCAAAAGCCCCAAAAATCCGGCTCAACCCATGCCTCCTCAGATATGCAATAATAAAAAAGGGAGGAGTTGTTAGTTGTTTATTGTAAATTTTTAGGTATATAAACCTAGAAAAATCAGAACAAATGGGTCTGGAGAAAAAAGAAAAATCAGAGTTTTGAGAGGGGATACCAAAGAAAAATTGTAGGTTTTTTAGAATCAAATAAAAAAAATACTTCAAAGCCAAATCATTTCAGTTTTTCTTTGCTTACTTTTTCTTTAAAATTCGAAACAAAATCCAAGGGATTTCGGCTTTAAAATCAAAAGGCTTTGGGTTTTTTAAATCTCAGTTCAAAACAAAAAATAAGAGTAGGATTTCGAAAAGCTTACCGTCCGTGCTGTTAGTCATCGTTGCTCCATCGCCGCAAGGCCTTTATGCCGATGAGCGGCATGAAGGAGATGAGCCGCTGTCTGTTAAGAGAAAGTGAGGACTAAAAGGATTTTTTAGGGTTTTATCGTTTGGTTCGAAATGAAAAAATTATAACCCTTCTATTTTAAACTGGCTTCCCCTAAACGGCGCCGTACAAGGCGACCGACCCGCGTTGACCCGGATACCCGGAGAGGATCCGCGCCATTGTTAATAGGTTAATTACAGATCCGGTACCTCAACGTTTACCCCGTTTCAATTTTTGTCCAGGGCATAATTACATTTTCAGTCCTCCTATTTGTTATGCCTGTTTAATATCGTCTTTTTGTTTCTTTTGTGGCTTTTAATTTCTATTTTATTTTAATTTAGTCACTATAGATTAATGTTTAATTTCCAGCATGCTATTTCTTTTGATTTTCGTTTATTTCCTTATATTTTACATCTGTTTCATTTTAGTCCCTTAATTTATGCCATATAATTTAATTTTAGTGCACTTTAGTCCTCAGTCTTTAGTTATATGATGTTTTATATGTCGTTAATACATGCTTTATTATTATTATTGTTATTATTATTATTATTATTATTATTATTATATGTATATAATATATTAATGTATAAAGTAGTTTATTTATATATATTACATACTAATATCATATACATAAGATATATGATATTAGTATGTATATAATATGTCATTAATACATGCTTTATTATTATTATTATTATTATTATTATTATATGTATATAATATATTAATGTATAAAGTAGTTTATTTATATATATTACATACTAATATCATATACATAAGATATATATATATATTTATATTTTTTTATGGTTCGTATTTTAAAATATTTTTATATTCTTATATTTTTATAATATATATATATAAGGTTTTAGATTTATATTTATAAAATAAAATATAGTCTTTTTACAATATATAAAATAATAATCAATACTTGTTTTTTTAAAAAGAATATATATGTAAACTACTAACTACATATATATAAGTATATTTTTTTTATAAATAATACATATATATTTTACTTTAAATTATATATTTTTAGTATATATATAAAATAATAATAAATACTTATCTTTGTAAATATATATATATATATAAATTACAAACTTTATATATAGATTTTTTTATAAATATTAAATATTTGTTTACCTTAAGTATAATATTTTTAAGTTTTTTTACATGTTTTATAAATTTTGCATCATATATGTCATTTTTTAAATCATCAAAAAAAATATTTTTAAAGAAATTAATTTCTAAATTTAAAACCTTGGGAAATCGTATCCCGGGCGTATAAGGATGTGATTTCCTCGAGTTTTTTTCCAATAAAACGAGAAACCGTGCCCCGGGCGCATAGGGGTGCGGTTCTCTCAATATGTTTAGCATTTAAGAATCGTATTTTAAATTTTAATTGAATTCATAATTTCTAACACCAAGATATTAAATAATCGACTAGGTACAAATTTTGGGCGGTGTGGGGGTGCTAATCCTTCCCCATCCGTAACCGACTTCCAGACCCAAATTTTGAATCTCTAGTTTTATTTTGGTGTCTGGTCTACCATTTTTTAAAATGATCAGTGGCGACTCCATATTTTTAATTTCAAAACCGGACAGAGATTTTTTTTAAAAAAATAATCAAAAAAAAATTAAAACCGAAAAAAGAGAGCGCCAGAAGGATTTGAGTGATTATATATATATATATATATATAACGGAAGGATGATAAATAATTTAGGAATCGAATTCAAAATCAAACGCCATTAAAAATTTCATTTCAACAAAAATCCCATGCCACATAACTATAATTTTAAATAACTTTTAGAGTTAACTGCACCACACGTCTCCAAACTATGATACTTATTTTGAATTGGTTCCTAAACTTTAAAGCATTCCAATTTCATCTTCAAACTATGACCTTCAGTCTAAATTGGTCCCCAAACTTTTGAACATTCCAGTTTCATCCTTAAACTTTGACTCTCATTCTAAATTGGTCCTAAAACTTTTTGAATGTTCTAATTTCATCCCCAAATCATCAATATATGCTATTTATAACTTTTGTTAATAAAACCGTTACAAAAATTGTTAATTGTCATGAAACACTTATGTGTATTCTGTAATAATATGATGTGATATAAACGATAATTTGAGGATGAAATTAGAACATTCACAAAGTTTGAGAATTAATTTAGAATGAGAGTTATAGTTTGAGGATGAAACTGAAATGCTCAAAAGTTTGGGGACCAATTTAAAATGAAGGCCATAGTTTAAGGTGAAATTGAAATGTTTTAAAGTTTAGAGACCAATTTAAAATGAGGGACATAGTTTGGGGATGTATGGTACAATTAACTCTAACTTTTATTCAATTAGCCTCAAGCAATGATATCTCAATAAATTTAAAACATCAACTATTTTTCTAAATTCCAAGTGTTTTTTCTCTACATGTATGAAAAAAGAATCGTAATTTTGAAGCAAACACACTAATTGGCCTAATGGCTAAAGATGTTTTTATTGTTCTATCTTGTATAGGTTTGAATCTCGACACTAGTAGAAAATATAATATCTGTCTATTTAATCAAAAAAATATCAAACACGTTAAATGAGAAAAAAATGGTCCTCATTGCAATTAAATTCAACATTTTGAACTTTCCGTTTAGATTATCACAAAGTAGCTGGGTTGTAAAGTTTCAAACACAAAGCTTCTTCCTGTTCTTTTTTCTTTCAAATCTCTTTCTTTGAAAAAGAGAGAAACATGGAGAATATCAAACCATTATAGGGAACTTTCACATTTTTAACACATTTTTCATTTGCATAATTCCTTATCATAAGATTCCTTTGAATGCATCAGTGATCTAATTTTGTAGTTACATATACGACAATTCATTTTTATTTTCATATTAACCGCAAACATAAACACAATAAAAACATCGACTCGGTCTATGGTATATTGGTAAGGAACATTGCTTTGGTCCTTAACTGATATTAAGATTTGAACTTGATGCCAGAAGACCCCTTGAAAACACAATAAAATTCATTAAATGGATTAAAATCATAAGCATTTTTTCTCAAATTATTTTAATGTTTATTAAACATGTTTTGCTTTTACTGTTTTAATTAATTAAAAACTGAATTATGTAACGATCTCCTAATCTGCTCGTAAAATAAATCATTTTACCAATAGTGTATTAAATACTCTCAATTTTTCGCCGTGTGTTTCTTTATTATTATTTAATTGAAAAGTGCCTAAATTAATAGACTAAAAACAAACAGAAATGTTGGCCTTCACAAGCATCACGAGCCCAATTAAGAGGGAAAATATACATGTTGGGCAATCGTTGTAGCTATGAATCCAATCAATTGGATAATTCCAAATATGGAGGTGGAGTTTTGTATTAAGACGTATGCAGATACGACTCCGACGTCGATTGCACCATATCGCATGGCATCAAAGGAGTTGAAGACGCAACTCCAGGAGTTGTTGAACCGTGGTTTCATCCGACCTAGTGTGTCACCTTGGGGAGCACCGGTGTTGTTTGTGAAAAAGAATGACGACACTTTGAGGATGTGCATTGATTATCGCCAACTAAACAAGCTGACGATTAAGAATAAGTATCCCTTGCGGCGAATTGATGACTTGTTTGATCAATTCCGGGGTGCTACAGTGTTTTCTAAGATCGATTTGAGATCTGGATACTATCAGTTAAAGGTTAAGGATAAGAACGTGCCGAAGACTGCTTTTCACACACGATACAGGCGTTATGAGTTTTTGATGATGCCGTTCGAGTTGACAAATGCGCCTGCAGCATTCATGGATATGATGAATCGAGTGTTCCATGAATTCTTAGATCAATTCGTGGTAGTGTTCTTTGATGATATTCTTGTGTACTCCCGTACCGATGAGGATCATGATCGACACTTGCGGATTGTGTTGCAAGCCTTGTTGGATAATCAGCTTTATGACAAGTTGAGCAAGTGTGAGTTTTGGATTAAGGAAGTGGTATTTCTTGGCCATGTTGTTTCAGCGGGAGGTATCCAGGTGGATCTGCAAAAGATTAAGGCGATTTTGAATTGGAAATAACCAAAGTCGGTAATGGAGGTCCGTAGTTTCTTAGGGTTGGCAGGTTTTTATCGTCACTTTGTGGATGGGTTCTTAAGAGTTGCTGCTCCGTTGACCAAGTTGCTACAAAAAGGATGTGCGTTTCGAATGGTCGGAGGGCAGGCAACAAGCTTTTGAGAAGTTGAAGGAAGCTTTGACGCATGCTCCGATCTTGATTCGACCTGAGTTAAGAAAAGAGTTTGTGGTTTATAGCGACACATTCTACGTTGGTTTAGGGTGTATGTTGATGCAAGACGAGAAAGTTGTAGCTTATACATCTAGGCAGTTGAAGGTGCACGAGCGCAATTATCCTACGCATGATTTAGAGCTTGCCGCGATAGTGTTTGCGTTGAAGATTTAAAGGCATTATCTATATGGTGAGAAGTGTATTGTTTACACGGATCGTAAGAGTTTGAAGTATCTGATGTCGCAAAAGGAGTTGAATCTTAGGCAACGTAGATAGTTGGAGTTGCTCAAGGATTATAATTTGACAATCGAGTATCATCCGGGCAAGGCAAATGTTATGGTTGATGCTCTGAGTAAAAAAGTGGTTGTTAAGTTAAGGGCCATGTTTGCAAGGTTGAGTGTGAATCGTGATGGGGTTTATTGGCTGAGTTACAAGTGAAGCTATCTTTGTTGCAGATGATTAAGCAAAAAAACCTTATGATGAGGCGTTGGTATTGCATGTTAAAGATATCATGGATAAAAATCCTATGGATTTTCACTTTAATGATGATGGGGTGTTATGTTTCAAAGATCGGATAGTGGCGTATAGTGATGATGAGTTGAGGCAAACTATTTTGACCGAAGCTCATGCTAGCCATTTTTCTATGTATCTTAGTAGTACCAAGATGTATCGAGGTCTAAAGGAATAGTACTATTGGGTGGGTTTGAAAAAAAGTGGCTGATTTTGTTGTTAGGTGTATGGTGTGTCAGCGTGTTAAGGCTGAGCATCAATTTCCATCTAGACTGTTGAGACTGTTGAGGATTCTAAAGTGGAAATGGGAAAGGATCACCATGGATTTTGTGTCGGGGTTACCTTTAACACTGACCAAAAAAGATTCTATTTGGGTGATTGTTAGTCAGTTTATGAAGTGTGAACAATTTATGCAGTGCATACGACTTATACCTTGGATAGGTTGGCAGATCTGTATAACGCTAAAATTGTAAGGTTGCACATGGTGCCCAAGTTGATTGTTTCAGATAAGGATCTGCGGTTTACATCAAGGTTTTGAAAATGTTTGCAATGAGCTTTAGGTACTCTCTTAAATTTCAGTACTTCGTATCATCCTCAGAAGGATGGTCAGTCTGAACGGGTGACTCAGATCTTGGAGGATATATTGAGGTGTTGTATTATTGAGTTTCAAGGAACGTGGGAAAGACAGTTGCCTTTGGTGGAGTTTGCGTACAATAATAGTTTTCAGGCAAGTATAAAGATGGCACCGTATGAGGCCTTGTATGGTAGGAAGTGTCGTACGCCTTTGTGTTGGGTTGAATCTGGAGAAAAGTATGTTTCCATACCTGATGTGTTGAAATATACGGATGAGAGGGTGAAGCTTATTTGTGATCGTTTGAAAGTGGCCTCGGATAGGCAGAAATCCTACGCGGATTTGAAGCGTAGGGAAGTTGAGTACACGGTTGGTGAAAAGGTTTTTTAAAGGTTTCACCTTGGAAGAAGGTGTTGGGTTTTGGACGTAACGAAAAGTTAAGTCTGAGTTTTATTAGACCGTATGAGGTGTTGAAACGCGTAGGTCCTGTGGCTTGCCGATTGAGTTTGCCTCATGAGTTGGAGAAGATTCATGATGTGTTCCATGTATCCATGTTGCGAAGGTATCGTTCGGATTCGTCGCATATGATACCGGTAGAGAATGTTGAGTTACATCCAGATTTATCCTATGATGAGGAACCAGTGGAGATCCTTGAATCCAGTAGTAAAGTTCTTCATGGCAAAACGATTGAGCTTGTTAAGGTGTTATGACGACATCGCGGTGTTGAGGAAGCCATGTGGGAGAGTAAGTCGAACATGGAAGAACAATTTTCGCATTTTTTTCCATCAAGTAAATTTCAAGGATGAAATTTATTAAGTGGGGGAGAGTTGTAACTCCCCAGTTTTTGGCCTAGGTGTTAGCAAGGTCGATTAAATGGTCCGGATGATCGGATTAGAGGATTCGAGTTAGTTTCAGGATTAATTTGAAATAAATTGTTTTGAAAGGTATAAAAATATGGGAAAATATCCTAAAATCATTATTTAATATGTAGATGTTTTGGTACAAACAATTTTGGAAAATGAAATTTCAAAATTTGACATTTTTCTAGTGACCAAAATGTAAAGAATTAAAAACTGTTTTTTGTGATTGTTTTGTAAAAGGGTCAAAACTTAGAATCTTTAAGAAGCTATTTGGACAAAGTCTAATATCAGACTTTTCTCTTTAATTAGTTATTTTTAAAAAGGTTTTAAAAGGGTATAAATAGGCTTGGAGAATTAATTTTACAATTAATTTTCAAAAGCTAACTAACTTTTCTTTAAAAGATTTTCTCTCAAATTCTCTACAGCCAAACACTCTTTTCTTCTTCAAAATCCTTAGGTAACATCTTGATTTCTTTAATCTTTTGATTTCAAATGAGTTTCTTATGATTTCCTATCAAAATCTTATTGTTTTAATCTTGTTTTCTCATGTAAATCAATCCAATAAAAGGGAAAGTCAGCCTTAGAGGTGAGCTTCATTCTTCTCCTCTAATGAATGGTTCTTTACTGAAATTCCCGAGTTATTGATCATTTATAAATGTTTCCTAATGAGTTTTAATGATTTAATTATGGAAAATTGGTTATATCAATGTTTAATTGATGAGATTGATTGATTTTCGTATTGGATCTGTTTTGCTATGTTCTTGATTATATTTGATAAGTGTTCAAAAGTACTAATTTTCTTACCCTTTTTACTCATATTATTGTTAGACTTAGGCTCATATTAGTTGCATAGTTAGCCATTCATGCATTAATCCATGTTTCCTTCAATCGTTGAGCTTGATTACATAACTTGGTGATTTTTGTGGAAATAGATGCTGCTTTGGTGTGTTTTTGTGTGTGTATGTGCAGGATCACTTGACAAAGCAATGCCGAGCTAGTTGTCAGGGCAATGCATGAAGGAGACGCCGAGCCAGTTGCCATGGCATTTGTCGACAAAGACAAAAAGCAATATGGATGTCGAAATTCATGACTTTACAAGCCCAAGATGACAAGGAGCAAGGCCCAAGCCCAAAGGAATTTGATTGCCATGCAATCCAATGATGGTGAAGATTAATCCGGCTTAGGAATAAGTTAAGGATTTCAACGGCTAAGAGGAGCGCAAGATTGGTTGTTGTTCACCCTTGATTCACGCAGGGATGTATTATCAAGGCATGCACAAGTAGCTAGAGTTTCGACTTAGGGATAAGAAGAAACCATTGAAGAACGCTCCGCCGAACCTTGAAGTTGCTGCCCAGTCGCCCAAGTAGTTGCCCAACTAGTCGCCCAAGCAACCATCAATTAGTTGCTAAGGCAACCCCGTTGTGCAAGTCGCCACGGCAACTGAGTTGCCCGTGCACTCTTTTACCAAGACAATCCAATCGGCTATCACACCTCAACTCACGATAACCTAGCCTATCTCTCTCATTTGAATTCATCTTTTCTTTTACTTTATTTGCTTTCTAGATTAGTTAAACTTTTATAATCCTTTATTTGTGTTTTTACTTTTACAGTGCAAGAGACTAGATTCTTGAAGTAGCACCAATCCCTGTGGAGACGATATCTTTTATACTATAACTTGCGACGTGTATACTTGCACATTTGCGTAGCACTTATTACGCGCAACAAGTTTTTGGCGCCGTTGCCGGGGATTGGCAATAGCGACTTTGTTTTTACTTTCTTGCACTTTCTTTTTATTTTTCTTGTTTAAAATTCAAAGGGCTAACAAACTTTGGTTTTGCATTGGTATATGACTGGGCGAGACCGACTTCACGAATATCCCTTTGATCCGTAAATCGAACGAACCTTACAAAGACTTAGAAGAAGGATAAGAGAAGCAATGGCAAATCAAGACGGCAATATGAATCAAGATGTTCGAGCAGCAGGAGGAGGAGTGATTCTTGCACGAAACAGAACTATTCGAGACTATCTTGAAGAAGATCTTGATGGACTTAACCCAGGAGTTGTCTTTTTGAAATTGAAGCCGACCACTTTGAGTTGAAACCGGTAATGTTTAATATGATCAACACAATTGGTCAATTTGGCGGCTCAACAATCGAAGATGCGCGGCAACATCTGAAATCTTTCCTCGAGATTTGTAACTCGTTCAAGATACACGAGTCACCCCGATGTCCTACGATTAAGATTATTCCCCTATTCACGAGGGAGGGCGAAAGCATGGTTGAATAGCATTCTGCCGGATCCATAGCATCTTGGACTGATCTTTGTCGTGATTTCCTTGCTAGATTTAATCCTACAAATTTGGTGATAAGCTTCGTAACGACATTACTTCTTTCGGTGGGCGGATGATGAATCCATGTACGAGGCTTGGGAGCGATATAGAGAACTTCTACACAAATGCCCTTTACACGGATTCCCGGTGTGGACTCAAGTAACGATGTTTTACAACGCCGTGAATACACTAACAAGGATGATGCTAGATGCCTCGGCAAACGACATACTTCTAGATAAGTCGCCGGAGGAAGCAATGCAAATTTTAAATAGGCTGGCCAAGAATGATTATCAATTTCCATCTACTAGAAGAGGAGGAGTTAGAAGCCAAGCCACAATACATGAACTAGGATCATCAAATTCAATTTCGGCACAATTAGCCACTTTAACCAAGATGGTCCAGAACATGCAAAAACCAAACAACACACATGAAGTCAAGGTAATGGATTCTTTTTGTGAGTTATGTGGTGATAACCATAATTCTTCTGAATGTATGCAGAATTCGGAATCCAGCTTCTATGTGCGGAATTACAATCGAAGCAACAACATGAGGTCCAACACATACAATCCAGCTTGGAAGAAGCACCCGAATTTTTCATGGAGTAATCCCAACAATGCTCTAAACCAGAACAATCAGAATGCACAAGCATCGGGATTCCAACAGAATATGCCACGACAACAAATGCCGCAACAACAACCGACAACATCTAGTTCTTTGCAAAATTCTCTAAATGCTTTTATGATGAAAACTGAATCTTATATGGCTGAGAATAGTAATTTCATAAAAAGAACTGATGCTTTTATTAACAGGACCGAGATGAGACTGCAAAACCAAGATGCGGCAATCAAATCATTGGAAAATCAAGTTGGACAGTTTGGTCAGAATCTGAATACTAGACCACAAGGAGGTTTACCTAGCGATACTGAAGTCGCAAGAGGAACTGGCCATGAGCAATGTAAGGCGATCACCACTAGAAGTGGCCAACAACTTAGAGAGGCTCAAACCCGCTCATCAAACAAAACTCCACAAAAAGATCAAGATGAACCTACCGGCAAAGCCTCAGATGCTGAACCAAGAATTGCCGTGGCAACCGGCAATAAGCATGCCTCAGCAACCGACGATAAAGATGCCTCGGCAACTTGCGATAAGCACGCCTCGGCAACCCCAGTTGATAATGCCTCGGCAACTCCAGATATCCCGACAATGCCGTCAATCAGGTTTCAAACCAATGAAAGGATAGAAGATATCCGACTTCCACCACCATTCCCACAAAGGTTGAAGCGACAAAAGCAAGAATACCAATTCAAGAAGTTTCTTGATATCCTAAAGCAAGTCCACATCAACTTGCCATTGGTGGAAGCAATTGAACAAATGCCAAACTATGCCAAGTTTCTTAAAGACATTGTGTCCAAGAGAACAAGGCTAGGAGAGTTTGAAACAGTTGCTGCGACAGAGGGATGCATGGCAATGTTGCACAATCGCATGCCGCCCAAGTTGAAGGATCCCGGAAGTTTCACAATACCCTGTTCTATTGGAAATCACTATGTCGGGAAAGCACTATGCGACCTTGGGGCTAGCATAAACTTGATGCCTAAATCGGTTTTCCAGAAACTAGGAATCGGGAAGGCAAGACCTACAACAGTTATGCTGCAGCTAGCCGACAGATCCTATGTGCATCCAGAGAGAAAAATCGAGGACATACTGGTAAAAGTTGATAAATTTATTATTTCCGCTGACTTTATTATTTTGGATTGTGAAGCAGATGAGCATGCACCCATCATTCTCGGGAGACCATTCCTAGCAATAGGGAGAACCTTGATCGACGTTGAAAAGGGAGAACTCACAATGAGGGTGAATGACCAGCAGGTCAAACTAAATGTGTTCCAAACACTAAGGCATGCCGATGATCCAGAAGAATGCCAACTACTTCATGCCATGACAGAGTTTAACTTCGATGAGGAATTTAGTTGCATCGGCAACTACATTGCCGATCAAGAGGAACCTGAGGAGTATGAAGAACCGGTCGATGAGGAACAACAAGAAGAGGCAAATTGGCTAGTCAATCGACCAGGTACATACTTAGGAACCGATAATACATTGCCTGTAATTATTTCTTCTAAGTTACAGCCTGAGCAGGAAAATAAGCTGATCAAGATGTTGAAGCTACACAAAAAGGCAATAGGGTGGACAATTGCCGACTTGAAGGGAATTAGCCCGGCGGTGTGCATGAACAAGATCTTGTTGGAAGATGATCACAAACCTTCAATTGAGGCCCAGAGGAGACTGAATCATGCCATGAAAGGGGTTGTAATGAAAGAAATCATCAAGTGGCTTGACGCCGGCATTATATACCCTATCTCTGATAGTACGTGGGTAAGTCCGGTACAATGTGTGCCGAAAAAGGGAGGTATAACAGTGGTAAGCAATGAAAATAATGAACTTATCCCAACCAGGACTGTGACCGGTTGGAGGGTTTGTATGGACTATCGAAAGCTAAACAAAGCCACTAGGAAAGATCACTTCCCATTACCCTTTATTGATCAAATGCTTGACCGTCTTGCAGGTAAACCCTTTTATTGTTTTCTTGATGGTTATTCAGGTTACAATCAGATTGTCATAGCACCAGAAGATCAAGAAAAGACAACCTTCACATGCCCATACGGTACTTATGCCTTCCGAAGGATGCCGTTCGGATTGTGTAACGCCCCGGCAACCTTCCAAAGACGCATGATGGCGCTCTTTTCAGACATGGTCGAAGACTTCCTTGAGATCTTCATGGATGATTTTTCGGTTTTTGGTAATGACTTCGACGGCTGTCTCGGCAATTTAGAGAGGGTGTTGGCAAGATGCGAAGAAACGAATTTAGTCCTCAATTGGGAGAAATGCCACTTTATGGTAGATGAAGGAATAGTGTTCGGCCACAAGATTTCATCCAAGGGAATTGAGGTAGACAAAGCCAAGGTGGACGTGATCGAGAGATTACCCCCACCAAATTCGGTTAAAGGAATTCGAAGTTTTCTCGGACATGCAGGTTTTTACAGGAGGTTCATTCATAATTTTTATAAAATCACTAAACCTTTGTGTAATCTGCTTGAACATGATAAAGTCTTCGATTTTGATGATTCTTGCACTCAAGCATTCGAAACCCTAAAGAAAAAGCTTGCCTCGGCACCCATTGTCGTTCCACCAGATTGGACGCTACCTTTTGAGCTCATGTGTGATGCAAGTGATTTCGCGGTAGGAGCAGTCCTAGGCCAACGCACATATAAGACCTTCCATGTGATATACTACGCTAGTAAAACTCTTAATGGTGCTCAAGTGAATTACACAACAACGGAGAAAGAGTTACTAGCTGTAGTTTTCGCATTTGACAAGTTCTGATCCTATTTAATTGGTACTAAGGTAATTGTTCATACGGACCATTCGGCAATCAAATACTTATTTGCTAAAAAGGATGCTAAACCTCGTTTGATTCGTTGGATATTACTTTTACAAGAATTTGATATTGAAATTAAGGACAGGAAAGGAACAGAAAATCAAGTGGCCGATCACTTATCACGTTTGGAACGTAATAGAGAGGAGGACGTGGATCTAGAGATATGTGATGCATTCTCGGATGAACAAATTCTAATTGCCTCAGCAACCCTTGACGCCTCAGCAACCCTAGATGCCTCGGCAACCCATGACGCCTCGGTAACCATGGATGCACACGCCTCGGCAACTCTCGACGCCGCAGCAGTCTTTGACGCGCACGCCTCGGCAATCTTGGGAGTAGTCGCCACGGCGGCACATGCCTCGGCAATACCCTGGTACGCGGATTTAGTTAAATTCCTTGTTTGTGGTATTTTTCCTTATGGCATTACTCACCAAGGGAAGAAGCGGTTCCGCCATGATGCTAAGCATTACTTTTGGGACGAGCCTCTTTTGTTTAAACAATGTGCAGATCAGGTTATACGCCGATGTGTCCCTGAAGAAGAGCAACAGAATGTACTCCGACAATGCCATTCTTCACCCTATGGAGGACATTTTGGAGGAACTCGTACCGCGGCCAAAGTCTTGCAATCCAGTTTGTTTTGGCCAACATTGTACAAAGATGCCCAAGACTTTTACAAGCAATGTGATCGTTGCCAAAGGACGGGCAATATCTCGAGACGACATGAGATGCCACTCCAGAACATCATCGAGGTGGAACTGTTCGATGTATGGGGGATCGATTTTATGGGACCTTTCCCATCTTCATTCGGTAACCTCTACATCTTACTCGCCATCGACTATGTGTCTAAATGGGTAGAGGCAGCTGCAGTTCCCAACGACGATTCCAAGACCGTGCAACGATTCCTGCAGAAAAACATATTTACACGGTTTAGGATACCGAGAGCAATTATCAGCGACGGGGGCAAGCATTTTGACAACAGACTAATTGCCAAGATGTTGCAACGCTTCGGCATATCACACAAGATCGCCACAGCATATCACCCACAAACCAACGGGCAAGCAGAAATTTCCAACTAGGAGTTGAAGGGAATACTCGAAAAAGTTGTAAATCCCTCAAGGAAGGATTGGTCATTAAGACTAGATGACGCACTTTGGGCATATCGCACTGCATTCAAAACACCCTTAGGTATGTCCCCCTTCCGACTTGTCTATGGTAAAACATGTCATCTACCGGTGGAAATCGAGCACAAGGCGTACTGGGCAATCAAGACCGTGAATATGGATTGGGAAAGTGCCGGACAAAAGCGCTTGATGGATCTTAATGAGATAGAAGAATTCCGTGCACTCGCCTATAACAATGCACGAATCTACAAGGAGAAAACAAAGCGATGGCACGACAAAAAACTATTGCCACGACAGTTCACGCCAGGGCAACTAGTTCTCCTATTCAATTCTCGGCTAAAACTCTTCACGGGAAAGCTAAAATCAAGATGGTCAGGACCATTTGAAGTCGTCAAACCATTCTCCCATGGTGCTGTGATAATCAAGTCCATCTCTGACAACCATGAATTCAAAGTTAATGGACAAAGATTGAAGCACTACAATGGTGCCCATGTGGAACGTAACAAAGAAGTGGTCAATTTAGGAGATGCATGAGCATGCTCTCCCTTTTGATATTTTTATTTTTATTTTTATTTTTATTTATTTTTGTTTTTTTATCGATTATTTAATTATTTTATTTATTTTTCATTTTTTTGATTTTTTTATTATTATTTTATTATTTTGCCGATTACTAGTAGTTTTAGGATAGATTTTTTTATTCAAGTCTAAGAATCCTATTACACATCTTTATTTATTTTCTTTATTAGTTTATCTTTAATTTTAATCCTTATTTGATTTGTTTTTGAATTGTAGGAAAGGAAGTTCAAGATAAAGAAGGATTCTAAACCAAGTAGGAAAACATCTTCAACAAGGAAACTAATGGGCTGAATCTAAGGCTTATATAAAGCCTCAAATTCATCCTAACCAAAACCCCTTTGTCGAAAATCCCTACCAAACCCTAAACCCTTTTTTCGATTTCCCCCAATCCCAACTACCTATCTTTTCTATAAAACCCATCACCCTTAACCTATTCCTACTTTCTATCTTGCAACTTTTTAGTTTATTTTCTTTTCTTTTCTTTGTTTTTACTCACAACCAAGATCATACATGGCATCCAAGATTAAACTTTCAGTTCATCCAAGTTCCTCCAAAGAACCAAGATACAAGAAGTTTGCTACACCGGCGGTTCAAGAAAGATTCAATCCAAGTTTGAAAGCCGGAAGATTCATGAAGAACAAGGCTTTGAATACTCCAACTCTCATCAAGATTTCAGCCTTGAACCATTCATCTTCAAGAGGATTGCACATCAAAAGTGACAAATCTTTTGCCATCAACCGGAACCGGGTAACATCTCATGGGTAAGAGAATTCTATGCTCACTCACCTAACCCGAATAATCCTTATGTTTTTGTTCGTGACAAGGCCATACTTATAAGTCCCGAAAGCATCAACACCTTTTACGGACTTTACATTGAGAAGGACGAGCATCAAGCCTTCGTTGACCAAATCAATCTCAAGCAACTCGATAAGGTGCTTCAAGAACTCACTCAACCGGGAACTTATTGGAACGACGGTAAATACAAGGGCACGGTAAATCACCTTCGGCTTAAACCCGAGGCAAAACTATGGAATAAGTTTGTTAAAACTTCTTTAATGCCCTCCACACACAATACTACCGTTGATATACCACGTCTTTTGCTCATACATTCTATTTTGCATAATCGCATCATTAACATTGGAAAAATTATTTGTGATGAGATTTTTTATGCAGTTCAAAAGATAAGGGTTATCTTTTCTTCCCTTGCTTAATTTCTAATCTTTGCAAGGAGATGCATGTCCCGAGTGAGTCCACCGATGAAAAGGCCCTACCCAAGTCTGGTTGGAATCAAGCACTAATCCGAAAGCTAATGAGAGAGGCACCGGAAGATTCTTCAAGGCCTCCAATTACCACGGCAACTCCTGCCGCCGCGGCAATCCCTAATGCCCAAGCACCTAACGCCAGGGCAACTCGGCCATTAATCCCGGGACACTTTGAAGCACTTTTGAACCCATTGACAAGCCGCCTAAGGCAAATTGAAGATCGGCAACTAATGTTCATGCGGTACATGAAGGAGCACAACAATGCCATCACCCAAGTCATCCTAGAAAAGTACCCGGACAATCGCGTGCCGTTCCCAATCTTTCCCGCCGATATCTTTGCCACGGCAACCAAGGAAGCTGATGCCACGGCAACCAACCCTGAAGATGCCACGGAAACCAAAGCTAAAGACATCCCAGCAACCACTGCAAAAGCCAAAGGTAAAGCACCTATGCCCGAATCAACTCCTACGGAATCATTTTCTGATTTTTCAGATTCGGACGAGTCCTCCATTGAACCAATAAAGACCGCACCAATTGAATCCTCCAAGCGAAAAGCTATTGATATTGATGAAGAGGACGATGAGGACAACCCCGTACGAGGATCGATTCCACCACCGACAACAAGAAAACAACCATCGCGTTCAAGCAAGAAAGTCAAGACGCCAACTAGAAGGAAACTAATCATCTACGATGACGAACTCTCGGAGTAAGTCCTCGTATGCATTTTTATTTTTCGTTATTTTTATGCATGCATTGAGGACAATGCCTCACTCGAGTTTGGGGGGGATTGTTATTAGTAATTACCATGTTTAGTTATATTAAGTATTACATTTAGGATACATAAATTGCTCGTCATGCCTTTAATTGGAACAAGAATTGCTTAGATTTGATAAATATTCGATGATGACTTTGCCAATGCACTTAATTGATAAAATTTTTATTCTAGGATAACCATGGAAAAACTTAGAATTTTACTATGATGCTAAATTTGATGAAACACTGTTGTGGTTTGATTGATTTAAGGAGTACTAGTAAACTTAGGTTGATAATTAACAAATTGGGGGATTAGAATAAAAATTGGATGAATGCTAGAGGTGCCCGAAATTGGATCTAGCATATGCTAAAAAAATTGATCACTAGAGGTGCCCGAAACTGGCTCTAGGAGGTGTTAAAAAAATTTTTAACTAGAGGTGCCCGAAACCGGCTCTAGTCGATTAAATTAACTTAAGAAAACTAAAAATAAAACATTAGAGGTGCCCAAAACTGGCTCTAGCTAAAACATGTTAAAAAGAACCCAATAAAGTAATTTGAAAACCTATTGTTTGCATAGGATCCGAAAAATCAACTTGCACACAACTCCGCACACACTCACAAGCATTATAGTTTGATTCTGAGTAATTCCTCAGTTTTTTGAAAAATAAAAAGCCAATCATACTTTGTGCCCCGGTTCAGAGAATTGAAATCAAGTTCAAAGCTAAGTTTGTGAAAGTTGAAGTCTTGGCAGGTAATTATGAGTTTGCATTGCTTGAGGACAAGCAATAGTTCGAGTTTGGGGGTGTGATAAGTGTTCAAAAGTACTAATTTTCTTACCCTTTTTACTCATATTATTGTTAGACTTAGGCTCATATTAGTTGCATAGTTAGCCATTCATGCATTAATCCATGTTTCCTTCAATCGTTGAGCTTGATTACATAACTTGGTGATTTTTGTGGAAATAGATGCTGCTTTGGTGTGTTTTTGTGTGTGTATGTGCAGGATCACTTGCCAAAGCAATGCCGAGCTAGTTGCCAGGGCAATGCATGAAGGAGACGCCGAGCCAGTTGCCATGGCATTTGTCGACAAAGACAAAAAGCAATATGGATGTCGAAATTCATGACTTTACAAGCCCAAGATGACATGGAGCAAGGCCCAAGCCCAAAGGAATTTGATTGCCATGCAGAGATTAAAGAAGAATTAAATTCCAAGAAGATAGGAGAAGTTCTAATAGGAATAAAATTATAATAAAGAATTATATTCTTTAAAGATAATTTAATTCCAACTCAAACTCCTCCTCAAAGAATGACTTTGGCCTAGCCTATAAATATCAAGGAGATTTCGACAAGATGCATAGAGAGAGCAAGAGGGAATTTCGACAAGACCAAGAGAGGAAGCAAAGGGGAATTTTTGACAAGCTTCATCTTTTCTTCCTTGTTCGATTGGGTTCATGCTAGGGATTGTTTATCTTGTGTTTCTTTGGAACCTAGCCATGAACTAAATTTACTTGGCTATGGTTATTGTGTTTTGTGGTTGTGAAAAACTATTGGTTTTTGTTTAGGTAATAAGAGTTTGCACTTTTCTATTTCAAGGTTTATTCATTCTTGGTTCTTATTATTGCTTGCGAGTGAATTGGGAGAGGATCTCGTGATTTCATCCATTTATCTAATATCGGGAGAGTTAGATTCAAGAAACGAATGAATATGATCTTTATGCAATCCAATGATGGTGAAGATTAATCCGGCTTAGGAATAAGTTAAGGATTTCAACGGCTAAGAGGAGCGCAAGATTGGTTATTGTTCACCCTTGATTCACGCAGGGATGTATTATCAAGGCATGCACAAGTAGCTAGAGTTTCGACTTAGGGATAAGAAGAAACCATTGAAGAACGCTCTGCCAAACCTTGAAGTTGCTGCCCAGTCGCCCAAGTAGTTGCCCAACTAGTCGCCCAAGCAACCATCAATTAGTTGCTAAGGCAACCCCGTTGTGCAAGTCGCCACGGCAACTGAGTTGCCCGTGCACTCTTTTACCAAGACAATCCAATCGGCTATCACACCTCAACTCACGATAACCTAGCCTATCTCTCTCATTTGAATTCATCTTTTCTTTTACTTTATTTGCTTTCTAGATTAGTTAAACTTTTATAATCCTTTATTTTTGTTTTTACTTTTACAGTGCAAGAGACTAGATTCTTGAAGTAGCACCAATCCCTGTGGAGACGATATCTTTTATACTATAACTTGCGACGTGTATACTTGCACATTTGTGTAGCACTTATTACGCGCAACAATATTAGAACATGATTTTGATTTTTTATAATGTTAATAAGTTGGTTTTAACATTGGAATCCCGAAACTAGGTGAATCTCTACTTTTCTAGGTTGTTAGTTGTGAGTTTTTGAGGAGTTGAAGGTGTTTAATGAATGTTGGAGGTATAAAGATGATATAAATGTGTTTTTGGATGTTAATTGATGATAATTGATGAATCAAACCTTTAGGTTTTGGCTGGGTTAAGTTTGGAAGGTGTTTGATGTTATTTTCGGTTACTGTGGGGGGGAAATTGGTTAGAGTTTGATGAGGATCTTTGTGAATTATTGTTGTTGGGTTGTTGAATGCACTTTGATGCATTGAATCCTCTACTTTTGTGTGGTTAAAGTTGGGGAGGTTGATCCTTAAGCTTGAGGTGAGGTTTCAGCATCCTTGGAGGCTTGGATTCGCATCGGCGATCAAAGTTTTGCGTAGTCGGTGAGTGAGAACTTGAAATTCAGCTTTGAATTGGTTTAAAAGTTGTTTTGGGAGTTTAAATTAAGCCTGAAATGCTTGTTTAAACTCGGAAGTAAGTATGACAGGAATTTTCCCTCGTTTTCGGATGGTGAAATTGGTTTTATGCACTTGTTTTTGAATTATATGGTATCTACTGTTTATGCATGGATTAAAGTACGTTTTGTACTATTTTTGATCATATAATGATGATGAATGCATTTCGAAAATGGTTCATGAAGTATTGTGATATACTTGTTAATGTATTGTAAAAATGGTTTTGATGATGCATATGGAAACAGTGATGTATATAGTTAATTACGAATTATATTGGCGAGTGATGTGGTTTAAATGTTATCGGATATAGTTGGTTGGCCATAGGATTGATAGTGCACTATAAAAGTTGCCTTGGATGTTGAGGGGTTTATGTGTATCAAAAACTCCATCCAAGTACCCTAACGGTTGAGGGGTTATATGGTATTGAAAAATTCCCGTTAGTAGATTATGCATCTAGCCGATAATTGGGTTGTGATTGTACATTGAGTTTCCAGATGAGATTGCATAAAGTGTTGATAGGACACTTGTTGAATCCGTGTATCTGATGTAATGTTTTGTAAAGTGAAACTTGGTTGATGATCACTTGTAAGCCAATATACTTGATGATGTATCATGTTGATGAATTGTGTTATACAATGTTGTTTTATACATGTTTTACTCTTTAAGCCTTGCATTTGGTAGTTATGCATGGGAAAGCTTAAATTGAATGTAGCAAATGGGATTTTGCTTTTAATCTATGATACATGTTGCATATGTTTTAATATGCATGTTTTGTAAATGTTAAGTGCATGGTTTGTAAGGCATAATGATGTTGATGATGTTTTGAAAGATATTTTAAAAGTAGTTTTCAAAGTGGATTGTTAAATGATTTTAAATGCATTGATGATGGTTTGTTTTAGATCATTCCTCACTAAGCCTAGTGTGCTTACGCTATTTTTTTCCATCAATACATAGAATTAAAGGGTTGAAGGCAGCGAGTAAGCAAGGAGGAATCCAAGGACTTGATCTTCGAATGTATGGTTTCGGTTTAGACTCATAGTAATAAATGCAATGTGGTTCATTATTGTTGGGAGGGTTGTTTAAATATTGTTTTGGACTTGATTGAGGCTTAATATTCTTGTGAATGGTTTAGAACTATGTTTTTAATGTCGAGCAGGAAGCTTGCTTATAGATGTTGTGGAGAACTGGATCATGCTTGCTTGAATGATTGTGATAAATATGCCTTTGATGACTTATGATGTTTATGTAAGGTTTGGTAATGTTTAGAGTGAGCCAAAGTTTCATATGTTGGACCTAGAAGTCATTACAGGTCTTCGCGTACTGGTACGGGTCCCTTGGTTTTGGTACGCGAGATCTAGGAAGGCTCATAACAACGAAAATTTACAAAGGGTATTGGTACACCTAGCCATCATATCGGTACGCCTAGAGGGAATTATTTAGTGGTTTCAGTACACGGGCTCCCATTTCGGTACGCTTTTTAGCTACTGGAATATGGTTTTCAAAAATAACTCTTAAGGGATTGGTACGGGGTGGAACCGTATCGGTATGGATTTGCTCGATACACCGTATCGATATGTATAGACATTATGTTAGTTAAACCGTATCGATACAATTTTTTTCGTATCGGTATGCGGTGTATTTTTTTAGGTTTCTGCATGCTGAAGTTTGAAATTGTGCATTTTAGTCCCTAAATGTTATGTATGCAACTTGATAAGTGTTCAAAAGTACTATTTTTATTACCCTTTTTACTCATATTATTGTTAGACTTAAGCTCATATTAGTTGCATAATTAGTTATTCATGCATTAATTCATGTTTCTTTCCATTGTTGAGCTTGATTACATAACTTGGTGATTTTTGTGGAAAAAGATGCTGCTTTGGTGTGTTTTTGTGTGTGTATGTGCAGGATCACTTGCCAAAGCAATGCCGAGTTAGTTGCCAGGGCAATGCATGAAGGAGACGCCGAGCCAGTTGCCATGGCAATTGTCGACAAAGAGAAGATGCAATAGGGATGTCGAAATTAATGACTAGACAAGCCCAAGATAACGTGGAGCAAAGCCCAAACCCAAAGGAATTTGATTGCCATGCAGAGATTAAAGAAGAATTAAATTCCAAGAAGATAGGAGAAGTTCTAGTAGGAATACAATTATAATAAAGAATTATATTCTTTAAAGATAATTTAATTCCAACTTAAACTCCTCCTCAAAGAAGGACTTTGGCCTAGCCCTATAAATAGCAAGGAGATTTCGACAATCCACATAGAGAAAAATAGAGAAATTTCGACAAGAGAGCATTAGGGGAAATTTCGACTTCTTCTTTTTCTTCTTTGCTTCCATTAGATTCATGGTTTGGGGATTATTCTTTGTATATATTTTGAACCCAACCATGAACTAACTTGATCGGTTGGGGTTATTGTGTTTTGTTGTTGTGAGAAACAATTGGATTTTGTTTAGGTAATAAGAGTTTGCACTTTTCTATTCAAGGTTTACTCATTCTTGGCTTTTATTCTTGTTTGCGAGTGAATTGGGAGAGGATCTCGTAACTTCATCTATTTATCTAATATCGGGAGAGTTAGATTCAAGAAACGAATGAGTATGGTCTTTATTCAATCTATTGATGGTGAAGATTAATCCGGCTTAGGAATAAGTTAAGGATTTCAACGGCTAAGAGGAGCGCAAGATTGGTTGTTGTTCACCCTTGATTCACGCAGGGATGTATTATCAAGGCATGCACAAGTAGCTAGAGTTTCGACTTAGGGATAAGAAGAAACCATTGAAGAACGCTCTGCCGAACCTTGAAGTTGCTGCCCAGACACCCAAGTAGTTGCCCAGGCAACCATCGATTAGTTGCCAAGGCAACCCCGTTGTGCAAGTTGCCACGGCAACTGAGTTGCCCGTGCACTCTTTTACCAAAACGATCCAATCGGCTATCACACCTCAACTCACGATAACCTGGCCTATCTCTCTCTTTTTCTTTCATCTATTCTTTTATTTTATTGCTTTTACTTTTCTCGTTAATTAAAACCTCTATTAACAATTGTGTTTTTATTTTCACAGTGCAGTAACTTAAGCAAAGTGGCCCAAACCAATCCCTGTGGAGACGATACTCGATACTCATATCACTTTATTACTTGCGACGTGTATACTTGCACATTTGTGTAGCACTTATCACATGCAACAAGTTTTTGGCACCGTTGCCGGGGATTGGCAATTGGTGTTAGTTGTTTTTGTTATTGCATTTTTTCTATTAGTTTTACTAACTTTTCTTTTTCTTTGTTTTATCAAAAAAAAATTAGGTGCGCTACAAGTTAAGGGACGCCAACATGTCGGTAAATAAAAGCCAATCTATTTGAGAGATGATGTTGGAAGATATGAATCAATCCAATCAAGAGTTTCTTGCACCCTTTGATGATTACCTATACCAACTGAGAAAAGCCCAAATAACTTATACCGTGGAAAAATCTTGTGCTATGTGTGGAGAACATCATGTGTTTGAAAATTGCCCTCACATTTTCGGTGCATATAACTACATGGAGGAGCATAGAGGGAACCAGCAGCAAAATTCTTCATGGTATGGTCAAAAAGCTCAAATTTTTTTTTACCATAACAATTTTGCCGCAGCAACAGATACACCATGGCAATGTAGTCCTTTTCAAGAGCATTCCAATTCCTTGGAGAAAACGTTTCTAGCTTCCTTGGCTAGACTTGATGGATCAATTGAAGAGATTCGAGAGCTATCAAAATCTATGGATACGTGGATACCTCAGTGGGATGCAACCTTAGGGGATTCAGGTGTTCAATTGGGGAGATCCACATATGTCATGGATAACATGCACCAACAATTCATTCCTAGGGATACTGAAGTCCCAAGGCAAGAGGACAAGGAGCAATGCAAAGAAATCTCTCTGATGTGTGAGGAACAACTAGAACTTCAAAGTCAAGAGGATGCCAATGAGAGAGACTGCCCAACACATGATGAGCCTGAACAACAAATTGCCTCAGCAATGATTGAGGAGCCTGAACAGAGCAATGCCGCGACAACACTCGGTGGTGAGAACAATAATACTACAGCAAATTCTCGAGGAAACTGATGCCCGAGAAGGTTACAACGTTGATGTTGAAGCGAGGAATCAGATTGCTCTCATCTACAATTGCCACAGCAATTACACGACCACATGCAAGATCAACGAGATGATAATACTTTGCCAATGGAATATGAGCAGGTAATGGTTGAACCTTTTGAATTCTTTAAAAACTCACCTCGTCCATTGCAGGTATGTCTTGAGGAACTGATGTTGGTAGATTTAAAGCCATCAAAATCTCTACTGATGGAGATTTTTGAGAGGCCAAAAGAAAACGGTGTTTGGATTCGTAAAGCTTTTTAGAAAATTGGTTCTTCCCTTGACTTACAGCAAATTTTGGCAATCGATTGCCACGACAATTGGCTTGAGCAAAGAATTGCCACGACAACAAAGGCTACATCCAACCATGATAGAAGTCGACAAGAATGAGGTAATTGAATGGTTGAGAATGGATATAATTTTTTCTATTAATATATTTGTGCCTTCAGGAATAGTAGCAAGGTGGAGAGTATACATGGACTACAAGTGAACAAAGAAGAAAGACACCTCCACCATGGTAATGCAAAAGGGAGTAGCTGGGAGCACATTGGCCCAACTCTTTTTGGGCAATATTGTCACCCGATGGAGGGTACGGATGGACTATAAGAAGTATCGGAAACGACTCTCCTCAAGTTTTCTCAGATATGCAGTAACATTAGAAGTAGTCACTTTAGGAGATGCCTGAGCATGCTCTCCTTTCAATATTTTCTTTTTTTTCTTTTTATTTTCATTTTTATTTTTTAGGAGAGATTTTATTTTTTTATTATCTTTAGTTTTCAGGTTTTCTTTGTTTTCTTTTTCACAACAAGACTCACAACTACTATGCTAAGGAAATTCACTACCGACTACTTGCCACAGCAACCACAACAGAAACTGGTGATGCCCAGGCAACAACAATGGCTTCGGCAACTACTGATGCCCATGCAAGTGAACCTGTATCGGCAAACATGGACCAAATCAAGGCAATGCTATCCACGCGGTACCATCTACAAGCATTCAACCACCGACTGAAAAATGAATTAAGCAAACGACACGAAAGAAACTTATCACTCGAGGTGACGACCTCTTCGACTAACTCATTTCATTTAGTTACTTTTAAATTTTGTTTCACTCTTACATGCATTGAGGACAATGCTTCTCTCGAGTTTGGGGGGGTGTTGGTTTCTAGTTAGTTTCATGTTTAGTTGCATTCATCTTTAGCAATCACATATAGGTTGCATATGTTACTTGCCATGCCTTTAATTGGATTTAATTGCTTAAGACTTGTTGAATATCCAATGATGAATTTTTTCCACTGCACTTAATTGAAATAACCTTTAATTTTAGGATTGCATGAAAAGAACTTAGAATTTTACTATGATGCTTAATTTTTTTATTTTTTACACGGTTGTGGGTTGTTGATTCAAAGAAACTTAGTGAACTTAGGTTGCTTAAAATTTTGGTAAATTTAAAATTAAAAGTTAATTTCTTGCTAGAGGTGCCCAAAACTGGCTCTAGTAGTAAATACACTTTCTTGCTAGAGGTGCCCGAAACTGGCTTTAGTAGTTAATGCACATTAAAGAATCGCTAGAGGTGCCCGAAATTGGCTCTAGTCGACTAAAATAAAATAAGAAATTGCATACTTTGCTAGAGGTGCCCGAAATTGGCTCTAGTGAAAATGAAAATAAATGCCCCGACAATTAAATTGATAAAAGCCTATTGTTCACATAGAATCTTGAAAATCAACTTGTACACAACTACGCACACACATTGTCACGAGCATTATAGTTTTGTTCCGGGAAATTTTTGTGCTATCTGAAAAATTTAAAAGGTGATCATACTTTGTGCCATGGTTCCGAGGTTTGAATTCAAGTTTGAAGCATGTCTTTGATGATTAAAGTCTTGGCAGGTAATTGTTAGTTTGCATTGCTTGAGGACAAGCAATAGTTCGAGTTTGGGGGCGTGATAAGTGTTCAAAAGTACTATTTTATTACCCTTTTTACTCATATTATTGTTAGACTTAAGCTCATATTAGTTGCATAATTAGTTATTCATGCATTAATTCATGTTTCTTTCCATTGTTGAGCTTGATTACATAACTTGGTGATTTTTGTGGAAAAAGATGCTGCTTTGGTGTGTTTTTGTGTGTGTATGTGCAGGATCACTTGCCAAAGCAATGCCGAGTTAGTTGCCAGGGCAATGCATGAAGGAGACGCCGAGCCAGTTGCCATGGCAATTGTCGACAAAGAGAAGATGCAATAGGGATGTCGAAATTAATGACTAGACAAGCCCAAGATAACGTGGAGCAAAGCCCAAACCCAAAGGAATTTGATTGCCATGCAGAGATTAAAGAAGAATTAAATTCCAAGAAGATAGGAGAAGTTCTAGTAGGAATACAATTATAATAAAGAATTATATTCTTTAAAGATAATTTAATTCCAACTTAAACTCCTCCTCAAAGAAGGACTTTGGCCTAGCCCTATAAATAGCAAGGAGATTTCGACAATCCATATAGAGAAAAATAGAGAAATTTCGACAAGAGAGCATTAGGGGAAATTTCGACTTCTTCTTCTTCTTTGCTTCCATTAGATTCATGGTTTGGGGATTATTCTTTGTATATCTTTTGAACCCAACCATGAACTAACTTGATCGGTTGGGGTTATTGTGTTTTGTTGTTGTGAGAAACAATTGGATTTTGTTTAGGTAATAAGAGTTTGCACTTTTCTATTCAAGGTTTACTCATTCTTGGCTTTTATTCTTGTTTTGCGAGTGAATTGGGAGAGGATCTCGTAACTTCATCTATTTATCTAATATCGGGAGAGTTAGATTCAAGAAACGAATGAGTATGGTCTTTATTCAATCTATTGATGGTGAAGATTAATCCGGCTTAGGAATAAGTTAAGGATTTCAACGGCTAAGAGGAGCGCAAGATTGGTTGTTGTTCACCCTTGATTCACGCAGGGATGTATTATCAAGGCATGCACAAGTAGCTAGAGTTTCGACTTAGGGATAAGAAGAAACCATTGAAGAACGCTCTGCCGAACCTTGAAGTTGCTGCCCAGACGCCCAAGTAGTTTCCCAACTAGTTGCCCAGGCAACCATCGATTAGTTGCCAAGGCAACCCCGTTGTGCAAGTTGCCACGGCAACTGAGTTGCCCGTGCACTCTTTTACCAAAACGATCCAATCGGCTATCACACCTCAACTCACGATAACCTGGCCTATCTCTCTCTTTTTCTTTCATCTATCCTTTTAGTTTATTGCTTTTACTTTTCTCGTTAATTAAAACCTCTATTATCAATTGTGTTTTTATTTTCACAGTGCAGTAACTTAAGCAAAGTGGCCCAAACCAATCCCTGTGGAGACGATACTCATATCACTTTATTACTTGCGACGTGTATACTTGCACATTTGCGTAGCACTTATCACACGCAACAAGTTTTTGGCGCCGTTGCTGGGGATTGGCAATTGTGTTAGTTGTTTTTGTTATTGCATTTTTTCTATTAGTTTTACTAACTTTTCTTTTTGTTTGTTTTATCAAAAAAAAATTAGGTGCGCTACAAGTTAAGGGACGCCAACATGTCGGGAAATAAAAGCCAATCTATTCGAGAGATGATGTTGGAAGATATGAATCAATCCAATCAAGAGTTTCTTGCACCCTTTGATGATTACCTATACCAACTGAGAAAAGCCCAAATAACTTATACCGTGGAAAAATCTTGTGCTATGTGTGGAGAACATCGTGTGTTTGAAAATTGCCCTCACATTTTCGGTGCATATAACTACATGGAGGACCATAGAGGGAACCAACAGCAAAATTCTTCATGGTATGGTCAAAAAGCTCAAAATTTTTTTTACAGTAGAACAGAAGATGGCATCGGTACTTGTTTAATGATAAAAAGTATGACGAGGAAGGACACAACTCTGAGTGTCAGAAATATTTAACAAAAGCTGCAAGAAAATGACACAAGCAACCATGGGGCAAAGAGAGAACATGAACTATCTTTTGGGGCAAAAGCTGCATCAAGATTAATCCATTAAAGGTTCATACTATTCAAAAGCAGAGATCATCATTTCTGAGGCATTGCAAGACAAAAAAGCTTTGTGAATTTTAGAATAGGCAAAAATGAGTTGAATTCAAGAGTGGGGCAATGCAATAAAGAATGTTACAGTAGAATATCTTTTATTCTGATGAACAAAGTCCGCAAGTTGGATCAATAGAAGTGATGATCTCTTTTGGAATCATGAGAAAGAATGTTGTTAAAGAAGCTGAATGAAAACATGTCAAGAGTGGTTTTCTAGTTATCACCAGTACCCGAGATTTTGAGAAGTAAGATATGACAAGAGAAGACTTTATATGTTGAATTCATGAAAAGGCATGTATGAGTTCCATCGGAGTTGAAATTAGCCTTGTTTGGAACAAAAGAAAAATATCTTTGTAAGGAAAAAAAAGAAGAGAAAGAAAGAAACGAGGTAAAACCCGCAAGGGCACTTAAAAAAAGAAAAATCGAGGTGAAAACTTGAAAAATGCGCATTACGAAAAATAAAAAAAAAGTGAAAACCTGAAAGGGCGCTTTGAGAAAAACAATTTAAAGTGAACCTGAGTGTGAGATGGGTTACTTTGGTAGCAAAAAGAGTTTTAATGAAAAATGAAGCAAGGAAATTTTGAGCTTCTTTGAAAGATGAAAGCTCACCCAAGTGGTCCTCAATTGATATCATCCATGCATTATATATAGTTAGGTATCCATAAGTAGGAACATGCTAACTCATACATGCTAATTGCATGATTCCTTATTATGTTCAAGCATAACATTTATAATTGTCCGATTAAAAATGATGTTTGACTATGTCAAAACATAATAGTTATCATGTTGAGAATCGTAGCAATTTTAGGTCTAAAGATTTAATGTCACAACTGTTTGAAGATTAATATATAACTTTAATCCATGTATTAGTCTCAAGACGAGCCGATCATAATAATTGTTCTCAACAAATATACATGAATTTGATTTGAATCTCATTCACATATTCATCTTATGAATATCTATCAAAGTTCATACTAATCTTATCTTATTATTGTTCCCACAATAATAACTGATTAGGGATATTTAGAATAATAATATTCAAGGATACAAAAGCATGCAAATTTATCATAACAATAAATTCAATAATCAAAATATCACGTCTATACAATAGGCCTTAGGGCACTATCGCTAACACAAAGAATGAAGAGTTTATAATGAGAATGACTCACCCAACAAAGAATGAAGAGTTCATAATGAGAAGAACTCGCCTAGCAAAGAGTACAGAGTTCATAATGAGAAGAACTCGGCCAAAAAAGAGTGAAGAACTCATAATGAGAAGAGTTCGTCTGTCGAAGAATGAGGAGTTCCTAATGAGAAGAAGTTGTTTGTTCAACACCTTTACAAAAAGGTGGATCAACGTTTCCAACAAAGAATGATGAGTTCCTAATGAGAAGAACTCACTTGTTCAACACTTTTACAGAGAGGTGGATCAACATTTTCTTCAGTGAATGAGGATAAACTTTTTTGCAGAGAAAAACGGGTCAACATTGCCAAGAGGAATGGATGAGTTAATAATGAGAAGAACTGGTTCAGACTTCGATGTTAGCCTTTGTAGGAAAATTGAGAAGTTCATAATGAGAATAACTTGTTCGAGCTTTTTAAGGAGAAAGATGAAGAGATCATAATGGGAAAAACTTGTTTGTATTTTCCAAAAAAAAAGAAGAGGCCAAGAATTCATAATGAGAAGAGCTCATGGATAAGCATTTTTAGAAGAATGAGTGATTCATAATGAGAAGAACTAGTTCAGACTTTGGTTCAGCTTTGGCAGATGAATTGAGAAGTTCATAATGAGAAGAACTAGTTCAAGCTTTTTAAAGGGAAGAAAGAGTGTAAGTTCATAATGAGAAGAATTTGCATCTTAGGGCGACAGTTGGGTGACTCAGAAAAAATTCGTATCTTGTCATTATTTGCCCAATTTTCGTTCCACAATAATGAGCAAAAAGGGATAACTGTAATACATGTATTTTGTCCGGGGCTTATACTATATTAATAATTTACTATAAATAAATAAATAATAAGCCCAAAAATAAATAATATAAAAATAAATATCCATTTATATACAAACCTGTCCATTTATATAGATGAAGCCCATTTACACTCAAAAGGCCCAAATTACAATCCTTTTATCCCTTTCTAACCCTTGCCAGCCCAATAAAATCAAAATGGGTCTGAAAATTTTTTTCCTGCCCAAATCTTGTAACCCAAGAGACACGTGATAGCTTCTCGTTGGCCCAAACCATTTTTACATGGATTATGATTTTCTTGATGTTGATCTAGATCCAGCTGGTGTACGCTGACATCAGCGTGACGTCATCTCTAACCACCCTATAAATAGGGAGAGAGATAAAATTTAGTGGATTTAATGGCAATCACTAAAAATAATTATTATTAATAATAAAATATAATAAAGAAAGAGAAAGAGTGAGCCTTACCTTGGAAGCTAAAGAGATCGTCGGGAAGCTAAGAGGATGCCAAAATTGCGAACCGTCACTAAAGTTTGGATCAAAGCTACGAACCACCTCTGCCGAAAGATATTTTTCCTCCGATTACCTTCTAAATCCTGCAAAATATAGCAAATGTTAGTTCATATATATAAAAGACACAAAAACAGAAATGAAAAGAGAATATTAGTGTCTTATTTTGGTGGCCGAAGTTCTTATTAGGAGCGACATAGTTAAAAATGAGAGACGGTACGAGTAGATAGATTTAGGTGGTTGGAGACGGGTGGCTCAGTCGAGCCGGGGTTAATTTAGGATTTTAGGCTCAGAATTTAGGGAATTCGAGTGAAAAAAATGAAAATTTTGGGATTTTAAGGTTCTGGTCGAAAGAAAATGATGGTGGCCGCCGTCGCCTGCGGCGGTCAAAAGTCAACTCTCGATGATCGGCTAACGGCGGATGATGATCAGTGGTTGGTTAAGGAAGATCTGGGGGCAGTGTTTAAGGCGGAGCTTGGCTGAAATATATGAGTTTCATCCGATTCACGAAGAACACGAATCAAACTTATCCCAAGTCATGGATTTTGATCCATTCTTGAAGGGAAATCTGGGTAAAATGTGTTTAGGTTCAGAGGATTTTTAGAGTGAGAGGGAGTGAGTGGTTGAAGAGAGAGAGAGAGTGAAATAGAAAAAAAATAAAATTTTGGCTTGATGAGGGTTTTATAAAGGCAAAACGAAACAACACCGTTTTGGTGTTTGGTTGTCCAGGATCGGCGTATTTTTTTGCGGGTCGAATCTCGGGTCTTTTTAATTTTGTCCCATACTTTGTATTTCATCCCAATTTGGTCTCTATCATTAATAATATCAAAATTCAAAGTTTCATTTTTTTTAATTTAGCCCTATTTTAATTGTTTAATTATTTAATTAAAATACAATTAAATTACTTGTATGTTGCATGTTTAAAATTAAGCATATAATATTAATTGCTATACAATTTAAATGACTTAAATTTAATTATTGGATTAGAGTCTTAGTTTTAGGATCAATTAGGATTTCATAATTCAATTAGGAAAGATAATTGTAGCAAATTAATGTGTGCTAAGTGGGAAACTTTGGAGTCCAAATTTGGGTGATGTCCTATTGCAATGAGGTGTTGTCCAACATGAGCTTTAAAGTAGAATACTTAGTATTAATTAAAACCCTAGAAATTAATAAATAACCTATACAATTAATTTGAGCTTTAAATAGGACTAGAACTTTAACAATTAGTCTAATTAATCAAATTAGGAAATATTATATAATTTTGGGTTTAAATATGGATGGTGCCCAAGCAATTGAGCATTAACTCATATAAACCTTTAAATTAAATAATATTCAATTTTAGTTAGAACATTTTTTTAGATTAGTACTTAAAATGAATAAGACCATAGTTAATCATGCATATAAAACATATTATATGTGAAGTATATTTTTGGAATATGAATAGAGGTGCCCTGAATGTATATGAGTGTTTCCAATTTATTCGAATCAAAAAATGTATTTCCATATAAAATGAATATTTCCATTTGGAATACAAACCCAGTTAATAATTAATGATCAAATTAAATTCAAATTATTATTCAAAAATGTCAATATGTCATTCGCAATTAAAGGTACCGATATCGGGCGTTTGTGGGGTGCTAAACGTAACCGACCCCTGAACCCTAATTTTAAAAAAGAATGAATCTTTAGTTGTTTTTATGGTGTCCAGTTTACCAAAGTGATCGGTGGCGACTCTAAATTATTTTTAAAATTGAATTAAAAAGAAAGTCTCTAATTTTTAAAATTAATCGTGAAACTATTTTTACCGGTAAAAAATAGTTTCGACACATTTATTTCAAATTATGAAACGCATCTAGATTTTTGAGATAGACCCTAACATTTATTTATGAATTTTTGAATACTACATCGTAAATAAGTGCTCTGGTTACTCTTTGTATTTTTTTCAGTTTTTTTTTCTTAATTTTCCATCCAATCTTCAATCACTAAGTAGAGATCTTTATCGTATCATCTAAGTCAGTGCTATTTTTTTCTCCGTTTCTGTTCCTCTCACATTGTAGTACTATATATAACCAGATTCAAGAGTGTTGGAGGAACTGATGAAAGAGTGAAAAATGAGCCTGGGATTCGCTTTGTTATTTATGGTATTATAAGGAAAGGAGGATTTATTTTCTTCTGCTTTGAAAGCTATGGTTCTACAAGAGGAAGAAGAGACTCAGCAGACTCTAAACCCACCATTGATCATTGATGGGTTGTTCTGTGAAGAAGAAGCAGATTTAGGAGAGTGTAGTTTTGAAGACAACTTCGGTGGAACAGTGCAAAAGGAGACATTTTTTCCTTGTTTCTTCATTGACAACGACTTGTTCAGGGAAGACGATGAGTTGCTTTCTTTAATGTCTAAGGAGAAAGAAACCCACCATGGACTCATTGATGTTAACTCAGACGAGCCATTATTTTTGGCTCGCAAAGGAGCTTTGGAGTGGATTTTCAAGGTCAAGGAACACTACGGGTTCAATGCTTTGACCATGGTTCTTGCTGTGAATTACTTTGATAGGTTCATTTCAAGCTTAAAGTTTCAGAAAGACAAGCCATGGATGAGACAATTAGCTGCTGTGGCTTGTTTGTCTCTAGCTGCCAAGGTCGAGGAAACCCAAGTTCCACTCCTCTTAGACCTCCAAGTATGTGTTTAAACTAAGATTGTTTGTTAAAATTGTGAGTGTATAATTTGCTATTGGGTTATTAAAGATGGGATTTTGATTTTCTGTTTGCTTTCTTTTAGGTGGAGGAATCAAATTATGTGTTTGATTCAAATACAATACAGAGAATGGAGCTTTTGGTGTTGTCAACTCTGCAATGGAGGATGAACCCTGTGACACCAATTTCCTTCTTCAATCACATAACAAGTAGGCTTGGATTAAAGCCTCATTTGCATTTGGAGTTCCTTCACAGTTGTGAGCGTTTGTTTCTGTTTCTCATTGCTGGTAATCACTCAAAAATAGCATCTTTAACCATTTTTCTCGAGTTCAAATCTTGAATTTTTCCAATTCGATTGTGTTCCAGATTCAAGGTTCATGCTTTATATACCTTCAATCTTAGCTGCTGCAACAATGCTTCATGTTATTAAAGAGATTGAACCTTGCCATTATCTTGAATACCAGAAGCAGCTTATTGTTGTACTCAAGACATGTGAGGATAAAGTAAATGCTTGCTACAAGCTCATCCTAGAGTTATTGGAAAGCCATTGCAAAGGAAACCAAGGCCACAAACGCAAGCATAGATCGATTCCGAGTAGTCCTAATGGTGTCATTGATGCATCTTTCAGCTGCGATAACTCGGTTGATTCGTGGTCTGTGACATCTTCGGTCTCATCACTTCCACATCCACAGTTCAAAAGGAGTAGAGTGCCGGACCAGCAAATGCCGGCTACCTTCACTGAATAGTATGTTTGTCGATGTGCTTAGTAGTCCCCGTTAATCTCTTCTTGTCTTGATAACTAGTACTATTAAACTTGTTCATTCCTCCTTTGTGCATTGTTGGCTGTTGTTCTTAATGAACAATCTTATGTGTTTCATACCTTATTATTGCCTTTGGGGGCCAAAATTGGCTAACACATCGGAGGAGGATCGATATCTGCTAAATTACTCCTTGATCGGACTTTGGTAGTCCGTTTTTCAATTTGCCAATGAGAAGAGATGAATGTTTGCCGTTTTACAAAAACTCGATCGAGGAGAGAGAAATAATAATCAATCGGGGATTTGGATCACCCTTGTTTTGCAGTCATATCATATCACCCCCATTTTCTCCTGTTGTGATGTCCATTTGATTTTCTCAGCTTAGTTTTTTAACATTCTTTCAATGAGTGTGTTACATGCTACATAATACGAGGTGAACTTTTGAACTCGAGATCATTAGGATGGAGTCTGAATCCATAACTGCAGTTGGAAGGACCTGCAATTTTGGTCCTTTTGATACTCTTATTGATTTTCAAGGATTGAGTATGCACTATGAATCAGATTATACGGTTATGTTCACAGGAAAAGGTAATTAGGAGCAATTATTAAGGGACTAGCTTCTTCCTTGTAAAACTTCATCCTAGTTAATTGATTTCGGATTTGTGTTGAGTATCGGATACAAATTTATGTCTGATACAAAATCTTTTATTTTTTAAACCTTTTTAACTTATTTGTTGATAAATTAAAATAATTATATTTTCGTATTAATGTGTGAATATGTGTCAAACATAAATATCAACCAATAATTAAAAAAAAAATCGAAGCGAACATTCATCCCCCATTGAACTGGATTATGCTGACAAATTTCATTCACCTCTTGAGGGTAATGTTTTAGATACTATGAAATATTATTTTCTCTTTTACTGTAAAATTTTTAAAAATGTTAAAGTTTGAGCATTTGTTGGTAAAATCTAAAATGAAAAAAGAGAGGAAAAAAGCTTACTTTTTTCTAGAACATAAAGGAAAAAAGCTATTTATTTTTTTATTTAACTATTTGTACTTGATTGATATGATATTTTTTTAACATAATTTATATGATGATTTGGTACACGTGACAGATCACAGTTGAATACAGCTACTAAAGTTTAGCACTCCACTATTTCTTACAGGAGTTGAAAAGTAAATATTTTTTTTTTTTACAATTTGATATAGGTGTCCAAGGATCATTATTTAAAAACATACTATTATGTGAACAAATATTTTTTTTAGCAATGTCAAACGGATTTTTATTAAAAACCAATAAAAAATATTATAAATACAAAGTATTCAATAGACAGAAGCGAAAATCAAATTCACTAAAAAACTTATAAAAATAAAGTATAAAACTCGAAGTATAAAAAAGTAAATTATTTCCTTGAGATTGACGTTTATCATTAAAAAACTCAAAAAATTTCATAAATTTCTTTTTTCTTTACAAAGAGACACTTTATGAGATGAAAAAAATGAGTGAACCAACCTATCAGACAGATTGATCCTTATACAATTATGATTATATTGACAAAACAACCACTAAAAGAGATCAAACTTTTTATGAAAAATGACAAATCTAAATCAGAAAATAAACGTCGTGAAGATCTTCGTATGAGCACAAAACGACTGTTAAAGTATGTAAAAATCGTGCCAAGCGACAAAATAAATATACCACAAAAATAAGAAAAAATATCACAAAAATTTAAAAAAGTGTGTCACAAGAGCATAAGTTCTCATTAAAAACTAAGAAAAAGTTTAAGAAAACAGAAACAAAAAGCAAGATACAAAAAAGCAATAGAATAATAAACATCAGCAAGCAATCGATAACTAGTAACAAAATTGATACAGATACCAAGCAAGCAAAAAAATAACTGCGATGTAGGGACTATGTATGTGAAAAAATATTTAAAACATGATCCGTCAAACTTTTTAACTTAATAAATTATAGTAGAAAATAATCAAATGTTTCATTTATTTTTGGGTAAAATTTTGATACATAGGTTTTGCATATTTACACTATAAAATCTAAATTCTAAATTCTTAACTCTAACTCTAAACTTTAAATCATATACCTTAAATTCTAAACACTAGCCTTAAATTCTAAACCTTACAACTTAAATCCATAAACTTTAAATATTAAACTAAAATCTTAAACCCCTAAAACCAAAATGCACGTGTAAACTAAAGTTTACACGGCCTGTGTATCAAAGTTTTTTTTTAAACATTAGTTAAAAGATATGATATTCTCTTGCTAGTGTTTCTGAAATTAAAAAAAAAAACTATTCACGACGTGTCATATAAATATTTATAATAATTATAGTAATAATATTTTTATTTAAATTGAAATTATGGGACCTAACAAAAACAATTATGGAGAGTTTCAATAAGTCCATAATCTTTTCAGCTTACCAAATTGCCAGGGAAAACAACTATGGTTGTTCTACCTAATTGGGGTTCATAAGTTGAAATGACACCATCTTTTGCCCACCAACACCTTTCACCCCCCACCACCAGATTTTTACCCTTCAAACTTCACTCATGCCAAAATAATGCTTGATTTAAGCAATTGATTTAAAGGTTGGTATTTGTTTTAAGGAATTAATTTTTACCCTTCAAACTTCACTATAGAGGTCCGGGCAACCAGCTCACTTCAATTTGCTTTATTAACAATGTCAGACATCGCTTAAAAGATTTAGAAACAAAAATTATTTGTCTCTTTTTAATGTTACTATTTATGTGCTAACACTAAAAAAATAGATTTAGAGTTTATGGTTAATGTTTAGGCTTAGAGTTTAGAGTTTAGGGGTAGTGTTTAGTTTTTAAGGTTTACAGTTTAGAATTTAAAGCTTAGAGTTTAGTTTTTTAGTTTTGGAGCATTGATAGAGGCACAAAAAAGAGATATAAAATTTTTGTTCACGAATCTAGTGGTTTATCCTATTAGATCAACTTGTTGTTGATACATTATCATTAACTTTAATAATATTTTGTAAGTAAAATTAAAAAATCGTAACACATTTTATTTTTATATTTTATTTTCTTATATTACTCATCCAATTTTATGTGTGAAATATAAACAATACACTAAATAACTTTTCATTATTCTAGGACGACGACTATTATTATTATTATTATTATTATTATTATTTCCTACCGAGGAGAGGGAGAGAAAAAATATGGTCTTAAATTTTAATAGTATTGAGCCTATAATCTAGGAGAGAGGAAAGGTGTCAACTGGGTGATTTATCACAACACTAAAACTTTGTTGACCAGGACTATTAATATTAGATATAGTAAGTTTAAAGCAAAAATTTCATAAACTATGTTTAAATTATAAATTATTCATAATCCTCAAATCTCTAGATAAAAGAAAATTACAAACAATGTATTTGAACATTGAACATACTATCTCGAGAATATACATTTGAAAATCTAAAAAATAAATAAATAAACATCATCATTTTAACCTTACTTATGAGTTTTGTAAACAATGTACTAGATAGTAATCTTTAGTATAATCTTGAACTTATATTACATGGATTTTCTTAATTTTAAATAAGGAAATACTCATTTTTGACTTTTTATATATTTAGAAAATTAAAGGGAAATATAATTTTTGATTCCTAAACTTATCAGATCCATTCTGATATTTAAATTATTTTTTGTCTATATTAATATCCTAAATTTACTCGACTTGAGTATTCAAGTTAGATTTTGTCTTTTTGATGATGTTGTATTACAACATTATGTTGTATTATCACTCCAAATAGGGAGGCTTATTTAGTGAATCGGTCGCGAGTTGAGTAGTGCTTAACTCGGCTCGAAATTATTTGACTCGTACTCGATTCAATAATCGAAAAAAAAATCAACTAGTGCTCGTTAAAAGAATATGTTGCTCAACTCGACTCATTGCTCGTTAAACTCGGTAAATACAAAAAGTTTAGGAAATTTAAACCCTAAAGATTTTATGTGAAAATTACTTAGTAAGCTATTAAACTTTTCTAAAGTTTTCAACTAACACTCACTCATCGGAACATAATTTTTTTAAGGTGACCACAAAAAAACATAAAAGAAAATTATAAAATACATTAACGAGCAACTCGTGAACTTATCTAGTCTAGTTGTGCCTTGCTCGACTTGACTCGTTAAGATCTCAAGTCGAGTCAATTCGAACATTGACCGACTTAAATTCAAACCGCTTGCGAGCTACTCAACACAATTAGCACCACTATTCCAAATCTATATATAATTTTCAGTTGATAACGTCTAAATTTGTCACGTGATCAAAGAATTGAAATTAGAATTTAATGATTACGATGGAAAAAATTGTTAAACTCAACGATTAATATAGACGAAGAAATATTCAAATACCAAAATATACCAAATTAGAAGGGTCAAAACTTAGGCTAACCCCAAATAAAAAAGTAGGAAGCAGTGTCGTGCTAAACCAGTGAAGTTATTGCAGCTCTATAAGTGTGACAGCTCAAGTCACTGAATTTTCTTACAAAATGTACAACCATCCGCATAATTTCAAAAAAGTAATTACAGTTTGGTAGCTGTTGCTGCGGATTCAATAACTCCTCACATTCACTGTGATCAAACACGTGTTTAGGAATTCATACATCCCTCGCTGTATTTTAGGCCTACATCAACTATGAAAAGATCCTAAGCTCATTCCTCGTGGTTTCTCTTCTGTTGAGAAAAGAAGGGCTCACAAGTGACAGTCCAGACTAACCCCACATCTACCTAACACCAAAAACAGTATAAGCGGTGTTCATTTTTCACAACTGGATTCATGAGAGTTTCATTGAGGGGAAACAATGAAACTGAACCCTTTAGGTTGGTAGCTGATAAGTGTTCAAAAGTACTATTTTTCTTATCCTTTTTACTCATATTATTGTTAGACTTAAGCTCATATTAGTTGCATAATTAGCCATTCATGCATTAATCCATGTTTCCTTCCATCGTTGAGCTTGATTACATAACTTGGTAGTTTTCGTGGGAAAAGATGCTGCTTTGGTGTATTTTGTGTGTATGTGCAGGATCACTTGCCAAAGCAAGGCTAGAGCTAGTTGTCAGGGCAATACATGAAGGATATGCCGAACTAGTTGTCAGGGCAGTGCATGAAGGAGACGTCGAGCCAGTTGCCATGGCAATTGTCGACAAGAGCAAAGGTGATATGGTAGTCGAAATTGATGACTATACAAGCCCAAGATGACGTGGAGCAAAGCCCAAACCCAAAGGAATTTGATTGTCATGCAGAGATTAAAGAAGAATTAAATTCCAAGAAGATAGGATAAGTTCTAGTAGGAATACAATTATAATAAAGAATTATATTCTTTAAAGATAATTTAATTCCAACTTAAACTCCTCCTCAAAGAAGGACTTTGGCCTAGCCCTATAAATAAGATGGAGATTTCGACAATCAAGAGAGCAAGAGAGGGGAATTTCGACAAGTCCAAGGAGGGCAAGAGGAGAGAATTTTCGACAAGCATCTAGGGCAAGGAGGATTTCGACAAGCCTCCTTCTTCATCCTTTTCTTTCTTGTTCGATTGGGTTCATGCTAAGGATTAATTATCTTGTGTTTCTTTGGAACCTAGCCATGAACTAAATCTATTTGGCTATGGTTATTGTGTTTTGTGGTTGTGAGAAACTATTGATTTTTGTTTAGGTAATAAGAGTTTGCACTTTTCTATTTCAAGGTTTATTCATTCTTGGTTCTTATTCTTGTTTGCGAGTGAATTGGGAGAGGATCTCGTGATTTAATCTATTTATCTAATATCGGGAGAGTTAGATTCAAGAAACGAATGAATATGATCTTTATTCAATCTATTGATGGTGAAGATTAATCCGGCTTAGGAATAAGTTAAGGATTTCAACGGCTAAGAGGAGCGCAAGATTGGTTGTTGTTCACCCTTGATTCACACAGGGATGTATTATCAAGGCATGCACAAGTAGCTAGAGTTTCGACTTAGGGATAAGAAGAAACCATTGAAGAACGCTCTGCCGAACCTTGAAGGTTGCTGCCCGGACGCCCAAGTAGTTGCCCAACTAGTTGCCCAGGCAACCATCGATTAGTTGCCAAGGCAACCCCGTTGTGCTAGTTGCCACGGCAACTGAGTTGCCCGTGCACTCTTTTACCAAAACGATCCAATCGGCTATCACACCTCAACTCACGATAACCTGGCCTATCTCTCTCTCAATTGATCTCATCTTTTCATTTACTTTATTGCTTCCTAGATTAGTTATTAGTTAAACTCCTATAATCCTTTATTTGTGTTTTTATACTTTTTACAGTGCAAGAGACTAGATTCTTGAAGTGGCACCAATCCCTGTGGAGACGATATCTTTTATACTATAACTTGCGACGTGTATACTTGCACATTTGCGTAGCACTTATTACGCGCAACAAGTTTTTGGCGCCGTTGCCGGGGATTGGCAATAGCGACTTTGTTTTTATTTTCTTGCACTTTCTTTTTATTTTTCTTGTTTAAAATTCAAAGGGCTAACAAACTTTGGTTTTGCATTGGTATATGACTGGCGAGACCGATTTCACGAGAATATCCCTTTGATCCGTAAATCGAACGAACCTTACAAAGACTTAGGCGAAGGATAAGAGAAGCAATGGCAAATCAAGACGGCAATATGAATCAAGATGTTCGGCGGGAGGAGGAGTGATTCTTGCACAAAACAGAACTATTCGAGACTATCTTGAAGAAGATCTTGATGGACTTAACCCGGGAGTTGTCGCACCTGAAATTGAAGCCGACCACTTTGAGTTGAAACCGGTAATGTTTAATATGATCAACACAATAGGTCAATTTGGCGGCTCAAGAATCGAAGATGCACGGCAACATCTGAAATCTTTCCACGAGATTTGCAACTTTCGTTCAAGATACACGGAGTCACCCCGATGTATTACGATTAAGATTATTCCCTATTCATTCCGAGGATAGGCGAAAGCATGGTTGAATAGCATTCTGCCGGATCCATAGCATCTTGGACTGATCTTTGTCGTAATTTCCTTGCTAGATTTAATCCTACAAATTTGGTGATAAGCCAGAACGACATTACTTCTTTTCGGCAGACAGATGATGAATCTATGTACGAGGCTTGGGAGCGATATAGAGAACTTCTACACAAATGCCCCATACACGGATTCCCGGTATGGACTTAAGTAACAATATATTACAACGTCGTGAATACACCAACAAGGATGATGCTAGATGCCTCGGCAAACGGCATACTCCTAGATAAGTCACCGGAAGAAGCAATGCAAATCTTAAACAGGCTGGCCAAGAATGATTATCATTTCCCATCTACTAGAAGAGGAGGAGTTAGACGCCAAGCCACAATACATGAACTAGGATCATCAGATTCAATTTCGGCACAATTGGCCACTCTAACCAAGATGGTCCAGAACATGCAAAAACCAAACAACACACATGAAGTCAAGGTAATAGATTCTTTTTGTGAGTTATGTGGTGATAACCATAATTCTTCTGAATGTATGCAGAATCCGGAATCCAGCTTCTATGTGGGGAATTACAATCGGAACAACAATGTGATGTCCAATACATACAATCCAGCTTGGAAGAAGCACCCGAATTTTTCATGGAGTAATCCCAACAATGCTCTAAACCAGAATAATCAGAATGCACAAGCATCAGGATTCGTGAGAATATGACACGGCAGCGGTTGCCACGGCAAGAACAAGCGACATCTAGTTCTTTGGAAAATTCTCTAAATGCTTTTATGATGAAAACTGAATCTTATATGGCTGAGAATAGTAATTTCACAAAAAGAACTGATGTTTTTATTAACAGGACCGAGATGAGATTGCAAAACCAAGAGGCGACAATCAAATCATTGGAAAATCAAGTCGGACAGTTTGCTCAAAATCTAAATACTAGACCGCAAGGAGGTTTACCTAGCGATACTGAAGTCGCAAGAGGAACTGGCCATGAGCAATGTAAGGCGATCACCACTAGAAGTGGCCAACAACTTAGAGAGGCTCAAACTCGCTCATCAAACAAAACTCCACAAAAAGATCAAGACGAACCTGGCGGCAAAGCCTCAGATGGTGAACCAGAAATTGCCGCGGCAACCGGCAATAAGCATGCCTCGGCAACTTGTGAAAAGCATGCCTCGGCAACCCCAGTTGATAATGCCTCGACAACTCCAGTTGTCCCGGCAATGCCGTCAATCAAGTTTCAAACCAATGAAAGGATCGAAGATATCCGACTTCCACCACCATTCCCACAAAGGTTGAAGCGACAAAAGCAAGAATACCAATTCAAGAAGTTTCTTGATATCCTAAAGCAAGTCCACATCAACTTGCCATTGGTGGAAGCAATTGAACAAATGCCAAACTATGCCAAGTTTCTTAAAGACATTGTGTCCAAGAGAACAAGGCTAGGAGAGTTTGAAACAGTTGCCGTAACAGAGGGATGCATGGCAATGTTGCACAATCGTATGCCACCTAAGTTGAAGGATCCCGGAAGTTTCACAATACCCTGTTCTATTGGAAATCACTATGTCAGGAAAGCATTATGCGACCTTGGGGCTAGCATAAACTTGATGCCTAAATCGGTTTTCCAGAAACTAGGAATCAGGAAGGCAAGACCTACAACAGTTATGCTGCAGTTAGCCGACATATCCTATGTGCATCCAGAAGGAAAAATCGAGGACATACTGGTAAATGTTGATAAATTTATTTTTCCCGCTGACTTTATTGTCTTGGATTGTGAAGCAGATGAGCATGCACCCATCATTCTCGGGAGACCATTCCTAACAACAGGGAGAACCTTGATCGATGTTGAAAAATGAGAACTCACAATGAGGGTGAATGACCAGCAAGTTAAACTAAATGTGTTCCAAACACTAAGGCATGCCGATGATCCAGAAGAATGCCAACTTCTTCATGCCACGGCAGAGTTTAACTTCGACGAGGAATTTAGTTGCCTCGACAACTACATTGCTGATCAAGAGGAACCTGAGGAGTATGAAGAACCGGTCGATGAGGAACAACAAGAAGAGGCAAATTGGCTAGTCAATCGACCAGGTACATACCTTGAACCACTGGATTACTCAGGTAAGGAAGGTAAGCTCGAAAAACCCTCTATTGAACAACCACCGATTCTTAAGTTGAAACAATTGCCAGAGCAACTAAAATATGCATACTTAGGAACCGATAATACATTGCCTGTAATTATTTCTTCTAAGTTACAGCCTGAGCAGGAAAATAAGCTGATCAAGATGCTGAAGCTACACAAAAAGACAATAGGGTGGACAATTGCCGACTTGAAGGGAATTAGCCCGGCAGTGTGCATGCACAAGATTTTGTTGGAAGATGATCACAAACCTTCAATTGAGGCCCAGAGGAGACTGAATCATACCATGAAAGGGGTTGTAATGAAAGAAATCATCAAGTGGCTTGACGTCGGCATTATATACCCTATCTCTGATAGTACGTGGGTAAGTCCGGTACAATGTGTACCGAAAAGGGGAGGTATAACAGTGGTAAGCAATGAAAATAATAAACTTATTCCAACCAGGACTGTGACCGGTTGGAGGGTTTGTATGGATTATCAAAAGCTAAACAAAGCCACTAGGAAAGATCACTTCCCATTACCCTTTATTGATCAAATGTTTGACCGTCTTGCAGGTAAACCCTTTTATTGTTTTCTTGATGGTTATTCAGGTTACAATCAAATTGCCATAGCACCAAAAGATCAAGAAAATACAACATTCACATGCCCATACGGTACTTATGCCTTCTGAAGGATGCCGTTCGGATTGTGTAACGCCCCGGTAACCTTCCAAAGATGCATGATGGCGCTTTTTTCAGACATGGTCGAAGACTTCCTTGAGATCTTCATGGATAATTTTTCTATTTTTGGTAATGACTTCGACAGCAGTCTCGGCAATTTAGAGGGGGTGTTGGCAAGATGTGAAGAAACGGATTTAGTCCTCAATTGGGAGAAATGCCATTTTATGGTAGATGAAGGAATAGTGCTCGGCCACAAGATTTCATCCAAGGGAATTGAAGTAGACAAAGCCAAGGTGGACGTGATCGAGAGATTACCCCCACCAAGTTCGGTTAAAGGAATTTGAAGTTTTCTCGGACATGTAGGTTTTTACAGGAGGTTCATTCATAATTTTTCTAAAATCACTAAACCCTTGTGTGTCTGCTTGAACAGGATAAAGTCTTCGATTTTGATGATTCTTGCACCCCAAGCATTGAAACCCTAAAAAAAGCTTGCCTCGGCACCCATTGTCATTCCACCAGTTGGGACGCTACCTTTTGAGCTCATGTGTGATGCAAGTGATTTCGCGGTAGGAGCAGTCCTAGGCCAACGCACGAGTAAGACCTTCCATGTGATATACTACGCTAGTAAAACTCTTAATAGTGCTCAAGTGAATTACACAACAACGGAGAAAGAGTTACTAGTTTGTAGTTTTCGCATTTGACAAGTTTCGATCCTATTTGATTGGTACAAAGGTAATTGTTCATACGGACCATTCGGCAATCAAATACTTATTTGCTAAAAAGGATGCTAAACCTCGTTTGATTCGTTGGATATTACTTTTACAAGAATTTGATATTGAAATTAAGGGCGTGAAAGGAAGAAAATCAAGTGGCGATCACTTATCACGTTTGGAACGCAATAGGGAGGAGGACGCGGATCTAGAGATATGCGATGCATTCCCGGATGAACAAATTTTAGTTGCCTCGGCAACCCGCCAGCGCTCGGCAACCCTCGACGCCTCGGCAACCATTGATGCACACACGGCAACCTCGACGCGCAGCGAGCAGCCTTTTGGCGTGCACGCCTCGGCATTTTAAGAGAGCGATCGCCCGCGGCAAAGACATGCCTCGGCAATACCGCACGCGGATTTAGTTAATTTCCTTGTTTGTGGTATTTTACCTTATGGCATTACTCACCAAGGGAAGAAGCGGTTCCGCCATGATGCTAAGCATTACTTTTGGGACGAGCCTCCTTTGTTTAAACAATGTGCAGATCAGGTTATACGCCGATGTGTCCCTGAAGAAGAGCAACAGAATTTACTCTGTCAATGCCATTCTTCACCCTATGGAGGACATTTTGGAGGAACTCGTACCGCGGCCAAAGTTCTAGAATCCGGTTTGTATTGGCCAACATTGTACAAAGATGCCCAAGACTTTTACAAGCAATGTGATCGTTGCCAGAGGACGGGCAATATCTCTAGACGATATGAGATGCCGCTCCAGAACATCATCGAGGTGGAACTGTTCGATGTGTGGGGGATCGATTTTATGGGACCTTTCCCATCTTCATTCGGTAACCTCTACATCTTACTTGCCGTCCACTACGTGTCTAAATGGGTTGAGGCAGCTGTAGTTCCCAACAAGGATTCCAAGACCGTGCAACGATTCTTGCAGAAAAACATATTTACACGGTTTAGAATGCCGAGAGCAATTATCAGCGACGAAGGCAAGCATTTTGACAACAGACTAATTGCCAAGATGTTGCAACGCTTCGGCATATCACACAAGATCGCCACGGCATATCACCCACAAACCAACAGGCAAGCAGAAATTTCCAACCAGGAGTTGAAGGGAATACTCGAGAAAGTTGTAAATCCCTCAAGGAATGATTGGTCATTAAGACTAGATGACGCACTTTGGGCATATCGCACTGCATTCAAAACACCCTTAGGTATGTCCCCCTTCCGACTTGTCTATGGCAAGACATGCCATCTACCGGTGGAAATCGAGCACAAGGCGTACTGGGCAATCAAGACCGTGAATATGAATTGGGAAAGTGCCGGACAAAAGCGTTTGATGGACCTCAATGAGATAGAAGAATTTCGTGCACTCGCCTATAACAATGCACAAATCTACAAGGAGAAAACAAAGCGATGGCACGACAAGAAACTATTGCCACGACAATTCACGCCAGGGCAACTAGTTCTCTTATTCAATTCTCGGCTAAAACTTTTCCTGGGAAAGCTGAAATCAAGATGGCCGGGACCATTCGAAGTCGTCAAACCATTCTCCCATGGTGCTGTGATAATCAAGTCCATCTCTGACAACCATGAATTCAAAGTTAATGGACAAAGATTGAAGCACTACAATGGTGCCCATGTGGAACGTAACAAAGAAGTGGTCAACTTAGGAGATGCATGAGCATGCTCTCCTTTCAATATTTTCTTTTTCTTTTTATTTTCATTTTTATTTTTAGGAGATATTTTATTTTTCTTCATTATTTTTAGTTTTCAGGTTTTCTTTGTTTTTTTTTTCACAACAAGACTCACAACTACTATGCTAAGGAAATTTACTGCCGAGATCCTTGCCCCGACAACCAATGAAGAAGATGTCGCGGCAACCTACATCGTGCCTGCACAAGCTGATGCCACGGCAACCAACCCTGAAGATGCCACGGCAACCAAAGCTAAAGACATCCCGACAACAAGAAAACAACCATCGCGTTCAAGCAAGATAATCAAGACACCGACCAAAAGGAAACTAATCATCTACGATGACGAACTCTCGGAGTAAGTCCTCGTATGCATTTTTATTTTTATTTTTCGTTATTTTTATGCATGCATTGAGGACAATGCCTCACTCGAGTTTGGGGGGATTGTTATTAGTAGTTACCATGTTTAGTTACATTCATCTTAAGTATTACATTTAGGATACATAAATTGCTTGCTATGCCTTTAATTGAAACAAGAATTGCTTAGATTTGATGAATATTCGATGATGACTTTGCCAATGCACTTAATTGATAGAATTTTTATTCTAGGATAACCATGGAAAAACTTAGAATTTTACTATAATGCTAATTTGATGAAACACTGTTGTGGTTTGATTGATTTAAGGAATTCTAGTGAACTTAGGTTGATAATTAACAAATTGGGGGATTAGAATAAAAATTGGATGAATGTTAGAGGTGCCCGAAATTGGCTCTAGCATGTGCTAAAAAATTTTTTTGATCACTAGAGGTGCCCGAAACTGGCTCTAGTATGTGTTAAAAAAAATTTTGATCACTAGAGGTGCCCGAAACCGACTCTAGTCGAATAAATTAACTTAATAAAACTAAAAACTAAACACTAGAGGTGCCCAAAACTGGCTCTAGTTAAAACATGTTAAAAAGAACCCAATGAAGTAATTTGAAAACCTCTTGTTTGCATAGAATCCGAAAAATCAACTTGCACACAACTCCGCACACACTCACAAGCATTATAGTTTGATTCTGAGTAACTCCTCAGTTTTCCGAAAAATAAAAAGCCAATCATACTTTGGGCCCCGGTTCAGAGAATTGAAATCAAGTTCAAAGCTAAGTTTGTGAAAGTTGAAGTCTTGGCAGGTAATTATGAGTTTGCATTGCTTAAGGACAAGCAATAGTTCGAGTTTGGGTGTGTGATAAGTGTTCAAAAGTACTATTTTTCTTACCCTTTTTACTCATATTATTGTTAGACTTAGGCTCATATTAGTTGCATAATTAGCCATTCATGCATTAATCCATGTTTCCTTCCATCGTTGAGCTTGATTACATAACTTGGTAGTTTTCGTGGGAAAAGATGCTGCTTTGGTGTGTTTTGTGTGTATGTGCAGAATCACTTGCCAAAGCAAGGCTAGAGCTAGTTGCCAGGGCAATACATGAAGGATATGCCGAACTAGTTGCCAGGGCAATGCATGAAGGAGACGCCGAGCCAGTTGCCATGGCAATTGTCGACAAGAGCAAATGTGATATGGTAGTCGAAATTGATGACTATACGAGCCCAAGATGACGTGGAGCAAAGCCCAAACCCAAAGGAATTTGATTGCCATGCAGAGATTAAAGAAGAATTAAATTCCAAGAAGATAGGAGAAGTTCTAGTAGGAATACAATTATAATAAAGAATTATATTCTTTAAAGATAATTTAATTCCAACTTAAACTCCTCCTCAAAGAAGGACTTTGGCCTAGCCCTATAAATAAGATGGAGATTTCGACAATCAAGAGAGCAAGAGAGGGGAATTTCGACAAGTCCAAGGAGGGCAAGAGGAGAGAATTTTCGACAAGCATCTAAGGCAAGGAGGATTTCGACAAGCCTCCTTCTTCATCCTTTTCTTTCTTGTTCGATTGGGTTCATGCTAGGGATTAATTATCTTGTGTTTCTTTGGAACCTAGCCATGAACTAAATCGATTTGGCTATGGTTATTGTGTTTTGTGGTTGTGAGAAACTATTGGTTTTTGTTTAGGTAATAAGAGTTTGCACTTTTCTATTTCAAGGTTTATTCATTCTTGGTTCTTATTCTTGTTTGCGAGTGAATTGGGAGAGGATCTCGTGATTTCATCTATTTATCTAATATCCGGAGAGTTAGATTCAAGAAACGAATGAATATGATCTTTATTCAATCTATTGATGGTGAAGATTAATCCGACTTAGGAATAAGTTAAGGATTTCAACGGCTAACAGGAGCGCAAGATTGGTTGTTGTCACCCTTGATTCACGCAGGGATGTATTATCAAGGCATGCACAAGTAGCTAGAGTTTCGACTTAGGGATAAGAAGAAACCATTGAAGAACGCTCTGCCGAACCTTGAAGGTTGCTGCCCAGACGCCCAAGTAGTTGCCCAGGCAACCATCGATTAGTTGCCAAGGCAACCCCGTTGTGCAAGTTGCCCGTGCACTCTTTTACCAAAACGATCCAATCGGCTATCACACCTCAACTCACGATAACCTGGCCTATCTCTCTCTCAATTGATCTTATCTTTTCATTTACTTTATTGCTTTCTAGATTAGTTATTAGTTAAACTCCTTTATTTGTGTTTTTACTTTTTACAGTGCAAGAGACTAGATTCTTGAAGTGGCACCAATCCCTGTGGAGACGATATCTTTTATACTATAACTTGCGACGTGTATACTTGCACATTTGCGTAGCACTTATTACGCGCAACAGTAGCCATCCAAACAGTGCTCAAAACTCTGTACGCCATAAAAAACGAAAGAGAATTGTCACCATATAAAAGCAAATCTATACCCCCAGTCTTTTCACCAGGACAGTAATGAATACATGCAACTATATGGTTAATGGAATATATATATATATATATATAATGTTTTAAAGATTAATCTAAGGTCACAGAGCTGTTGGATCACATTGAATCCAGACTCCCCCCCCCCCCCTTAATAGGCGTTTTGACCTTGTGATGGCTATACAGGCTCTCAATGTACAACAGGTACTGCTTTGCAGGATTTGGACTCATTCACTTGTTTTTGATGTAAAATGTTACAAATTCTGACCCAAAATGCCAGAAAGTCTTCATAAAAGTCCTTGGCCGGAGGTGGTAGTGGGTAGTGCGCCATTAGTCCACTCTGGGTGTTCTTCTATCAATTTCAACAAGGAAAAAAAGGACAGAGGAAAGTAAAAACTATAATATAACAGTTTTTACCATTCTACCTATCTATTAAAATGATGTCAGGTTTTAACTTTTAGGTGAATGTATGTACAAAGTAATGACTAATGAGTTGTTTAACATTATAATTTACCAATGGCGTTGGCCAAGTGAATGCAAGGCAAGTTTACAAGTGATTTAACCGAAAATATAAATCATATGATACCACTCTATAGAACAAAGACATTTAAAACTGTAAAAAAAAAAACATGATGTAAACTGCAAAATATTTAGTACTATGAAAGAAAAATCATTCACATTCCCATAACAAAAATATGAAACAAAAAGAGAAGCTGAATCAAGGTGCCTCGATAATCATCTTTTTTTCTTTTTTTTTTTGCTGTAGAACCTTGGGCGTTACTGAAGCAGAATGGATATGCATATAATGGCACGTTATTCTTACACCTTCCAAATACACAACATGATCAAAACAGACATTGCTAGCAATTAGGATGATGGATAACATGTCCTGTCCTTAACAGTCCTAGACACCCCTCCTAGTCGGACTATAGAAACAACATATAGAACTGTAATTATACCGCCGAGAAATTTGACAAAACTGTATTGTCAAGCAGATCTTAAGAAGCTTATAGCTGATTGCGGATCAGTAAGTCATAAGAGGTGACCCACTGCAGTGAACATCAGAAGCATCGGCAAGCCTTTGCCTTGGAGACAATGTTATTATTCCAGCTGCATCTACATCAGAGTTCAAAATGATTTTCCTCTTCTGAATTTCAGAACTGGATTTCTCTGCTGATGCCTCGGCAATTGGACTCAAAGCCTCTGCTTCCTTGGGGTTAAGAGACACCATGGCTTGAGCTTCAGTCACCACTGATGCATCACCAACTGTAGCATATAAAATCATTTTGATAGCTGCAACAATCTGTTTTTACAAAAATAACATTTTTGAATTTGACTGTCAAAGGAGAATACAGGGGAGTCTTCTATTTCAGGAGTCTGGCAGAGAATCTCAATGTCTCTCAACTTTGCAAAGTAAAAATCCCTCTCTTTCTCAAGACTATCGACCGATAGCTTCAGCTCAGTGATCTACATTATGCAGGAGAAGACATCAGATTCTTCTTAATTCTTAAACAAATAAAACTATCAATTTGCTCCAAGAATTACCTGTTCATCATAAGCAGCCATTGATGTAGATGGTCTCGCTGATGCCTTGGCAGAATGATTAGAAGGGTTTGCAGATGATGGAACATCATTGCTGTTCCTTCGAGCATGGGAGGATGAAGGTCTAGGAGCAGCACTTGAACCCTTGGCTGAGGATTGTTGAGGTGCTGATTTCTTGGCAGCTTCTCTTCCTCCTCTAGAAGCCTCTCTCCTTTCTAGTGGATTGTAACTACATATGAAAACGGCATAAATCACTCATGGATCTTTTCATCTCCTTTCATTCATATGATATATAAACAACTAAAAGGAAAACAAGATTTGATGAAGTAGAACAACACCAGAAAGCGAAATCAATCACTAAGTAAAGCAGTTAGTTTTATGAAATTCAATTATGAGTTATGCACAAACTAAATCTCAAGCCTAATTCTCAGCATCAAACGCGAGAAACCAATCATCAAGTAAAACAACCAATTTCATGAAAATCAGTTATGAATTAAGCATATACTAAAGCTCAAGCCTAATTGCGGGCATCAAATGAGAGAAACCATTAGGTAAGTAAAACAACCAATTTCATGAAAATCATTTATGATTTAAGCATTTACTAAAACTCGGGCCAAACTATTGCAATCTGTCATATTAGTGAGGGATGAAAGATTAATTAAACAATGCCAAATTCTAATAAAGAAAATGGTTTTAAGGAAACAATTGATTTTGGCCAAAATTCCTAAAATTTAATACTATTACTAATCTGCAATTGAATAGGGAAAAGAAGCCATCTGTCGGCCTATAGAGAGCAATGGCCAGACTAGAATCAAACTACTTATACTTTCAAGTAAAAAAAAGAATCAAACTAATCACAAAGAAAATTAAGGTCTAAAAAAATCTAATTACTAAGATCGCCTCCATTAACCGAATCACAGTATTTTTTTCATCCACTGCATGAACTCCAGATTATCAAGCGGTCTTCCTTTCACCAACTTGCTCACCTCAATATGCTAATACAAGGGAAACAGAACTCATTAAAAAAATTCAAAACCTGAAAACAAAAAAAACCTTGAAAATTAAAACAAACTTAAAAACCTTGGTGATTTTGAGTTTGTTAAAGACATCTTGGAGGACTTTGTAGTTTTGGATCATCTCGGATTCGTTCTTGGCATCAAAATTGACTTTATGCATCGGTACCATCCCTGGATGGACCGAATCCATCAACTGACAATGAACGGCACCAGAACATGCCTGAAAACCAGGTCCAAGATTTATCAATAATTTTTTTCTGGAATTAAATTAAACAAATAGACAGATTAAAAATTAAAAAAGAAACCTCTTCGACTTTGGAGAGATTGAGATGGAGAGTGGTGTTGATCCAAGCAAGAATCTCAGATCTGCCGACGAAGTAAGCTCCGTCCATCATACCGATGTTCGTCGCCATTGCTTTCTTGCTCCTTCGGCTTTGCCGTTTTGATGAAAATCAAACGTATGTTTTCTTTCTTTCTTTCACATTTATTTTTCTGAATTTTCTTTCTGACGCGGCTACTGTAATAGAAAAAGAGACGTTTGAAAGGGATTTTAAAATGAGAGAATGAGCGGGATCTTTTCAAAATAAGGGCTAAAATGGAAAGACGTCCGCAAATTAAATCTCTTAATTTCTTTGGAAATAATTGCACTAAACATCCCCAAATTATGCTCAGATTCTAATTGATCCTAAATTTCAAAACATTCTAATTGAGCTATCAAGTTATCGATATAGTTTTAATCGAGTCTTTCCATTAGTTTAACAATATACTTAAAGCTTTAACTGTCGATTCATATGTGATACGGAGTATATTTAAAAGATTTAATGAGAATTTTAGATCTCAAACTTAAAAAATTGTTTTAGCCCTTCAACCTTTTTGTCTCTTTTTTACCCTCAAATATTTTTTTTCTTAAATAATTTATGTCAGTTTAACAAGTATGTTAGTTTTTTCGTCAATTGGTTCAGTTTTTGAGTGCAAAAGGATGCTAAAAGTTAAAGGATTAAAATGATTTTTTCTAAAACGTTCGATAGCAAAAAAAATGCCGTTATATTTAAAATGGCTATTATTAGGCACACTGACAATGTAAAGTTTTAACTCCACAAACAGGGTTATAATATTGACATGTGTCGTTAAGCTATAGTTTTAGAAAAAAATATGATACTTATTGCATGGAAGATTTGAATTTGACATGTAAAATTAAACCCTATAATTAAGATTAAATAAGTTATTTCATCTTTCTTTGTTTCTTTCTTTTAATCTGCCGAATTTAAAATTATCATATGTTCCATTATTTTAAATTAATTTGGAACTCATTTGTAAAGTGTTAGGATTTATGTTTTGATATAATAATTGAAAAAATAGTTTTGGACAAAAGTGAAAATATTTCAAAAATATTTTTAAGTCCAAACAACTTGAAAATAAGTTTGAGAAGTTTTTGAGAGGTTTTGGAAATGTTTTAAATGTTTTTAAGTAGCCAAACTAATGTTTTCAACACAGACGTACCGATACGGTATACCCCGTATCGATACGGTCTAAGGGTTTCAGCTGCAGTATTTTTCTAGTAACCAAAAATCGTGCCGATACGCTCCTAGGCGTACCGATATAGAGTGGATCGTTTCGATACACCACATGGCGTACCGATCCAGTTTTCAACCACCCCAACGGCTATTTGAATTGCAGGGGTACCGAAATAGACCAAGGCATACCGATACAGTGTACCGATATGGCCCAATGTGTTTTAATACGGTTAGCAAGAATGAGCATAACGACTAGTAGTTGTACCGATACGGGTACACGCGTACCGATACAGATAGCTGCAGAATGGCATTTATTGCAGGAAATAAAGCCTCTAACGGCTCCAATTCAATCACAACAGTTTCCAACGGCTAAGAACTCAATTGGGAGTATAAAAGGGACCTTCAAGCTTCAGCAACAACAAATGCTTCCATTGTCAACAACATTATGATGCAAAAATTGTCTTAGGGCTTTAATTCATATTCTTTGTATAGACAACACTTGTGGACTTTAATTATCAATGTATGCTTTAGTGTTTTAGGATTGGGTGAGTGCTTAAAGAGTACAAACATATACCTTGTAGTGAGGAATTATTGTTTGCTTTATTTTCTTTTGTTTGTAAGGATTCCCAAAGCTTGGGTTGTGAGCTTTGGATGCTAGACTTGGTAATTGGGTCTAGGTTGTAAAGGTTGCCTCTTAAGCCTTGTAAAAGGGGAAGAAATTCTTAGTGAATTTGAGAAATCCTTAGGGGTGAAGCTAAGGTAGTGGATGTAGAGCTTGTTAGAAGCTTGAACCACTGTAAATCCTTGTGTTCATTGTCTATCTTTTTGCTTCCACCACCAACACCCAAAAATTGACTTCTCTTCCACTTGGCAAGCTAAACGGTTGAAGGAAATCGAGCCCAATAATTGGTATCATAGCGAGGCTCAATCGAGAGGGATTAACATCCTATTGAGGCGATCCGGCAAGCTCAACCAATAGACAAATCAACCGGCTTCCATGGCGTTATCCATCGACAAACCATCATTCTTCAACGGTTACAACTATACTTCTTGGAAGCATAGAATGGTGTTCTTCATGAAATGAAAAGACTACCATCTTTGGGACATAGTTGAAGATGGACCGTCCGTGGCAATACGAAGTAAAGCGGAATAGAGTGCGGAAGATCGCAAGAAGATTGAGCTAAATTACAAGGTTTTACACATTCTACTTTGTGCATTGGGCCCAGATGAGTATGCTAAAGTATATTCTTGTGAGAGTGCCAATGGGTTATGGGACAAACTTGAAGCAATCCATGAAAGGACAAATAAGGTCAAGGAGATAAAGATTGGTCTACTCAACCTCGAATATAAAAACTTCAAGATAGACTCATATGAAAACATCAAAAGTATGTTCGACCAGTTCTCCACTATCGTCAACAAGCTAAAAGGACTTAGAGAGGAGATTTCGGAAGACAAACTTGTTTGGAAGTTGGTTTATTCATTTCTCGAATCATGAGAGAGCAAGAAGACGGCTATCATTAAAGTCAAAGACTTGAAGAAGCTCAAGCTTGAAGAGCTCGTATGATCTCTTCACACCCATGAGATGATGTCTTTACCCTTGATAAGGGAGAATGAGAAGATAATCCAAGAGCAAGGAATCGACGTCAATATCTTTGCTCTACTTCCCTCCACAAGCCACAAAGAAGAATCAAGTGATTAAGAAAGTGAGGATGAAGAGATGGCCCATCTCTTCAAGGAATTCTCTCGATTCATGAAGAACAAAATAGAAAAATGCAAGCATGAATCGAAGAAGAATATGGTGGATCCCCCTAAGTGCTCAAATTACAAGAAGACGAGGCACACCAAATACGATTGCCCTCGATTCAACAAAAAGGGATCATCATCAAAGAAAGCATATCTGGCTACATGGAGTGATGAAGGCTCCACCGATGAAGATGTAGTAGCCCACCTATGCTTCATGGCCCTCCAAGAGAGGGAGGTAGCTTCTAACTCATCTATTTCAAATTCTTATACTTTTGATGAGTTGCAAGATGCCTATGATAAATTGGTTTTTGAATTTAAAGCCTAACTTTCTAAAAACAAAAATTTGATTTTCTAAATTGAAAAATGAAAATGATTTACTTATAAAAACCAATTTGGAGTTTGAAGCAAAAATGAAAGATTTTGAACTTAAAGTTTTAAACTTACAAAATTTGCTTCAAAAGTTGGAAAAAGATCATCAAAAGGAGGTGGATGATCTTAAGAAGGAAAATAATTTGATTTCCAAAGAGCTTGAAAAGAAAATCAATTTGGGAAAAATCAATTGTTTATCAAATACAATCTAGTGCCCCTAGATTTTTGAACGGTAAATGTTTTAGAAGTATTTGGGTCCCAAAAGGACTAATTACTTCAACTAAAAATGATGAAATTGAAAAAATGGATTCCTAAGGGGACTAAATTATGTGCTACTAATGCCAATGGATCTAAAGCAATTTGGATATCAAAAATCAAATGATTGTCTTTTGTAGGTGTAATGGAGTTTTGATCAACAAGTGATAAAATTAAGGGGGAGCTCTATACACACAATGATGAACACTTGAAGAAGGAAAGCTTCACATCCTCCCTTTGGTATTAGTTGAATTTATTTTTGCTTATTTGTTTTATTTATTTTAATTCAACTAGTTTATCATAAATGTTGGAGTAAAATTTGAATGTTGTTTGAGTAAGGGGGAGCCAATTTTAAAAACAAAGCTTATTTTTGTCAAATTTATTTTCTTTTACCTTTCATTGTTATTGGACTTAAAAGTTTTCAAACTTTGGTTTGAACCATTTTTGATATAACAAAAAGGGGGAGAATGTTGAAAATTAAATTTTCAAATGAATAAGGGAGAGCTTATAAGATTTTCAAAAATTAATCTCTTATTCAAATTTTATTTTTACTAAGGGGGAGAATCTCAAAAATAATTTTTCAAGTTGGTTTTATTATATCAAAAGGGGGAGATTGTTAAGATTTATGTTTTGATATAATAATTGAAAAAATAGTTTTGGACTAAAGTGAAAATATTTCAAAAGTGTTTTTAAGTCCAAACAACTTGAAAATAAGTTTGAGAGGTTTTGGAAATGTTTAAATGTTTTTAAGTAGCCAAACTAATGTTTTCAACACAGGCGTACCGATACTGTATACCTCATATCGATACGGTCCAAGGGTTTCAGCTACAGTATTTTTCCAGTAACCAAAAACCGTATCGGTACGCTCCTAGGCGTACCGATACGGAGTGGATCGTTTCGATACGCCACGTGACGTACCGATTCAGTTTTCAACCACCCCAACGACTATTTGAATTGCAGGGCATACTGAAATAGACCAAGGCGTACCGATACGGTGTACCGATATGGCCCAAGGTGTTTCGATACGGTTAGCAAGACTGAGCATAATGGCCAGTAGCTGTACCGATACGGGTACACGCGTACCGATATGGATAGCTGTAGAATGGCATTTATTGCGGGAAATAAAGCCTCCAACGGCTCCAATTCAATCCCAATGGTCTCCAATGGCTAAGAACTCAATTAGGAGTATAAAATGGACGTTCAAGCTTCAGCAACAACTAATGCTTCCATTGTCAACAACATTATGATGCCAAAATTGTCTTAAGGCTTTTAACTCCTATTCTTTGTATAAACAACACTTGTGAGCTTTAATTGTCAATGTATGCTCAAGTGTTTTAGGATTGGGTGAGTGCTTAAAGAGTGCAAACACATACCTTGTAGTGAGGAATTATTGTTTGCTTTATTTTCTTTTGTTTGTAAGGATTCCCAAAGCATGAGTTGTGAGCTTTGGATGCTAGACTTGGTAATTGGATCTCGGTTGTAAAGGTTGTCTCATAAGCCTTGTAAAAGGGGAAGAAATTCTTAGTGAATTTGGAAAATCCTTAGTGGTGAAGCTAAGGTAGTGGATGTAGAACTTGTTAGAAGCTTGAACCACTATAAATCCTTGTGTTCATTGTCTATCTTTTTGCTTCCACCACCAATACCCAAAAATCGACTTCTCCACTTGGCAAGCTAAACAGTTGAAGGAAATCAAGCCCAACATAAAGATTTAATTATTTATTTATATTTTCAACTATTTGATTTAAATATTTTTGGAAAATATTTTGTTGTGCTAAATTGAGTTGAGAAATTTTATGGTAACAGATTGGGCTTGAGGTCCAAATGTGACATCCGAGTTTAGGGTGTTACATGTTCGATGAAAATTGTGCATAAGGGATAAATATCAGAAATTACTCAATTAATGATCATGAAGCCGGTAAATAATATTTATTGATAAAATACGCCAGTAAACAAACCTAACGACTTTCATAAGCTTTAGGGATCGAATATAGCATTGTAACGTCGTATTTCGCAGAGATGGTACGAACCTAAGGGTCGACCTGTACTTGTACTTTTGAAAATTAAGGATTTCTAGTAAGCTATGTCAGTATCGGTACGTGTCTGAGTACTTGTATTCAGGGGTACCGTACCGATATTTGTATTTGAGTACCAATACCCACTGGATTAAATAATCTATAATGCCAGTTAAAGATGAAAATCGATGTGGAATATTAATGAATTAATTTATAACTTAATTAATGAGATAATGTGGATTAATGAAGATAATTAATGAAAATGATCAATGTACTATTCTATAATATATTAACAACTCTGTAATGTAAATTTTATGATGTGTTGATGATTAGAAACAATAGGGAGATCCTTGAAATTGTGTTGTTTGTATGCCGAGTAGGCATTTGATTGGTAGAGTCTTTGATTGTTGGGATCCGGATACCCAAAAAAAGTGTGTTACAACACCATGGTAAGAGATGCTGGATGTACATTCCCGAAGCTACGTGTCATTGGGTCTCATCCAAAGTAATGCCAAACGGAGGATGCCTGATGCTTTGTGTCCCCGAGCCTCGTTCGAGGATATTCTAGGGTGCCTCATGTGTTTTCCTTGATGAGTGCCAAGGGTGCTCATGTGTTGTATATGGTTGTATTGCTTGATGAGTGCCAAGGGTGCCTTATGTGTTTGCCTTGATGGTCTGTTGAGACATCGGGTATGGTTGGGCCTTGTGTGCCATGTAGATAGACTTCTATAATTATGAGCATATGTTTAGGCGACTAGTGGTAGCACCACGTGTTTATTATTCTTACCTTATTGCTCGTACTAGTTTGCATGCTTATGTTTATGTTTAGCATAAAGTATAGTAGAGTAGATGTGTAACACTGAGCTTTGTAAGCTCAACGCTCAGAATCGTTGTTTCCGTTCATAGGTTGATCGTTGGATCGCAAGATCAAGAAGCATTATCAATACGGGATTCCAACAAGCGGTAATGACCAAAGTACAACACTTGTATTTAGTGGACTATGTATTCATAGGACCTTACGTGGTCGAGTCTATAACTCTTATTTTGGAATTGTATTAATCAAGTCGAATGTTCAAATGTTTTAAATTAAATTGGAGCTCCTTTGTAATGATTTAAATTATTTATCTTTATTTTTAACTGTTGGATTTAAATGTTTTTGGGAAATATTTTATTTGGGCCAAACCAAGTTGAGAAATTTTATGGTAGTGGTATGAGTTTAGGGTCTAAATGTGACATCCGGGTTTAAGGTGTTACAATTCTTTTGAATTATTACCTGGATTTTTTAATAGTTTTATGGTGATTATAAGGGTTAGTATGTGTTCACACATATTTTTAACTCTTTGACAATGCACACATACCTTGCAGACGAAGCAATTTGAACTCAGATATTTTAGAATGAACATCATCCTCTTTTCTATGGAGAGCATTCGTTCGATGCATTACCTGAATTCTTTAATTGTATTCATACATAAATTTAATTATTTTAAATTTAATATATATATATATATATATTGACGTGACATTTTAACAACCAATCTAATTGTTTGATATTCTATAACTGGGAAGAAAAATAAAGAAGTCAGATTAATTTTATCAAATGAAGTGTACACTCTAGACCCTTTACCTCCAACTGAAAAAAATATTATATTTATTGAATACAAATAAAATTTAAAATACAAAAATTAAGTTGTCAATAAAAAATACAAAAAAAAAACTTAAATTAGTTCATCTACATGGATTGAGTCTAAACAATAGTAATAAATCTTAGTGTCGAATCGAGGAGATCCAACACATAGTGATGTTATGCAACTCAACACACATTGAAAAAGAGAAGGAGAAAAAGTCCTATGAATCGATCTTTACGTACATATTTGTCTACAAATATAATCTTCCAATTTTGTATCTTTATCAGTATCCGAAGTAGGTAGTGAAGATGATGAATTTGAAGAAGGTATTTTCTCAATAATTTGTAAGGCTTCTTTCATCGAGGGTCTCTTGTGTGGGATCGGAGATGCACAATTGTACCCCAAGTTAAAACAAGCCAACAGCCCCTCTTCCTCGCCTGCCAATTCACCACGGATCGGCGCATCAGCCATCCTTAACGCCTTCATTTTGTCCTCCACCACAATCCCATTCCCCTGACCCAATTCATCCACCACTACGACTTTCCCCGTCAGAAGCTCCAGCAAGATGACCCCAAATGCATAAACATCCCACTTGGGGTTGGGCTTCAGACTCCTGAGTGACTCGGGGGCTCGGTAAGGGGACATGCCGAACGAGCTCGGGCTTGGACTTGGGCTAGGTCCGGCTAGGTCTTGGAAGTTATCTCTCGATGCTGTTGACCTTTTGCTGCCGAAATTTCGAGCGGAGGTGCCAACTTTGGAACTCGTGTCGCCCGTTACGAGCCTCTCGAGCCCAAAATCTCCGATCTTCGGTTCCATCTCGGAGCCTAATAGGATATTGCTGGGTTTCAAATTGGCATGCACGTGTTTCTTGTCGTGGAGATATGAGAGCCCACGGGCCACGCCTTTGACGATCTTTAGCCGAGCTTCCCAGGGAAGATGACAAGGTGAACAGCCAACTTTTCCTGGAAAAAAGTACAAAAAGACAAAATTTTGTAACTGTTAAGCAAGAAAACAGAGAGCAAACGTAAGACTTGACTTGACTTGAATTTTCCATTCATTAAACAAAGTGATCCAGCGCAGTTTAGCAAATACTCATGTTCGTATTGCTAACGTTCGCATATGTTTCACTAGGAAAGGGTGAGATTTGAGCATAATAAAGAGACCAAAACCATAATTTTATCAAATTGGAAAAAGAGAGAGAAAAAAGAGAAGAGAAAGAAAAGAAAAGGACTGACTGTAACGAGCGTTGGCGAGGCTGCCATTTGGTACAAAATCGTAGATAATAAGCTTTTCATCGACTCCCCAATAGAAGCCACGAACCCTAACCAAATTAGGGTGCACCAGTTTAGCAATGACTCGAACTTGGGTATCAAAATCCTTGAACCGAACCACACTGTTTTCCCCAACCCTTCGAACCGCCAAGGAAGTCCCATCGTCAAGCACTGCCTTGTACATAATACTGGACCCCGTGGCACCTAAAATGTAAGCCGACGCTTTAAGTAAAGTCTCGAGCTCAAGCTGCTTTTCACCATCAACGCTCACCAATGTACCTTTCTTGTCATGCTCTTGCACTTGCTGCCATTGATTATCATGACTTTTTGTCGCGCTTTGATCTTCTTCGGTCTCGGAAGGGGTTTCAGATTCTTCTTCGTTCTCTCCTCTTGATTCCGACGACGACGTTGTCACAGACCAAATGTCGTCGTTGCCCGTGTTATTAGCTTCTCGCGTTTCTGTAGTTTCAACTCTCTTTCTGCTCTTGAGCTTGTAGACGAGAAAGAAAACTGTGATGACAAATCCAATCCCCGCTATGTCTCCAACAATGATTCCTACTATGGTTCCTGGTTTGAGCCTGTTTTGTCTTGATTTTTTAGCTCCAGGAGATGGTTCTATTGTCTTGGGTATGGCTGCGATTGCCGGAGGAGAAGATGATGGTGAGGAAGTTATTGGACAATCATTGCCGGTAACTTCACCGCACAGATTAGGATTCCCGGAGAAAGATTTGGATTCTTGATTCGTAAAAACAACGGAATCTGGGATTTCTCCGGTGAGATTATTGAAGGAGAGATCGATAGTAGCGTTGCCAGGGATTTTCTCGGCGAATTGCGGCGGAATTTTCTCGGAAAGCTTGTTGTAAGAAACGTTCAAGTACCTAAGATTGTCACCTCCGAAGTTTGGCGGCAACGAACAATTGACGAGATTGGAAGAAATATCTAGAACTTGAACAGATAGGAACCCGGTTGGAAGATTGCCGGAAAAGTAATTGTTCTTCAAAGAAACAACAGTTAGATTCTGGATTGTTGTGAGAGTGGCGGGTAAAGTTCCCGCCAATCTATTGTCGGAAAGGTTAAGGAACTGGAGGCTTTGAGACATTCCTATCGTCTCCGGCACCACACCAGAGATCAAGTTGTTCGACAAATCAAGAAACCGAAGCTTAGTCGCATTGAAAATCGACAACGGAAGAGACCCATTAAGGGAACTGTTGGAGAGATCAAGTTTTTCAAGGAATTGAATGGTGCCCAGACCGTATGGAATTGAACCAAGAAGCTGAGAACTGGGCAAAGACAAGGCTGTAACACGAGAGTTGGCACAAGTTACTCCGTTCCAAGAACAAGGTGTCTGGTGGGTGGAGTTCCAGCTTTGTAGTGCTTGCAGAGGATCACTGAGAATGGAGGTTCTGAAAGAAAGCAAAAGAACCCCATCTGCATTTAAACCCAGACCTTGAACCACAAGAAAACCAAGAAGAAGAATTATTCTCCACCGTAAATGGAGTTTATTAACACCAAAGAAGGAACTCACGATTTCTGAAACTGATCCCACATTTCTTCTAAGAGAAGAGATAAAAAGAGAGAGACAGAAGGGAGATAAAACAGGAAGAGTTTGAGACTTGTGCAGTAAGCTAGCTAGTAACTGAGATTTATCATTTATGTTTAAAAAAAAAAAAGCATGTCAAAAGAAAAATATACTCAAACATAATAAAAAAGTTATTACACGTTGGTATTTTGTTTGCAATTTTTAATTCTTGAATGAAAATGAGTAACAAATAGTACTTAACAGTTTTACAAAGACTACAAAGTAAATACAAATATTTATGCTAGTTCTTATTTTCCCCCAAACATCATTAAAATGAAAACAATCCCAGAATTTGAAGATCTAAACTTGTAATCGTGTTCACACATGGGGTCATCCCTTTTTTAAATGTGTATCTCAGCTTTACAGGCCTCGTTATAATTGAATTATGCAAATAAAAAAAGGTAGATGAATAGATTAGAGTGTTAATAAATACAATACTGAAAAGATTTTTGTGCCTTGTTTAGCGTGGTCCCTGTACTTTGCGATGCAAAATGAATAAGATATGGAGATTCTCTCACTTTATAGTTTCACTAATTAAGTATTAACAATGTAACCCCCTCTTTCCTCCATTGCTAACAATAATTAGGATCTTAATAGTGATGGTAATTTCCACTATTATTTTACTGTTTCAATTATAAATGATAAAATTTGATTGAATAATATATTGTTCAATATCAATTGTTTTTCAAATGGAATTCAATATCAAATTGTTGTTATAATATCTAAAAGATTATATTTTTTTGAAAATAAAATAACATTAAACATATTTATTTTAGGATCGAGAATTATGCAATTAGTTGCACGTGAATTTACTCTGACATTTTAGTGAGAATTTTTTTTCCCAAATATTGTACTAGTATTTTTATTTGGGAATATAACTCGATTTCACTGTTTATTATTTTTTTATTAAAATATGTAGGAGATGTCAGTCCCTTACCTTTCTCTTGCATGCGACAGACGAGCCAAACTGCTGAAGTCGGTTTGTATTCTTATTGCCTTCATCTTTTACTGTTTAAAATGTTATAAATCAAAAAAGAAGAAGAAGAACCCTTAGTTGCCCATGGCTACGTTTTTCCTGAAGATGAAAAGGAGCTTTTTGTAAAGGTAAATCGGATCCACAAGGCATTTTGGTCAAGGCTTTTGTCATCATTATTCTACAGTTTCACTTTCCATCTGGTTGAAATTCCCATAAACTTAAAATATGGAATTAACCAAAGAATAGAGGAAATTTCAATGCTGGGCTCTGCATTTTTTATAAAATCAACAAACAATCTCCATTCCTGAAGTTGCTTCAGTTGAGAAGCTTTTACTTTTTCTTCGTTCTTTTTTTTAATATCCTAATGGTACTTATTCTTCATTGACAAGAAAGCAAAAACAAAGATTTAGATTCAAAGCACCAGACCCTTTTCGTTTATTTACAAACATTCGGTAAGAATTTTTTTGCCTTACTGCCATTACCAGAATGTTGAAAAGCTTTAGCTTTGATGGCCAGAATACAACAACCAAGATGTTAGTGTTACATTTTATTCGAGGGGAGAACCATTGGTGCATATACCGTTTATAATTCAATCCATAGTAGGTAAATTAGATAATAATATATCACTAATAATAAATTTAAATGATAATTATTTCTGTTGAAACAATAAAATAAAAAAACTTTTTTTTCGAACGAGTGATTTGATCCTTAAACATGTATAGCGAACGCGTACAGGGACGGATCTTTTTCTCAACTCTTGGGGTTGTGACCCTTTCAAAATTGTTTAACCAAAATATATAATAGAAACTTTTATCTATTTAAATCCTCATTTTTTAATTTATTTGATTTTTATTCTTATTTTTATAATTAACTATACTTTATTCTTCTAATCTTAATTTATATCTCAATCCCCGACGTGTACATGTTTCAAAAGATAACCGGTATCTAACTAGGGTGATAAGTTCACTTGGGGAGTTGGGGTGGTTTCAAAAGACAATAAAGTATGATATTTAGGAATTTGATGGCCTAAAATTTGCAAACTTAGGTTTTAGATATGACAAGTTAAGAAAGCATGGGGTGGTAGAAATTGGTTTCACATGCCATGCCAACCTAATGATTTGATTCGACAGATGTAAAAGCGGCCAATGTGTTCCTTTTTAGGTGAAATTTTGTAGACCATAACTTTTTGGATAAAATAATGTTTTGGTTAGAGAATTATGAGCACCACCTGATTAATGCAATGCAACAAATAATTGAATTTTTTCTTTGGTTGATACATTATTCGAGTGTCTAGGTGTTGTGCTATATGATATGACTGGTTGCCAAATACCTGCCTGGTGGGACATTGGCGTCTGCTTTTGTTTTGCTCCTTGTACACCATTCCTTTTATTTTTTCACTCTTTGCTAGTCTTTAAATTAACATGGATTATAATTGTTATTAAAAAAAAAACGAAGAGACATGAGCCCTCCCATTACTATTGTAGTTTCGTCTCTGTTTACACGTAAACTACGATCATGTTTATATCAAAAAAAGTAAAATGTCATTAAATTTATCTTTTGAACGCGAGCGATTCAATTAGACCCATGAAAAGTTATTGTTTGGGTTAAACTAGTGAGTCATAAAATACAACTAAATCGTTGGTAGGCTTATTCAAAGGTCATATTATTTGTTCATATTTGAGGATCCACTTGATATTTAACAGGACTTGAATAAAAACATTATGTCCAAAAAATATTTTTGGCTAAAATATAACGTTTGTTTAAAATATGGGTTAAACTTCAATTTCAATATTTAATGTTCGACCCCAATTAGACTTAATCAATCTGCTCGATCAATTCCAAAATTTCACAATTAACTTGTGTAGCGATGTCCCTCTCGCTAAAAAAATGTATTTTTTATTTTCGTTTTACTTTATTTTGAAAATAATGTCTTCCGCGTGGAGTTTTATAAAACCCGTATTTTTATTTAAAAAAGGAGTCGCCATCGGCCACTCAAGGTGGATCGGACACCGTAAAAAACCAGAGATTTCAAAATGTCGGGTTCGGGAGTCGGTTACGGATGGGGAAGGATTAGCACCCCCACACCGCCCAAAATTGGTACTTTAATAATTACCGCTTTATTAATATTAAACTTTCCGGCTTAAAGTGACGATTAATTTAAAATTCGGTTATATATGCGAGTAAATTTTAAAAGCCCCATTATCCGAGAGTAAACGCCCAACCACTATCACTGCGCCTAATACTGGCCCCGTTTACGCTCGGATAAAAGAGCACCTCATTGACAATTATATATTTTCGAAACTGCAAATAAAATAAATACAAAGCATGAATAATTAAAACATAAATAAATTCATGCACATATATATACATAATATATATATAGTGTAAAAAAGAATATATAAATATAAATATGTAGTGATATATATATATATATAAATATAGAAAGTTTGTTAAAACTTACGCATATATGACCATTTAAAAACTATATCATATATATAAGGTAATATACTAGTTATTATAAATAAAGAAAACATTTAAAATATAATATATTAATATTTACTAATTACCACACATATAATACATATGACAAGGAAACAATCAAATATATATAGTATATAAGATACAAGAGAAATATTTATATATACGATACAAGAAATTAATGACATAAAGACAAATATTAGTGACTATATTAAACAAAAAAGAAAGTTAAGATGCATAAATTAAATAGGAAAAGAAAAAGATGAAAGTAAAGATGGTAAAAAAAGGAGCAATGTGGTTATTGTCCCATTAAATCCAATTTACAAACAAACGTTCCCCTCATTTGTTTTACCCTAAAAACCGATTTACCTCCCCATGTTCTCTGCATCTTTTCAAATCACTTTCAAAGAAACCCTAGAATAAAACCTTAAGTTCCCATGCTTTTCCCATGTCGCCGCCGTTCATCGGAGGCGATGACCGCCTCCTCCGACGACACCAAGGCTCGAGAAAGGAGGATTTGGGGTCGATACAACACCAAAACACAAAAAAGGTATTTTCTTTACCTTTTCTGATTTTTTAGGCTTGAAATTCCTTTCTTTTTTGACTCGATTCAAAGTTTAAACAAGAAAAAGTTTTGCTTTATGATGCGAGAATAAAAGATGAGAATTTTTTCTCTGAAATTGTTTTTGAAATTTTATTCATTCTTCCCCGATTGCAAATTTTTCGAATGAAACCCCCCTTTACATTCATGCTTGGCTTGGTTTTATATCCAATACCATAACAACTCCCCTCTATTTTTTAATCCACATATCTTGATGGAGAGATTGCCGAATTTTATGGTTTTGGCAGAGTATGGCCGAGTATGGGTGTTGCAAGGATTTGGTGAGTAAGGCATGGAGGTTGCATGGTGATTAACCAAGTGGCAGAGGGTTGTTTAGGGTTAGGTTTTAGGTTTGTTTAACATATTGTTTTTTTGGTTGATTTGATTTAAGGGTTGATTTTGGGGTTTAATTTAGGGTTTTGGGTTATGGCTTTTATAGGTTGATTTAATTTGGGGTTTATTTTGGTCGCCGGTAAAGTGACGGTGGCGGTGGATGATCGACGACAGAAGGTGCGGCGACGGGTGGATATTAGATTAGGGTTAGGGTTTAAAGGATATTTTGGTAACTTTAGGGTTAATGGGTCGGGTTGTACAGGTTTAGGTCAAAATGGGTTATTACAATTGCCCCTATTTGCTTATTGTTGTGTAACATCAATAGAGCAAAGACTAAAAATGACCCGTTTTGTCCGGTCTGACTGAGCTTTGTCCCTCTTGACGTATGTCTTCTTTCTTCGGTAGATCTTCTTTCTCTTCGGCACATGTCTTCTTTCTATACTTGATGGATCTACTTTGTCACTCTTGGAGGAAGAAAAATCTTTAAAATGGGGTTGGGGAAGCAAAATGAGTGTGACTCACTACATTATTGATGACGATGTGATTCCTAAGAAAACTTGACCCAGCTGCAACACCGACGAAGAGGCAGGGTCTACAAAACTTGATCCAGCTGCAACACTGACAAAGAGCCAGGATCGATGGAAGAAAGTTCTGATGTCTGATCTAGCTACAACTCTGACGAAGAGGCAAGATCAGAAAACTGACAACTTTTTCCTTCTTTTCTTTTTTTGTTTGTTTTTTTTGTTTTGCTTTTTTGTTTCTTTTTTTTCATATTTTTCTTTTCTTTCTTATTTTTCATCATGGTAATACGAGAGTAAAAATGACCTAGCTACAACACCGACGAAGAGACCGGGTCGAAAGATAGATGTTGGACCCCACTACTCCATCAACGGAGAAGTAAGATCGGAGAACGTTAATAACATGGATTCAACCACCCCATTAGCGGAGGGACTGGATCGGATAATGGCGACCTGGAGCCGGCTACACCATCAGCGGAGAGAAGGATCAGAGGACGACTGCAGATTGGACCTAGCCACTCCATTAGCGGAGGACTAGATCGGATAATGATGACCTGGAACCGGCTACACCATCAGCGGAGAGCAAGATCAGATGGCGACGATAACTTGTACCTAGCCACTCCATCAGCGGAGAGACTAGATCGGGCGATGAAAATTGATAAATTTCCTTTTGATTTTTTCCTTTTTTTTTAACTTCTTCTGATTTTTTCTTCTTTTTTTTGATTTTTTCTTTTTCTTTTTTCATTTTTTCTTTGATTTTTTCTTCTTTTTTCTTTTTTTGATTTGTTTTTTAGCCACAACATTAATAAAGAGAACTTGAAAATCAGTAAAGTTTGATCCAACCTCGCAATCAACGGAGGGGTAAGATCGAATAATAATATTTTGGACCCTACTCACCATCAACGGAGAAGCAAAACATTAACTAGAACCCTACTACACCATCAACGGAGAAGTAGGATAGCAGCAACTGGGACCTAGCCACTCCATCAGCGGAGGGACTGGATCGGATAATGACGACCAGGAATCGGCTACACCATCAGCGGAGAGCAAGATTAGAGGACGACGACAGCTTGGACCTAGCCACTCTATCAGCGGGGGATTGGATCAGATGATGACGACTTGGAACCGGCTACACCATCAACGGAGAGCAGGATTTAAGGACGACGAGAGCTTGGACTCGACCACTCTATCAGATGAGAGACTAGATCGGGTAATGATGACTTGGAACAGGCTACACCATCAACGGAGAGCAGGATCAGAGGACGACGACAGCTTGGACACAGCCACTCCATCAGCGGGGGGACTGGATAAGAAAATGATGACTTGAAACCGGCTACACCATCAGCGGAGAGCAGGATCTGAGGACGACGATAGCTTGGACCTAGCCACTCCATTAGCAGAGAGACTAGATCGAGTAATGATGACTTGGAACCGGCTACACCATCAGCGGGGAGTAGGATCAGAGGACGATGACAGCTTGTACCTAGCCACTCCATCAGCGGAGAGACTAGATCGGGCGACGAAAGTTGATAAATTTTCTTTTGATTTTTCATTTCATTTTTTTGATTTTTTGATTTTTTTTATTTTTCTTTTTTTTGCTTTTTTTTATTTTTTCAAATTTTCTTTGAATTCTTCTTTTTTTTTTCAAAATTTTTCAATTCTTTTTTTGATGATTTTTTCTTGAACTATACAAAGAAGTAAAACTCGAGAAAAAATTAGGTCTGGCTGCACCGTCAGCGGAGAAACAAGACCTGAATAGAAATTGGATCTGCTTGGGGAAAGGTTCAGATATGTTGCACCATCAACGGAGAAACGAGATCTTCAGGATGTCTATACTGCTGCATTATCAGCGGTAAAGCAAAATCTGGAAATGTTGGCCTATCAACAATGACGAAGGCAAGATCTGAAAAAGGCTACTTCTGCTGCTCTATTGGCGGAGAGGTATAACCTGAAAATGAAAAAAAATATTAATCAGTAAATGTTCACAAAATTTGTCACTGTTACCTTTTATTGATGTTTCAGCATCCTTTTTGTGTTTGGCCTTCTCTAAGACTACTATTGGCCGTCGTGTTGTTGGCCTCATGGCTGAGGCTCTTCGATCCCTTTCGTAGACTTGTTATGTACAAGCGAAAATGCATGAATGCATCTAATTTTATGCCTAAATGCATGTGTCTATCCTAAATGTATGACGACTTAATTGTATGCACCTAATTTAAATGTATGATGTATGCAAGAATGATTCAATGCACGATGAATGCAACTAAATGCATGAATGCGACATGATTTGATTTTTTTTTATTTTTAAAGGGATGCCCCTAACACTCGATTGGTCATGTCGGGATCTTGGTCCTTTGTGTGGCGGTACCCCAACCTCATTCGGCTTCGAACATCTTCTTTGGACTCATTTTCCTGTTTGAATGCCCCCAAACTTTTACATATTATTCTGGGAATGCCTTTGTAGCATGTTTCAACTTTGAGTTGCATTGTCGCCTTTTTGGATGGCTTTCAGTGCTCTCGTAAACGCGTTGTGTTGCCTCTTAAGTTGGGTTTATGATTTGTCATGTTGGTTCCAGGACGCTCATCATTTTTTTGGATCAGGTGTAGTTTTACAGACTGTGGTCAAGGATGCGAGAGTTTGACTCGGTAATGAAGGCTGGACCTTGGCAAAGAATGCCCCCGGACTAGGACCTTGTTAGAGGCATAATGTTTGTAAAAGATGTGGGGGTACTTTTGGACATGCCCCAAGACCAAGCTCTTGTAGAGGTTCTGTAAGGTGCTAGATTGGCCGACTTTGTTTTCTCTGGTATTAATGACGCGGGACATCTCGAGGACCGGTTTTAAAATTGATGCATCTATATGCAAAATGTGTCTTAAATGCAAAATGATTTGTGTAAATGCAATGCAAAATTAAGATTGTGATGATGTTGTGTAATGATGCAAATGAAATTGATGTGATGAAAATGAAAATGAAACGAGCTAGTACCAAATAAAATTATTAAATAAAACAAATTGTAACTATAACAAAAATGGAGTAATTAAAAAACTGTACATAAACAAGAAATAATGCACCATAGCCTAAATAGGGTGACCACTAATCGGGCAGAGTTTCACATAGCTCTAAAGGGTTGGCTCATACGGCTCACTATATGCAGTTTTGGTGCTAAGAGGTACCTGAATTGTCCTTGTTGCCCTCTACTAAGAGTAGCAAGACCCCCGGTCATCACCCATTACAGGCTCCTTTCAACCGGGTTCAATTCAGGGGTACTCATTCGCTTATGCCTGCACGAAAGAACGATATCCTTACAAAAGCATAAGGTACTCGAGCTCCGAAGGTACTTACTAGGCCTACACGGATGAACGATATCCTCACGAAAGCATTAGTGTTTCCCCCCACTTAAAAGGACATGTTTATATGCCAAAATTTAAATACGTTAAAATAAACGTGCAATTATAACCGAATGTTAATTTAATAGTCACTTTAATCCAGAATTTCCAATATTAGTAAAGCGATAATTATTTAAAAAGCTCGACTCTCTTTTATTTTTGAAAACCAAAAAAATATCCACAGCGGAGTCGCCATCTGTAGCGATGTCCATCTCGCTAAAAAAATGTGTGGTTTTTTTTACTTTGTTTTACTTTATTTTTAAAATAATGTCTTCTGCGTGGAGTTTTATAAAACCTGTATTTTCATTTAAAAATGGAGTCGCCACCGGCCACTCAAGGTGGACCAAACACCGTAAAAAACCAGAGATTTCAAAATGGCGAGTTCGGGAGTCGGTTACGGATGGGGAAGGATTAGCACCCTCACACCTCCCAAAATTGGTACTTTAATAATTACCGCTTTATTAATATTAAACTTTCCAGCTTAAAGTGACGATTAATTTAAAATTCGGTTATATGTGCGAGTAAATTTTAAAAGCCCCATTGTCCGAGAGTAAACGCCCAACCACTATCACTACGCCTGATACTGGCCCCGTTTACGCTCGGATAAAAGAACACTGCATTGACAATTATATATTTCCGAAACTAAAAATAAAATAAATACAAAGCATGAATAATTAAAACATAAATAAATACATGCACACATATATACATAATATATATATATATAGTGTAAAAAAGGCTATATAAATATAAATATGTAGTGATATATATAAATATAGAAAATTTGTTAAAACTTACGCATATATGACCATTTAAAAACTATATCATATATATATAAGGTATATACTAGTTATTATAAATAAAGAAAACATTTAAAATATAATATATTAATATTTACTAATTACCACACATATAATACATATGACAAGGAAACAATCAAATATATATAGTATATAAGATACAAGAGAAATATATATATATACGATACAAGAAATTATTGACATAAAGGCAAAGATTAGTGACTATATTAAACAAAAAGGAAAGTTAAGATGCATAAATTAAATAGGAAAAGAAAAAGATGAAATTAAAGATGGTAAAAAAAAGGAGCAATGCGGTAATTGTCCCATTAAATCCAATTTACAAACAAACGTTTCCCTCATCTGTTTTACCCTAAAAACCGATTTACCTCCCATGTTCTCTGCATCTTTTCAAATCACTTTCAAAGAAACCCTAGAATAAAACCTTAAGTTCCCATGCTTTTACCATGCCGCCGCCGTTCATCGGAGGCGATGACCGCCTCCTCCGACGGCTCCAAGGCTAGAGAAAGGAGGATTTGGGGTCGATATAATACCAAAACACAAAAAAGGTATTTTCTTTACCTTTTATAATTTTTAGGCTTGAAATTCCTTTCTTTTTTGACTCGATTCAAAGTTTAAACAAGAAAAAGTTTTGTTTTATGATGCGAGAATAAAAGATGAGAATTTTTTCTCAGAAATTGTTTTTGAAATTTTATTCATTCTTCCCCGATTGCAAATTTTTCGAATGAACCACCCTTTACATTCATGCTTGGCTCGGTTTTATATCCAATACCATAACAACTCCCCTCTATTTTTTAATCCACAGATCCTGATGAAGAGATGGCCGAATTTTATGGTTTTGGCAGAGTATGGCCGGGTATGGGTGTTGCAGGGATTTGGTGAGTAAGGCATGGAGGTTGCATGGTGATTAACCAAGTGGTAGAGGGTTGTTTAGGGTTAGGTTTTAGGTTTGTTTAACATATTGTTTTTTTGGTTGATTTTATTTAAGGGTTGATTTTGGGGTTTAATTTAGGGTTTATAGGTTGATTTAATTTGCGGTTTGTTTTGGTTGCCCATGAAGTGACGACGGCGGTGGATGATCGGCGACAGAAGGTGCGGCGGCGGGTGGATATTAGATTAGGGTTAGGGTTTTAAGGACATTTTGGTAACTTTAGGGTTAATAGGTCGGGTTGTACGGGTTTAGGTCAAAACGGGTTATTACAACTTGAATATTATCGTTTATATTATGTATATTTATTATTTATGGATGTTCATTATAATCATAACTATGTGCATTAGATTTTAAGGTCCACTATAATTAGGGTTTTATGTAACATCTACTCATTACGACTATAATTATAGGACGTTGAGAAAACATTGTACACACCCCATATCGAGAAAATAATACAAAGCTCTTTACTTATTTTGTATATCATGTTCTTATATTATTCGCGTTTGCTTAATTTTCTTTAATTTATAACATGTTATCAGTACTTTTTTTACAAGTATTAGTTATCTAATATCGAGTATTAGATTTTTCCTTTATAATTCTTCAACTGAGATGTTACTTTAATTGCTCAGTTCATCCGTCATTAGGCTGTTAACGATATTTAAAGATTCAATGTCTATTTTACAACAAAATCTAAAATTTACTGTTTATTTTACAATTTTGAAAGTTTGATGAACGAAATGACCATTTTGAGATAATTTAGGGTTCATTCGTGAAATTTATATGATATTCAATTGGCCCCGCGAATAGTCCCGCCTTTGATCCTGTCTGGGTTCAACCAATGAGCCCTAAAATACAAGCGGGTCAGTCGGCGAGATTTGGTAGTTCCCCCCCATAAGCTCGTTACCCAACCTCTTCCCAGCAGCTAGTCATAGCCTTGGTTGGATATTCCAGTAGTGGTTTTTGTCTTGAGTTCTGTCCTAAATTGTGATTATGAAGGCGTGGGATTACATTATTGGAGGATCTGAATTTCCAATGATTTTAGAATATTGCTATGAGGGTTTATTATTCAACTTCATTGGGGGGGCATGCAATAAAGTTGAATCCTGTGAGTCGTAATGTGAATGCCATTAATCCCAAACGATTATTTTAAAACATGAAACCTCAGATCATGTCTTGGGTTTGAACATTCCAAAATGTAATAAATGTGCTTCGATTTTAATGGGGGTTTGAATAACTTTGCTTGCGGAACTCACTCCGGCGCTGTAATCAAGGGGAAAGTAGGTTCATATGAAAACTTGAAAGACAAGAAAATGCTCGGTTGAAAGTTTGGGAGTTCAAGTTACTACTCGCCTTTGTTGTGCGTGTGGGCCCGTGGTTTCACATGCGCCATAATTTGTTTTTTTCCCCAGCTCTGGTCGGTGGTTCAATTGTTTTCTTGCTGGGCCAATAGTTGCGATCCGGACACCTATGTGCCACTTAAACTACCCATAAAGCCCATAACAAGGATATAGAGGGTCCATTTTAACCAAACATTGGGCCACGTACTTTAATGATGGGTTAGGGTAATCAATGTTCGGTTTTAATCGTAATAATCCGTTGAAATTTAATTCGACTTGATTAATCGATTCATATTAGAAAACTTAATTTGTTCAATGATAGATATTTTAACAAAATATTGATTATTGATTGCTTTGGTTAGGTTAAATGAAATTAATCAAAGTTTGATATTTAATGCTATTTGAGTTATTGATTAGGTTTAATTTTGTTAAATTCTTAGCCTTTCGTTCCATTTGTATTAGATTCTAGTTACTTCAAATTGAAATTTAAAGTTACTACCATCTTTATTAAGTTCGATTTAAAATTTATGTTTCTCTTTTTTATTTTGGTTTAGGCTTAACCGTTAAATAAGTGTCCAAGCTATATATTTTTTCTTCATATATGTGTCTAAACTATATTTTGGGCCAAACATGTGCCCAACGTTTCATTTCGTGACCCATTTAAGGTTTTTCCGTGATAGACGTTATTTTTTTCGTTATCCAATGAAATTCGAACACATGACACGGATTATTATTTTTTGAAATTAAAATCCGAAAATAGAAAAATAAAATAATAAGATATATTAATTAACCCAACAATCTTTAATTTCTCTAAAAAAAACCCAACCCTAACCCTAACTCCCTAAATTCCTCCACTATTGCCACCGATTCAATCACCACCGGCCACCCTTGTCTTCATCGGACCCTCTCTACCAAAAGCTCCATCATCTCGTCGTAAAAAAATCGACGAATGAATTGCTGATTTTCACTGTCGATGAACACCCAACAATAAAGAAAAAAGAGGTCGATTGGGTTCCGATCAACAACTAGAGGGTGAGGAACGTCGAACGGTGAGGTACTCAGCACTTGGGCGGTGAACGGTGAACCACTAACGTGTGGGGGATGCCGGCCGGTGAGGGAGATGTGATTTGAGGGTTTGATTGAAAAAAAATTAAAATTTAGGGTTTTTTAAAGAAATTCAGATTTCTAAAGAAATTCAAAAATTAAAAAATTAAAACAAAACATGCCGCGTTTTATATTTTGATTGGATGACAAAAATTTTTTAATGGTCGTTGACGGAGAAACCTTAAATGGATCACGGAATGAAACGCTAGGCACCTATTTGGCCAAAAATATAGTTTAAGCACCTATCTGGAAAAAAAGAGAGTATAGTTTGGGCACTTATTTAACGGTTAAGCCTTTGGTTTATTGAAAAAGTTTGAGATACTAAACACAACTAGAGGTCTAAGTAAAAAAATGATGTTCATCTTAAAAGATCCGGGTTCAATCAACTTTTTCTGCACTATATGTGTCTTATCAAAACATTAAGAAAAAAAATATGAACGAATATTGTTTTGTTCGGTTAGGAGAAAATCAACCTAATAGGTTTAATTTTTTTTTTCAGTTCAGTTAATTCATTTAAAATAAAATGAAGGTTTTGAGCCTATTCCCAGACTGATGGAAACTGAAAAAACCATAGCATATAAGAGATCAAACAAAGTATAGTTGCATTTTTCATAATACAAAAAAAAAGTATAGTTACATTTAACTAACTACTTTTATCCCAATACCACTGAAATTCTTTCTGATAAAACAGTAGGAAAAGGAAAGGAAAATGTTCCAAAAGTGATCTCTGTCATAGTTTACAATGCATAATCATCCTGGATTTGAGTCGTTTTTCAGCATCAAGACTCGATAAAAGCATATAAAACAGGATAAAAAAGATGGCACTTACAAAATACAATTTATTAACTAAACCAGTGGAGATTATCTAGCCTCACCAACCCTCAATGTTGAGAATACTTGGCTAGCAGTTACACCAGAATCATCATCAAATAGTGCAGTTGCATCTTCTTCATCAGTGGCTGGGAAGTTATTCGAAGGTAACCGATGAAGAACCGGCATTGAGAGTTCTAGTGAAGCATTAGTGGTACTATCTCCATATGCTCCACTGTTCATTGGAGTTAACTGAAGCTGCAATGCGTACTCTAAATCCCACAACACATCCCGCATACTCGGCCTTTCTGTACCATATGGCCTTAAACACTTTTCGGCTGTCTCGGCGAACTTTTTTAATGAGTTGGGGTTAATTGTATCCACTAGCATTGGATCAATAATGTTCTCAAGTTGGCCATCCCTCCACCAAAGCATTCCCCATTCAGCTAAGTTCACTTCTTCCCTCCTATTTGAGGTGATAACTGCTGGCCTGGCACAGAGTACTTCAAGAAGTACGACTCCAAAAGAGTAGACATCGGATTTATCGGTAAATTGCAGTTTTTGGAAGAATTCGGGATCGAGATAGCCGAATGTTCCTTTGATGTTAGCACTATGTTCAACATCAGGAAGGCCTGATTTCGACAGACCAAAATCAGCAACTTTGGCTGCTAACTGTTCATCAAGTAGGATGTTCGTGGACTTAATATCACGGTGAATGATTCCTCGAGCTGAACCAGTGTGTAGATAATTAATTCCTTTGACTGCGCCAATGCAAATTTCAAGCCTCTGCCTCCAGGATAATTCGGATCGAGCACCGTATGATTTGTCAAGATAGGGAGTTGAGTAATAGAGATTATCTCTAAGAGTACCCCTCTCAATGAACTCATACACCAATATCATTTCCGATCTGTCATCACAATATCCGATTAATGAAACAAGATGACGATGGCTAATTTGGGACAAGACAACAATCTCTGTCTGAAATTCCAAAAGGCCTTGGCCATGTCCTGGTTCACTCCTTTTAACAGCAACTTTATTACCATGAAACAATCCTTCATAGACTTTTCCAAATCCACCTTCTCCAATCAACAAACTGGAATCAAAGTTCTTGGTTGATTGCTCAATTTCATGATAAGACATTCTAAGAGCAAGGTTTAAGTTGGAAGGGGACATGTTGGCTGTTTTTCCAGACATTCTATCGTAAGAACTCTCTCTTCCATACAAAGGCAGAGATAAAGGCCAACTTGAAGATTCTGCAGGCTTTGCTTTCCTGCATTTCAGAACCACAAGCAATGCCATTATCAAAATAATAACAAATGCAGCCCCAACAACTGAACCAACAATAGCAAAGAGATTACTCCTTTCACTTTTAGGCTTCTCTGGAGGCAAAACTATATCCGATTTCTTCATAAACTCCATTATTTCGATTCCATTCAAGAAGGCATTTTGATCCAGAGAATCAGACCGAGGGCCTATGCTTATGTTCATGATTCCAGATGCATCAGAATCAACCACAAAATCGAAGTAAAACGGAGTTGCCAACTGAACCGTTTGTTCATACGGACTAATCCTCTCGACAAATTTGTTGTAGAAAGAGAGATTAAATACAATAGAATTAAAAGAATTTGCAATTATGTCACAAAAATGCAAGCGAACAAAGTGTCTAGAACTCTTACTCACATTGAAACTCCAAGTTATATTGGACAAATTCAATTGCCTGTTCTCTTCTTTATTCAATTCCTTTGCAGTCCTATAAACAAGACTTGGGGCAATATATTCAGTGGCATTTCCATACTGGTATTTTGGTTCATCACCAAAAACTGAACTGTTCCTAGCAGCTGTTGGATTAAATAAGAAACTATCATCTGGTATCCAGTTCCTCCACAGTGTATCAGTCTCCGGTTTGAGGATAGTCCCTCCAACATTGATCCTGTAAAGGGTATGTAGCACCTGAGATTGCAAATTGTCGAAAGAATTTCGACGTCCGGCTGCCGGAGTAATGAGCGGAGCGTTATCGTTTATGAATTTTTCAGGGGTAAGAAAGAGTTCAATGGCGTTTATAAAAGCCAGATTTGATCCTTGAGTAGGCACAAAGTGGATTCTAAATCTTCCTGCTCTAACATTGACCAAAAATTCCTTGATGACAGGCAAACCAGGATTGTTTTTGACTCTGAAATTTGATAATAGACTAAACTCTGAAGCTATAACACTGAATATAGCGCTGGCTAGATTATTAGAAGATGAAGAAACAAAGAAATGGAGACGTACGAAGTAGGTGCCGTTTTCTTTGAGCATAAACTCGTAAAACGAACGCTGTCGATACGTTCTTGCGGACTGGTAGAGTAGAGATACGCCGGCCGAGGAACTTGTATCTTGGACAGTGCTGCCTTGTCCTACGGAGAAGGAAACGTCGGAGCGTCGGTCGCCGACAAAGTTCCGACCGCCGCTGCCGTTGAAGTTGGAATTTGACCCACAGTTGATGAAGTACTCAGCAGGACGCGTGTAAGCTGATGAGGAAGGTAGAAGAGAGAAGAGATGGAGGCCAAGAAGAAAGAAGAATTGTAGGGATATAATAAGTTTTTCCATGGGAGAGAAATGAGATGTTTGTATTGTAGTTCAAATTTTTTTCAAAGGAAGTTATGTTATGAACACTTTAAAACAGAGTAAAGGTGGTGAGAATCAGATTAATTAAATTAAAATAAGATAACCGATAACGAATTGGTGCAGTGGGACGAAACATTAAATCACTTAAGTAATGTTAGGGTGTGAATCATGTCGTTTGTAAATGAAATAAATCAGATGATTAACTAAAATAAGGTAACCGATAATGAATTGCTCTAGTGGGATAATTAATTAATTAAGTATTCGATCGAGTCAAATAATTTTTTTTGAGTTTGTCAAGTTTTTTATGCCTATTTTATAACTCAAACTTTATTTGAAATATTTTCGAGTCGGGTTTATTAAATTCTAGTTGAGTAAAATAGTTTGAGTTTCTGTTCAAATTTAAATGTATATATTTATAATGTAATGGTAGTAATTTGTTACAATTTAAACAGTTTTCTATAATCATATACGATATACATGTATATTTCTTTATATTTGTCATATGTGATATACATATATCATGCAGAAGTTGTGGTACTTGAGTCGAACTTTGAAACTAATCTACTAATTACTAAAAAATTTGAGCTATTTGAATCCTCATTTTATAAATCAAATTTTATTTGAAAAATTTTCGAGTTGAGCTTATGAAATTATGAGTCGAGTAAAAAAATAATTTTTTCGAGTCGTGTCGAGTTTTGCTCATTCCTATTTAAAATACTTAATCTAAATTAGTCTAACAATAAATTGAATATCAGTAATTAAAAAAATTAAAATAAGATAAAGTGACTTTAAAAAATGTCAAAGATAAGGTGGCGGTGGTGATTGATCATGTATTTTAAGTTAGAAAATAGTGGAATGTGAAACACATGATTGACGTTGCATTTCCATATAAATTAATGTAACCCCTTCAAAATTAAACATAACAAGATTAGGCGATTAGCCTGTCCACGTGTGAGGCATTAAGTTTTAACAGTAGATTAACACTTTCTTTAATTTTATTTTTTACTTTTAAGAAGTGATTTTTCAAAAGATTTAAATTTCGTATTTTCCATTATTATTATTATTATTATTATTATTATTATTATTATTATTATTAACAGCAGCAGCAGTGTTGCAATTTCCTTGATGCAGACTTCCAAAAGAATTGAGAGACTGTCAAAAGCATATGAATTATTGGCGTGGACAGTCCAAAAATTAGGATGACCCTTTTTCTTATCACTTTAATAAAGAAGCAAGTTTAAAGCCAAATCCAAAAGGACCGAAGTGATTGTGTTCAGAGACAATAATCTGCTGCATCCCAACAAGTAACAGTGTTAAAAAATACTCGATTCCAGATATTTTGATTCATCCAAAAGTGATCTTTGTTGTAGTTTACAATGCATAACCATCCTGGATTTGAGTCGTTTGCAGCATCAAAGTCAATAAAAGCATATGCAACAGAAAAAAAATAGTACTTACTGTAGCGATGTTATTTTTCACTAAAAAACGATGTTTTCGAAATATTTGTGATTTTTTAAGTATTAAAATATTTATTCCGTAGGGTTAAAAAAAACTGCATTCTATTTAAAAATTGGAGTCGCCACCGGCCGCTTAGGTAGGCTGGACACCATAAAAAACCAGAGATTTGAAAACTATTGGGTTCGAGAGCCGGTTACGGATGGGGAAGGATTAGCACCCCCACACCGCCCAAAATTGGTACTTTAATAATTACCGCTTTTTAATATTAGACTTTCCGGATTAAAATGACGATTATTTTAAAATTCGGCTATAATTGCGAATAAATTTTAAAGGCCCCGTTATCCAAGAGTAAACGCCCAACCACTATCACTACGCCTGATACTGGCCCCGTTTACACTCGGATAAAAGGGCACCGCATTGACAATTTATATATCATTATGCAACCTTAGTGAGCAAAATATAAAACATGGCAAATAATTTAAATACAATACAAATAAATATTAACATAATAGAATACTAATCTAACATAAATAAAATACGTAACTAAAACGTACATACATACATACATATTAATCTTAATAGCAAATAAAAACATATTTAACATATCACAATAACAAGGCATGAATAGATACATGTGTGAACAAAATTTCAAGAAAACATACATATTAGAAATAAACACATTTCAACATATGTAGAACAAAATATTATACGTGAAAAAAGAAAATATACTAACACGTAACCCTAAAGCCAATAGAACAAACAATACATGTTAAAATACAAAACATGTTGTGTACGAGCCAACTAGAATATCAACATAATATGCGTGATACGAATAACCGAACCAATACATAAAGATACATAATCATCATGAACTTAACACGCATATACATGTAAACATGAAAATACAAGGCATATACGAGGGATATATAATAAGGCAAAAGGCTACATCAACATACACGATTATAATAAACGAACATGAATATTTACATGGAAACAAGACTAAAATGAAAAGAAATAAACATCAGTAGCAAAAATTAAAGGACAATAATATGCAATTTAGGGACGAAAATGCAAGCAGGATCAAACTTGAAAGGACTGAAACTGTAATTGGACCAAGGGGCAAACCCGAAGTGAAAAATCCAAAAACGCGGGATGGTTAAAGGGGTAATTTTACCATTTAAAAACTGATTCGATGTAATTTAGTGACTGGATTGCGAGATTTTGAAATAAAAGGGGGATTAAAGTTGTAAATATCCCCTGCGGCGAGACAAAAACGAAAATATTGAAAACGCGAGAGGATCTATTACGGAATTTCACCATTTCACAAAATAAAAACACCTATAAAACCCTTTTTTTGGCCTAGACTCGAATTTTTCCCCATTTTCATTCAATTTCAGTTTTTATAACAAACCAAACCTCTCATTCTCTCTCGACCATCCTCCCTGCCCCTGTGGTAAACCTAGAAACTGGCGACTTTTCGCCGTTCCTTCCGCCGTCGGCCGCCGCTAACCGGCGCCGGCGAACTAAAAGAAACACCCAAAACTAACCTTTTCCTAAACCGAACCCGTATATGCCCTTAGATCTACGCTAAGACTCACCCTTTGGCCTAGATCTGAGTAAATACAAAACGAGAAAAAAACATTTCGTTTACGTTTGACCGAAGCGAAACCAGAAGGGATTTCCCTCTCCCTTCAGTTCACCATGTTCGGCTTCGGAAAGCCGAAGAGGCTTGTCACTGGTGAGGGGAGATCCACAGACGACGAAGGTAATAACTCTAAACCCCCTTTTTTTGTTATCACTACGTATCTTTTCCTTTATGCATGCAAAGAAGTAAGAAAAGAGAAGAGTATTACCACTGAAAACTTGTTGTTTTTTGTATTTTTTCTTTCCGATTACAACTTGACTTACAATTACTTGTTTCATACATATATCCCTGTCTCTTTGGTTTGGTAACAAGTAATATAATTTATTTTTCAGATCTGAACTGATACTGACATAATCTTTTTTTTTTGTGTTCTGATATGTCTGAACGCGGTGGTTGGAGACCGGCATGGTGGAAGCATGGTGGTGGTGTGGGGGAGTTATCTTCGGCCAGAGGCGTTCTCGGCCGCTGGATCAGATCTGATCTAACGGTCGGGCTGGCTTGAAGGATGAACGACCCAGATGAAACCTCGATCGGTGAAACGGCTCCAGATCGTGACACGTGGGGCTCAGCAGTCGAAGGGTTATAGCGCGTGGGACTCACGCACGCGTGGGATATCGAAGAGTCCGTGCGTGGACCGTACGCTCGTGGACCGCACGCGTGGCACTCGAACCGTCCAGACGTGTAGTTCACGCGGCTGGCTAGATATTTTACCCTTCATTGATCGTGGCCGTTGGATCAGATCTTGATCCAACGGCCCATAGTTATCTGCACAAAAACAATTAGGGTTAAATGGTCTTGGGCTTGGGCCAACCAGACCTTGTATTATTATTTTGTTGTAATAATATGGACATTTTAATTTAAGTGGGCTTCCTATTATTTTTCCAGTTTTGTCCATACATATTAATATATTAATATAATAGTAAATACAGATACATACGTACTTACGTATACATACATACAATTGTGATGACATACGTTCATACGTACGTATACTTAATAATAATATATGCAACACTTATAGACCTACTCATATACTAGCATCTATTTGTACGATACTCCTAACATAAATATAACCATATCATACGTATATTAATAGGTACATAATACACCATATCAATATATGCATACCCTCACACTTATATCATTATATAATACATTAACATATACACGCGCACAGCTATATGTAATCATGTACTAATATGTTAATATAATACTTAGAGGTTAGATAAAAATGAGTGATTATAGTTGCCCCTCTTTGCTTGTTCTCATGGAATGAGAACAAAGCAAAGATTCATAAGCACTCATTTTTATCTGACTTCCCTATTTGTAGCTTCGAAACGCTGCGTGCTTCTTCGGAACTCTCCGCTTTTCCTTAGCTGAATCTTTAGGCTCGTAAGTTCTTCCTATATAGAGCTTCGTCACCTTCCGATCTTGGAGTTATAGGATCTTTCTTCATAGAACCCTTTTATTCTGAAGCCTCGAGTTATGAGTCCCTCCTATATAGAACTTTTTATTCTGAGACGGTAAAGCTTGGAGTCCTTCCTATATAGGACTCTTCACCTTCAACGCTGGTTTCTCCTATATAAAACCTTTTGCGTCGCTGATGGATTCTTCCGACTGGGAGTTCCTCCTGTATAGAACCGCTAGTCTTCAAACCCTGGAGCTGTCAGTCCTTCCTATATAGAACTTTTAGCTTCTGAAATCTCAGAGCTACAGGTTCTTCCTATATAGAACCTTTTCACTGAGATAAAGAAAGCTCAGAGCCCTTCCTATATAGGACTCTTCGCTTTCAACACAACAAGTTTTCCCTATATAAAACCTTGTGTATCATGGGTGAATTCCTTCGACTGGGAGTTCTTCCTATATAGAACTGCTAGTCTTCACCCTGGAGCTGCAAGTCCTTCCTATATAGAACTTTTAGCTTCTGAAATCTCGGAGCTACAGGTTCTTCCTATATAGAACCTTTCACTCTGAGACAGTAAAGCTCGGAGCCCTTCCTATATAGGACTCTTCGCTTTCAACACAACAGGTTTTCCCTATATAAAACCTTGTGTATCATGGGTGAATTCCTTCGACTGGGAGTTCTTCCTATATAGAACTGCTAGTCTTCACCCTGGAGCTGTAAGTCCTTCCTATACAAAACTTTCAGCTTCTGAAATCTTGGAGCTACGGATTTTCCTATAAAGAATCTTTCACTCTAAGACAGTGGAGCTCTGAGCCCTTCCTATATAAGACTCTTAGCTTTCAACACAACAGGTTTTCCCTATATAAAACTTTGTGTTTCGTGGGTGAATTCCTTCGGCTGGGAGTTCTTCCTATATAGAACTGCTCTCTGCGGACGCTTGGAAACATAGGTCTTTTGTATGTAGAACCATTGTCTTCACATTTGGGATTCACACCACGATGGCTACCGATGTCTCTTTGAATCCATAGATACCTGTCTAAGATAAAACAAAATGCTATGACAAATGAATTGACATGCTCTTAATCCTAGTGATGTCTGACTATTCATGATGCATGAATGTCAATATCTTGGTGGGCTTGCTTTGGTCCTTATTCGATCTCGTTGTTCACTTTCTCCTTTTTCACGGGCGTCGATACCCCACTTCATTGTCGGGTTCAACCATTCCAACCTTTCTTTTTCTCCATTTACGACTTGGGATTCTAAAGTGCCCTTTCGGTTTTCGCTTTAGAGAGTTTTTTTGGGTGCCCTTATGGGTTTTCACCCGAGAGATCTCTCTTGTTATCTCGCATGCTTTCCTTGAATAAGCAGGACGTACGCCATTGGTCATCATATCCGGTTGTTTGAAGCTTTACGCCTTCCCTATCAACAGCCGTTATGTAGGGAGCTAGAGGGCGAAGTTAACATTATTTTCTTTAATCACCTGTATTTTTAAGGTTAGATCACAGTAATGCTCAGAAATCTCTTGTTTTACCATAAGCCTATGCTAGTTTATTTGCCTAAAATTAATAAGAAGGCAAGGAATAGATGCTCAAAAACACGATTTTATTACGATTAAGGGCTTGGGATATCTTAAAAGTGGTATGACACACATGAGAAAGAAGAAAAATTAAGGATAAAATACAAGATCCCTCATTATCTTCGGTATGAATGATACATGATCCTGTCAACCGGCTTAAAATTTTTTTGCCTGAAGCTCCCTCTTCACGGTGTTCATGGGGATACCCTTCTCTTCGGATATCCAACTTTTTAATTTACCCGAGCCGCCCTTTATGAGTTTTCAACTCTGGTCCTCCCTCTGCTTCAAGACGCCCTATTTCGGGTTTTCGCCCTGAGCTCTCCATTTTTTTTTCATTTTTTTCAAAGATAGTATTTCTTAACAGCATTAGAATTTACATGGTTTTTTAGTTCGTCTCCATCCATTTCTGTTAGGATTAGGGCTCCTCTTGAGAAGGCCTTTTTTACCACGTACGGCCCTTCCCAGTTGGGCATCCACTTTCCTCGAGAATCTTTCTGAATCAGGAGGATTTTCTTGAGCACCAGATCCCCTTCTTTGAATTCTCTTGGGCGCACCTTTTTGTTGTATGCCTGCATCATCCGCTTTTGGTACATCTGACCATGACAAATGGCCTTTAGTTTCTTTTCATCAATGAGATTTAGCTGGTCGAGTCTGGCCTGCACCCATTCGGCTTCTTCCAATTTTACTTCATTTAAGACCCGGAGAGACGGGATCTCTACCTCGATGGGAAGTACTGCTTCGGTACCATACACCAAGGAGTAGGGTATTGCCCCCGTTGACGTGCGAATGGACGTCCTATAGGCGAAAATGGCAAACGGCAACTTCTCATGCCAATCCCTGTAGGTATCCGTCGTCTTTGCTATGATCTTCTTTATGTTCTTGTTTGCTGCTTCCACTGCTCCATTCATTTTAGGACGATAGACTGTGGAATTATGGTGTGTTATCTTAAATTGAGTGCACATGTCCGTCATCATTTTGTTATTCAGATTAGAAGCGTTATCGGTGATGACCATTTCTGGCAATCCACATCGACAAATAATCTCATTCTTTAAGAACTTACATACTGTAGTCCTTGTGATGTTGGCGTAAGACACTGCCTCTACCCATTTAGTGAAATAGTTTATGGCGACCAAAATGAAATGGTGTCCATTGGAAGCTTTCGGATGAATCTGGCCGATGACGTCCATGCCCCACGCTGCAAAAGGCCACGGAGAATTCATGGTGTGTAAAGGCGATGGGGGTGCGTGAATCTTGTCAGCGTAAATTTGGCATTTGTGGTATTTTCTGGCGTAATCGATGCAATCTCCCTCCATGGTCAACCAGAAATAACCATATCTCATAATTTTTCGGGCTATAGACAGCCCGTTAGCGTGCGTTCCACAGAGCCCGTCATGTACTTCGGCTAAAATCTCCTTCGCCTCCCGGGCATCCACACATCTCAGCAATGTTTGATCATGACTTCTCCTATATAGGATCTCCCCATCTAGGACATATATTGTTGCCATTTTTCTGAGTGTCTTTCTGTCATTGTTATTTGCCTCTTCTGGATACTTTCGAAGCTTGACATATTGCAAGATGTCATAGTACCATGGGTTTCCATCAATCTCTTCATGTACATTACAACAATGAGCAGGCCTTTCAAACGTCCGTATCTCAATGGGCTTCATTTTTGCCCCGGTGTTTGTTTTAAACATGGATGCCAAGGTTGCCAAGGCGTCTGCCATCTGATTTTCTTCTCGGGGCAGGTAATTGAAGCTGACCTTTTCGAACTCTTTGGTGAGCTCTTGAATCGATTCATAATATTTGACCAACTTCGGGTCTCTGGTTTCCCATTCCCATTGCAATTGGTAAATTACTAAGGATGAATCTCCGAATACTCGAAGTTCCTTAACCTTTCTTTCAATAGCTGAATTTAGTCCCATAACGCAAGCTTTGTATTCAGCTATATTGTTGGTACAGAAGAATTCTAATCTACTGGTGAAGGGATAATAGACATCCTCAGGAGAAATTAGCACGGCTCCTATCCCATGTCCGAGAGCATTAAAGACTCCATCGAAGTAAAGCTTCCACGATTTATCATCTGAAACCTCTTCCTCGGTTGTAATGCACATCAAGTCCTCGTCTGGGAAATTAAAGTTCAATGCCTCATAGTCGTCCGAAGCGGGACTAGCTAGGAAATCTGCTACGACACTCCCCTTTACGGCTTTCTGGTTAACGTATACAATATCGAATTCGGATAAGAGCATCTTCCATCGGGCCATCCTTCCTGTTAGTGCTGGTGCTTCCATTAAGAACTTCAATGGGTCTAGCTTGGATATCAACCAAGTAGTATGGTACAGCATATACTGTCTAAGCCGCTTGGTAGCCCAAACTAGAGTACAACACAACTTCTGCACTGGCGGGTACCGCGTTTCGCAATCATTGAATTTCCTGCTTAGGTAATAGATGGCTTGCTCCCTTTTTCTTGACTCATCGTGTTTCCCCAATACGCATCCCATTGAATTCTCAAAAACTGTCAGGTAGAGAATTAATGGTCGATCTGGTACTGGTGCGACTAAAATTGGAGCATTTGTCAGGTACTTTTTGATCTTTTCTAGGGCTCTTTGACATTCCTCATCCCACACACCAGGATTATTCTTTCTAAGAAGTCTGAAGACCGGGTCACATCGGTCGGTTAATTGGGAAATGAAACGAGAGATATAATTCAACCTCCCCAGGAAACTGCGAACTTCTTTCTGAGTATGGGGTGGTGAGAGATCCTGGATGGCTTTCACTTTATCTGGATCGATCTCAATCCCTCTTCTGCTTACCACGAACCCTAGAAGTTTTCCAGAAATAACGGCGAAAGTACACTTGGCAGGATTGAGTCTCAGCTGGTACTTCCGTAGTCTTTGGAATAGTTTTCTCAAGTTCTGTAGGTGCTCTTCCTCTGTTCGGGATTTGGCAATCATGTCGTCCACATATACTTCTATTTCTTTATGCATCATGTCATGGAAAAGAGTCACCATTGTTCTTTGGTATGTTTCCCCTGCGTTCTTTAGCCCAAACGGCATCACCCGATAACAAAAGGTGCCCCACATGGTTATGAACGTAGTTTTCTCCATGTCGTTAGAGTCCATCTTTATCTGATTGTACCCTGAGAAGCCGTCCATAAATGAAAACCATGAGTGTCCTACAGTGTTGTCAACTAGCGTGTCAATATGTGGTAAAAGGAAGTTGTCTTTAGGGCTGGCTCGGTTTAGATCCCTATAATCTACACACATACAAACTTTCCCGTCCTTCTTTGGTACCGGTACAATGTTTGCAACCCATTCGGGGTATTTGGCTACCTCCAAGAACCCAAAGATCAAACTATTTTTTTTACTTCCTCGGATCTTTAACAACATATCGGGTCTCATTCTCCAAGTTTTTTGCTGTATTGGTTTGCACTCCGATTTTGTTGGCAATTTGTGCACCACTATGTCGGTATTCAACCCTGGCATATCTTGATAAGTCCAGTAAAAACATCCTTAAATTCTCAAGTAGGGTTATCGATGCGTGCTTGGTTTTTGAGGAAATCGTCGTTCCTACTTTTATTTTTTTTTCTCTTCTTGGTCCCCAAGTTTACAACTTATGTTTCTTCTTGGTGGGGCATGATCCGCCTTCTTCGTTGGCCACCATTCTCTTTAACTCTTCGGGACCTCACCTTCTATCTCATCATATTCTTCCTCATTTCCTCTCGAGACCTCGGGGCATTGAAATTCACCCGAGATTGGATCCGGTATCATTCATATCGTCAATCATGAGCGACCTGCATTAAATGAGAATGAATTGTATTGGGAAGGAGACGGTTTTATATGAAGGGAATGAACATGAAGAATGCATGAATGAAATAAATGAAACTTTGGTCATTCAGGAAAGTGGGGATATTTTCATTTCAATCAAAAAGTTAACATAGGTGCCCTATACAAGAGATCCCCATTGTTTACGGGCAAAACAAAAGGTTGATTCAGAGCATTACTCTAATCTATTCCTAAAAACCACAGGTAGATCAATGCAGCTCCAGTTATCGAGTGTTTCCCCGGGACGGCAGGGGTGGATGTTGGTCAACATTTTGCTGCCTCGGTCTTTTCCAGCTATCATGTTAATGTACATCCCTTCAAATGATTCATTGAATGTCTCATCCTGGTTGAGTACGTCATTTTCCTTCATTGCCTCTTCAACCTCTTAACCTGGCTGGTAGAATCCTCCGGAGGCAAAAGTGGTTTTTAAACTAGGAAAGGACATTGGTCTCCACGGAATGTCTTCTCCTTTAAATCTGGCTTTTCTTTGCTCTTCCTTTCTCTTGTATTCCTCTTTTCTCTGTTGGACACTTCGTTGGTAACCCAGCCCAAAACGATCCTTCTTGGTTATCATATTCTTGGCTCTTAGGTTTCCTTGTAATTTCTTCCCCAGCCCCTTTCCTACTTTGGCTCCTCGGCCTAAAGTTTTTGCGACGGTCATCTTGGTACAATTAGATAACCTGGGGTAGGGGATCCGACTTCCCTCCGAAACAAACATGGCATTCACTAGTTCTAATGCTCGGAACGAGCATTCTGCAGCATCTTCATCATTTTGAATATAGGGGGCGTCTGATGTCACGGAAGCAACAATTTCCTGCTCAGCCTCTACTGTGACCAATTTACCTTCGACTACAAATTTTAATTTCTGATGCAATGATGAGGGGACAACTCCTGCGGAGTGGATCCATGGTCTTCCCAATAAGCAGCTGTAAGATGGTTTTATGTCCATCACCACAAAATCGATCACATATTCAGTCGGTCCGATCAATAGGAGCACCTCAATTTTCCCCATTGTTCCTCCTTGCATACCCTCAAAGGCTCTTACCGAATTGTGGCAGGGCTTTAGGTGAGAACCATCTATTGGTAGTTTTTGCAGGGTCACCATAGGCAAGATGTTCAATGCTGACCCGTTGTCAATCAATACGCCAGGTACTACATACCCTTTGCAGTGGGTTGTGATGTTAAGGGCTTTGGTGGACCCCATTCCTCCCTTAGGGATCTCATCATCACTGAATGTTATATGATTATAGGCAGTGACATGCCCCACTATCCTGTCCATATTTGTCACAAAAATATCATGGGGCACAAAAGTTTGATTTAGTACTTTTAATAGCGTCTCCTGGTGTCTTTCTGAACTCAAGAGTAATTCCGGTACTGTGATCCTGGCCGGTTGCTTTCGTAGTTGTTCCACTACGTTGTACTCGCTATGTCTCAAAAACTTCATAAATTCTTTGGCTTGGGCCTCAGTTACCGGCTCATTCATCTTTGGGGGAGGTTCTTCTCCAAATATCTGCGTGGGGCTAACTGTTGTATTCTTCCCCTTATCTGTTTCAGCTGCTTTCAAAGCCTCAGAGGAATAACATCTGCCGCTCCTTGTGAAATGGCCTGCCTCACCAACGTTTACATCACTCTGGCTTTGTTGGTCTTTTAGCGTAGGCTCTTTTATCTGACCATGTTCTAGTTTTTCTGGCGTGGTCACATTTATAGCATAATTCCAGGGGGTTTGCCGCATATCCTTGAATGGGAATGGGGATGGTGCTGAAATGATGATCCTAGGACTTATCTTGTTGGTTTCTCCTTGGGAGGCACCTGCATTCCATAGCCTGGGAGAGATGATAAAAGGTCTATCTTTCCCGTATTTAGATTTGGGGCTATCCGTCATATGTACGTCCGACCCCTTCTTCCCCATGGGCTCATCGAAGAATTCTATTTGCTTTTCATTCATCAATTGTTGTACCAATCTCTTGAACTCATCGCACTCTTGGATGTCATGTCCTTCATTCTGGTGGAATTCGCAATACACTCCACATCCCTTCTGCCTTATTATCATGCCTTTGTCGATCACACGGGCCATGCATAACAGTTGAAATACCCACCTTAAAGGAGATTTGATTTCTGATACATCATCCTTAATCTTCCTGGAAAAGTATTCTTCAATAACATTTACTCATTTGCTCCCATGCTTAGGTAGCGGGTTAGTAGCTACACTTGGTTCTTCAAACTTCAATATCCAGAATCGATTAAATTTTGCACAAGTTTTTTGAAGGCAAGGCAGTTCTTAGTGGGATGTCCAGGGGCACCGCCGTGATAGTCGCAATGCGCGTTCGGATTATACCAAGAAGGGAAGGGCGGATTGACAGGAATAAGGATGTATGGACGGACCAGGTCTACTTCATACAACTGGGAATAAAATTCCGAGTACGAAATAGGTAGGGGAGTGAAAGTTCTCCTCTCTTTATCTTTTCTGAAGATTCTCTCCTCTCTTTGGTTCGAGTTTTGTGTTTTTCCCACAGGTGCTTGTGGCTGTGAGACTGTGAAGTTCTTCGGGGTAGTATAAGTGCTGGTGGCGTTTACTTCATTCCTCTTGCTATATTTCCGAGACCCTTCCCCGCTATCAATTCTACCACTCTTAATTGCCAATTCAAGGGACTCCCCAGTCCTGATTAAGTCAGCAAAACACTGCGTTGTGTTATTAATGAAGCGATCAAAGAGTGCCTCTTTCAGAGTATTAACAAATAACGACGTAATTTTATATTCCGGGAGGGGTGGCTGAATTCGGGAGGCCACTTCCCGCCACCTTTGAGCGTATTGCCGCAGGCTTTCGTTGGACTTCTGCCCCATATTTTCCAACATAATTCTACTGGGGGTCATATCTGTTACATGCTTATATTGCTCAATGAATGCTCTCGACAGATCTTTCCATGTCTTAACATTTGCCTTGCTCAACTGGGTGTACCACCGTAATGCCGCTCCAGTTAGGCTGTCCTGGAAACAGTGTATCAGTAGCTTTTCGTCCTTAAGGTAGGCCGCCATCTTTCGACAGTACATTGTTATGTGCACGGAATGACAAGCGGTTCCATCATATTTGTCGAACTCTAGTGTTTTAAATTTTGGTGGTAGGACAAGATCGGACACTAGACTTAAGTCGCTAGCGTCATTTCCTGACTCTTCCATAGATTGTAACGTTTTAAATTTTTCCTCCATGAGGTGAAACCTCTCGTCCCACTTTTTCTCTACCTCGGTCCTGATTCTTTCAACCATGTTCAGGTCCGACACCTCCTCTTCATAGGGTGCTCCAGTGTCGAGGGGTTGAGTTTTAGGTGCCCCTATCTGAAGACTAGCTGACATTCCAGCAGGGTCGATATACATATTTCTGGCCGAATTCGGTGCAGCTGGTTGAACCTTGTAGTGAGCTGGGGTATCCTCTGGCTCTTGAACGGTTTCTCCTTCCACTCTTTTTCCAAGGCTTTTAGCCAACAGTACGGTTATGTCGGATACTATTGATGCTTGTGACTGAGCAATCTGGTCACAGAGGCTTCTTTGGGCCTCTTCAAGCCTTGTCTCGAGCTCTTTTTGCCCTTTTCTAAACTGATTATCATGTCTTCCATGAGCTTGCTTTGTAATCGGGTAAGGTATGGATGATGAATGATTGCGGCTTAACTACACACAACGCCACAATATTCATAATGTTAATATGGTTGCAAGAAAATAAATGCATGTATAATGATGCGAATGTCATGATGCAATGCAAGAATGTATGCAGATAAGGTACTGATTCCGCTGGTAATCACCCTATTGAACTACTTCCACGGAAATTAAAGGGTCTAGATTACAACAGAGTTCGTATTACAAAATAAAGATTCCTAATACAAAAGATCGAATTACAACACAGAGTCCCATAGATAAGCTCTAGCTCTATCTCCTAATCTTCCAATTGCTTGGAGCAACTTGCTGAACCTGGGAGCTTCTTCCATTTCTAGGACTATGAAAGGTCGGAGTGTTTCAGCCTCGATGGCCAAATCATTCACATGCCTGGCGACTCGCTGTATGTCCACCATCAAGTTTGCGTAATATTGGTCCCTATCCTGTACCATCCGGGCAGCGTTACGCAGTCTCTTTTGCCAATAGGTGTCCCCTCCGGCTGCAGCCTCCTCGAACACACTAATTCTTTCCTTGTAATCCTCAACAGTTGCTTCGAAAGACTTAATTCGTGCCCGTAATATGCTTACTTTGCGCTCTCTTTCTTTTAGCTCAGTGAAGCCATTTCTCTGGCAGTACATTCAAAGGGAGTGTTCAACTTCTGCCACCTTTCCTTTTAATTCGCCATTCTGACTTTGGCTTTGCTCCAGACTTTGAATGGTGTTATCGTACAATTTTTGCATCTCTAACAGTCTATTCCGGCTACTCATGGACTTTCTTTTCCATACGGCGACATTTTTCTTCTCATGATTGACTGCTTGTTTTCCCTTGCTGATTTCTTGCCTGAGTCTTTCCTTTTCTTGGTCAATGACCTTCTTGGAGGACCGTTTTTCTTCTTCCATAGCCAACCGGCAGCTTTCTATCTCTTTCTCGATCGCTCTCTTGTTGATTTCTTGTTCTTCTTCCACCAAACGGATGCCATTCATTCTTTCTCTCTCCACAGCTATGAATTGACTCCGGCCGGCCTTCTGTATTTTTGCTTGTAGTAGAAGGGCATCTTTTTGATAAAGAGCATTCTTGTCGCTCAAATCTGCATTTAATTTCTTCAACTGCCTAATGATCTCGTCCCGTTCATCAACCTCTAAGCTTGCCTTATAGAGCTCGCTCGCATGTTGAGTCTGTTGGATGTCCATTTTCTTTTTAATTTCTTCGAGTTCATTCCTTAAGATTTCAGCTTCAGACGGTATCACCCTTGTAAGCTCTTCTAGTGACACTGCTGGTCCTTGATCAGATTCGGGAATCATATCGTTTACCCTCAAACGTCTCCAAAGATCGTAGTCTGGGGTGGTCATGTACTCGGTGTCTCCTTCCACCCTAATCCGGTAACAATGGTCCCAAGCCCTCATGATAGTCTGAACTTTCTCTTTGAACTCCCATTTGAAAAGAAATTCAGTTTGGCTTAACCCGGCGGTGTTGGGAATGAACTGTCGCGATCCGAATTGTCGGGACACCAGAAGTGGGGCACAAGCAATCCCTCCATGTAGTCCCAACATCATCAGCCAATTGAAATCACCACAACTATATAAAAAGTAATTAACTCTACCGAGCCACGGGACCCTCCATACTATGTCCTCGCCTTGGATATTCCTGAAGAAACCGGCCCATTTTCTTGTTTTCAAGTCCTCTCGCCACTCTTTTGTTAAGTATTCCCGTAAAGGCGAAAAATCTCGTAAGAATATTCCGTAGTAACCCTCGTCGGTGTCTTCCACATGTGGCTCAATCCATACCATAATGATTGTGCGCATCCTCTAAAAACGCCTTCTTTCGTGTCTTCCGGTGGCATTTAGAGAAGTAAAGGTCTCGCCAAAAAATAGCTGGTTCGGGTTTGCTCGCCGTTTTATCCGCTCAAACAAATCTAGAATGGCCACATCAATGTTTCCCAGAATTCTTGGGAAGATCACCAATCCATATATTCCCAAGGCAAGCATGTCTAACTTTTTCTCCTCATTCGGATGTGCAGGTAGGATGTCTCGAATGTTTTCCCATGCAAATACTGTACTATCTCCTCGAAGTCGGATCAAGCCATTGACCCAATCGTCACTCATTCCGGTAAAGGTTTTGAGCTTGGAAGTGTAATTCTGATTCCTCGGAGGTTTTGCGTAGATCCAATCTTCATGAACATTTTTATGATTAAGAAGAGCGGTGTATTCTTCTACTGTGGGCATCATGTCCTGTCCATTGAAGGTGAAGCAGCAAAAGGCAGGATTCCAGAACTGAAAAATGGCTCGGAGTAGGGGCTGGTTGACCCGGATGTACATCAACTGTGCAATGTCACCATAACTATCACAGAATCTATCTTGTAATCTCTGGTCCCATTCTTCCCAGATACTTTGAAGATCCCCTAAGTTGTTTTGTTGAAGACTCACATAGGTGTACCCCGGCTATTACGCGTTCACTTGGTAAACTGTCCCCTTGGGCCTTCTGGTTGACTTCTGACCAATGTCTAACAGATAAGTTGAGTTCCTCTTTTCTAAGACACATTTTTTCCATGGTGAAAGACTTTCTGATCGGGTAAAACACTTGATCCAGTACCTTTATTTAATGCGAATGTAATAATGCATGAAAAAATAGCCAAAAAGGAAACAAGTCAGTACCAGATAGAATTAATAAATACACAAATAAAAGGACAAAATAAGGTAAACAAACAAAAACAAAAAAAACCCTATTTATCCTGCCTAAAACACCTAAGGTTATCCGCATGGCTCTAAAGGGGTGAGTTTCTCTATGTTCTCTACATGCAGTGTTGGTGCTAAGAGGTACCCGAATTGTCCTTGTTGTCCTCTACTAAGAATAGCAAGGCCCCCGATCATCACCCATTATAGGCTCATTTCAACCGGGTTCAATTCAGGGGGACCCATTCGCTTATGCCTGCACGAAGGAACGATATCCTTACGAAAGCATAAGGTACTCGAGCCTCGAAGGTACTTGCTAGGCCTACACGGGAGAACGATATCTCCACGAAAGCATTAGCGTTTTCCCCCACTTAAAAAACGGGTTTATATGCCAAATTTTAAATGCGTTAAAATAAACGCGCAATTACAACCGAATATTAATTTAATAGTCACTTTAATACGAAACTTTTAATATTATTAAAGCGATAATTATTTGAAAAAGCTCGACTCTCTTTTTGTTTTTTTTAAAAACAAAAATGTTCCCCAGCGGAGTCGCCATCTGTAGCGATGTTCTTTTTCGCTAAAAAAGCGATGTTTTCAAAATGTTTGTGATTTTTTAGGTATTAAAATATTTATTCCGTGGGGTTAAAAAAAACTGCATTCTATTTAAAAATTGGAGTCGCCACTGGCCACTTAGGTAGGCCGGACACCATAAAAAACCAGAGATTTGAAAACTATTGGGTTCGGGAGTCGGTTACGGATGGGGAAGGATTAGCACCCCCACACCGCCCAAAATTGGTACTTTAATAATTACCGCTTTATTAATATTAGACTTTCCGGATTAAAGTGACGATTATTTTAAAATTCGGCTATAATTGCGAATAAATTTTAAAGGCCCCGTTATCCGAGAGTAAACGCCCAACCACTATCACTACGCCTGATACTGGCCCCGTTTACACTCGGATAAAAGGGCACCGCATTGACAATTTATATATCATTATGCAACCTTAGTGAGCAAAATATAAAACATGGCAAATAATTTAAATACAATACAAATAAATATTAACATAATAGAATACTAATCTAACATAAATAAAATACGTAACTAAAACGTACATACATACATATTAATCTTAATAGCAAATAAAAACAAATTTAACATATCACAATAACAAGGCATGAATAGATACATGTGTGAACAAAAACACATATTTCAAGAAAACATACATATTAGAAATAAACACATTTCAACATATGTAGAACAAAATATTATACGTGAAAAAAGAAAATATACTAACACGTAACCCTAAAGCCAATAGAACAAACAATACATGCTAAAATACAAAACATGTTGTGTACGAGCCAACTAGAATATCAACATAATATGCGTGATACGAATAACCGAACCAATACATAAAGATACATAATCATCATGAACTTAACACGCATATACATGTAAACATGAAAATACAAGGCATATACGAGGGATATATAATAAGGCAAAAGGCTACATCAACATACACGATTATAATAAACGAACATGAATATTTACATGGAAACATAACTGAAATGAAAAGAAATAACATCAGTAGCAGAAATTAAAGGACAATAATATGCAATTTAGGGACGAAAATGCAAGCAGGACCGAACTTGAAAGGACTGAAACTGTAATTGGACCAAGGGGCATACCCGAAGTGAAAAATCCAAAAACGCGGGATGGTTAAAGGGGTAATTTTACCATTTAAAAACTTATTCGATGTAATTTAGTGACTAGATTGCGAGATTTTGAAATAAGAGGGGTATTAAAGTTGTAAATATCCTCTGCGGCGAGACAAAAACGAAAATATTGAAAACGCGGGAGGATTTATTACGGAATTTCACCATTTCACAAAATAAAAACACCTATAAAACCCCTTTTTTTTTGCCCAGGCTCGAATTTTTCCCCATTTTCATTCAATTTCAGTTTTTATAACAAACCAAACCTCTCATTCTCTCTCGACCATCCTCCATGCCCCTGTGGTAATCCCAGAAACCAGCGACTTTCTGCCATTCCTTCCGCAGCCGGCCGCCGCTAACCGGCGCCGGCGAATTAAATGAAACACCCAAAACCAACCTTTTCCTAAACCGAACCCGTATATGCCCTTAGATCTACGCTAAGACTCACCCTTTGGCCTAGATCTGAGTAAATACAAAACGAGAAAAAAACATTTCGTTTACGTTTGACCGAAGCGAAACCAGAAGGGACCTCCCTCTCCCTTCAGTTCACCATGTTCAGCTTCGGAAAGCCGAAGAGGCTTGTCACTGGTGAGGGGAGATCTACAGACGACGAAGATAATAACTCTAAACCCCCTTTTTTTGTTATTACTACGTATCTTTTCCTTTATGCATGCAAAAAAGTAAGAAAAGATAAGAGTATTACAACTAAAAACTTGTTTTTTGTATTTTTTTTCTTTCCGATTACAACTCGACTTACAATTACTTGTTTCATACATATATCCTTGTCTCTTTGGTTTGGTAACAAGTAATATAATTTATTTTTCAGATCTGAACTGATACTGACATAATCTCTCTTTTTTGTGTTCTGATATGTCTGAACGCGGTGGTTGGAGACCGGCATGGTGGAAGCATGGTGGCGGTGTGGGGGAGTTGTCTTCGGCCAGAGGCGTTCTCGGCCGTTGGATCAGATCTGATCTAACGGTCGGGTTGGCTTGAAGGATGAACGGCCCAGATGAAACCTCGATCGGTGAAACGGCTCCAGATCTTGACACGTGGGGCTCAGCAGTCGAGGGGTTATAGTGCGTGGGACTCACGCACGCGTGGGATATCGAAGAGTCCGCGAGTGGACCGCACGCGCGCGTGGAACTCGAACCGTCCAGACGTGTAGTTCACGCGGCTGGCTAGATATTTTACCCTTCCTTGATCGTGGTCGTTGGATCAGATCTTGATCCAACGACCCATAGTTATCTGCACAAAAACAATTAGGGTTAAATGGTCTTGGGCTTGGGCCAACCGGGCCTTGCATTATTATTTTGTTGTAATAATATGGACATTTTAATTTAAGTGGGCTTCCTATTATTTTTCCAGTTTTGTCCATACATATTAATATATTAATATAATAGTAAATACAGATACATACGTACTTACGTATACATACATACAATTGTGATGACATACGTTCATATGTACGTATACTTAATAATAATACATGCAACACTTATAGACCTACTCGTATACTAGCATCTATTTGTACGATACTCCTAACATAAATATAACCATATCATACGTATATTAATAGGTACGTAATACACCATATCAATATATGCATACCCTCACACTTATATCATTATATAATACATTAACATATACACGCGCACACCTATATATAATCATGTACTAATATGTTAATATAATACTTAGAAGTTAGATAAAAATGAGTGATTACACTTACAAAATCTAATTTACTAACCAAACCAGTGGAGATTTTCTGGCCTCACCAACTCTCAATGTTGAGAATACTTTGCTAGCAGTTACACCCGAACCACCATCAAATTGTACAGTTGCATTTTCTTCACCAACGGGGTGGAACTTATTCGAAGGTAACCAATGAAGAGCCGGCATTGAGAATTTTAATGAAGCATTAGTGGTACTATCTTCATATGGTCCACTGTTCACTGGAGTTAACTGAAGCTGCAATGCGTACTCTAAATCCCACAGCGCATCCTGCATACTCGGCCTTTCTCTACCGGATGGCCTTAAACACTTTTTGGCTGTCTCCGCAAACTTCCTTAATGAGTTGGGGTTGATTGTATCCACTAGCATTGGATCAATAATCTTCTCAAGTTGGCCATTCCTCAACCAAAGCATTCCCCATTCAGGTAAGTTCACTTCTTCCCTCCTATTTGAGGTGATAATTGCTGGCCTGGCACAGAGTACTTCAAGAAGTATGACTCCAAAAGAGTAGACATCGGCTTTATCTGTCAATTGCAGTGATAGGAAGTATTCGGGGTCAAGATAGCTGAATGTACCTTTGACGTTAACACCATGCTAAGTTCACTTCTTCCCTCCTATTTGAGGTGATAACTGCTGGCCTGGCACAGAGTACTTCAAGAAGTATGACTCCAAAAGAGTAGACATCAGATTTATCCGTCAATTGCAGTGATAGTGAGTATTCGGGGTCAAGATAGCCGAATGTACCTTTGACGTTAACATTATGCTAAGTTCACTTCTTCCCTCCTATTTGAGGTGATAACTGCTGGCCTAGACAGAGTACTTCAAGAAGTATGACTCCAAAAGAGTAGACATTGGATTTATCCGTCAATTGCAGTGATAGGAAGTATTCGGGGGATAGCCGAATGTACTTTTGACGTTAACACTATGCTAAGTTGCACAGATACGGAGACGGAGACGGAGACGGAAACAAAAAATAGCAATTTCCAAAATTACAGAGTACGAGTATGGCAAGGGTACGACAAATATAAAATAAATTTTAATATATATATATATATATAAATAAAAAGTCATTAAAATTCATAATACAATAAGGACTAAAATTATAATTATATTAAATAATAAATATAGTTATTTAAATTTACTTCTAATTTTTTTTAAATTACTTTCTAATACTTAGATTAGAAGATTACTAAAATTAAATGACTAAATACAATAAAAATTTAACTTTACATTCTAAATTAAGAGAAAATTAAGGACTAAAATAATAAAATTAAAAGATGACATGGCTGAAATAGATATTTACTCATCCCTATTTAAAGCTAAGTTAAAACAGGTTACAAATACGATACACACCAAATATTTCACATCCTTAAGATACATAAAACAAGAAGAGAAAACATCTTATAAATAGGTACTTAGCCGCTGAAACAAGAAAGCAATCTAGTTTTGGCCTTTTGGCTGAGATTAAATGTACATAGGTCATTTGGCATATGAAATTAAGTTTATATTTTTTAGGTTGAGTGTTCAATTTAGTAACTTTTTACTTATACATTCAACTTTCATGTGTATACTCGAGCTTTAATTAGGTTTGGATTTCGAGTTTTAATTAGGTTTGAATTTCAACTTAGTTTGATTCAATTGATTTTGAGTTTAGTTGGGTGTAATTTAAACTTTTGAAATTTAGATTAGTTTAATTATCCTTGATCTTTTTACGTTTTGATTAGTTTAATGATTTTTAAAACCTTGCTCACAAAGAAGATTAGGATTTTATTTTCTATTTTTAATTAAGTTTATTTGGGTACGTCCCTAGGACGTTTCCAATAAATGTTGACCGTACTTAATATATGTTTGACCGTCCCCGATAAAATTGGGACGTCCCCAGCTGTCCCCTCACCGTCCATGTCCCGAAAACGTATCAGGAACGCGAGACGCCCTTAAAGGGGAGTACTCGTGCTTCATAGACACTACGTTCAACATCAGGAAAGGCTGATTTCGAGAGACCGAAATCAGCAACTTTGGCTACTAACTGTTCATCAAGTAGGATGTTTGTAGACTTAATATCAAGGTGAATGATTCCTCGAGCTGAATCAGTGTGTAGGTATTTAAGTCCTTTGGCTGCGCCAATGAAAATTTCAAGCCTCTGCTTCCAGGATAATTCGGATCGAGCATTGTATGATTTGTCAAGATAGGGAGTTGAGTAATAGAGATTATCTCTAAGAGTACCCCTCTCAATGAATTCATACACCAATATCATTTCCGATCTGTCATCACAATATCCGATTAATGAAGCAAGATGACGATGGCGAATTTGGGACAAGACAACAATCTCTGTCCGAAATTCCAAAAGGCCTTGGCCATGTCCTGGTTCACTCCTTTTAACAGCAACTTTCTTACCATGAAACAATCCTTCATAGACTTTTCCAAATCCACCTTCTCCAATCAACAAACTGGAGTCGAAGTTCTTGGTTGATTGCTCAATTTCATAATAAGATATTCTAAGAGCAAGATTTAAGTTGAAAGGGGACATGTTGGCTGTTTTTCCAGACATTCTTCTTCCATACAAAGGCAGAGATAAAGGCCAACTTGAAAATTTTGCAGGCTTTGCTTCCCTGCATTTCAAAACCACAGGCACTGCCACTATCAAAATAACAACAACTGAGCCCCCAACAACTGAGCCAACACTAGCAAAGAGATTACTCCTTTCACTTTTAGGCTTCTCTGGAGGCAAAACAATATCCGATTTCTTCATAAACTCCATTATTTTGATTCCGTTCAAGAAGGCATTTTGATCCAGAGAATGGGACCGAAGTCCTATGCTTATGTTCATGATTCCAGAATCAACCACAAAATCAAAGTAAAACGGAGTTGCAAACTGAACCGTTTGTTCATACGGACTAATCCTCTCAACAAATTTGTTGTAGATAAGAGAGATTCAAGGCAATAGAATCAAAAGAATCTGCAATTATGTCACAAAAATGCATGCGAGCAAAGTGTCTAGAACTCTTACTCACATTAAAACTCCAAGTTATACTGGACAAATTCAATTGCCCGCTCTCTTCTATATTCAATTCCTTTGCAGTCCTATAAATTTTGGTTCATCACTAAAAAATGAAATGTTCCTAGCAGCTGTTGGATTAAATAAGAAACTATCATCTGGCATCCAGTTCCTCCACAGTCTATCAATCTCTGGTGTGAGGATAGGCACTCCAACATTGATCCTATAAAGGGTATGTAGCACCTGAGACTGCAAATTGTCGAAAGAATTTCGACGTCCGGCTGCTGGAGTAATGAGCGGAGCGATATTGTTTATGAATTTTTCAGGGGTAAGAAAGAGTTCTGGCGTTTATAAAAGCTAGATTTGATCCTTGAGTTGGCACAAAGTGGATTCTAAATCTTCCTGCTCTAACATTGACCAAAAATTCCTTGATGACAGGCGAACCAGGATTGTTTTTGACACTGAAATTTGATAATAGACTAAACTCTGAAGCTATAGCACTGAATATAGCGCTGGCTAGATTATTAGAAGATGAAGGAACAAAGAAATGGAGACGTACGAAGTAGGTGCCGCTTTCTTTGATCATAAACTCGTAAAACGAAGGATGTCGATAGGTTCTTGTGGACTGGTAGAGTGGAGATACGCCGGAACGCCAGTCCCCAACAACGCCAGTCCCCGACAAAGTTCCGACAGAGAAGGAAACGCCGGAACGCCAGTCCCCAACAAAGTTCCGACCGCCGTTGCCGTTGAAGTTGGAATTTGACCCACAGTTGATGAAGTACTCAGCAGGACGCGTGTAAGCTGATGAGAAAGGTAGAAGAGAAAAGAGATGGAGGCCAAGGAGAGAGATGAATTGTAGGAAAATAATAAGCTTTTCCATAGGAGAGAAACGAGATGTTTGTATTGTAGCTCATTTTTTTTTCAATGGAAGTCATATTATGAACACTTTAAAACAGAGTAAAGGGGGTGAGAATCAATCAAGAATTAAAATAAGATGGGACTTTATAAAATGTAAAAGATAGAGGTGGTGGTGGTTGATCATGTATTTTAAGGGGGAAAATAGTGGAATGTGAAACACATGATTGACGTTACATTTCCATAAAAATTAATGTAACCCCTCTAATATAAAACAAAACAGGTTTAGCCTGTCTCCATGTGCTGCATTAAGGTAATTAACATTTTCTTCCAATTTTATTAGTTTACTTTTAAGAAGTGATTTCCCAAAATATATACAGTTAGATTATTATTATTATTATTATTATTATTATTATTTATTAGTAGTTGTAGGCTTAATATAAAAAATAAATGCTCAAATTTTTTTTTTTCACTAACCAGCATGAGAGCTTGATGGTTTCACCGGAACAATATTCAGGCCATAGTCGGACTCTTGCAAAGTGAGCAAATGACGTTATAATCTCCTGGATATGATGAAATAGCCAATTCGCAAAGCTCTTCTATCAGCTCTCTGAAATCCTTTGGTTCTTCAACTCCACTCACTACATCGCCACAGTAACGCTTCCCTGCAATCGTTCTCATAATGACGTTAAAAATCAGCTCTGAAAACTTTGATTTCAGCTCTACCTTGGCGAAACTATGAGATGGAAAACAATGCAGTTTGCGTCACAAGAGCTTCATCTCATCCCTTCAAATCCTTGTTAGGGGTGTTCAATCGGTTAGTTCAGTTAATCAACCGCATTAATCAAACCAAACTAAAACTTTTTCGAAAATAATTAATCGAACCGAACAAAGTTCTATTAATTCGATCGGTTTTCGAATTAACCGAATTTTTACATAATATTTTAATTTTAAAATAACAATAGTCATTCTATTAAAAAACAGTCTGCATAAATAAAAAGATCCATACAATGGCAGTCCTGCCTTTAGGCATAAAACAAAATAGGAAGAAAAATCTAAAAAGATCCATATAGTCCAACCTTCAAGCATTAGTAATTCAACAAACATAATTCGATTTAGTGAAGATGTTAAGAACAAACCTTAAATGAGTGTAAAAAACTCACCTTTTATACCGAACAAGTGAAGATGTTTCGGGATTTGGTGAAGAACAGACCTTAGAGCTGTGAGAACTGAGAAAAATTGATAAAAGATTCTCCGATCGGCGATAAATTCGACATCGAAGAGTTTTAGGAAATATGGAGTGATAGTCGTTTAGGGTTTTTTTTCTTTTGTTAGAGAATTTTTTATTTTTAAAGACTTTTAATTTTGTTGATCACATAGTTGTGCAACACTTTTTGATGGTGATTTGTGGCTGCGTGGAGATGAGAGAGTTGTTGGTTTGGTCTGACATGATAATGCCCAAAATGAGACCACGTGTGTACAAATGTTGGTATTTAAGGAGGACTATGTGTGTTGTTATGCGGCTTAGAAAGTGGCGACCGTTCGCATATTACGTTCGAGAGGTTGCTCGCATGCTATGGAATTCCCGCCTTAAGCAGTTCGCATGGTGGCGATTCGCAGGTGCTAACAATTGTCCTCAAATGTGAGAAGGTTATAAAATGACATTTGCGAATCTAAAAATTGACATGATATTATGGGTCGCGAAAAATTTTGTATACTCGCAACTTTAGAATTATGGCGTTTAATGAATAATTAAATATTCGTGTGTATTCCCTTATAACTATAAACACTGGTTCGTTTATAGCTAATTATATAATGTTATTTCTGAGGGGCTCGTCTGCATAAATATTTGAAATGATTTTATTTTTGTATCGTAATGAGATGTTGTCTTATCTTTGGTGTGAATTCTTGCCTCCGAATGATGAGAAACTTATAAAGGATAAATTATAAAGTTTGAATTATGCTTATATTCTAGTGTTCACACTATACTAATTTAATTTTTTATTTTTTTTAATTTTAATTTTTTTAAATGACGATACATAAATATAAATTTCTGATGTTTGCGATCTTGCATGATAAATGGTGACGAGCTCTTGCCCTCTTTTATAAATAATTCGCGGGATTTAGACTTTTGTTTAACATATTTTCTATGTACTTGTTCGCTTAAATATGAGCTATTTTTTTATTCCCTGACTTTGTGTAGTTGTTAAAATTAATATTAATTTCTATTGTGATGACATATGTTGCCTTTCTGAGGTGGGAGATCACTAGTGAATAATTACTTTTAGATATTATTGAAACGATGATTGTGTACACGCTTTTTTGGAAACGGCCTGATGTGCGATCGCTCGACTATGCACACTTACTTGGAAACTACTAGCTATTATTTTATTAAGCGCTTGCTTAGAATAATCTTGACCGTTGTATATTTATTCGCTTTAGACTATTATTATTTATTTTTATATATAATTTTTGCTCACTTACTTTGGAAGTGACAGTCGTTAAGCTGATTTTTTTTTATTTTGATGACCAAACGAGATTTCACGGAGTGCTACGTTTTCTCAATCATTTTTTTTAAAATGACAATTCATAAATATTGACTTCTGTCATTTGAAAATTTGTAAGATAAAGGTTTGGTGAACTACATTATTTGCATTTGTATAGCTACCTTTTGTTGAGAAAATTCTTTACCCTCGAGTGAAATAATTTTGATTATTATGTATTTATTCGACATTTACTATTTTATTGCAGTAAACCTTTATTTTTATCATCGTTTTACTATGCACACTTAACACTAAAATTTTAAATGGCTTGTATCTCGAAATTGAGCCGAAGCTCTCGGAATTATATTATATATATAAATTGAACATACAAGCAACCACAATCACGTGGACATCACAATCAAACATAATTAGCATGGTATAAAGTTGTCTCGTTCCTTAAAAGTTAGCTGTTGTTTCTTAAGCAACTTTAGCTACTGTTTTTAGATAATTTTTAGCCTCGTTCCGGCATGTTAGGCAAGTTCACATACTTACAAATAATTTGGCATTTTGTCTAACATGATTCGATATTGCTGCCAATCCAACAACTCTTTGCTGCCCCCAAAGAATATATTTGCAGCCCCTAATTACAATTATAACTTGGTAAATCAGTCCTTAACACAAGGTAACTTATGAGTATCTGACAACTCTGAATCCGGATGGTATAGAAGACATGGTTAATGTTTTTTTTTTTTTTATAGAAATCCGGAACCATGCGACCCAAACTCTTTATTCTCCTTTGAGTATTAAGGTTAAACACACACCGATATGGGTATGAAAATATGGTTCTCTAAATATATGGAAATCACATACTTGGAGCATTTTTTATATCCAACCAATCATAAACAAGGTACACTGAACCTGAGTTTTCAGCACCTAAACATCATTATTCCACATTACGAAACAGCCTAAATCTTACTCGAAACAGAGCTAATTACTGACTTCATTTGCAACAGCAATTATCTACTATAATTTACACCAGAACAGTCCTTAATTTAACCAACTATTGCAATAAACAGTCCCGAACAGAGCAGTCCGCTAAAACACATAAATCCTTTAATTTCCAGCAGCTAAATCATGTAATTTAGCATCCACAAGTTGTCCAAAACAGAATTCGGACCAGGAGACACATAAATAATAGTTTTGGAGTACTGTATTATGTACTTAAACCCAAATTCAGTATATCCTTATTCATGTAATAAGGCAATTGATTCGATGTTAACTAAGCATTAGAAGGCTCCAAGCAATGTTAATTAATCTCAACATATAGGCAATCTTAACAATCAAGCATGAACAAGAATATTAACATGATATATACCTGCTTGCCCATGAGCAAAGTGGCATTTCTCACCAAAGGACAATGACCTGTTGTCTCCCCCCAATCAGTAAACCCTTATTGTTAGTAGAATATTGTGTATGCTTGTTCATTGGTGCAAACACTTGCTCCTTTTTTGAAAACAATTAGCCGGAAGCGGATTACTTATTATATTTTGTGTATGTTTGTTCGTTGGTGCGAACACTTGCGCCTCTTTTGAAAATAGTTCGCCGGAAGCGAATTACTTTATTAAAGCTCGTTTTCTTGAGAGCTTTTTTTGGAGAATTCTTTATGCTCACTTACTTGGGAGTAGATTTTACATCGTTCCTGTGGAATAACATTACTTTCTTGGGAACTGGAACGGATTATACGTATTCGCATAGTTACTTTGAGTTATTCGCATAGTTACTTTGAGTTTGGGAGGATTCTTGCCCCCGGGTGAGATAGTCTTGATTGCTATGTACTTATTTGCACATTTGGAGATCGCTAGCAAATAGTTAGTTTAGATATTATGCACACTCACTTGGGAGCGACGAACGCTTAGAAGATTCATTTTTTTCTTTGTGCTCGCTTAGTTTGGGAGTGACAGATGTTTAAACGCTTAGTTTGGGAGTGTTGTATCTTCTTACTCAACTTGAGAGTGATGTATAATTCACACTCGACTTGGGAGTGCTGTATATTCTCATTCAACTTGGGAGTGTTGTATTATTCTCACTCGACTTGGGAGTGTTGTATTATTCTTACTCGACTTGGGAGTGTTGTATATTCTCACTCGACTTGGGAGTTCTGTATTTTTGTCATTCGATTTGGGAGTGTTGTATCTTCTCACTCGACTTGGGAGTGCTGTATTATTCTCACTCGACTTGGGAGTGCTGTATTATTCTCACTCGACTTGGGAGTGTTGTGTCTTCTTCACTATGCGCACTTGTTATGGAAGTGGCTAGCAATCCTTTATCTTTGCGGTCGTTTTATTATGCACACTTGCTATGGAAGTGGCTAGCGATCATTTATATTTGCGGTCACTTTACTATGCACACTTGCTATGGGAGTGGCTAGCGATCCTTTATCTTTGCGGTCGTTTTACTATGCACACTTGCTATGGAAGTGGCTAGCAATCATTTATCGTTGTGGTCGTTTTACTATGCACACTTGCTATGGAAGTGGCTAGCGATCCTTTTGTTTTTCATCTCTACGATACTTGGAGCCGTAGGAGAGTTCTTTTTTTCATCGCTAGGTTACTTGGAGTCGTAGGAGAGTTTTTTTTTCATTGCTACGCTACTTGGAGCCGTAGAAGAGTTATTTTTTCATCGCTATGCTACTTGGAGCCATAGGAGAGTTTTGTTTTTCATCGCTACGCCACTTAGAGTTGTAGGAGAGTTCATTTTTTCATCGTTGCGCTACTTGGAGCCGTAGGAGAGTTTTGTTTTTCACCGCTTTTGTTTTTTATCGCTACGCTACTTGAAGCCGTAGGAGAGTTTACGGTTGAAAGGAATCACATAGTTGTCCTTCTTTCCTACAAAATTTTCACATATTCAAATCAAGTAATATAAAGCACACTTAAGCATATCCGAACACATTATACCAGCGATGTAGCTTCACCGAATTCAAGATCAAAATCGAACCAAAACTTGCAGAAGCGACCAAAATCAAATTGTAAAGATTGGTGAGGTAACTGTGCTTAGGAATATAAATATAAGAATACTAGATTGTTTTAATTCCAATCAAATAACAGCGTATCCAAATACATAGAAGCATGCCGGTTGCAAAATAGACCCTACTCTCGTGTGGACACACATCTAGTTATCTAGTGGCTATCAACGCAAAGGAGCATGACTCTTAGACTCTTAAATGTAAAACTAATTAGTTATAAGTGGTTCGAATGGCTTTCATGCTATTTTCCACTGCTGTGTTTAACTCATTTAAACATAAAATAGATGATGATTGCATATATATAATAAATCTAATATAACCAAGGTTCTATTAAATCTAATATAGCAGGCTGGCTAATGCAATGAAATATTGGGCGAGTGTATTGTTGAAGAATGAACATAAATTCATTGACAGCTGTACTGCTAAGGTTGTTAGATGGTAAAAGCAAATTTTTGGAGGGATTTCAGGAGAAAAATTGAAGATTCCAGAAATAGTTGGTTATCGCTTTTGCTATATAATATCAGTGTACTCTTGGTTTTAAAAAGAATTAAAATAATAATAAAAAAATTACTATCTCTTTCTCTCCATTTTACATTCTTCATAATGTTTTAACATGGTATTGTTGGATTAAAATCCGTAATAGTGGGCACATATGTATAATGTATATTGCTATTTTAAAGTATGACACAAAATTAAGTGACCAATTATGTTAGGCGTGTCATGGGTATTAAAATGTCATGGAAATAAAAGTGTAGATACCATAAGATGTATTTATAATTTGATGAGGGGCAGAGTTATAAATACTTAATAGTTGATTATTAAATCAACTATATAAAGAGGTAGTGGTCCCCAAGAAATAGGTTAACTTGTTTTTCTCTCCTTCCCCATCAGAGAGTTTTACATCAAGAGAAAACCTATCTTCTTGGAAGATCACAACCACCTTTTAGGCGATCTTCATCAAAAGATTCAAGGTTTTCATCTATCGATTAATTCAGGTACGCTTCCGCATTCAGTTTATTGTTCTTGATGATTTGACATGATAGATCCTGGGTTTAGATTTCATATCTGTTATGGTTTAATTCTAACAAGTGGAATCAGCGCCTCGTCATGTTGAATCATTGAAAACTAACTGATTTATTTTTCGGATTAATTTTTTCTGAAATCTCTTTAAGGGTTTCAGTTATGATGTACATAAGATCGAACTTTCTAACAATTGTTTGTTCTTATGATTTTGGTATCGCTTCCAATGCAGTTTAACCAATTCAAAATTAGTTACAACTGTCAAAAGGAGAAATAGACTATAAATGAGCTTATTTCTCATTGTGTTAAAGAGGAAGAAAAGTTGAAGCATTATAAGTGTAAAAGTACTCATTCGGTTAGTGCTCATTTAGTTAGTGTCTCTAAGAATAAGGGCAATAAAAATATATATTAGAATAAAGTTGCTAAAGGTCCTAATCAAAAGAAACAATAATAAGTTACAAAGTATTGATTCTTTTGTATAAGTTAGGACACATGTGAAGAAATTAAACTTCAAAAGTGAGCAACTACTTCGGTTATTTTGAGTGATCCATGGGCTGTAAATTTTATGATCCCACAATAAGGATTATTTTAAGGAGAGGTTTAACATTTTTAGGATGTTGAGTTTGGAGGGAGAAATAAGGTTAGATACATTGCTATTGAGGGGAAGTTGAATAATAATTTAATTCATACTATCACTTTTAATGATGTTTATGTTTTTACACCTATCATTAATCAAGAAGTGAATCAAGTACCTCAGCAAAACAATGTTGAACAACTCTCATTCAAGATAAGGTAATTGTTTTCAGAAGAACAAACTCAACAACCTCAAAAACAAGTGTCATTAAAGATATCCAAGAGAGGAAGAAGAAATACTATTCCGGATTATTACTTTGTATTTCTTCAAGAAAATAAGGATAATAATGGAATGATAGAAAATGATTCAATCATTTTTATCAGATCATAAAAGTTCTGACTCTCAAAAGTGGATTGATGTCATTCAAGAAGAGTATAACTTTATACAAGACAATAAAGTTTAGGAACTTGTCTCATTACATGAAGGTGCAAACCAATTGGTTGTAAATGGATATTTAAAACCAAGAGGGATGCAAATGATAATGCGGACAAGTATAAGGCATGTCTTGTATTTAAAGGATATACTCTAAAAGAAGACATTGATTTTGTGGAGACTTCCTCTCAAGTTTCATTGAAATACTCTTTCAAGATAATCATGAGGCTTGTTTCTTATTTTAATCTTGAGCTACATAAGATGGATGTTAGGCTTGTGTTTTTCAATGACGACATTGAAGAAATGAATTATATGGTACAATCATAGATTTGTGTCTAATGATACAAAATCAATGATATGTAAATTAAATAAATTCATCTATGAGCTTAAGTAGGACTCTCATTAATGAAATTATAAATTTCATATTGATTATCTCATTCGGCTTTGAGATAAATTTGGTTGACAATTGTATATACTACAAGTTCAAGTGGGAGTAAACCAAGTGATACTCAAATTGCTAAAGAAGACAAATTTAGTCTTACTCAATGCCCTAAAAGTAACCTTGAAATTTAGAAAATACAAAAGATTCCATATGCATAAGCTATTGAGATTCTCATTTATGCTCAAGTATGTATGCGTTTGGATATTGCGTACATTGTTGGAATGTTAGACAGATATTTAAGTAATCATATTATGGATCATTGAATAGCAGCCAATAGGGTTATGAAATATCTTTAGAGAACAAAAATTACATGCTCACATATCGGAGTTCTGGTAAGTTAGAGATCATCAAGTTTACAGACTTCGATTCTATTAGAATATTGATGCAAAAGAATTTTGTCACATGGGCTGCTAATTATAGATTGAATAGAAAGATCACTTCGGTTATTTTGTGACAATAAATATGCATTCATTTATTCTATAAACATTATGAACACTTTAAATTTAAAGCACATACCCTTTGTTTCTCGTCTAATTCACGATGCCTGGTGATTCCACAACACTTGACACAAGCATGGTTAAAACATCTATTCGAGAAGAGACCTCTGAACAATTCTTGAACAATCCTTATCTAATAAACGGATCAGTATCCAACTTGATGATACAAACTTCTTGCTCTGGAAACAGTAGGTGACGTTAATGATGCGAGGCCAGGGTTTGGAATCTTATCTTGATGGCTCAGTTCCTCCTCCTTCGAAGCTTATCGTTGATGATAATGGTGAGTGCATTCCTAACCCAACATATATTCGTTTTATTAAACAAGACAGTTCCCCTGCCTCTTGGTTTTTATCTACAGTGAGCCTAGATATACTACCACAGCTTGTTGGAGCTGATTCAACATCTTCAATCTGGAATACCATACTTCAATTGTACTCAAAATTGTCCACTACTCAAGTCATGCATCTTCATTGCAGACTTAGATCTATCAAGAAATCCACCATGTCAATGAGATCTTACACCATGCAGATCAAAGAAATCTGCGATCTTTTAGCTTCATGTGGTAGTCCAGTTTCAGCAGTCGAACAAATCGCCACGATCCTCAATGGTCTTCCTTCAAAATATGATCCTTTCGTGGCAGTAATTTCGGCAAGCAAAGAACCATATACAGTTGATGATGCAATATCTATACTGATTGATGCTGAATCACGCATTTCTGTTCCTCTTCGAATGCCAGTTGGTATCCATCATACATGATTTAATGGTGACATGGAGAACTCAGGTTCATCTCAACACCAATGTTCCCTTCAACGTGATGATCCTCGTTATGCTGGTGGGAGAAACAAAGGCCGTCCGCGATTTTAATGTCAAATTTGTAGAAGGCTTGGACATCTTGCTGATCGTTGTTGGTTTCGTTTCAACAAAACTTTCAAAGGGTCACCTTCTCAATCTCAGGATAATTCTGATAAACATGCGAATGTTGTTTCTTATTCTTCTGATTCTACAGAAGGCACTTACGACCCTTTTATCAGCTCTTCTCCTACAGGGTCTGATCAAGGCATTGCTCCTAAACCACTGGATGATGCTCACGTCAACACTCTTGTTGCTACAACGCCTAGTTTAAATCTTGTGACATGGCACACTGACTCCGATGCGACGCATCATGTGGCCAACAATTCTTTGTTTCTCTCCGGATCTCTATATTTTTGTAAGGGCAACGTGCACATTGGTGATGGATCTTTATTGCCTATTTCACATATAGGGCAGTCTGTTTTGTTATCTTCTCCTCGTCCTCTTATGCTTCAACAATTGCTACATGTGCCCCAAATAACTCGAAATTTACTTTATGTCTCTAAATTTACACGAGATAATTTTGCTTATATTGAATTTCATGTTGATTCATGTTGTGTGAAGGATGAAAAGTCGGGCGATATTCTCTTAACGGGTACCCAAGAATGGGGGTCTCTACCATTTCATGAGTGAATTACCTAAACAGGATGCTGCTGCTTATACTACCACAGTTCGATCGAACGAGTTGTTTTGGTGTTGGCATCGAAGGCTTGGTCATGTATCTGTTGACGTAGTAAATACTATATTAAATAAGTCAGTTGTGGTTGACAAAAGTATTGTGTGTAAGGCTTGCCAGTTGGGTAAAAGCCATTTCTTACCCTTTAAAGCTTCTACTACAGTTTATAGTAAGCCGTTTGAATTAATAGAAATTGATCTTTGGGGACCTGCACCCGTTCGATCAAATGATTTTCAGTATTATATCTCCTTTGTGGATTTGTGCACTCGGTATTGTTGGTTATATTTGCTTAAGACTAAATTTGAAGCATCCACTACGTTCAACTTATTTGATGCTCTTGTTAAGAACAAATATGATGTTTCCATTCGCGCTATTCAAATTGATGGGGAGGAGAATTTCGTTTTCTTGAGACTACACTGGCACACCTTGGCATTCAACATCGTGTTACCTGTCCACACACCTCTCAGCAAAATGGTGTCGTGGAAAGAAAACACAGGCATATCGTGGAGATGGCTCTTGCCTTGTTAGCTCAGGCTTCTATGCCTTTAAAATTTTGGTCCTATGCAGTTCTAAGTGCCACGTTTCTTATCAACAGACTTTCCTCAAGACGGCTAAATAATGTTTCACCATTTCAGAAACTTAATGACAAGACTCTAAATTATAGTTTTCTGCGTGTCTTTGGGTGTGAATGCTATCCTTGCTTAAGATCCTTCAATCTTCACAAGCTTGATTATCGATCTAAGTCGTGTCTTTTTCTTGGATACTCCCTTAAACATCATGACTATCAGTGTTTAGATGATCAGGGAAGGCTTTTCATTTCTAGGAATGTGTCACGGACCAAACTTTTCGGATCGAAGCCGTTGTCGAGCAGGAGTACTCACAAGGCTGGTTGAAGGCTGACTTAGGCGTAGGAATCGACTGATTTGCGTCGAAGGCGTCTAAGGCCGCACGGATCAGCTAGAGTCAAAATCTAGCCCCGTGACAGTTGGTATCAGAGCCGGTAGCCAGGTTCCGTGACAGTAGGCATCGGAGCGAAGTTCTGCTGATAGTTGGTATCAGAGCTGAGCGGTGATAGTTGGTATCAGAGTTGAGCGGTGATAAGTTGGTATCAAAGACGGTAGCAGGTTCCGTGATAGTTGGCATCGGAGCGAAGTCTTGCTGATAGTTGATATCAGAAAGACCGTGAGAGTTGGTAACAGAGAGAGCCACGAGAGGTGGAATCAGAGAAGTGCCGTGATAAGTGCTATCCGAGCGAGTCGAGGAAGGGACTTGCGTTCGAGCCAGCTCGCAGTTGCAGTCAAGCGTGGTGGTGACTTGTGTTCAAGCCAACTTGCAGGTGTAGTCAAGTGTGGTGGGTTCCAGCTTGTAGTTGCAGTTAAGCGTGGTGGTGGTTTGCGTTCGAGTTAGTCGAAGTGATCAGGGATCAGACTAGTTCGTGGCAAAGTGGTGATTGAGATGACACCAAAGAAGAAGACACTGACAATGGACGATGTAAGAAAGACTCTGAACAAATTTGACGAGAGGAGCAACCGTCTTGAAAATAAGGTAAACTCGAATCTTGAATTCATAACAGTCGTAGAGGCTTGGGTCGATAAACTCTTGGACTTCAAGAAGGAGGCCGAGGTGGTGTTTGAACAGCTAGAGTCAGTAAACCTTGAGAAGCTGGGTTCGTTGGATATCGAGATGTTAGAGTCTCTAGAAGGGATCCAGGAGGATGTTCAATTGGCTCTTAATGACTTGGATGTGAAGATGTCTGAGCGTGGCGATTCCTTAGAGGTTGCAGTGGAAACTCTAAGAGAGGAGGCCAAAAAGACCCGGAGTGTTGTGGAGTCACGTCTTGAAAAGTTAGAATCCATGGAGGGCAAGTTCAATGACGAGACGCAACGCATCCTCAATGAGTTAGAGGTAGTTCGAGAAAGTTGTGCTTGTGAAGCCAAGATGGTGGATTTGCAAAAAGCGGATGATTCTTCCAAGGAGGAAACCGCGAAGGAGATCCAAGAAGTTCTCAACTCAGTGTACGAGAAGTTGAACCAACAAGATAATTCCCTTCAAGATGCAGTGGAGGCAATGAATGTGGAATTGGAGTCGTTGGGAAAGAGGGTTTGTAGACTTGAGAAATCCGAGGAGGAGGCCAAGCAGACCCAAGGTGTTTTTGAGTCCCGTCTTGACGAAGTAGAGTCCATAGATGACCGGTTCAAGGACGAGACACGAGAAGTTCTCAACAAGTTGGTAACATTTCGAGGGAGTAATGCGAGTGAAGCTGAGATAGAAGCTTTGCGAAAAGAAGTGGATGAGCTCAAGAGGGAGCTGCTCAGTTGCAAGACGGCAATGAGCGAATGTAATGCGTTCAAGACCTTCTTAGAGGAATTTAGACCGGGGGCGAAGCTCGCAGTAGAGCAAGGAGATGCCAGAGACTTTCAGAGGCTATCGTTGTTGCCGAACCTCTGACCGAGCTCGCAGGATGCAAGCAGGCGAGTGTTGAGTCAACCAGGCCCAGTTCGAGAGACAAGGGGAATGGTGAGGCTAAGTCCGTGCCAGAAAAGAAGGGGAGCAAGAAGTTGAAGTGTTACTTCTGTGATGGTCCTCATTTGATAAGGGGATGTCCTGAGAAGAACCGCCTAGCTGCCATGGTGAAGACAGTAGACGAGTCGAAGGGAGAAGTAGCGAGACTTGGGGCGATTGCGAGTGTCAATGCCGCCAAGCGAAGTGAGAGCCGTGGTTCGACTACAAGTGCCAAAGTAGTCCAGCCAGCGATGAGACTTGGGGCGATTGTGAGTGTCAATGCCGCCAAGCAAAGGGAGAGTCGTGGTTCGACTACGAGTGCCAAAGTAGTCCAGCCAGCGATGAGACTTGGTGCGATAGCAAGTGAGGAAACTGTCAAGCCGAGGGTAAAGACGAGGCAATTGAGGTGCTACCGATGTAAGGGACCTCATAAGTTGCGGAGATAGCCGTTTCGAGCCAAGTGGTCCGAGGGACAGGACAAGGCCAAGAGTAAAGAGCCTGTGAAACTTGGTCTCGAGTTATCTAGTTCTGCCAAGGTAAGCGGAGACCATGAGCAGAATGGGTTGAAGATGTCTGGGAAGGTTGGGAAAGAGCTTGCCGAGAATGTTCGAATGAAGAACATTACTTTTGAGACCAGTACAGTGTCGAAGGGGGCTGAGCCGTTGAGGGACATAGCAACCGTTAAGATGCCACCTATGGGCAAGGTGGGAAAGAAGCGAAGGACTTCGAGGAAGAAGTGCCGACGCAAGTTGAAGCAACTAGAGTGCTACCAGTGTAAGGGGCCTCACAAATTGCGAGATTGCCTGGATCGAGTCAAGCCATCCAAGGAGTTGGGTGAGCCCGAAGAGAGCGAGGCTGCATCGCTTGATCCAATATTGTCGAGTTCTGCTAAGGCCAAGGGGGACCGAAAGCAGAAAGGGGTGACCATGTCCGAGAAGGCTACCGAGGAGCTTGCCGAGGATGTTCGGGGAAAGAGCATCGCTTTTGAGACCATTGTAGAGTCGAAGGGGGCCAAGCCGTTAAGAGACATAGTAACCGTGGAGACACCACCAATGGGTAAGGTGGGAAACGAGCGACGAACTTCAAGTAGGAAGTGTCGACGCAAGAGAAAGCACCGAACTTCAAGGAAGAAGGATCGATGCAAGAGAGCACCAAACTTCAAGTCAGAAGGGCGGATGCAACCAGAAGCAACGGACTTCAGGGAAGAAGTGCCGATGCAGAGTAACGCAACGGACTTTGTGGCGAAAGTGCCGATGCATGCAAAGAACTTCGATGAAGAAGGTTCAATGCAGAGGGGGCCAGACTTCAAGGAGAAAGAAGGGCTGACCCATTTTAGAGTAAATGTGACCGAGAAAAAGGTACATCTCAAACACATTCCTAGTGTTTTTGGTTTTGATTTGCCGTTGTTGATGAGCGTAGGTCAAGTACGACCTAGTCTTCAGTGCGGGGGAAAAGAAGATTGGAAGAGACCTTTCAGAGTTCAAAGGGGCAAGCCAGAGTTGTCGACGAATCTAAGAGTTCAGTCTGTGTTCAATGTTGTGACGACTTCCAAGTCTTTGTCGCAGGACCAAGTGGGTCTGAGTCGAGGTAAATCAGAGTTTGTGAGAGAGTGCTCCTACAAGGGAGATGTATCAAGAGGCGTGTTAGCACACGATGTTCAACAACAGTTTGAGGCGAGGCGAGCAGTTCATATGGGGGAATTGCATGAAGCCGAGACATCGACGAGTAATCAAGTTGACCCTGCCCAGGATCGTTCGAGTGCAGCGACGAGGGCGTCGCTAAGTCAAGTGGGGGAGATTGTCACGGACCAAACTTTTCGGATCGAGACATTAGCGCGAGCAACAAATATGGAGGTTGTGCGCAATGCAACGGGCGTGCCAAATGTGGCCCAGCACTCGGAGAATGGCGAGGACCATACCTTTGGGACCAAGGCGTTAGCGCAAGAATCAGCTAAAGAAGGTTTGCGCGGTGTGACGAGCTTGCCAAGATCATTAGACTTGGCCCAGCACTTGGAGGAAGGCGTGGACCAGACCTTTGGGACTGAGGCATTGGCGCAAGAATCAGCCAAAGAGAGTTTGCGCGGTGGAACGGGCTTGCCAAGACCATCACACTTGGCCCGGCACTTGGAGAATGCTAAAGAGCCCGCAAGCCCACAAGACTTAGCCAAATCCATGGAGGATTCAGGAGGGTAAATTGGTCAAAGCATTATCCATTTATTGGAATATAATGTGTAGATAATGTTTGTGATAATTAGAGATTTGAATTTGAGATTTGATCAGATAAGATAAGATCAATCTCGACCGTCGATGTAATTTAAACTGAGCCGTTGGATGTAGGGGAGTTCAACTATAAATAGAGGCTCCCTCCTCACTTGTAAATCATCTCATATCTCATTCAATTCACTTCACTTTGAGTAATACAAGAAGCATTTACTCTAAAACTCTTTGAGTGTTCTTTCTATTGTTCTTTGTTGTTCTTGAGTGTTCTTCATTGTTCTAGCTGCCAATTTCTTTCTGTTGTTCTTTGATTAGCTTTCGCTGAGAACGATCTTTCGTTCGAGGGCTTCGAGGAGTGTTTGATCTTCCGGAGCGAGAATCCTGGTTGAGTTAGGTGTTTGTCGAGAGATCTTCACCTAAGACCGTGACAAGGTACTTCAGGGTGACTTAGTCGACGTTTCAACCGAGAAAGCGACTAAGGTCCGACACAATTCGTCTGGCAAAGGTCTAGCCCGCGACACAAGTGGTGTCTGTGACAAGATCCATCGAAACCTAGAGTGCTGGTCGAAGCCGTTGTCGAGCAGGAGTACTCACAAGGCTGGTTGAAGGCTGACTTAGGCGTAGGAATCGACTGATTTGCGTCGAAGGCGTCTAAGGCCGCACGGATCAGCTAAAGTCAAAATCTAACCCCGTGACAAATGTCATCTTTAATGAATTTTTTTCATGGGCTAATGCATCATCTTCCAATGCAGCCTCTCCATCACCTAATTATTCAATGACCATTCTTGTTGTTTCAGAACCTATTACGCCTGTCTCCGACTTTCCTGCTCAATCATCTAGTGTACATTTCCCTGAAACATCCTCACCAACAGCTTCTCCTATGGATCAACGTGATCATCTTACTTCGGCTATGCCTTCTTCCAATATAGAACTACAACATGATGTGACTATCCCTACTCCTTCAACTATACTACCCTCGAATCAGGGTGACGCACCTACTGTTGATACTCGTCTATCGTTGTCATCCTCTCCTAGGTCGATTGTTGATGTTGGTGGATCATGTGACACTCCTTCTAATAACGTACATAACCTTAAACAACTAGAATCCAATGTGCACTCAATGACAACTCGAAGTAAGGTCGGCATCTTCAAGCCAAAACTTTATCTTGCTCAAAGTGACTATATTCCTACCACTGTACATGATGCTTTATCTGATGAGAAATGGACAGCAGCTGTTATGGATGAGTTTCATGCCTTACGAACAAATGACAGGTGGGATCTTGTAGAATTACCAGTTGGTAAAAAGGCCATAGGTCGCAAATGTTTCTTTCGCATCAAATACAATGCCGATGGCACAATCAATCGCTACAAGGCTCGACTTGTAGCTAAGGGCTTCACTCAAGTTCCCGGTCAGGATTATTTGGAGACTTTTTCACAGTGAACATACTCTCTCTATTGTTGTAACTCGAAAGTGCCAAATACATCAGGTAGATATAAACAATGCCTTTCTAAAAGGCGAGCTTCAAGAAGTGGTTTACATGCAGCAACCTGCTGGTTTTGTGCAACACAAAGCTGATGGCACTCCTCTTGTTTGCAAGCTCAAAAAGGCATTTTATGGCCGCCAGGCCCCGTGAAATTGGTTTCTCAAGTTAAAGTCATTCTTATCTCATCTTGGTTTTCATGCCTCCTCTGCTGATACAACGTTATTTGTGTGCACGGCAAATACTGTGACCACGTATCTCATCATCTATGTTGACGATATTCTCATTACGGGAGCTCGGAGGACCATATCAAACGTATTATAACAGAACTACACACTCATTTTTCTCTGAAAGATCTAGGCCTTTTTCAGTTTTTCCTTGGAATTGATGTTCAACAGGTTGGTGGTGGGTTGTTTTTACATCAGAAGAACTATGCTCTTGAGTTATTGCGTCGGTCAGAACAAATCAATGGGAAGGAGGCATCTACACCAATGGGAAGGAGGCATCTACACCAATGGTTGCCTATCCTAAGTTAAGTCGACATGATGGTGATCCTCTGGGAGATATTTACACCTATCACAGCATTGTAGGGAGCCTCCAATATCTATGCCACACCCAGCCTGACCTATCATTTGCAGTCAACAAAGTTGCACAGTTCATGCGATCTCCTTCTGACGTTCACTAGCAGGCTGTATGTCGCATTCTCAAATATTTGAAAGGTACTGTTGACTATGGTTTATGGTTCACTCCACAACCATTAGATTCACTTCTCCTCACGACTTACTCGGATGCAGATTGGGGGAGTTATGTGGATGATAGACGCTCCACCACTGGTTATTGTGTAACATTGGGTTCTCACTTAGTATCTTGGAGCTCCAAGAAGCAGCACGCAGTATCTCATTCCACTACAGAGGCTGAATACAGGAGCCTTGCTGATGCTGCATCAGATATTTTTTGGGTTAAGTTTGTTCTCTCAGACATGGGGATCTGCTTGCCTGATGGCCTAAGGTGTGGTGTGATAACACTAGCACAATATCCATAGCTGTAAATCTTGTCTTACATGCTAAACCAAGCATGTTGATCTTGATTTGCACTTCGTCCGTGAAAAAGTGGCTGATGGTCTGCTCCAAGTTAACTACATACCAGCTCGATGTCAAATTGTCGATGCCCTCACTAAACTAGTTGCAGTTCAGCACTTTGAAGAACTTCGCAAACAATTGAATGTCTTGAGTCGTGCTGAAGTTCAGGAAAGAAAAACAAGTGGGGAAAATATTGAAGAATGAATATAAATTCATTGACAGCTGTACTGCTAAGGTGTCAAAAGGTTGTTAGATGGTAAAAACAAATTTCTGAAGGGATTTCTGTAGAAAAATTTGAAGATTCCAGAAATAGTTGGTTATCTATTTTGCTATATAATATCAGTGTACACTTGGTTTTAAAAAGAATTAAAAAAATAATTAAAAAATTACCATCTCTTTCTCTCCATTTTACATTCTTCATAATGTTTTAACATGTATAAGTTCGACATAAGTATACATAAGTTCTTACTGCCTATCAATTTTTCCTTTGTCTTACTGGAGAGTTCTGGTAGCAAACTCGACGCTGTGGCTCTGGTAACGATTTTCCTTTTATTCCGCCAAGGTAAAACCTGATAGTGCACCACATCAGTTTACTTGGAAAGCAAATAAATGTATAAAACAGAGCCAAACAAAAATAAAAGACCCTAAAATATCAAATTTATAAGGTTCGACATGTTAAATTTCCTAACCCTCGACAGCAATTGATGTTCAAGAATTTCCGATCTAGGCTGAAAATGTAAACAATCTCAAAAACCCATATAATTTTCAGCATCAAAACTTCATTGCATGATCAGATGAGTGGTAACTTCAGCTATGTTACGAACAAGTTATTTTAGGCTCGAGAAATCAACTATGAATGCAAAACCATTAGAAACAATCAAACAGCAAAGAAGAAACAAAGAGTCGAACAAGTACGTCAAATAATTCGATTTTAATCAAATTATAAACACCCCTAATCCTTGTTGATGCGTTTACGCTACTAGATGAGAATAGGTTGAGAGCGACTAGCGGCGGAGGTTACGCCATTGAATTGTTGTCGCATGTTTTAAATAGGGATTTAAATCGCAATTGCGGCCGTATTGCGTGAATCGATGCTATTGCAGTTATTGCAAGTATTACGGACTTGATTTTTTTAAATTTACATAATTTTTAATAGAATTAATTTTTTTTAATTTTACCGTAGCAGAATAATAGCAGAATTAATTATCCATTATTGCTGCAATTAACAGGTACCTGTTAAACTGCGACCGCGATCTACTATTATTGGTGTAATTCTATTTTATACCATTACTTTTTGTAATAATAATTTTAAACAGTGCTGTTATCGTCATATAACGACAATTATTTCACTATTCGACCGTTATTTAAATTTATGGTTTAAGAGCTTGTTGATGGTGCTTGAAAATTGAAATCGAGTTTTCTTTCAAGTTGATCTTGGTAACGGATCACATTCGGTTATTGCAGTCACGACCCAGCCTGAAATTTATTGAAATCAGCTCGTTAAGCTGCACGAGCCTTATTGAAAATAAACCGAGCCTAACTATATCGGGCCTAAATAGATATACGTCGATCATCCAGATCCGAGAGGAGGAAATTCAAATAGTGGGTAGGCCCAGCCCAATGAAATAAAGCTTTTAATAAAGGAAATTTTAAAAAAGGAAGGTAGAAAATAATATTCGTTTCTCTCTCCGCCCTTCTTATGTCTAGCTTTCTGCAAAATCTAATAATAGGCTCTTTTCTTTTTTTCATTCTTCTTTCTATTCCCTCTCAGGCGTTGCGTCGCTTACTTAATGATATTTTGAGCTTTCTATTGTAGCCGTTGGATTAGGCGGCTTACGCAACTATGACCTCCATCACCTCCGTTGAGTTGAATTACCTCGTCTTCCGTTATCTTCAAGAATCAGGTCAGTTCAAAATTTTCGTTTAATTCGTAGTCTCTCATTAAAGTGATTCCTGTTTTTGAATATTTTCTTTCTTTGGTTTTTATTTCTTTTTAGTTCTGTGCTTATTGGATTTTTTCTCCTTTTTTGTTGTATTTTCAATTATCAACGTGTAATTTAAGCAGTTCATTCATTGCTCGTGTAAATAAAAGAAAAGAAACGAGAAAAAAATTAATTAGAGCGTATGAAGTGTAATTTTTGAGGTTAGCTTCTGTCATTATGATGTCCTCAAGTACATTTTGGCTCTAGATCCGTAAAAAAGGATGAGAATCTCTATAGCCTTTATCGTGGTTCGGGTTTTGAATTTCATAGCCTTTATTACCAGCATAATTTAATACTACTGGCTAGGGCACCAGATGTCTTTAGATGAGAATCTCTATATGAACTCTCTTTTTCTGAAATGTTAGATTTAACATTATAATAGTTGCACTGATTGAGGCATGCATCTCCTACTTCACATTTTCTATACTTGTAGTATTGAATTGAAAATCTACAATGCTACACTGATTTTGTTTGTTAATTATCACTGTTTGGTAGGATTAGAGGAAGGAAAGAAAATTTTTGAAAGGAAAATGGTTTTTATTCCATTGTTTTGGCGAAAGGGAAAAAGGAGGGAAGGAAGATGGATGGCTAAGTACCTTTATGTAACAGTGCACGTTCTAGCTTTCTGTATGTCGAATCATTTAATGTAAAGATGTTATCATCATTAATTTACTAGATATGACCAACTGCAAAACCCTGATTAGCTGCCCAATACAAATCATCACCAAAGTAGGAGGAAAACACTTATTTGACTTGAATCAATTTCGTTTTTTTTTTCTTTCCTCAGCTTTTTATCTTCCCTCCATTTTCCTTGTTTCATAACAAGCATAGCCTAAATTTAAATTCTAACAGAACTAAGAAACAATTTCACTATATATTTTTGTTTACCTAGTGATATTTATATCGGGGAAAACTGCGGGAGGACTCCTTTGTTATACATTATTGCTTCTCAGGCATCAAATGAACCATCTTCTACTTACCAAATGCCTGCAGGTTTTACACATCCAGCATTTACTTTAGGATATGAAGCAGGCATTAATAAGTGTACTATTGATGGGAGTTTGGTTCCACCTGGGGCGCTTATCACATTTGTTCAAAAAGGACTTCAGTACTTGGAGATGGAAGCCAATCTGAGTAATGTTAGGATCCTTACTATCATTATCATCATTACTGATCATTTTTTGATGGGTGGGGGAATCAGGTGATGGCTAAGACTATTATGTAAATATTCATCACGATTTGTTTTGAGTTTTCTGAATGATGGCGAGATGGATGAAGATTTCTCATTCTTGCAACCTTTGGATATAATGACAGGATGTAAATCAATTGCGGCAAATGATAAAAGAGAAAAGGAAGAATGTCCAAAAAAATAGAAACAAAGATAAGGACAAAGATAAAGATAAAGAGGTTGAGCGGGAGCATGAAGGAGAACGTGGACGAGTGCGAGAGAAAGAAAGACACGAAAAGGAGAAGGAACGTGAAAAGGAAAAGGAGAGGGAATGTGAAAAGGAAAGGGAGAGGGCTGAAAGCAATAAGGAGAGAGAAAAGCAACCGGAAGAACTTGCTTATAGAGATATGGTTTTGGATCAAGAAGACAAGGATGTTGTTAGGCATGAAGAAAATGGAACTTTTGTAGGTTAGTGAACACCTTTGTTATATTATCCCTGATTTGATATCAGTATCTTTCTATTAGCCTTAAAGTTTTTTGTGAATGAATATTGACAGTTCACTTGAAATCTTCTTCATATATATTTGCAAAATAGCTCTCTTAACCAGTGTGCTGGGTCATTCATTTTCATTTCTATTGCTTCTCATTATGTAGGACCAGAAGCTATGGATATTGCTACTACGTCGAACTGTGAGAAACAGAGTTTTACTGTACTCTATTTGTTATTATTCATTAGTGAAAGAGGAGTCTATTATATAGACTTTTACAGAGGTGTTTAACACCAAGTAGTTAACCTATAGGATAAGACTCTTATCCTTTACAAAGATCAAATTTAAATTCAAACTACTAGTTAAGATAAAGTAAAGATAACATACAACTCATACTCTATCTAAAACTCTTACAACACACGGTTATGCATACTAACTAACACTCCCCCTCAAACTGTGTATATGTTGTATATACCCAGTTTGAATGTGAACTCATCAAAAATAACTCTTGGAAGTGCCTTAGTAAAGATGTCGGCTATCCGCAACGTAGGAATATAGTTTAGTCATTGTGCAATACCACCATTCACTTTCTCATAGATAAAGTGCCTATCTATTTCAATGTGTTTGATTCTGTCATGTTGCACTAGATTCTTAGCAATACTCATTGTTGACTGGCTGTCACTATAGATCTCAAACTCAGTCTTTTCATCCAACTCCAGCTCTTTGAGAAGCCTTTTTATCCACATTCCTTCACATATTCCAAGAGCTAATGCTCTAAACTCGCCAAAGACTACTCCTTGACACCACGGCCTGCTTTTTGCTTCTCCAAGTAACCAAGTTGCCCCAAACATAAGCACAATATCCACTAACCTGACCTTCTATCGGTGAGCTGTCCCTTGACTTGAACGTGTATACCTTCACTGCATTCATGCGGATTTTTCTTGAAAATTAGCCCAACACAGTGTGAATTTTAGGTACCTCGTAAGTACATTAAGCGCCTCCAAATGTTCTTATCGAGGATCACTCATATCTTTGGCTTATAACACTCCTTTGAGTATGCAATGTCGGCCTTGTTAGAGAAAGATAAATCGTTTTCCAACTAACCTTTGATAGGGTTCTTTGTCAACTAGATTACCAGCTTCTTCTTTGTTGAACTTCAACCCTAGGTTCATGGGTGTCTCGGCTGACTTGCATCCAAGCATCCCAGTTCTTCTTCTTCTTCTTTTAATTCCTCTACAGAAATTACTTCTTGGGTTTCGATCCTCTAAATTAAACCCTAGTCGATGGCCACTTCTTCTTCTTTTAATTCCTCATGAAATTACTTCTTCACCGTAAATTTTTTCAGTTACGATGATCTCAATGAAACTTCCAGCCTTGTTATTACTTGTCATCGATTGAATGGCAATAATTATTTGGAATGGTCTCAATCTGTCAAGATTTTTATCTCGTGGCGAGGCAAATTGGGCCATCTCACGGGGAGGTTGAACGACTGTGGGCCACTGCTTTGGTTATACCAAATGGATGCGGGAAAATAGCCGTGTGATGTCCTGGTTGCTCAATTCTATGACCCCTAGTGTGGCGGGAACTTTCTCCTTTACCAAACAAAGAATTTGAAATCGGAGGGCTGTCCAAGAAACATATTCGAGTCTGAGATAACATCTCGTAATTGTATGGGATTGAAGGTCGCTTCGGTTCTCAAACAAGAAGGAATGTCGGTCACCCTATACTACAACACACTAAATGCCCTTTGGCGCAGATAGATCTTTATGAACCGAATGAATGGGAGACACCAAGAGATCTTTGCTCTGTACAAGAAAATTCTTGCACAACGTAGAATTTTCCAATTTCTCCATGGATTGAATAAAGAATTAGATGCGTTTCGTAGTAGGATTCTTGGCGGCTCCCTCTTCCTTCGATTAAAAAGTTTTTTTGCGAGTCAAGAAGGAGGAAAGCAAAGCAATGTGATGCTTCTGAATATTCTTCCCATGAAGGATCCGCTCTTCTCACTCGGACAACTTCTACTAGAAAAAGTAGGCCCAGGGTGATCATTGCAAGAAACCAGGCCATTCCAAGGAGAAGTCTTTGGAAGCTTCATGGTAAACCGGTCGATTGGAAGCCAAGGTCTTCTAAAGATACAGATCCCATTTAGCTTCGCCTCAAGTGTCACAAGTTTTACCAAGGAGCAGATCGAAGATCTCGAAATTGTTTGGCAAGTTTGCATGCCTGGTGAGGCAAATCGGCCATGAAAGAAATCAAGGTAACTCCTTTCCTCTGCCCTATTATCTACACAACTTACTCCAACGTGGATCATCGACTGGGGCATCGACCATATGACTAGTAACAAGGAATTGTTCCTTCAATACACAAAGCATCTTCTTCCGATAGATCGATTAAAAGCGATGATGGCTCACTTTCTCAAATTCGTGGTTGTGGTTCTATTAGTATTAATGAAAATCTGTTGCTCCATGATGTCTTATTTGTTCCCAATCTTGCTCGCAACTTTGATATCTGTTAGCAAGCTTTCAATGATTTAAATTGTTCCACGATTTTTAATGCTTCAGTTTGTATTTTGCAAGGCTATGGATTCAAGACAATGATTGGCAATGCTAGGTTGCACAATGGCCTCTATGTTCTTCATGGCACTCCACCCTCTTCTATCTCTCAAACTCCTTGTTTTTTTCTGACCTTAGGACAAAGTGATGATGTTTTATTGTGGCACTTTAGGTTAGGTCATCCTAGTTTTCAATATCTTGCAAAATTGTACCCTTCCTTATTCATCAATAAAAAGCCAAGCTTATTTAAATGCCATATCTGCCCTCTTGCTAAACAAACCAAAGCATCCTATTTGCCATCTACTTATAAACCATCTCACCCTTTTTCTTTGATCCATAGTGATATTTGGGGCCCTTCTAGAGTGAAGAATGCTGATGGTTGTAAGTGGTTTATTACTTTTATTGATGATCATAGTAGGACTACTTGGACTTATTTGATGAAAGAAAAATCTGAAACTGAAAGCATTTTTGAGAGATTTTACACCATGGTCATTACCCAATTCCGTACTAAAATCCAATTGTTTAAGTCTGATAATGGCAGTGAGTTTTTTGCTAGGTCTTTGGGTGATTCTTTTCGAAAAAAGGGAATAGTTCAGATTAGTTCCTGTGTTGATACTCCACAACAGAACGAAGTGGCAGAAAGAAAAAATCGACACCTTCTTGAAGTCACTCGATCCCTTTTATTTACCAATAATATTCCTAAGTACTTGTGGGGAGAAGCCTTGTTAACTGTCACATATTTGATCAATCGCATGCCCAGTAAGGTTTTGAAATTTCAAACCCCTCAATCCATTTTCTTGGACAAATATCCCCACTTTAAGCCTCTTTCTTGTACATTACCTCCTAAGATCTTTGGGTGTACAGTTTTTATTCATAATTCAGCCAGTAATAGGTCCAAGTTAGATCCTAGATCTGTAAAGTGTGTGCTAGTAGGGTATTCTTCACTTAAGATCTGTAAAGTGTACATTACCTCCTAAGATCTTTGGGTGTATAGTTTTTATTCATAATTCAGCCAGTAATAGGTCCAAGTTAGATCCTAGATCTGTAAAGTGTGTGCTAGTAGGGTATTTTTCACTTAAGAAGGGCTATAAATGCTATCATCCACCATCTCGAAAATTTTTTGTTACTATGGATATTACCTTTTTTGAACAGGACCTTTACTTTACTACGGCTGCAATTCAGGGGGAGACTTGGGATGATCTTCAGCCTTCCTACCAACATCAGGTAATTTCTCCTAGTTTTTCTATACCTTCAGATCTTTCATCCACTCACTCCACAAATCCATCCTTGTTACCTACAACACCTTCAGATTTCTCACCTGTATCTCCTTTACCAATCCCTTCACAAACACCAACTTCTCAAGATCCTTCCAAAACACCTACTCCTCCCAAACAACTTTTGACCTATACAAGGAGAAAGAAAACTATACTTGAGGCCATCTTGCAATCTGACACTTGCCGAGAATTGGATTTGAGTCCAATTGCCAATATGGAAGATGAAAGAAATGTGATCAGTAAGTCTACTACTCCTAATCTGGATGATTTTCCTATTGCTATTAGAAAAGGAGTTAGACAGTGCACTAAACATCCTATCCGAAGTTTGTTGCTTCTGGCTCTTTAATGCCATCCTTTAAAGCTTTTACAAACAAGTTTAGATGAAAAAGAAATTCCTACAACTGTTGATGAGGCACTAAAGCATCCTAAGTGGAGAAGGGTTGTTGAAGAAGAAATTAGTGCCCTTGAGAAAAATGGTACTGGACAATAATGGATCTTCCCAAGGTAAAAAAACATCATTTGTAAATGGGTTTTTACGTGAAATATAACTCTAATGGCGGTTTGCGAGAGATATAAAGCAAGGCTCGTGGCTAAAGGGTATACACGGACCTATGGGATTGATTATATCAAAAACCTTTGCTCAGTGGCAAAACTCAACACTATTCAAGTTTTGTTAAGTCTTCTTTGTCAACAATGATTGGAACCTACACCAACCGAATGTCAAGAATGCATTTCTTAATGGGAAGTTAGAGGAGGAAGTTTATATGAAGATTCCACACAGTCGAAATCGTTGAAGGCAATCAGAAAATTTGTAAGCTCAACAAGTTACTTTATGGCCTAAAGCAATCTCCTCGAGCTTGGTTTGACAGTTTACTGGGTTATTTCGAAGAACGGATACAGCAAATCAGTCAGCTGATCATACACTCTTTATTAAGGTAACTTCAAAAAAAAATAAAAGGGTTATCTTGATTGTTTATGTGGATGACATAATCTTGATAGGGGATGATGATGAAGAAATTAGTCGCTTGAAGAATCTTACGAATAGAGAGTTTGAAACAAAAGACTAGGGAAGCTTAGATATTTTTTTGGGCATAGAGGTTGCAAGGTCAAGTAAGGGGTTGGTGATAAATCGGAGGAAGTATGTCCTTGATTTACTAGATGAAAGCTGGAATCTTTGGGGTGTAAACCAACAGATACACCAATGGAGGCTGGCTTGAAATTTACTAATGAAACATGCTCTTTAGTTGACAAAGAAAGGTTTCAGAGATTAGTGGGAAAATTGATCTATCTATCACAAACCAGGCCAGACATTGCTTTTCCAGTTAATGTGATAAGTCAGCATATGACCAATCCAAATGAAGAACACATGGCAGCAACAAAGCAGAATCCTCGGGCACTTGAAGAAGACTCTCGGACATGGTTTATTGTTTAAAAAGACACGGACAGATCTGTGAAAGTATTCACGACTTAGTGGGTTTGGAGAACTCTTTGAAAGAAGATCAACCAGGTGGCTATTGTACTTTTGTTTGGGGAAATCTCGTAACTTGGAGAAGTAAGAAGCAATCGATTGTCTCGAAGCGGTCAGAGGCGACTCGAGCTTTGGCACTAGGAATGTGTGAAGGAATTTGGCTACTTAAGTTCTCGAGGAGTTAAACACAGACCAAGAAAATAAGTTTGAGATCTTGTGTGATAACCAATCAACAATTCAAATTGCTAGGAATCCAGTTCAACATGATAGAACAAAACATCTTTGAAATAGACAAGCATTTTATTTGGAAAAGGTTAACAATGGGATAGCTTCTTTGTTATATATTCCTCTGAGAAGGACAGCTAGGTGATGTACTTACAAAAGCTTTACCCAAATCAGTTTTTGATGAGTTCTTATCCAAGCTGGGACTATACAACGTATACTCTCCAGCTTGAGGGGGAGTGTAGGATAATACGATATGTATGTCTAAGAGTTGTATGTAATGTAAAAGTCTTGTAAGTCATGTAAAAGATTAAGAGTTATCTGTTAGTAGGATAAGGATTAAGAGTTATCTGTTAATAGATAAGAAGACTTCTATTATTAGGAGTCCTAGTTAAAGATAAATCCTTAAGGACTCTATAAAAGAGTTCTATGTTGTAACCTATGTGATTATCGAATAAACAGAATACTCTCTTCTGTTTTCACTACTTTCTACACTTACTCCATTTCTAATAGCAATAGGAAAGTCACCAAGGTCACTAGAATCTTGAGGAGCAATGTTACCTTCAATCTCGGCAAGAGGTGATTTAAGCCCGATTCAGTGACAACAGGACTTGAGTCCGGTTCTTGACAAGTGCTAGGCTGGTTATTTACTTCATTAGGGCTCTTCTTCTCTGGTATACACCTTAAATTGTATGTCTGTCATTTGTGAATGCACAAAAGTAGGGAAATTTGTGCTCTGACCCTAGGTCTTTGGAAGAGGTGTTGTACAAGGACTTGGTGATTTGTTGGTATAAGGAGAGTGCATTTGTCGGCATAGTGTTTTTTCATGCTCGGTGGTTTTTGGGATAGGGTATGAAATGAATGTCTGGTAGAGGAGAAATGATGGAAGGTGGAGGAACAAAGGGCTGAAATTCCTCATTTTTCTCCCCCTAAAGTTCAGTCCCTGCAAAATATGGTTTATCCTCAAAGTGACATCAAAAGAGACATAGGTCTTTTTAGAAATAGGAGAATAGCATTTGTAACCCTTTTGACTAGAGGAATATCCTATAAACACACACTTGATTGATTTAGGGTCCAACTTACTACCATTTTTATCATGCACATGAACAAAAGCTGTGCAGCCAAATACCCTAAGAGGAAGAACAGATGACAGTGGTTTAAAGTGAGGAAAATGTTTGAATAAGACTTCTGTTGGTACTGCAAAACCCAAGGTTTTGTTGGGCATTCTGTTGATAAGGTAGGTGGCAGTAAGTAAGGCTTCCCCCCAAAGATATTTAGGTGCTGTAGGATAATACGGCTTGTATATTATGTAAAAGACTTGTAAGTTATGTAAAAGATTAAGAGTTATCTGACTAAGAGTTATTTGTTAGTAGATAAGAAGTCTTCTATTATTAGGAGTCCTAGTTAAAGATAAATTCTTAAGGACTATATAAAAGAGTTCTATGTTGTAACCTATGTGATATTGAATAACAGAACACTTTCTCTTCTGTTTTCACTACTTTCTACATGGTATCAGCTTGGGTTTCGATCTTCTAAATAAAACCCTAGTCGATGGCCACCTCTTCTTCTTATAATTCCTCTATCAAATTACTTCTTCACGTAAATTATTTTCAGTTACGATGACCTCAATGAAACTTCCAGCCTTGTTATTACTTGTCATCGATTGAATGGAAATAATTATTTGGAATGGTCTCAATCAGAAGATTTTTTTATCTCGGGCGAGGCAAATTGGGCTATCTCACGGGGAGGTTGACAAACTGCTGCCACACGCCGCCTGGTTATACCAAATGGATGCAGGAAAATAGCCGTGTGATGTCTTGGTTGCTCAATTCTATGGCCCCTAGTGTAGGCGGGAATTTTCTCCTTTACCAAACAAAGAGTTGAAACTGAGGGCTGTCCAAGAAACCTATTCCAGTACAGATAATATCTCGGAGTTGTATGGGATTGAAGGTCAGGCTTCGGTTCTCAAACAAGAAGGAATGTCAGTCACCCTATACTTCAACACCCTCAATGCCCTTTGGCAGCAGATAGATCTTTATGAGCAGAATGAATGGGAGGCACCAACAGATGCTGCCTTGTACAGAAAAATTACTGCACAACGCAGAATTTTCCAATTTCTTCATGGGTTGAATAAAGATGCAGTTCGTAGTAGGATTCTTGGCAGCTCCCCTCTTCCTTCGATTAGAGAAGTTTTTTCTGCAGTTAAGAAGGAGGAGAGCAGACGCATTGTGATGCTTCCTGAATATTCTTCCCATGAAGGATCTGCTCTTCTCACTCAGACAACTTCTACTAAAAAAGGTAGGCCCTGGTGTGATCATTGCAAGAAACAGGCCATTCCAAGGAGAAAGTCTTTGGAAGCTTCATGGTAAACGATCGATTGGAAGCCAAGGTCTTCTAGAGATGCACAATCCCATTTAGCTTCGTCTCTCGGTGTTACAAGTTTTACCAAGGAGCAGATTGAAGATCTTGAAATTGTTTGGGAAATTTGCATGCCCCTGGTGAGGCAAATCTGGCCATGAAAGAAATCAAGGTACCTCCTTCCCTACTGACCCTTTTATCCGCACAACTTACTCCAACGTGGATCATCGACTCTGGGGCATCGACCATATGATCGTAACAAGGAATTGTTCCTTAAATACACAAACATCTTCTTTCGGTAGATCTATTAAAAGCTGGCTGATGGCTCCCTTTCTCAAATTTGGCTGTGGTTCTATAGTATTAATGAAAATCTGTTGCTCCATGATGTCTTATTTGTCCCCAATCTTTTTCGCAACTTTGATATTTGTTAGCAAGCTTTCAACAGATTTAAAATGTTCCATAGTTTTTAATGCTTCTGGTTGTGTTTTGCAGGCAATGGACTCGAAGACAATGATTGGCAATGCTAGTTTGCACAATGGCCTCTATGTTCTTCATGGCACTCCACCCTCTTCTATCTCTCAATCTTCGTGTTCATTTACAACTTTAAGACAAAGTGATGATGTTTTATTGTGGCATTTTAGGTTAGGTCATCCTAATTTTCAATATCTTGCAAAATTGTACCCTTCCTTATTCATCAATAAAAAGCCAAACTTATTTAAATGCCATATCTGCCCTCTTGCTAAACAAACCAAAGCATTCTACTTGCCATCTACTTATAAACCATCTCACCCTTTTTCTTTGATCCATAGTGATATTTGGGGCCCTTCTAGAGTGAAGAATGCTGATGGTTGTAAATGGTTTATTACTTTTATTGATGATCATAGTAGGACTACTTGGACTTATTTGATGAAAGAAAAAAGCAAAATCGAAAGCATTTTTGAGAGATTTTACACCATGGTTCTTACCCAATTCCATACTAAAATCCAATTGTTTAAATCGATAATGGCGGTGAATTTTTTGCTAGGTCTTTGGGTGATTCTTTTCAAAAAAAAGGGAATAGTTTGATTAGTTCCTGTGTTGATACTCCACAACAGAATGGAGTGGCAGAAAGAAAAAACCATCACCTTCTTGAAGTCACTCGATCCCTTTTATTTACCAGTAATGTTCCTAAGTACTTGTGGGGAGAAGCTTTGTTAACTGCCACATATTTGATCAATCGCATGCCCAGTAAGGTTTTGAAATTTCAAACCCCTCAATCAATTTTCTTGGAAAAATATCCCCACTTTAAGCCTCTTTCTTGTACATTACCTCCTAAGATCTTTGGTTGTACAGTTTTTATTCATAATTCAGCTAGTAATAGGTCCAAGTTAGATCCTAGATCTGTAAAGTGTGTGCTAGTAGGTATTCTTCACTTAAGAAGGGCTATAAATGCTATCACCCCCACCTCGAAATTTTTTTGTTACTATGGATCTTACCTTTTTTGAACAGGACCCTTACTTTACTACGACTGCAATTCAGGGGGAGACTTGGGATGATTTTCAGCCTTCTTACCAACATCAGGTAATTTCTCCTAGTTTTTCTATACCTCCAGATTTTTCATTCACTCACTCCACAAATCCATCCTTGTTGCCTACAACACCTTCAGATTTCTCACATGTATCTTCTTTACCAATCCCTTCACAAACACCAGCAACTTCTCAAGATCCTTCCAAAACACCTACTCCTCCCAAACAACTTTTGACCTATACAAGGAGAAAGAAAACTATACCCGAGGCCATCTTGCAATCTGACGCTTGCCGAGAGTTGGATTTAAGTCCAATTGCCAATATGGAAGATGAAGGAAATTTGATCAGTGAGTCTACTACTCCTAATCTGGATGATTTTCCTATTGCTATTAGAAAAGGAGTTGGTGCACTAAACATCCTATCCAGAAATTTGTTGCTTACAGTTCGTTGATGCCATCTTTTAAAGCTTTTACAGCGAGTTTAGATGAAAAAGAAATTCCTACAACTGTTGATGAGGCACTAAAGCATCCTAAGTGGAGAAGGGTTGTTGAAGAAGAGATCAGTGCACTTGAGAAAAATGGTACCTGGACAATAATGGATCTTCCCAAGGGTAAAAAACACATCGGTTGTAAATGGGTTTTTTTCGTGAAATATAACTCGATGGCGTTTCAGAGATATAAAGCAAGGCTCGTGGCTAAAGGGTATACAGGACCTATGGGATTGATTATCTTCGAAAACTTTTGCTCAGTGGCAAAACTCAACACCATTCGAGTTTTGTTAAGTCTTCTTTGTCAACAATGATTGGAACTGCACCAACTTGATGTCAAGAATGCATTTCTTAATGGGAAGTTAGAGGAGGAAGTTTATATGAAGATCCCACCTGGTCTGAAATCAGTTGAAGGAAATCAGAAAATTTGTAAGCTCAACAAGTCACTTTATGGTCTAAAGCAGTCTCCTCGAGCTTGGTTTGACAGGTTTACTAGAGTTATTCTAAAGAATGGATACATGCAGTCACTAGCTGATCATACACTCTTTATTAAGGTAACTTCAAAAAATAAAAGGGTTATCTTGATTGTTTATGTGGATGACATAATCTTGACAGGGGATGATGATGAAGAAATTAGCTGCTTGAAGAATCTTCTGAATAGAGAGTTTGAAACAAAAGACTTAGGGAAGCTTAGATACTTTCTGGGCATGGAGGTTGCAAGGTCAAGTAAGGGGTTGGTGATAAATTAGAGGAAGTATGTCCTTGATTTACTAAATGAAGCTGGAATGTTGGGGTGTAAACCAGCAGATACACCAATGGAAGCTGGCTTGAAATTTACTAATGAAACAGGCTCTTTAGTTGACAAAGAAAAGTTTCAGAGATTAGTGGGAAAATTGATCTATCTATCACTAACTAGGCCAAACATTGCTTTTCCAGTAAACGTAATAAGTCAGCATATGACCAATCCCAATGAAGAACACATGGCAGCAACAAACAGAATTCTTAGGTACTTGAAGAAGACTCCTGGACATGGTTTATTGTTTAAAAAGACACAGGACAGATCTGTGAAAGTATTCACCGACTCTAGCTGGGCTGGAGAACTCACTGAAAGGAGATCAACCAGTGGCTACTGCACTTTTGTTTGGGGAAATCTCGTGACTTGGAGAAGTAAGAAACAATCAGTTGTCTCCAGAAGCAGTGCTTTGGCACTAGGAATGTGCGAAGGAATTTGGTTACTTAAGTTACTGAGAGAGTTAAACACAGACCAAGAAAATAAGTTTGAGGTTTTGTGTGATAACCAATCAGCAATTCAAATTGCTAGGAATCCAGTTCAACATGATAGAACAAAACATGTTGAAATAGACAAGCATTTTATTTCAGAAAAGATTAACAATGGGATAGCTTCTTTGTCATACATCCCTACAGAAGGACAGCTAGCTGATGTACTTACAAAAGCCTTACCCAAATCAGTTTTTGATGAGTTCTTATCCAAGTTGGGACTATACAACGTATACTCTCCAGGTTGAGTGGGAGTGTAGGATAATACGGCTTGTATATTATGTAAAAGACTTGTAAGTTATGTAAAAGATTAAGTGTTATCTGACTAAGAGTTATCTGTTAGTAGATAAGAAGTCTTCTATTATTAGGAGTCCTAGTTAAAGATAAATTCTTAAGGACTCTATAAAAGAGTTCTATGTTGTAACCTATGTGATATTGAATAACAGAACACTTTCTCTTCTGTTTTCACTACTTTCTACAGGTGCTTTGGCTGAAAAAAGAAGAGACCTCGTAACCTCTATTAGATGTTTGTTTTTTCTTTCGGCAACTCCATTTTGTTGTGGAGTGTTGACACAGGAAGTAAGATGGAAAATGCCTTTTTCCCGAAAATAACACCCAAGAGATTGACTAAGGTATTCACTCCCATTATCACTCCTCCCAACCTTAATACGTTTGTCAAACTGATTTTCAATCATTTGATAGAAAGTTTTGAAAATTGACGCAACTTCCGCCTTTTCCCTCATTAAAAAAGTCCAAGTAGTCCTAGAATAGTCATCAATAAAAGTAATAAACCACCTAGACCCAGATAAGCTTCTGACTTTAGATGGACCCCAAATATCACTGTGGATTATAGAAAAAGGAGATGTGGGTGTAAATGAGGAAGGAGCATATGTTTTTCTGGGTATGTTTAGCAATTTGACATACTTCACAATTAAAAGAATGAGGCTTTTTATTGCTAAATAACTTGGGAAACAATTTTGAAAGATACACAAAATTTGGATGTCCTAGCATAAGATGCCACAACATAATATCATCAAGGTTACTTAAAGAAGAAGATGAAGTCTTAAAACAACGTGAAACTGAAGAAATCAGAGGTGGTAATTCATCAAGGATATAGAGACCATTGGATAGCCTAGCACTGCCAATCACCTTCTTCGAGCCCTGTTCCTGAAATACACACCCATTAATTCCAAAGTGAGCATCACATTTAGTATCTTGAACTAACTTACTAACTGATAACAAGTTGCAGGCAAGATTAGGAACATATAGCACATTAGGCAAAACCAGTTTATCACCCACTTGAATAGTGCCACTTCCTTTTACTTGGAACATAGACCCATCTGCAACCTTGATGGAGGTTTTAGAGTTGCAATGGTTAAAGGCCGAAATAGCTGAAGGTTGTCTGTCATATGGTCAAAGGCACCAGAATCTATAATCCAGGGTAGAGGATTAGAAGTGGCCAAACAGGAAATTCTACCTTCACTAGCTGATAAGGCAGTTGTGGAAGATTTAGAGGTGAGATGGCCAAAAAACTGTTGAAGGTAATTGTTCCCATTTAGTTTATAGGATGTGATTGGAGAAAGAGAGGCATCTGAGATCTAAAATTCAGATGCACGAGGGTTATTTTGGGAACTAATTTCAAATGTGGTGGTTTCGAAAAAAGCCATGGAAATTAAGCAAAGGAGAAACCGAGAGAGATAGGATCAAAACCTGGCTCTGATACCATGTGAGAAACAGAGTTTTACTGTACTCTATTTGTTATTATTCATTAGTGAAAGAGGAGTCTATTATATAGACTTTTATAGAGGTGTTTAACACCAAGTAGTTAACCTATAGGATAAGACTCTTATACTTTACAAAGATCAAATTTAAATTCAAACTATTAGTTAAGATAAAGTAAAGATAACATACAACTCCTACACTATCTAAAACTCCTACAACACACGGTTATGCATACTAACTAACACGAACCCAGCATCTCAGGATGCTTGTGAAATTCCTAGTTCTGAGGTTACCATTTTGGAAGGGTACACTTCTGAGGTTTGATTCTAATCTTGTTACGTACACGGATGGACTTGCACATATACACATTTATTCCCTCTCTCTTTCTCTCTCTGAGCATTTATTACTGCAGGTTTGTGCGTGTGCATGGAGCCCAACTGGTTCACTTCTTGCATCAGGGTGAGTATTTTTCTGTAATGATGTGTTTCTTTTATTGATAGTTTGGTCTTTTACATATGTATTTCCTCTACATCTTTATGCGTTTCTAGTCATTTTGCTTTTTCCACTTCTATAAAAACTTTCTGATTTGTGTTGCTACATGAGATGCACCTTTTGTGTTAGATCAATGGGCAAGTTTAGATGTTCTAAAATGATACAAGTTAAGCCTTGTTGGTAGCAAAACCATTTTAATAGTCCTGCCCATCGGATAAGTGGTCTGTAAATAGAAATGCAATTTGTGCTCTTTCTAGTTATGTGACTATAGGACAAGTAGTCAGGTGTATTGTCGTTTGTAATGTGTTCTAGGGCTGGACAGTAGAAGTTCTTCGTGTCCAGCAGAATTGCCTATTTACACTGTTATTATTGATACTGATTGAGGTCTTTCATAAAACCAAACTGATATCATACTGCTCTATGCCAAGAGTTCCATTATATATGATTGGTTCTCTTGTTGTTTTCTGATTTCTGTTAGTTTACATGTCATCCGAATGATTGGTGAGCGTGTAGCACGGGTTTTAATCTCTGCTGCTGGATTGTGGATTGTCTTTAGTCTGTGTGCATTCATAAAGTTTCTTTGTTTATATCACTTTCACTGAACTCTCATTCATGAATTTCTAGATCTGGAGATTCTACAGCTCGTATTTGGACAATATCTGACGGGCTTTTCAAATCTGGTGTACAAAACAGTCCTTCAAATGTTCTAGTTCTGAAGCATGTAAAAGGAAGAACAAATGAGAAGAGCAAAGATGTGACAACACTTGATTGGAATGTGAGTACTGTTGGAGGCTTAAGTTGTTGACTGATTTTTGGTTCCTTTGGGTCTATTGAACAGACCCAACACTTTATCTTCTCTCATTCACTTAATTTGATGTTATGGTTTTCCACTTTTTTTACATGCTTTGCTATAGAGCTGACACCACGCACCAGAACTAATAAGATTTAGTGTAATTAAAGAAATGGCTAGAGATATTACAAAGAAGAGGCAACAAAAATAGATGTTGGTAGCTTTTTTATGATACACTTCGTGCTTTAGTTTTCCTAGAGTACTTGGCTGCAGGAATTAGGTTGGCTTTGGAGTAGTCTTCTTCAGTTAAACATGATGTGTTTTTCTCAAGATCATATGATAAACCTGATTAGCTCAGTTGTTATGACTATACATAACATTGGTTCTTTGAGCGACGGATTTGGAGTGGCAGCCATCTTTTTGGGCATTCCGGTGTTGTTGGAACTAAGGTGGTGTTTTATCATCCTTAGATTGTTTTATTTGTTCAAGCAGAATGGAAGTTGAGCATGTCATTGTACCAGTGTGTTTTCTAATGTTTGGTAAATAAGGATTACTACTATTGCAAATACTTTTACTCTGCAAATTTGTCTTTTTTCTGTAAGAAGCAATTATTTCTATCTAAAGTGTATTTTTAATTGGTCTTGCACAGTAAATGCACTTAATTGGAAATTCTAGAAATGCAGTGTAGAATTTAGATGCTTGCCTATTTTTTGTCATTCTACATTTGTTCTTGTGCAGTGAGTGAACTTATTGGAAATTCTCTAAATTGCACTTTAGCTACTTGCCTATCTAAGTGTCATTCTTTTCAAAATAGAACAAATATGATTCCTTTTTCCTACATGTATTCAGGGTGAGGGGACATTGCTTGCAACAGGTTCATATGATGGCCAAGCAAGGATTTGGACTACAAATGGTAAGACAGGGTACTTTATTTGTGCCATTCTATATCCTCAAATTAAAGGCCACAAATCTATTTTGTTAGACCTGCCTTTGAGCTGTTGTTCAGATATACCAACTCAGTTTTTCCATGTGTTTTTTGGCGCTCATAAGAATCTTTTTTGATTAAATTAATAGCTCGTTACCCGGCTAAAGTTAGGGCTTTATTTGTGCTTTTAACCGAACTTGTTATACTTTTTAGCAATTTATAATTTATAACTACATTGCTGTTTTGGACTGATTGTGAGAATTCTACACTTCATCCTCATTGACCCTTTTTTCTCTCTCTTGTCACTTAATTCTTGGTTTAGGTGAACTAAGGACTACGTTGAGTAAACACAAAGGACCTATATTTTCTCTGAAGTGGAACAAGAAGGGTGATTATCTTCTCACGGGAAGCTGTGATAAAACGGCAATTGTGTGGGATGTGAAGGCAGAGGAATGGAAACAACAGTTTGAATTTCACACAGGTGGACCATTGGACTAAACTTTAATCTTTGGCTTTTGGTTGCATAACCCATAATCATTTCCTGGAGTTTCATCATTTTTACTTTTAGGTCCAACCCTTGATGTTGATTGGCGGAACAATGTTTCATTTGCAACAAGCTCCACCGACAATATGATATATGTTTGCAAGATTGGAGAAACACGCCCTATTAAAACCTTTGCGGGGCATCAGGTTTGTTTCTGGTCTTAATAGTCCAACAATCTCATAACGATCTTGGTTTGTTCTTTTTGTTTTATTTAAAAGAGTGCACTAACTGTTGTACCCAAACAAGATTCAAACTGAGCAGGAAATGCCTAACCCTGATTCCTTTAGGTTTTAACTAATACTAATCTTCATGCAACTTGTACTCTGTATGAAATGCGTGTCTTCTACTGCTTGTAATGCCCCCCATAAATTCATCTATCTTCCCCACATCACTCTTTTTGTTTTCCTTACATTTCTATATTAAAGTTTTGTTACATACATCTGATAAAAAAGGACTTAATAACACTTTGGTTGGAGATCAAGGTTCAATCTGAGCTGGAAATTCCAAACCCTAACTTCCTTTTATGCTTGAACTGATATGTCAATCCTAAATACGTCTCATAATTTTTGTTTGTGTGAAATGAATGTTTATACATCTTGGGAGTGTCTCTCTAAATTCTATAACCCTTTTCTCCTTTAAAGGAGAATGTTTGAAGTTCTACATTTTTTTTTCATTTACTAATCTCTCTCGTTTGTTTTTCTGCAAAACAAATTGCTCGGAAAGTTTTACAACAATGAACTTTGTGCTTTTCAGGGCGAAGTAAATTGCGTCAAATGGGATCCTACAGGTTCATTATTGGCCTCTTGTTCTGATGATATTACTGCAAAGGTTGTATTTACTATCTTCTTATTCTTTACTTAGCAGGCATCATTCATGACAATTGTAATACCCATTTTTTGTCCGGGCCCCAAAATATATTCGAACCATTTACCATATTTAAATCAAATTCTAAAAAAAAGGGAAAACATGCTGCCCATGCCCTGCAAAGCAGGCTCCCCCCACACTTGCACCATGCTATACCCCATGCCCCTACCTTGCTTCACCCATCCCCTATGCTAGACTTCCCCCACACTCCACTCCACTTCAACCTCACCTTATTTCCCCTTTCCCATGATCCATTTAAAAAGAGGGGGAACCACTCGAATAAAAAAAAAAAGAAGAGGAGAGAGGGCCGGCCATTCTCTCATTTTTTGTTTTTGAAGACACCACAAATTGAGAAAGAAAGGGAGAGAACTCACTACCATATTTAGGTTTGGGTATTTTTTGTGTGTGTATGTTTGTGGTGTAATCCATCTTTATGATCTAATAGAAATGATGATTTTATTAATGATCTTTTTATTTATTTTTTGTTATGTTTTTATTATATTTTTATGTTCATATGTTTCTATATGATTGTTCGGATGTATTTAGATTAATTCTTGGTGGTTGTTTAATACTTGTCTTTTAATCTTCTCATATATAAATATGTGTGTTTACTTTTATCATGATGTGTATTTGTTCATGGCTTTTATTTGTTTTTACATGTACGGTATCTATGTATATCTTTGTATTTGATATGATTAGTATATGGTTTCGTTGTAATATTACTTTTATTTGTTCTTATATAATTGTTCCTATGTGTATATGTACGTGTATATATATATGTTTTTTAGTATATATTTATGCATATTACGTTATATATATTAAATTATGTATTGCCTATATATACTAAGTAATATATATGTATATACTATGTTTCTTTTTTCTAGTGTATGTTTATATATAATACCATATTTATATCTAGTGTTTTTTTTTTCACCATACATTTTGTATATGTACGTGTATTATTCATATGTTTACCTATAGATACTAAGTAGGATATATATGTATATATATACATTATGTTTTATGTATATTTGAGTAGTATATGTATACATACTATGTTTATATATTAGAAAAAAAGAAAAAGAGCTATGTATATGTTTTTATGTGCCTTATGTATGTATATATTTATTTACTTTATATATATGTTTTTTTTATACTAGTCATTATATTTACACCTAAGGTAGTTCTATATGTGTATGTAATATATCATATGTTACCTATGTTATATTATAGTATCATTTTAATTATCTCGTATTTATATGTGTTTGTCGTATTTTATTTTGATATATTATTATTTGTTCATATCGGTATATATTTATTCATGCATTATTAATTGTCATTGTTTATTTATTCTATTGATCTAGTTTAGTACTAGAGGCCTCGATATACTAGTGGGAGTGTCGTTCTGATTCTTCGGGCGGCATCTCCTTTGGTATCGTGGGTTGCGGGTTAAGTTGTTCGAATCACATGGTCACATTTATACATTTTTTGGATTAAATTTTAAATTAAAATTTTGAATTTTTATTTTCTTGCAAATGATAACACAAAATTAATGCGGTACCAATTTTGGGCGCTGTGGGGTGCTAACCCTTCCCCACGCATAACAAACTCCCGGACCCGAATGTTTTAAATCTCTGGTTATATTTTTTACGGTGTCCAGCCTACCAAAGTGGTCGGTGGCGACTCCATCCATTTTTATTATTTTAAATTTTTTTCGATATTCTATTAGGAGTGTCCGGGTGTCATCTCTTTTGAATATCTCATTTCCAACATTTTTTTCAAATTTGTCCAAACATTTCAAAATTATTTTATTTTAGATTTAAAAAAAACCATTATTACAACAATATGCATTTGTGTTTGGTTGCACCTCGTCTGATTCTTTTCTTTTTGGAAAAACACACAGGCCCGCGCACACACTCATATAAATTTTAAAATAACATGCCACCTTTCTCGATTGTTATACATCCGTTTCTGTTGGTGGTGTCTGGGGTTCTTTTGTTCCTGCAGCTTTGTATATTAGTTTTCATTCTTTTTTTCTTATATATTTCAACTTATAGAAAGTCTTGATGCAGATATGGTGTATGAAGCAGTATAAGTATGTTTATGATCTGAGGGAACATTCAAAGGTACTTTTGGGCTTTCATTTTTTTATATGATTTCTTTGTGCGTGTCTGGGTGCATTTCTTTGTAATTTTCGGGGATATTTTGAACAATTGTTCTGCAGGAGATATATGCCATCAGATGGAGTCCTACTGGGCCAGGGACAAACAATCCTAACCAGCAACTAGTTCTTGCAAGGTAAAATTAAGTTGTACTTCTTATTAGGTCTAACATTTCAAGCCAGTTGATAGACCCACTTGAATTGGTTGTCTAAAATAGCAAAATACAATTTCTTTACATAAAATCTTTTCAAGTTTGAACTTGATTGAACCTATTGATAAAGAAGTGTAATTATACATTTGTCTCTCTCTCCATGTTTTATCTCCATTATACTTCTGTTCTTTTTCTCTCTCGTTCCAGTACATATTTTATGATAAGTTTTAAAATTTTAATTTAATATTTCACGCTATGTAAGAGTGGGTTGTGACAAAAATGCATTGTTTCTAAAACCTGTACTGGCAATGGATCCCAATTTAGGATGCAGTGGTTCTAGGATTAGATAAAGTTAAAAGAGCTCTAGGTTTTTATTAGAGGTGCAAAGTATTGCAGCAACTGGAAGGAGAAAAGGAAGAAATAAAAGAGAAGGATAACATGTGTCTGATTCATTCTATGTTCTGTATTGTGCTATTTGGTGTGAAGGTAAATCCCTTTTAGTTCCAAGATAGCTCTCCTTTAATTTTAAATGGAATTCATGTAGTGTGTAGACTGTGTTGCCCGAGCTGCTATGCTAAAAATCCTGGTTTATTTTTTCTCTTCACCTTTTTGTTTTTGTGTAGTGCATCGTTTGACTCCACTGTGAAGCTGTGGGATGTGGAACTAGGGAAACTTCTCTACAGCTTAAATGGACACAGGTACCATCCCTCAAATCTATTATCTATTCGTTTCTTCTGTTTAAATGATGGCAACACTAAAATACTTTTTTTGTAATTATATACAATCATAAGATCATTACTAGCCTTGTTGATGCTGAAATGAACAATTAATCAAAACATGATTAAGGCAAAAATGTCAATGTTACAGGAACTGCATTGCACTTTTTTTCACAGAGTTTATTGATTGGTTATGCTAGGGATCCTGTATACTCGGTTGCATTTAGCCCAAATGGAGAGTATCTTGCGAGTGGGTCTCTTGATAAGTTCATGCACATCTGGTCCTTGAAGGAAGGGAAGATTGTAAAAACATATACCGGCAACGGCGGAATATTTGAAGTCTGTTGGAACAAGGAAGGTGACAAGATCGCTGCTTGTTTCGCAAACAATACGCTGTGTGTCCTAGACTTTAGAATGTAACAAACCCAGAAACTTCCCTCTCTGTTTAATGAATTGGAGGGGAAGATCGAAGATGCAGCAAGCTCTTGAAACGGTAAGTTAAAATTAGGTAGGTATTTTCTTTGTAGTGAAAAGAGGAAACTGTAACTATAGCGTAGGTTTTGTATTTCGTGGATTAGGCATTGGTGGTTGTAATTTGTAATTGCGAACTATGGGTCTCTGCATTGTGAGCTAAGTAACCAATTATCAATGATGTATAGCATCGTTATGCACTTCATCATCAATTTATAACCATGAGCATCGGCAATGACATTGTGTCATGACCCTGGAGGAAAACGAGAAGAAATTAAGGACTGGGGATGCATTAACAAAAGAAGGTACGGGAAATGAGTATGGAGGAAATGCATATGAGTTAAACGGTAGCGTTTGAGAAATGGATTAAAGGAAGAGAAGTTGAACACTAACTTATCGAGGATGGCTCATGAAGAACAAGCAGCTCAAATATCAGGACCAAGAGAACCCAAGTCTGAGCACGTACTAATTGACTCTATTTGTTAATTCAATTGTCATATATATAGGGAACGATTGTACAGAGAGATTTTGTCCATTTTTATCAATAAAATTCTCTTGAATTTTCTATGCTTCTTTAATCCTTTCTTCTACTTCTTAAATCATTTTTATTAATCTTGTTATTTCTATCAGTTAAGTCCTTAGAACATAGAACATTAAAAGTCGAGAAATGGATGAAGGAAAAGAACAGTAACTTCGTATATATTATGGAGTGAAGTTAGATTTGGCAAATCTGAGATTTGGCAAACCTGACCCGAGACCCGAATCGATTTGCTTGAGACCTGATATGGACTGAAATGATGGTTTAAATTTGATCTAAACCTGAAACAAATCGAAGTATTCAATTTGATCCGAACCGAAATTGATTTGAATCGAAAAAACAAGTCGAGCCGAAAGTAACTTGAATCGAAAAACAGCTCGAACCAAAAGTAACTTGAATCAAAAGCAACCTGAATCTAATTTGCTCAAATATGTATGTTTTATTTTTCTTTTGTATTATATTACTAATCAACAATCACATTTAGTAATAGTTTAATGGTTTAATGTCATATTCTTATTTAAAAGACCATCTTAATATATTGACTCGAATCGAAAATTAATCGATCTGAAAAAACATATATGATATTGATTCAACCCGAAAATCGATCGATTCGATATTGATCCGGCTCGAAAATTAAATCGACATGATATTAGCCCGACATGAAAATCAACTCATATGATAAAAAACATGGCCAGAAATACATAGAATCGAACTAAATACAAATCAGACCCGATCTGACTCGAAAATTAAATTGACCTGATATTAACCCGCCCTAAATAACATAAAACCGAACTAAATCCAAATCAGACACGATTTGACTCAAAAATTAAATCAGACCTAATCCGATTCGAATCAAATCTAAACCAAAAATCAACCCGACCTGAACCTTTAAGTGAGGTATTCATTTATATGGAAATAATATTTAATTGATACGCAAGTAAAAGAAAATAGGTTAAACAGATTAAAAATTACATATTTTTTCAGAATATATTTTAAATCTAAATTTTATAGAATATGTTTCGGAATATATATGATTTCCATTATACGAGTCATTATTTTTTTAATTTTAATATATGTTCATACATATTTTTAACCCTTAACAATGCACACACCTTACAAACAAAACGATTTGAACTCGAATCTCATAGGATGAACATCATTTGTTTTTCTCTGAGATCACTTGTTGGGTTCAACTACTTAAGAGTTAAGACATAATAATTAAAATTAAAATGATTTAATATATTCTCAACTATATTTACAATAATCTCGTGGATCATATCTTACAAAAATCAGAAAACTTTTTGCTCCATAGCTCCATTAATTCATTGCTTCCTTTTTTGTTCTTTTCTAGCAGAAGAATTTATATTCAGCAAGAAGGGAAAATTCAAGTTTTTAAGAGGTTAAATTAGGGTTTAGAATTTAGTTTGGGCTTATGATTTAGGATTTTGGGTTAAGAGTAAGAGATTTAGAATTTTTATTGTGAAATTTAAATAAATATATTTTTACATAATAATGCATCAAATATTTACTCATATATATTTATATACGAGATAGGATATATATACAACTTTTTATAGTCTTATGGTAAGTATAAGGTAGTATTTGTTCATATTTTTTTCTTAACCTTTGATAAAACACACACCTTGAAGACAAAGTTGCTTGAACCCGAATCTCTTAAAATGAATATCATCATTTTCGGTCAAAATTTATCACTGATAACATAAAATTTGATACAGAACTTTATATACGTATGGATGGGTCACTTACTAATCATCCCAACAAATAAGAAAGAAACATATACTTTTTTGTTGATACCTAAAAGTAGTAAACATCGAACAAAAAAAGTGGAGAAGAAGACCGAAGGGCGAAGAGTACAGTGATTGATGACGGTTCACCTTGATAGATTTAGATGCAGAACAGCAAACAATACGGTAGTTAAAATAAAAAAAGAAAAAATACCCTTCTTCTCTCTCTTTTTTCTTGTTACTTTGATTATCGTATTGTTTATAATTCTTTGTTTAAATTTACTAAAATAAACCACTTAAAATCGTGATCAACCACTATAATCTCCTCTTTTCTATCTCTCTTGTTTGGTGTGAAAGCATCGACATTTTTCATTTTGATGACAGCATATTCTGGGACATGGATGGACCATATATGGTGCGAATGAAATGGTAGCACATAATAAAGTTGATGCTCCCATCCTACGCCTCTCCATTGTTGGAAAACGATGTACGCGTTTAAATCTGATTGGCATCGTTTCTCACTTATCTAATTAGGCCCACCGTTCCTCATCCCGTTTCTTTTACAATTTACACCCTTCTCCTACTCTTTATACACAAATTAAAGCTGCGTTTTGAATCATTGTACTAAAAGGAAAAGCTTCTTTCTTTTTACACCCACTTGACTCTCAGATCGAAACAAATAGATTAGGTCAATTTGAATATTGAACTTCTTCAATTGTGTTAGGTTAATTTCATTTTTATTGGTATTTTTTTAATTTGTTTCTTTTTAGTTTACATTATTTTAAGTGCTTTGGATGGTTTCTCAAGTTTATGTTAGAGTTTACCAGCCTGGTAAAACATACGTTTATGATTATTACTCCTTAAATACATACAATTGAGTTTTTTAGTTCCCCAAATGATGATTTTAAATGATACTTAAAAATAAACAAATGAAATGCATTATAGTTTACTAGCAATTCTCCTAGACTTAGAGGCCGCATGCATGGGAATCCTGGAGGCTAATTGTTTTACATGGTATTGTTGTTGCCTTAGTGGGTACTAGATTTCTTTTGGTTTTGTTTCATCTATTGTTATGATTTGTGCGGTTTATCTTGTAAGTTATTCTTGTAAATATTATCATGAGTACTTTTTTTCCGACTAAATTTAGAGGGTTTTTTAATGAGACTTATAGTAGTATCTTCTTAATTAGAAAAAAATAGATATCACCAATGTTTTAGGTGATATATGTTGAGCTCGAATCGATCAACCGAATACGTCAAGAGGGGTGAATTGGCTTTGAGTGAATGTGGTGGAAGCAATTAAAAATTTGCACAAAGATTTATAGTGGTTCGACTTCCCAACCAAGTCTACCTTCACTACCTTAGCTATCCACACTAAAGATTTTTTACAATTTTACTAATTTGTTTTTCCTTTTTCTAGGCTAAAGGAGATAACCTTTACAAACCCTCAAAGCTTATCACCAAAGCTTTGAGACACTTCTCAATAAGAGAATAAAAATTAGCAAACAATGAAAACCTCACAGGGCAAAGTGTTTGCACAATTTAGCTCTCACCCAAAATTCTAACACTTGAGCAAATGTGATAATTTGGCTCACTAGTGTTTTCTACAGAGAATTTGACAATTTAAGCACTAAAACAATTTCTCTATACAAAAAATGTTGGCATTAAGCTTCTTGTTCTTCCATGGCTGCTTGAAGAGGACTTTTAAACCCTCTAATGGTTTTATGATTGTTTCTAGCCGTTGGGGACTTTAATTCCAGCTATAAATGCAGTTCTGGGCTCGTCGGTATCGGTACCTGCCTTAAATAGAAAGATTCGTTGGGCATTTATTACACTAGGTACCGGTACACAATACTTCAGTATCGATACGAGACCACTCGTATCGGTACGACATTTAGCTACTGAAATTTTGAGAACCTTGGAGATTTACAGGGCGTATCGGTATGGAGAAAATGGCTACCAGTATGACTGTCTGGGTGTCGATACCAAGAAAAAGGTACTGGCACTCAAAGCTTGTTTTTGATACTTGAGCTATTTTGAAAGTATTTAAACATGTCAAAAACACTTTAAAATTCTTTCAAACATATTTTTCAAGTTAACGGACTTTAAAATATTTTTGCAAAATAGTTTAAGTCCAAAAACATTTTTCATTTAAGTTATATCAAAATCAAATATCTCAACAATATATAATCCTTGATTTTTTTTAACAAGAGTAAGAAACTAGATTTTATTAAAAGAAAGAAAAGATACAATAAATACAACATACTCAAGTCATAAAAATAACATTAGAGATCAAGTTCACCAAGAAAACTCTTGAAGAAAAAAATTAAAGCATGTAATTAAAGAGCGTGAAGAAAAAATATTGAACATTCCCTTAAATATGTTGTTCATCTAGAAAACCCAATAATCATCATGAAAATTTTGTCTCATCCAACTATATGTTATATTGATGTATGAGTCGAGATCAAGAAAATCAATCTTGCAGATTGTTATGCTAGCGGATCTGATTACATCGAAAAAATACCACAAAAAGAATATAACCATATTAGACTATCGACCTTCCCATATTAGATGGTGCATTATGGTGACTGCCGCTACATGAACGTTAGACTGCCATAAAGATAGACAAAAATCATGCCATAAGCCAGACGAAAATTGTACCACATAGGCAAACTAACAAACACAACAAAATATGTAAAAAATGAATCCAAAACATAAAAGATTCTTACATTAGTAACCGTTTAATTTAACAAAAAAAATGAATTCAAGAGCAAGCACAATTGGCCGGTTGGTCAGTTTGTTTATCTTTGTTCCCTCATATTCCCTAAGGTCACGGGTAGGGGTGTAAACGAGCCGAGTCGAGCTCGAGTAGTGCTGAGCTCGACTCGGCTCGTTAAGATTTCGAGTCGAGTCCGAGCTCGAGTAATTTTTAACGAGCCTGAAAAATCTGAGCTCGACTCGTTAAGAACTCGAGTCGAGTTCGAGCTTGATTCGAGCCCAATCGAGTCAAGTGTTGACCGATCTTTGACCGTGTCAGACTCGAGTAGCTCGTCATCTGTCACGTATCATTTAAAGCCCTATCAAGATAAACTTTGATACATAAGTTGTGTAAACTCAAGCTTGTTAATTTAGAGTTTAGGGTGTTAGTTTAGGGTTTAGAGGTTTAGGTTGTTGGATTTAGAATTTAAGATTTAGATTTTAGGGTTTATATTTTAGGATTTTAAGTTTAGGAATTTAGATTTTAAATTATAAAAAAAAATTAATATATTATATTTTCGAGTAGCTCACGAGCTTTTCGAGTCGAGTATCAAGTAGCTCGGCTCGTTAAGAACTCGAGTCGAATTCGAGCTCGAGTCAAGTTTAATCGAGTCGAACTTTGACCGAGTCGAGCTCGAGTAGCTTGCAATCTGTCTCGTCTCATTTACAACCCTAGTCACGGGTTCTAAACTCACTAAGAGCACTTCCCTTCCTTCCTTCTAGAGTCCCCTTTCCCTTCCCCTCTAAGTACGATTAGGATTAGATTAAGATTTATAAAAAAGTTTAAAAAGAGACAAACAAAATTAACAAAAAATTTAAAGATTAAAGTATATTTTTTAAAAAAGTTTGAGCCTAAAAAATAGGATTAAATAAAAAAATTAGTCCTTAAATTATTTTTGTTGTTGTAAATACCTAAACTATTTTTTAGTCAAAACAAGTACCTAAGCTATTATTTCTAACCACCTTAAATACGCACTAATTTTTTAGTCAAAAAAAGTATTTAAACTATGCATTTTTCTTTAAGTAGTTAAATTATCTTTTTTGTCAAAATAAACACTTAAATCTTGGCGATATGTCAATATCTCATTGATAAAAAGTATTAATTAAGATAAAAACCGGATTTAAAATTGTTAAAAACAATCGTTTAGTTATTTATTTTGACTAAAATTATATACTTAAAAAATATAATTTGAAAGATAATTTTTCATTAGATCAAAATTTTATTAGGCTAGTAAGATTTTAATGTTGCATGTTTATTAAAAATAAAGTTAGTATAGAGAACCTCACATAAGATGGATATTATAGGTTTTAGAAACGTGTAGTCTTCAAAATGCACAAAATGACTAGTGCTTGAGTGAGCTTCAATCCATCTCACCAGACATGACAAATACAACCTTGAAAGTTACATGAATTTAATGACCAAACAAAAACCTACCATAACCATCTTATTAATATCATCAATAAAGAAAAATTATAGGCCCGGTACGTCACGTTATTCGTAGTCTCAACTAATAAAAATTATTTATTTTATTAATTTTTTTATGCCATCTTTTGACCAAGTGAATCTTCACTCGTATTTATCGTAAACTAAATTAAAAAATAATTTTTACCAAGTGATCTTCTCTTGGTAAAAGGATATATGAAAAAAATAATAAAATTGATGATTTTTATTGGTTGGACCATAGATAACGTGGCGAGCCTATGATATAATTTCTCCATCAATTAAACATTTGCCCACATTTATGAATCGGGCTCTCACCATAAAATTTTATTCGTAACTTTATTTCTTATTCATTAATAAAATCTAAATTATTTGATTAATTATAAATTGGGTAAACTACACGAAATGCCACTAAATTTTAATTTTTGTATCGAAAATACCACTGAACTATAAAATGATACTATTATATCATTGAATTTTGTTTTTTGCTACTATTATACCACTAAACTTTGTTTTTTGCTATTATTATGCCACTCGATCGTTAAACTGTAACGGATCGTTAAATGTAAAATAACATCGTTTTGGTATAGTTGCTTTGATGCCTAAAATAGGCCAAACCGACGTCGTTTTGTTAGGAAAATTAAAAAAAAATACTGCATTTGGGAAGGCTCAAACTAAGAACCTCTAAGATGAAAGGTTTACACCAAATCACTGGGCCAACTTAAAGATTTGATATAATCTTAACTAAAATAGCATATAAATAATACTGCAGTTGAACTTAATTTCATTTATCCCGTGATATAATTTTATAATATTTAAAATATAATTTTATAAATATATTAACTTCGTAAATATATATTATTTAAAATTTATATTATAAAACTAAAATATTATTTATAATATATACAACTAAACCCTAAACCCTAAACCCCAAAACCCAAAACCCAAACCATACATGTAACTAACTAAACCCTAAACCCTAAATATATAATTAAATCTAAAACCCCAAACCCTAAACCCTATATATATAACTAAATACTAAACCTAAAATCCTAAAATTAAAATATTATTTATAATATATATTAGGATTTGTAATATAAATTATAAATAATATTTTAATTTTAGGGGTTGGGATTTAGGTTTATGATTTAGGATTTAGTTATATATATAGGGTTTAGGGTTTGGGTTTGGGGTTTAGTTACATATATTGTTTAGGGTTTGGGGCTTAGGGTTTAGTTATATATATTATAAATAATATTTTATTTTCATAATATAAATTATAAATAATATTTATTCATGAAGTTAATATATTTATAAAATTAAATTATAAATATTATAAAATTATATAATGAGATAAATGAAATTAAGTTCAACTGCAGTATTATTTATATATTATTTGTGTAAAGATTATATTAAGTCTTTAAGTTGGCCTAATGTTTTAGTGTAAACCTTTCATCTTAAAGGTTTTTTGGTTCGAGCCTCCCCAAATACAATATTTTCTTAATTTTTCTCTAACAAAACGACGTCGATATATGGATCTCTTCCTAATTATTTATATATAATTTTTGGTGATATTTCGAACTCACTACCTATGCATAAAATCCTGGACATATTTCATAAACTTGATTTATAACCCCATTAAGAATTCTAAAATTCTTCTAAATACTTACAAGTATATTTCACATGAATAAAATTATATTTTATTTTTATTAAAATAACCTTATTCATATAATAGATAGTGGGCGGGCGGATGCGTGGTGGGTAAGGTCTTAAATTCATCCCCTACCCCTACTCACAGCGTGTATGACTTTTGACATCCGTACTTGACCACAAACCACCAAACTCATGCCCATCCCTGCCACAATTGTAGGAAATCCATAAAATTATACTCGTCTCCCCTCCTTAGTTAGCATTTCAGTCTAAAAAACTCATCCACTGGAACATTAGAATATGTTTCGAAATTCAAACTCACATATATTTTTATGTTTGGTAATGATTAAAAATAAAAGTTTAAAAGAAAAAAAATATCAAGCTATGTATTTTTTAAATATTTAAATTATTTTGTGGTCGAAACAAAACCCTAAATCTTAGAACATGTCACCGTTTAAATTAGTGAAAAGAATTTTTTTTAACTGAAATAATGATCAGACTTAAGTGATTACTAGTTTAAGTTGTTTTTATTAAACGGAGTTTAGATAATTAAAAAAACATAATTTAGTTTAAACCATAAGTTAATCTGCCTATGAATTGGATTTGAACCTTTTTTTTTCTACCTCAAGCTACCTTTCAACCGAGAAATTATTACATAGTCTCGGCTCATCACGTCATCTATGGTCCTATCCAATGAGATTCATTTATTTAATGACATGTAGGAAAGAGGTGAAGATTCACTTTAGAAAAAATGAGATGGAAAATTATTATTGGATGGGACCATAAATGACGTGGTGAGCCATGCTCATCTAATAATTTTTCCTTTCAACCGGTAATAAAATTAAATAATAATAAGTTATTTAAAGAATTCAACCCCCTTCTCCCACAACTAAATAACTATATTTTTTAATAAAATGTTTTCTTTATTATAATAAGGATTATTATTCCATGCACAAATTTTCTAGAAGCATCGTAATTTTAGGGTTTATGATTTTAGTTTAGGGTTTCATGGGGTTTTAGTGTAAGGATTTAGAATTTAAGGTTCATGATTATAATTTAGGGTTTAGGGTTAGGTAATATGGTTAGAGATGTAGATTTTAACCTATAAACTCTAAATTTTAACCTTAAACCCAAAATTCTATCAGCAACTCCTAAATTCAAAACTACTACACTTAAACCCCTAAACCCTAAATAGAGTCCATAAACCTTAAAACTAAGGCACTTGTGGCATGGAATAATTACCCTTATAATAAAACCTAATATTTGGATCGTGCATTATAGGAAGGATTTATATCCAATACACTGGCAGTGGAAAACTTTTAGTTTCTACAAGCACCTTAGTTTTAGGGCTTAGGGACTTAGTTTAGGGTGTAAGATTTAGGGATTTTGGGTTTAGAGGTTAGGGTTTAGGTTTTAGTGTAATATGTTGAGGATTTAGGTTTTAACCTATAAACTCTAAATTCTAACCCTAAATTATATTCACAATCCCTAAATTCTAAACTACTAAATCTAAACCCCTAAACCTTACCCCTAAATTAAGTCTCTAAACCTTAAAATTAAGGCGCTTGTAGAAACTTTTAGTTTTCACTACTAGTGTATCAAATAATTATCAGGAAATCAATAGAGTACCAATGATTGTAGTAAAAAGGCCAAAGTAATTGAGGAGTGAAGCATGCGTTAGCCCCCTCTCTTCAAATAGAGAAAAAATTATAAGATGGTCTGGCTCACCACGTTATTTATGATCTCATCTAATAATATTTTTTACATCATTTTTAAGTGAATTTTCATTTTTTTACATATAAAAATGATTAGTTATTCAAAAGAGGGTTGGTGAAGAAATGTTGAGAATTGAAATTAAAATACGCTTCCAGTAAGCGTCACAAAAACTCGTGCTACCACAATCCATCCACGCCCAAACGTACGCTCCCCACATACTTGGCAACCTCTCCGCTCGTCGTTCGTCGTGCTTTCCTCTCTCTCCCCGTCGCCCTTTACAAGCCGCCATCCCTTTATAATTATTAATGCCACGTCGTTTTGACACATTTGATACTTCTTCTTCTAGCATCATGTTACGTAGATAAGATTGTAAAACGCCACGGAGTATGTAACTTGCCGGAATGTAATAAATATGGATTGATGTTTCTTGTTATATATACCACGTATGTATAATTTTGATTTATTTATATTTACATAACATATTTTTAAGGTTTGAAATTACATCAAACTAGTGAATAATTTTTAGAATAAATGGTTACAGCTTTCAATTTACACCCTCATATTTCTTAAGTTGTGAGTTAAAAACCCATTATGAGAAAATTTTTCCTTCCCTCCCTTAAGTAGAAATTACATCAAAATAAATTAAATTAGAATCTGCAATATTTTTCTTTATTTTTCATCTTTATGTGGTCGACAACGGCACCCGTCTTGGTGTTGGTTGTCGACCGCCAATATTTTTTTGTTTCATTTTTTATTTTTTAATATTCAAATTCAATAGATATGTCGTTGTGACAATCTTTTTTTTTTATCTTTTGATACATATATTCTATCTTTTGGCACACTTTTTTTTCTTAATCGTTCTTTTATCAGGGTTGAATTTGACGTCACCACAACTAATCAAGATGGCGTTCTTTTGAATATCTTGTTGATCTTCCTATTTTTGACCCTAGAACTGGATTTGGATACGAGCTCATAGTCATTGCTCTTGTTCGCGATTGAGTTGTAATAACGATCGTGTTGTCAACGTGGCTTATTATTGTAATATGCATTTTTTTAATGTTGTTTGTTGTTGATTTTTACCTTTTATCGTCGAGTGTTGGTGATGTTTGTATCTATTTTGTTTTGAGCCTTTGAGTTAGGGATTTTACCTCTTCTTTGCATGGTCCTATTTATGATCCATACTCCATAGACATTAATTTTTGTATTTTTATGAATATTTCCGGATCAAATTTATTTACATGAATTATAAACTCTTATTTTGAATTTTTTTCTCTTACTAAAACTAAAATATTCATATTAAAAAAAAATTGATTGAGTGGTTATTATAAAATGGAAATAACATTTAATATGGAATGAAATGGATTAATTATGTTTTTTAAGATTATATTTGACAACCTTGAAAAAAATTTGGACAAATACAAATAAAAACAGTACTCCTTGATATTTCATTAGAAAAAAAGTCAAATAAATAGTGTTGGTATCATATCATTATCAATGTATCCTAAATATCATGATGTTAATAAAAGTCTTTTGATTTGATATGTAAATAGAAAAAAGGTTAAGAAATATATATTGAAAAATTTGTGTGTTTATCGTGTTAACTCTGCTATAAAATCTGAAATATGTTGGATTTTGCATTCGGTACTTTTCATTTTACTCCATTTAAAATTAAGTATACATTTGCTAATGAACTCTGGTTTCATTTAGAACCAGTCCGGTGGATAGGGATGACAATTTAGTGCAAGTTCGATTCAATCTGAAGAAAAAATTGGATCCAAATTAATTGAAAAAAGTGTGAATTCAAAAAAGTCCAAATCTTAATAGGAGGCGGGTCGGATATATACCTATTATGGTTCGATCCATATAAACTTCAATATTTTAAAATTAAGCCGAGCTTGCCTTGTATATATAAAAAAACAATTATATTGTTCTATCTTCTTTAAATATTAATTTATTTTTTAATATTGTAGGTGATTGGAACTGAAGTATCAAGATCAACACAAGCTCTAACTACGTTCATCTTTTGTTATTCTTTAAACAAAATATTTGTTTGAGCTGCCACTTAAAAAAATTAATCAGATTTTAAATTTTCAGATTTGAATTTAGATTTTTGATATTGTACTCGGATCCAACTCGGACTAAGTGTATTCAAACTTAAATTCGGACCTAAATCGATTTGAAATTCCGATTGTTAACCAGACTCAAACTTTTTAGAATCCAATCAGTTGTGGACGTTGAGAATTGCTTTAGGTTTAAAGTAAAAACAAACAGTTCGGTATGTGTAATTTATTTAAAATTTAATAATTTATATAATAAAAACATAAGATGCGATAAAATAAATAAATCCCAAAAAATTACCACATGCCATAGCATCGTCACGTGAGGAAGAGATTGAAATTTTACTATATAAATCAGTACTAATTAAAAACAGGATGGAATCAAAAGGCCGAAAAACAAGAGAACAGGCAAGGAACATTGAGCAAAGATAGTGGGCAAGACTTGTGCCTTTCATTTCTTTTCTTTTTCCTTCAACCCAACAAGGAAGCTTTCCTTCTTTTTCGTAGCTAAAGCTCAATCCCAAAGCAAAAGCAATCCTCCGCGGAGGCCGGCACACCGGAATATGCCATCAGAAGACAACCGGCTTCCGTTATTATCCGACCGGGATTCGGACCAGGATGTGGCGTACGAGTCAGATGAAAAAGTCCACATCGTCGGAATCGATGAAACGGGGATGAGTGGTCATCGGGTGTCCCGCCTTTTTCCTGGAAAAAGCTTTGGCTTTTCACCGGACCTGGTTTTTTAATGTCGATTGCGTTTTTGGATCCTGGGAATTTGGAAGGGGATCTTCAAGCCGGAGCTATAGCCGGTTACTCTTTGCTGTGGCTGTTGATGTGGGCGACGGCTATTGGGTTGTTGGTTCAGCTGTTGTCGGCTAGGCTTGGCGTGGCGACGGGGAGACACTTGGCTGAGCTGTGTAGAGAAGAGTACCCGACTTGGGCTAGGATGATTTTGTGGGTAATGACGGAGTTGGCTTTGATTGGAGCTGATATACAGGAAGTTATTGGAAGTGCTATTGCTATTAAGATTTTGAGTAATGGTGCTTTGCCTTTGTGGGCTGGTGTTGTTATTACAGCTTGTGATTGGTCAGTATTCTCATTGATTCTGATGAATTATTTTCTTCTTTCAAACTTTTTTTAGTATTTTGTGGTTTCTGTCTGCAGTATATTTATTTATTTAATTTTTCTGTTCTGTAAAGTTATCTCTTGTTGATCAAATTTTTTTATTATTTAAAAATTATTATTAATAAAAACAATTTAAAATTTTTTTATTTAGCAAATGATATCAGTTAAAAACCTTTCGAAGTAGGTGGCTAGAACATCATAAAAACTTGGTGCATTATGATCACTTCTCTTTCACTGCCTTGTTTCAGTTTTATTTTCTTGTTTCTTGAAAACTATGGAGTGAGGAAGCTGGAAGCATTTTTTGCTGTCCTTATTGCTACAATGGCAGTCTCATTTGCGTGGATGTTTGGTCAAACAAAACCCAGTGGCATTGAACTTCTTCTTGGTGAGGAACTCGGTTCCGTTGTTGGCTGTAGCAATTTCTTTCATAACACATATTGTAGTTGACTGATGATCAAATGGTTTGGTTTTTGCAGGTGTTTTGATTCCAAAACTTAGCTCCAAAACCATCAAACAAGCTGTGGGAGTTGTGGGCTGCATTATTATGCCTCACAATGTATTCTTGCACTCTGCTCTCGTGCAATCACGGGAAGTCGATCGCAGCAAGAAAGGCCGAGTGCAAGAAGCTCTCAATTATTACTCAATTGAGTCTGCCGTGGCGCTTTTGGTTTCCTTTATAATCAATATGTTTGTCACAACTGTCTTTGCCAAGGCATTTTATGGCACAGAAATAGCCGATAGTATTGGTCTTGTGAATGCTGGGGAGTATCTTCAAGAAAATTTTGGGGGTGGGTTATTCCCAATTTTATATATCTGGGCAATCGGGTTGTTAGCAGCCGGACAAAGTAGCACTATTACTGGCACTTATGCAGGGCAGTTCATTATGGGAGGTTTCTTGAACTTGAGGTTGAAAAAATGGCTAAGAGCAGTGATAACTAGGAGTTTTGCAATTATTCCTACTATGATAGTTGCTCTTATTTTTGATAGTTCTGAATCAGCGCTGGATGAATTAAATGAATGGCTTAATGTGCTTCAATCGATCCAAATCCCCTTTGCTCTTATCCCACTTCTTTGTTTGGTATCCAAGGAGCAAGTCATGGGTTCCTTCAAAATTGGCTCTGTGCTCAAGGTATGCTACTGCTTATTTCCTTGTTTTGTGCCTTGCTGATATATTAACTTTCTTGCCTACTGGAGTTCTAGTGTACTTTACTGGCCGTTGCAGGAGATTTAATTATGAAGAATGTAGTTCTATTTATTGCAGTGAAATAGTTTGATTTGAATGCATTTGTACACACACTTGCTGCCTTCATTAATTTTGCCTTCGTACTTGCATCGACTGTGGGATGAGTTATATATACTATTTTATTGGTTAATTTTGATATGTGCCTGTTCGTATTTGTGATCTCAGAGGTCGTGATTAGCTCTTATTTCAGAACAGCTCATTGCTTTTCTATTAAGAAAAATGTGAAACTTCTTCACTGATAATTGTGTGGCCACATGATAGAACTTCCTAAATTCCTTTTTGGCAGGGAGATGCATACAACTTTTGTTTTCTATAAGAATCCCCGTGTCAATGTTATACTATGCCATTGTTTTTGTTTATGCAGCTGCATTCTCTTCTTAAACGATGCCCCTCTCTCCTTTGCAGGCAGTTGCATGGCTTGTGGCCATTCTGGTGATGTTGATCAATGGGTATCTTCTACTCGACTTCTTCTCCTCTGAAGTCACTGGTGTAATATTCACAAGTATAGTGTTTGCATTCACCGGAGGATATGTTGCGTTTATAATCTACCTTGTTTCTCGAGGTTTTACTTCATCTGCTTGGTGCCGCTTTTTACCCTCAAAACAGACACAAGGAATTGAGTGATCTATCTTACCCTTGTCAAGCCATGAGATCAGCCATTTGGTTTAGGAACAATAACATTATGGATTTCTCTAGTTAAAAGCATATGGCTTTCTGGCTATGCATGTTTATATGGGGACAATAACATTATGTTGAAAACATTTGTAGGGATCAAAACTATGTAAACTTTTTTTCCCATAATGATGCTCAAATTTGCTTCCAGCTACAAACATGTAATTCAATTGATTTACTGATGCATTTGCTGGTTTTGCATTCTTTTAGTCTCGAGTTTTCACCTTTCCTTTTTATCATTTGGATCCTGTATGCAGGTTTGTTTTTGTAAACATTTTATCTCAGAGATAGAATAGCAACTTCCTAACAAATACATTCGATACGTCTGACTAATTTACTCAAGTTTCTGGATGGCAACAGTCCATGTTACAACATTGATTTGAAAGAGATACATGTTGCGGGAAAGAAGCTAGCTTTGAACCCAAGCATCTCTGATGAAAAATACGAAACTGTTTTGGATAGTTGTACAACTTATGCATATCTACCGGAAGCTGCATTTGTGGCATTTAAGGATGCATTAAGATTCAGCTCCCATAAATGATTCATAGTTGTTAAAATTTTAGCTAGGCCTATGTGTTCTTACTGGACCCGCTTTTATCTCCTAGCTTTAATACATGGAGGATCTTTGAAGACTGAAGTTTTATTCTAATAATTCTACATATTCAACTGGAATGCGTGGTTCATATTGCCCATGACTAGTAATTTTCTACTTGTCTTATATCTTATATTGATAATGCACCCTAAGGTGCATGGTTCGTATTGCCCATGGATCTTCCAAAATGACAAGGACCCAACTACCCTGCTGGAAGGTAAGTAAGCTTATGCTTTCAGATAACATAATGTTATTCCTTTCTAAGCTTTTATTGACACTCTTTTGGTATTCAGTGTTAGAATTGGAGTTTGATAGAATCAAACCACCTTCTTAGTTAAAGTTTTTGGACAATATCTCCAATTTCAATACAAAAGCTTTACTGTGATACCATCAAATTGTGGGAATGCTTTTGTTGTGTTTTTTTCCTTGGTTTCTGTTGTAATTGTTTGTCTCTATCAGGAATCATTGTTCGTAATACTCTTGTTACGTATGGCTGTGAGCATTCAGAGATTGGTTTCTGGAAGACTAATTGTTCTGAGCTATAGGAAAGGCTTCACATAACTGGTGGGCAGTCGCCGTCTCCTTCATCTTCTAGAAGGATAATTCAACCGTAGAACTGCCACCTACATCAGCTCCTGGTGAGACATCACGCTGTGCTCTTCCAGGACAGCAACCGTGGTTATCTGAGGACCTTATGCGGTTCTCATTGTATTTTAACCAACGTAGTCAATTCTACACCGGTTCTGGTAGTAAACCGAAACATGAAAATTGTGGTTTGTATCGGCTGGAACAGTGTGCAATGGCTGGTGCATGAATAAGGTTGAAAGAAAAGGTTAAGTTATCATTTTTTTATCCTTTAAACTTTATTTTCCTTGTTTATCTTAGTTCACAGGCTTATGGAAATGTTTTGGAAGATTTCAGGTCCGTTTATTGAATTTTACATCTGAAGGAAACAGTTCTCTCGACAGATCGGTCGTAGTCCCTTCAGGATCATCAGCCTACATTTCTAATACTACGGCAATTGTAAGTGTTTCTTCAGATCATTGCAATTCTTTCAATATAAAAGATTATAATTGTGTGAAGCTTCATGAGACCTTTGGAAGTTATAAGTTGGTGCAATGGAAAGTTAGGCCATCACCTCAACAGTATGTTTCCAGTTTCTAGAGGCCTGGTTATTACTTTTTAGTCTCTTAGTATGAGACAGGCATAACTGAAAATTGATTAGTCTTGTCTTTTCTTGAAACAGAATCGTAATCACAAAAATGGCGTGTTCCTAACTAAATCCTGCAAAGTATAATGGCTAAATTGTTGACTGATAATGTATTTGTGTCTGAAAACAGTTTATTACAGTATATGCATGCAAAATATGTAAACAAAACTATATAAGAATATGTAAGCCACTCCATGATCCAACCTCCCTCTATGGCATGCTACTCATAAAAACGGCCTATGGCTACCTCAAATTTCTTATTTCTTGAGAATTTCATTTTAATTCAATATTTTTTGGTGAATTTCTAGTCAAAACTAAATATTTTGTGACATGATATAAGCTCACTAACATGATTTGTGATTTGTCGTCTTAAATGATACAGAACGTGCTAGCAGAAACATTCTTTGACAGTTCTTTTGGCAAGTTCTACAATTCAAAGTTTATGTTGATGATATTCTAGCATGCCAAGTGAACAAAAAATTGGGCCAATCAATAATTATGGTCTTGGTTACAGTTAGAATTGATATCTGTATTCTGTGCATTTTGTAGTTAACATGTAGCCAAATTTGCTTAAAATTCAAACTTATTTTTCTATTATTATTTATAGATTTACAGACATTAAATGCATTGTTTCAAATGGTTTACTTCAATCTCAAGTGTCATATATCATGTTAAACCCAATAATTGGTTTTAGTGAAAAAGAAGATAATATTCTAAAAGATCCGGGTTTGAGCAGTTTTGTAACACTTTTGTTTGCAAGGTGTACATTATGTTAAAAAGAAATATGTCTTAGAATTTTGGGTAAAATTTTGATACACGGGCTATGTAAAATTAATTTTACACAAGCCTGTGTATTTACACTGTAAAAACTTAAATCTTAAATTCCTAACCCAAATCCTAAAAAACTAAACACTAAACCTTAAACCATATACACTAAATTCTAAACACTAACCTTAAATTCTAAACCCTACAACCTAAACCTCTAAACCTTAAACCCTAAATTAAAACCTTAACCCCTAAAATTAAAAGGCACGTGTAAACTAAAGTTTACACGGACTGTGTATCAAAATTTTTTCTTAGAATTTTTTTAAAATATTTTTAACGGATAAATGAAAATGTGTGGACATTTATTTATTAATCCCAAAAACTAAAAAAAAAGGAAAAAGAAAAAAAAAAGATTAAGTGAAGAAAACGCCAGAAGACCTAGCATCAGAAAAGTCGAGCCTGGGTTTTATTAATTTATTTTTCTTTCTCATTAAGAATTAAGAGACCAAAACGAAAACACCCAGAATCCCAGAATTCACTCTTCTTCTTCTTTCTGTTTACTTTTTCATTTTTTACTGTGGAATATCTGTTTACTACTGAGTTTAGTTCACTTTTAATTTTGATATCTACATTTCTGTTCTTGTTTAATTTCCTTTCTTTTCATTTTCTGTATATGTATAGATGTATTGGAGGTTGACCATTACATGGAAAACAACTCAATTTATTTGTTTTTTTTTTCTTGGTTTGGTTCTAACACACAAACATTTGAAATTCTGAAACAAATCAAGAATGGAAAAATAAAATGAACTTTAAGAGAGTATTTTTACTTTGAAGTTACTGACTCGCTGGAATTCGTCAAAACATAAAGGTTTAGGAAAGTTTTTAATACCTTATACCTTATGAAATGTTTGCCTGGATCTTGTCATCTCAATGCAATAACATAAGATTGTTGATTCTAATCATTTGGACATTTAAAACATATATTCTTATGTTATTTTTTCATGATGTGCATGGTAGTTGCCTATAATTATTTCTGTTTTTCACCCTCTGCTCCTCTTTCTTACTTGTGTTCTTGCTTGATTTTTTTTTGAGACAGATCATATGGAGATGTCTTTGTTAAAAACACTTCTTAGTAACATTTCCTTGTTTTTAAAATTGTCATCTTCTGAGAAAATTAACTCGGAACCAATTTGGAAGTACTACCGGAGAGCAAAAGAGATACTAAAATTGTTGAAGCCCATAATTCTTAAAGCAACCCTTTCTTCAGACATTACTTCTAATGAAGTGCTTAGCAAGGCATTTGAAGAATTGTGTTCCTCTGTACAAGAACTGCTAGAGCAATTTGAAAGCTGGCAACCCCTTTCGAGTAAAGTTTACCTTGTAAGTTACGAGTTATAATTTCAGTTGCAACTTTGCAATTTTATTGTAGTTATAGCGAGGAGAAATACCCCTTTCGATTATTGTTGTCATTTTACACTTGACTTTTGTGGAATAACTTCATACAGATGTTCTGCGCATTTGATCACACAGAGAACTTTTTCATGGTTCTTGTAAGAGTAATTATTAGAATATGTAGCTTTTGGAATAAGTTTATCCCCCAAGTACTGGTTCTTGAATATTTGATCATATTCAGATGGATGATTGCTTTGATGGGTGCATTTTAGGAAATAATATCATATAAGAATAGAATTTGCTAATAAGAAACTATTAGTCAAATCCTTGGATAACAACCTTCTCTTCCATTTAATGTTTAGGTTCTGAAAGTTGAGTTATTAATATCAAAGATTCGAAATTCCAGCTTGGAAGTATTCCAGTTCTTTAAGTCTTCCATTCAGCATCTTCCTAATGATTTGAGTTCTATATCTCTTGAGGTACTCAAAATTATTGAAGCTTTTACTTTTAGTTAAATCTTGTACTTTTATTCTTGGGTTTATGAGTAGAGCATAACTATCATATTCTGTCAACGATTAGCAAAGGGTTTTTACTACGATGAGAAGTCATCTATCAGAGAGTGAATGACAATATGACATCTAAAGTATACAGTTTTGAGATGTGATAAAATGAATAGATGTTTTCCTGATTTGATTTATAAATTTGAGGAATGTTAAAGAGGAATCCACTTTTCAGGAGATTTAACAATTGGCATGATTGATCACATCAGTGCTTGCAGAAAATTAAACATGTAGGATATGAGCAAACATAATCCGTCATTATTGAAGCCATAAGGGATCAACTGGATAGTTCTGAACCAAGCTCAGAAATACTAGTGAAGATTGCTGAGAGCTTCAGCTTGAATTCAAACCAGGAGAGTCTGATAGAGGCTATGGCCATTGAAAAGTTGAAGGAGAATGCTGAACGAGCTAAAAGAACTGCAGAAGTTGAGTTTATTGGTCAACTTATTGCTCTTGTAACTCGCATGCATCATCGCCTTGTCTTGATAAAACAATCTCAGACATGTAGCCCAATTCCTATACCTCCTGAGTTTATATGTCCCCTTTCCCTAGAGCTAATGGTTGATCCGGTGATTGTTGCATCAGGACAACTTATGACAAGGCTTTCATCAAGAAATGGCTTGATCTTGGGCTGACCATGTGCACCAAGTCATGGCAGAGTTTGTCTCATACCATTTTTATACCTAATTACACAATGAAGGCACTAATTGCAAACTGGTGTGAGTCTAACAATGTGAAGTTGCTTGGTCCCGTAAGTCCATGAGTTCAGATCAACCCTTTCCTCTTCTTGAAAATGAGGTTAAGAGTCGCTTGATGCTTTGAAGAGTAAATCAATTGATACTCAAAGAGAGGCCACAGCTCAACTCAGTTTACTTTCCAAGGAGAATAGAGATTATCGGATTGAGATAGCAAGCTGCGGGGCGATTAGTTTGTTAGTTGATTTACTTTATTCACCTGATACAAAGACTCAAGAAAATGCGGTTACAGCACTTCTTAACTTATCAAATATTGATATCAACATAATAGTTATTATTAATGCAAATGCAATAGAGCCTCTGATTCATGTGCTTGAGACAGGAAGCCCTGTTGCTAAAGAAAACACAGCTGCCACTATTTTCAATCTTTCGGTCATCGAGGACAACAGAGACAAGATCGGAAGGTCTGGGGCAATCGGGACTCTTGTTGATTTGCTGGGGAAGGGTACTCCTAGGGGAAAGAAAGATTCAGCTACAACCTTGTATAATCTGTCAAGATGTTATGAAAACAAGGTTCGAATCGTGCAGGCTGGTGCTGTAAGATACCTTGTGGATTTGATGCAACCAGCAACTGGAATGGTTGATAAGGCAGTACTTCTTTTGGCAAAGCTTGCTACAATTTTTGAAGGGAGGCATGCAATTGGGGAAGAGGGTGGGATCATTCCTATGCTGATTGAGGTTGTTGAATTAGGTTCTATGAGAGGAAAGGAAAACACCGCCGCCTCTCTTTTACTTCTCTGCACATGCAGGAACAGGTATTGCAATTTGGCGATGCGAGAAGGAGCTATTCCACCATTACTGGCATTGTCCCAGTCTGGCACCCCAAGAGCTAAAGAGAAGGTGATACTGCTTCTGATGTGTTCTTTTTTTTTTTCTCAGTCAATTCATTTCTTTAACTCTGGAAAACTAAACATCATAAAGCTGATGTTTGTTGCAGGCACAAGCACTTGTGAGCTTCTTCCTACTGTACCAACATGGTAACGCTGGAAGAAGCTGAATGTTTGGAAAATAACCTACATTGTGATCCAAAGTTTTGGGTCTATACGGTTTGTTGTACGTAGCAAATAATGCATGTGAAGTTTTGCTGCTTGAATGGTAGATTTGATTGAGAGTCCATTGTGAAATGCTTATTTTTCTGTTTAAAATGAGAAATTGCGAATGTTGGAAAGGGATCTTCCTACATGCGAGTCCGTACGTCTTTATATGGTGTTTAAACTTAAAATTTTCAAAGAATTATAATCATATATTATTCAAAATCTTAAAATATGACGACCTCATAATAAGAAATGCAACAATTGAAAAACATTTTACCGTTACCTGGATGGTAATTTAGCATGAAACATCATGGTGAGTCGAAGTTCAATTATGTTTTCTTTCTCTTAAAACTTTTTTTTTGCACGTGCAAATTCTTTTTATTTATTTATTAAATTAACACTTAATGATTTTTTCTTGTCAATAATTCAAATTGGTCTCAGAATCAAGGTCAATAAACTTATAATTTTAATTATATTGGAAAATGTTATTATTTTTATTAATTTAATACTTAAAGGAACAGTCCAATCAATAGACTGTTAGCTTTTTAACGACCTTTGACGATTAAATGTTTAGGAACGAAATTAGGATTTGACATTAAGAGAGATAAAAGTCTATTAAGCTTTTAAATTTAAAAAATGGAAGAGACAAAAATCTACTAAACTTTGAATTTGAAAATTGAGAGGACAAAAATTTTGATAAATTTATACCATTACTTTAACATAATTGTGAGACAAGACAACAACCCCTCACGCACTATATATGACTTTGTCCTCCCTATAAATGTCTATTTTATAGTAATAAATTTAAAAATTTAATACTTATTTTATAATATTTAAAAATTCAATTATCCAAATAAATATTTTTAACATAATTTAATGGGCTTCCTTGGATATATTGTCATTTAAGGATTAAATTTAAAAAAATAAGGGACATTGAAATATAATTAAAAATCTATGGCAAAATTACGGTGTACTGAAAACGTCACCTGCATGTGGCGTCCTGTCTCTTTATTATTAATTTTCTTCCAAAGTTGCTATGTATTAAACACTTTAGATATAAAACAAACACAAGATGCCACATGTAGGTACTGTTTTTTCCTAAAAAAATTAGAAAAATCAAGACACTTCCTACAAGTGACGTCTTTCTCTACTATTCATTTTGTCATAATTTTTAAAATAAAACCTCAATACCCTATTTTGCTACATATAAATCCAAAGGACAATATTCCTCCAATTTCTTCGATTTATCGCTATTTTACATTGCTAGAGCCTAGAGTCAACCAACATGTAAAATATCTGCTTTTATTCCTTTAGATTGTACAGCGAACATTTGCTACAGTCCACCGATCTTTTTCTTAACCACACCCTTGCAAATTCTCTTTTATTTTTAATTTTTCTAGAATTTCAAATTTCTACCCATCAAACAAATTCAAAAAATCAAAAGAAAATTTGTCAACGGTGGCGCTAACACTCTCATACACCAATCAACGTCCCAAATGGAAATAGACTCGAATGCTAGGTTCTTCTTTCCCTCTTCTCTGTTCCCTGTTCTGGGTTTTGCGATTTATGTTGATTTCAATCCCTGAATTTCTTATTTGTTTTATGATATTATTGTGTTCTAACTTGCCATTTGTTGGGAAATTCTATTTTTCTGTGTTTATTTTTAGCTTTTTATGTTCTGCAGCTTTGATTATTGTGTACATAAATACAAAGATATGAGCCATTTACTTGTAATCTCTTTCATTTAAAAAATCAATTTGCTTAGTTAAGATGGTAATGTTGAGTTTGATGTGAATTTTTCTGGGACTTCTTTTTCTAAATTAAGTTGACTTATTAGTGAATTTACGAAGTCTTTATGATGATTAGTATAGGCTCTGAATTGGAGCCAAAAGACAACTCTAATACAATGATGGAAATGGTTTCAAATAGTAATGGAAATGGAAGCATGCCCCAAGATTCGAAAGATAAGCTTACGCATTGTGTTAGTAATTGTGAGGACAGCAACTTCGGTGAGGAAACTCGGTATGGTGTAGGAGAAGGGAAGGTACGCGAAGGAACTGAGGATATGGAGATTCACATAACTGAATGCACAAATTCTGGCATGGATAGCTTGGCTGTTGCTGAATGTCAGGATGCCACTGAGAATTCGAGTTCATTTGGTGGCACGCTATCTGGGGTTGAGAATGACTCAGCGATAAGTGATGTTGAAGTTGAATCGGCATTACGCAGTGGGAATCCACTGGGATCAATGTTTGATGGATTGTTCCTATTAAGGTACTTTTTTGTTTTCGTGTTAAGTGTATTGATATTTAATGAAATTTTATTTTAGTTTGTTGGTTTCCAAAATTTCACCGCCATAAATGTACCTAAAATTATATTGATTTGGCTGGCAAGAGTAAAAAAAGCAAAAACTCTGTTTTCATTTGTGAGCTGTATTCAGTTTGATGTCCAAATACATTTTGCAGTATTCAGTTTACTTTCTTTTCCTAAATTTTCCAGGAAGAGAAAGTTGACAGATCATTGGAGAAGGTTTGTTCGTCCCCTTATGTGGCGGTGTAAATGGTTAGAGTTGCAACTTAAGGAATTTAAGTCTCAGACATTGAAGTATGATAAAGAACTTGCAGAATATGGTCAGAGAAAGAACTTTGAATATGAAAAGCTCACAGTTGAGGGACATAATGTGAAGTCACAACCTTTTCCTTGTCAAATTCAAAGAAAGAAAGTAATGAAGAGGAGAAAAAGAAAGCGAGTTGAAGATACTGCTGAGTTAGCATTTTATATGTCAAATCATAACTTTTTATCATATTATGGTATGAAACTATAAAATTCATGATCATTCTTTTCGGGGTATGCATCTGCAAGCCCAAATCTGATAAGCTTATTTTCTTTGCTCCCAGATAGTGAGAAACTTACTGTTGCCACTGCTGCTCAGGATGGTGATAATGGTAATTTAGGTAAGAATTACATTTGACTCAGTTTTTGTGATTGTGTACCTCATAGGTAATTGAACAAGGTCTGACAAATAGCCTTTGTGATTCCGTGTTTCAAAATTTTGACTCTATCTAATGGATATTTTGGTCATTTTCTTGATTATTTCTACAGGAAACAAAATGGTCAATAGCAATGAAGATGGATTTAGTGATGGATTGTCAAGTCTTGAATTCAGAGACAGTGATTTTTGGTTAGAAAAGATACTTGGAAAGATTGATCTGATTCAATCACAAGTTCATAAGTTAAAGACCCGAGTTGACAATGTAGTTAATGAAAGTCCTCAAAAGTTCTCTTCCATTAATGTATTGAGTTCAGTTATGCCATGCAACACTTTAGCTGGTTCTAGAAGTTGCTCTTCTCCACCCGTGAGCAGAGAGAGAATCCCAGTTACATCTCAGCATCTTTCAGGGGGTAACATGGGAGATCTGTTTGTGCCTGGAAGTAGTGCAGTTTCAAGTCATGGAGAGGTTACACCTTTTCCTGATATGATTGAAGGAACTGCTCAGAATATTGCTGCAGTTTCTTATGGAAATGTGAGTTATTTTTTATATATTCTTCTTGACCATTCAAGTTTTTCTCTTCCATCATTTCTGTAACATTTATTATCTTCTTTTAATTTTTACATTTTTATCATTTGCTGCTTAGGGCTGTAGCAGAAGGTAACAAAGGATGGTACTTGTAATTTGATTTCGGGTTTCATTCTTTGCTTCTGCTAATACTGTTGATTGGGAAAAAAGGGTTTTTCAGTTGCACATATAATATGAAACTAGAAAAAAATCTTTCTTGCTTTTCCCTTCCTCTTGTGATTCCAACTTTATTTGTTCAACTAACATTTCACACTATTCTATGATCCTTGGTTTTTGTTATCAGGTTTTAGTTTTAATTCTTTTATGAATGATGTGAATATTAACTAATATTAGATTCCAAATATGCATATTCAATCTTGTTTTCATTTTTAATACTACTAATCTTTATTATATCTGCAGACTGAGGATGATATTTTGATACAAAACCAGGCTGCCAAGGAAGAGTTGTGTAATTTTCAAAGAGGTCTAACTCAACAGGCAGAGGAGCCACCAATGCCAACTGAAAAGCCTACTATTCTTGCTCCAGGAGATGACCTCCCTGCAGACCCTTCCGTTCAACCAGATGTGAAGGTGTCTCCGACATCTGAGTCCAAGAACCCTAATAACAAAAGGAATATGGGGAAAAGAAAATCAGGCACTGAGGAGCAGCCGATGCCAACTGAAAAGCCTACTGTTCTTGGTCCTGGAGATGACCTCCCTGCAAACCCTTCTGTTCAGATCCCTAATAACAGAACATGGGGAAACAAAATTCAGGCACTGAGGCCAATGCCAACTCTTTGTTCTTGCTCCTGGAGATGACCTCCTGCAAACCCTTCCGTTCAACCAGATCAAGGTCGCCAAGGTCTCCAATAACAAAAGGAAGAGGGGGAAGCGAAAATCAGGCACCAAGGAGCCACTGATGCCAACTGAAAAGCCTATCATTCTTTCTCCTAGAGATGACCTCCCTGCAAACCCTTCTGCTCAACCGGACGCAAAGGTATCTCTGTCATCCAAGTTCAATGTCCCCAATTACAAAAGGAAGAGGGGGAAACGAAAATCAGGCACTGGCTGGTGGAATCGAAATCCTCAGGTAAGCGAAATCCTGTAAGTTGGAATATTACATATGTACATGTTCAAAGAAAACTTCTGTAAGAGCACCGGTAAACTTTTCCCAGCCATAATTATCTCTGTGTACATGCTAAGTGTCTATTCTCCTGTACTCTTCTTTTCATTTTTCAATGACAATCCGTACATGGCCTTCTCACCTGATCCGAACATACTCGTGCTGTTTAGATGCTGTGCTATTTTCAGAGTACGGCATTCTGTATGGGGCTAATCCCAAGTCTCAATCAATTTGTTTTTATGGCTTATGATTTGGAATGGAATGAAGAGAATTTTTTTTATTATAGGTTAACTGAATACTTGATCAGGCTTACAAGCAACGTTTGTAGAAGTACTGGTAAATGACTGAATAAAAGAAAACATACCATAAACTTCACATCTTATAAATATCATTCACTTCAATAAATATAAGTGGATATTTGATGAATTGTTTTTTTTAAAAGATATAGTTTTATGCATCATCACTATTAATCCTTTATTATTGACACCGAAGAATTCATTAGTTTGGCGGCCAGACTTTGCAGTTGAGAAGAGTAATGAGCAACTACTTCACTGGCTTTTCAAACTATCTATGCGTTAAACCAAAATAAAACAAAAACAAACTTCAGGCCTAATGAAGCAAACGTCTCCTCGTTAGGGTGAAGGAATGCTCTAATAAATGGTGCATAGGGATGGAATGACTTCTTGTGAACATAGCTGCTCTAAGGAAGAACTAGCAGTGGTCTTCCTTATACGATTCTCCATCATATTCGAAAGTTAGTGAGCCGAGACGGGGAGGTGTTTTTTGCACACATCTTTAGTGAAGGTAATCAACTAGCAGACGGTATGACAAAATTAGCATTGAAAGGCAATTTGGATTGTCAGTTTTACCATAGTCCGCCGGATGCGGTGTTGATCATCTTACATAATGAACGTCGTAGTTAGAATGTTGAATTATCCTCTTTGTTTATAAAAAAACGGTGCATGCCTTGTCATTTGTCAACATGTGTCTATGACTTTGACTTTGTGTGTATATAATTGCATGGTGACTAGCTACCATCGAATCAGCTGTATCTCATATTCATAATCTCGGTCATTTATTATTAGCATGAAGAAATATATTTAATCGACTTTAATTAATACTTGTATATATATATATATATCTTTGTTAGGTTATTGAGGAGATCATGTTATACTTATCCTTCACAGTATTGTCTTCGTTTTTTATGTAAGCAAATACCCTTCACAGTATTATCATACCTACAAATATACATAAGAGTATACATAGTGATGAAAATACGTCTTCATTGCTTCTCTATTGGACTTAAAACTCCGAAATCAGATAACACCCTATACGTAGAGATGCAGTAAATCATATATTTACAAAACAAAGAGGTCAAAGCATAAACGGTAACTTTAACTACACATGATAATGTACATTTTCTTCAGATTGAGATCAATTTTATATACACAGATAACTTGATAGAGATCCCAAGATTAACCTCCAAGATCACAGTAAGAATGAATACCTTGACCATGAGAAGATTCATCTGCATAGTGACTAGAGGCAAGCAAATTAACCTACAATGGACCACAACAATTAGGCAAATTTGGCCCTAATGAACTTTACTGAAATCACTGCAAAAGTAAAGTGATACAAAACCTATACCTTGATGATCTCCGGCTTTGACGTGGGTCGCAAAGAGCTGGACAAGACACTGAAGTTAAAATGCTGCTCGAAAAGAACAAAATACAGGGTTAGGTTTCATCAAGAACATTTTATAATATCTTGAACTGATTCACGTTTTATAACATTTTATAACCTATATCTTCCTGAACTGTTTCATGCAAGGATGATATATATCCAAAAGACATGCAAAAATGGAATTAAAAGAAACCCTTACCCTGAAAGGATCACCCCTTAAGGACTGCACAAAGATAGAATTTCCTGAATCTGTAACCTACACATGAACAAGAAAGGACCTCAAATCTTCAGGTGCTAATAGGTCAAAGAAAGTTGTCAGGGGGAGTGATCATTGACAAACAAGTGGTCCGAAACCAAATGAGAGATGTGAAATATCATTAAAATTATGCATGCTGATCAGTGATTTAGGATTAAGTTTGGGTATTTGACAATGTACCTCAATATAGACATCCCTAAGTCGCCTTCCCGTTTGAGCACAGCATACACGAACAACATGTTCGTCGCAACTGCCACTGATGATATAATCCCTTCCATTCATGTAATATGAACGAGTATAGTTTTGAGCACTTCCAGTTGAAGTTATGTTGAAATTCATGTGAAGCCTCCCATCCACTGCTAAAAGTTGCTTAACCTGAATGAGAACATTAAGAGATAGTATAAAACTTCTCCAGTTGGCATAATCTATAGTATAAACTATAAAGCAACAGTTAAAAATAGAACTGCAAACCTCATTATCAATGGCGGAAACGAGGAGATAGAGATCATCTGGAGAAAAGCAAACCATAACATTTCCTCTGGAGCTTGAAGCAGTATAGCAAGGGTTATCAGGTCTCTCCCTCAGATCCCACATCTTCACATCTTTGTCAAATGAAGATGTAGCAAACATAAAAGGAGTGTGATGAGCAAATTTAGCAACATTAATAGGTTCCCGATGCATATTAGTAAACACTTGTAAACGTCTCCCAGTGCTAATGTCATACAGCGCAACGCCTTTTGAGTACCCACAGGCAAGGAATTGATCATCTGTTGAGTTGACATGAACAGAAGTTAATTGTTTGAAATCTTCAAAATTAACTTTATCAGGACCACAAGACGTGTCTCCTTGTTTGGCCAGCATATGATTAATATCAAACAACTTCAAGCAACCATCGTCGAATCCAGCTACAAGCTGATAGTTCAACACAGAGAGCAAAAGTTATTAGTAAAATAGCTCAGCTGAATATATAACTAGCTGTTCTTTTATATTGCTCAACTCATGGCTGTTACTTAAATGAATATAAGATTAAGTGATTAACTGCTAGCTAATTTAACTCATTTATGTAGTGATATTCACAATATTATATCATAAAACACAAAATCCTTCTTAGAAACAAATTAAATTCAGATTTGTAAAACAGGCACTTGTGTAATTAAGAACTATAGATAAAAATTTATAATCAGAAAATACCTTGGATGGATATTTTTTGAGCCAGCAGAGTCCTAGAACACTGTTACTCATTCCTACAGATGAATTATAGCTGACAAGATTCCCCGTCTCATGATTGACGACGACTATTTCACCATCTAAAGTTCCCAAAGCCATAAGGCTGGAGTTGGAAGGATGGTACTCAAATTGCCTTGGACGAAGTCGCTTATTTTCTTCTTTAGATATATGGCTAAAGCTAAAAACAGGATGTAAGAAGGGCCACATAGAAGACCCAAATTTAGCAGCACTAAGAGACCTTGAGAAGAAACATTGGCTCTTTCCATAACAATAAGTATGCTTTAGCTTTGAAGAGTTTCGACAGTGAATACAGTTTGTTCCCATTTCACGCTTCTGCAAAATGTTGACAACACTTTTTTTGTGATTATGTTTGTATGGCAAGTACTCATAGAATTCTGAAACGATGGTCTTTGAAGTTTCCCTCTCATTCTCCATGATCGACAGATTATCTAATACAGCTAAACGAGGTAAGGAAGCAACCATGTACTCCCTATAATGTTTCTCAAAGCATATGGGAGAAGGATGATGCCAAATATCTTTCTTCAATTTACCAGAAACATTCTTCGAGGCCTGATTCTGCACATTTAAAGGATACCCTGTTAGTCTGTTAGACGAACAACAATTATGAAGAAATATAAACTTTTCTAATCACTATATACAAATACTACAAGCATGTTGTCATCTTACCTCATTTTGCAGTTTCGGCTCTGCAGACAAATTACGAAACAGACAGGGTAATGTTTCCAGTTGGTTTTTAAGGTAACCCGAAAACTTAGGTTCATCAACTTCTGATGAATCATCAGTTTTCAATGTCTCATATACAGTACCAAAAGAGTGTTCCTCACAGTATGAACAGATTTTGATCACATTTGAGTAAGCCTTCTTGTCCTCAAGCTTCTCTTTCTCGCTAGATGACAAATGACAAGGACCAGTATCCTTGCAACACAAACAATTTTGGAATCGTAGTTCCAACAAAGAAGGAGGTTTTGCTAGAACTTCGGTTGTCGTCCAGAGATTAGCAACTCTCGTCTCACACATTGATAGACACGTCAGATTTGGCATGCAAAAAAGCAGTCTTTTTGCAAACTAGTGAGTGAAGTGCAGAAGTCCAAATTCAGGGTGTGTAATCGCATAAACCTTCCAATCATGTGGAGTTTTTTGATATTATTAGACCTCAACTTTAAAACATGGCAAGGCAAACCAACATTGCAGAGATCCCTGAGCAAAACACAATAATAATATAGTCTTAGTTATTGTCCAAATGGTATATATATAAAGAACATAAAGAACATTCCTTGGACAACATTTAATCACAAAACATGAGAGCAATTGGTTGACCAATGGCAAAACGATATCAAAAGGATAGTCATCAGACATCATGCAATCCTATCGGTTACAATTATAATACACGAGCCTAACACATCATTGCAACGGAATTCTTCAGATTCTTTGTATTTAAGTTGCAAAAGTATATATTAGGGAAGGAGCTCTCCTAAGATATGCTGAATTCTATCAAAATAGGAGGTAGGCAATAACTGAAAGATAACAAGTCATTGATCTTGGAACACTTCAAACATGTTGTGATCAAGAATGTTGTAAGGGATGGAAGCATTACAGACCGGAGAAAGTCCTTCTTTAGAGATGTGTTACTAAGTTCAAATACTCTGAGCTTTAGTTTGACTGCATTCGTCAAAGAAAGTATGTGTTCTTCATTCAAGACAGAAGTTGATCCATGATGAAGGATATCAACGGCATCGATATCAGACGAGTCTATAGCTAGAAACACGTCGATTAGTGGAAGAATATCATCATTTTTCAACTGGTTTAGAGAAACCACAATGTTACACTTCTCTTGACAAGACTTTTGAACCTTGGCCTGAAGGATAACAAAAAAGAATCCATACAATGCAGTGAACAGTAAGCTAATCATTTAACACACAATTTTTCATATGAAACCAGGAATGTTTGAAGATTGACCTCAGAAAACCATGATAGAACTGCGGAATTTGGAAGAACCGCATGCCTCCTACAGGAATCAAGATAACTAGCAACAAAAATAAACAATATGGAAGTCAGCTAAGGCAGGGGGGAAACAGAATCTGAATGAAAAACATCTTCTGGAATTCTCATGAACAATCCACAATTGTGTTCTCAAATGTCATACTCCATAATAAGAAAATTGGGTCTAGAAAAGTTTCTTCAAAGGCAGAAAATGGGTTTATGCATAACACTTTATATGTAGGGTGAAACTTCAAATTCAACGTCTCTTATTCATCCCATATGGTAACCAAATCGAGTTGAGTCAGAAAGGAAACTCTTTCTAATTCTACGTCAAATTCTAACAAGCTCAAGTGAGCTTCCTAAACCAAGTCAAGGTCAATTTAGTTCCAACCTCACAGTGTCAACATTTTTCAGCTGGATTCCTAAAAGATGATTAAACCCCAAAGTTACTCTAAATTGAAATACTGTTTTGCACTATCATTACTTCAAATATCAACAGATTCCCAACTCCATAACTGCGTGTTCCCAAAACATATGATAGAACCTCTGAAAACAAACCGGGGGGGGGGACATGAATAAAGGAAGAAAAGGGTACCAATTCTGTAAACTGGAAACATCCATGGAAATGAAGCTTTTTTCCCCCAAGTTTGCTGTTGTTTCTGCAGAAGACCGCCGCAACAGTGATGACTGATGACAGTAGAACCGAATTTGGTAGAGTTGGAATATATTAAAAGGAAAGAGTCTTGACTTTGTAAGTAGCGAAGTGTCGTCTCAGCAACAACAATGTATTAGGATAAGCATATGAATAAGCACCCATTAACTTGCTGCTTATTTGCTTGCTCAGTTGATCTGTTCAGAACCATATTCGTCCGTACGTTTTTGTCACGTAGCCATTGGCGTTCTACGATATTTTCTTCTCTTGCGGGTCAGTGGGTCCATTTGGACCATTTCCTACGCCTTTTCTTCTCGATTAAGAGTAAATTATATATTTCATCATTAAACTTTGACATCATTTTTATTTTAATTATTAAAGTTTAATTTTTTAACTTAATCACTGAATTTTTTTGCTTTATTCTTATTTTGGTCACTTAAGCTTTAAATCATAAATGAAAGGAGAACATGGCAGCCATACGACATGGACAGACTTTTGTTGATATGACAGCTACATCATTTCCCAACATCTTCTTAACCAATCAAGAAATCACCATTTCCTACACCTTTTCTCTTTTATTTTTCTCCTTAAAGACGAAAGTTTTAAAGTTTCATTTATGTATCACGTCCACCAGGAAATCACCATTTTTTAACATCTTCTTGATCAATCAACACACCGACGAACTTGCCTCATCGTCTCATGCCACTTTATTGATTAAAATTTTTTCAAAATCACTTTAAAATTTGTGAAACTCAACATAATACTCAAAACTCGCAAAATCTCAAATTGCTTCAATCTACAATATTCACTATTTGATCAAAGGGAATTTAGGATATACAACTTGTTTCCTCCTCCTCAACCTCTCCACCACTAGGATTAGGAAGAAGATGCTCAATTGTAAAGAAATCAAAGGAAATATGAAATTAGAGTTTCTTTTATAAAGGTGAGAAAGTTTTTGAGTCATTTCATAATTTCCAAAAGACAAATGATCAATCATAACACGATTAAATATTTCATGACAAAGTAACTAAAATAGGAATAATTTAAAAGTTCAAAGATTCAATTAAAACATTTAAACTTTAATGACTAAAATATGAATGAGAAAAAATTAAGTGATGAAATTTGTAATTTACTCTTCAAGTAATTCCTCATGTTTTTCACGAATCCATTATCGGGTTGAAATTTGGTCTTTCAAATCCAAAACCGTTCGGGTTGAACTTTGGGTACCTATTTTAACCATCGAATTAGATAATTTGTCAACCAAATTACTAAACTTATTAAATGGTCTTATTTTGACCACCATCGTTAAAAAACTAATGAAGGGGTGACATGGCAGTTAACGAAAATTTGTAAAATTACACATTTAATCTCTGTTATTTACTTGTTATATCAATTTTGTCCTAATTTTAATTTAATTAAATAAAATTAATCAACCAATTTTTGTCTAATAGATTTGTAAAATTACACGCGTCTCATTTTTTTAATTCTAATTTATTTAGTTTAATAAATTTAATAAATCAATCAAATTGTAACGCGTGTCACCATCTGATTTGACATAATCAAATGAAACAAGTAAAATTGGAGATAAATTGCAAGTAAGGGATTCGATCCCACGCCCAAAAGCATAAAGGGCTAAAGCCCCAACCATCAAACTAACTCTAATTATATGACTTGAGATGATAACTTGTTTTCTTAAAAGTTACTTTGTTGGTGAAAATTATAGAGAATTAATGAGATTCGAACTCGGGAGTAATTGTATAAAATTAAAATGCTAAACCACTAAATTAACCTTATAATTGATATGGTTAATTTATTGACAAGGTTAATTTAGTGGTTTAGCATTTTAATTTTATACAATTAATCATGAGTTCAAATCCCATTAATTCACTTTTATTCTCTATATTTTCACCAACTAAGTAACCCTTTAAGAAAAGAAGTTATCATCTCATGTCATATAATTGGAGTTAGCCTAGTGATTTGGTCTTTAGCCCTTCATGCTCTTGGGCGTGGGATTGAATCTCACGACTTGCAATTTGTCTCCCATTTTACTTGTTTCATTTGATTATGTGACCATATGATTAGTTGATTAAATCTATTAAACTAAATAAATTAGAATTAAAAAAAAGATGAGACATGTGTCGTCATTTAATTGGTTTATTAATTTTATTTAATTAAATTAAAATTAGAACCAAATTGATATAATAGATAAATAACAGAGACCAAATGTATAATTTTACAAATTTTTGTTAACTGACACGTCGCCTCTTTGTTAGTTTTTTAACAGTTGTGGTCAAAATATGACCAATTTAAAAATTTATGGTCTAACTGACGAGTTATCTAGTTTGATAGTCAAAAATAAATCCGCTCAAATGATTCGGTGGTCACCTGAGTAGTTTATCTTAGAATCTATTAAAATCAATTGAGGTGGAAATTAAAAAAAGAATATAAAAATAAATGATTTTTGTTATATATATATATATATATATATATATATATATATGTGTGTGTGTTTTGTTTGTTTTTACAAAAATAATATTTCTTTACGCCGGCAGCAGGTAGTAGGTTGTGAGTGCCGTAGTAGGTAGTGGTGTACACGCGTGACCCGTCCAATAATCATTTTGCTATAACATATTTATATTATAATATTTTTTTAAATAGAATTTGTATTATAATATTTATATATTACGATTATATTAGGTGATTGAGTATTATATTAATTGATGGCCGGTATTGTATTGCATTAGCTGATAATTGATTTAGTATATAGTTGGTTGATTATTTTTTAAGTAAAGTTGGTTGATTATTTGAACAAATAAAATGATATATAATGACATAATTATATTTAATATTTGTTGAAATAGATTATTATTTATCAATATTTTATGTATATTAATATTAATTAGATTATAAAAAATATTTTTTTAATATAACATTACCAAATATATTTGAAATATTTATATATTAATTTCTTATTTATATAATATATTTTTAAAACAATTTGATTAATTATTAAATTAAAGTGATATTTTTTATTTAAGAAGTAGATACTATTATCACATATCTTATTAAAAAATTTCTGATGAAAAAAATTATATATAATAATAGTTACATCAATACCAAATGAGCTAAACTCGGCAAAACAATAACATAATCAAACAAGAGGCAAAATAAATGACTGCCCCCTGAACAACCTTCCACACACCAGCAAGGATCTCAACCCACCCCAGTGGCCTGTGCCACATCACGAAGCAACAAGCTTTGCACGCACCCTGGCGGATCAACATATTGCACCTCCCTCGGACTCTGTCCTCGCAAAAGCCCCACAAGCTTATCAGCTACGGTATTTTCTGCTCGCCCAATATGTCTAACCGAGACCACCCAATCCCGCTGGAGCAGCTCTTGTATAGCAAGAATCAAAGCATTCCCCGATCAGTTCGTGTCAAACTCCTTCACCCTCACGACCATCTCACGGCAATCCGATTCCAACACAACATTACGAAAACCAAGTCCTCAGGCAAGACGGAAATCATCAAGAATCGCCCAAAGCTCAGCGACTCCTACAGAACATCTCCCTAAACTTTGCGAAAAGCCGACAACCACTCTCCCTGGTCAGGCCGGATTACGCCCCCTACCGCGGCCGCATCGTTTCCAACATCCACAGCCCCGTCAACATCAATCAGCTCCATGTAGCGTGTACTCGCCACCACAAGATCCTCTTTTTCCACGAACTCCGGGTCGAACACAATCTTATTACGCCTAGACCAAAGATTCCAGCAAACAATAGAAAATAATATATACCAATTATCACAACAAATCGCTTACCACTCCGAAGCCGACAGTGAGTGAAAATTCGCCAATAGAAGTTGCACGAGAGAAGACCAAATCATACGAGCTTTAGGGCAATCACGTAAAACATGAAGAATATCTTCCATATCTCTTTTACAAATACCGCAACGCTCCTCAGAAGTCATATGTCGCCGAACCCAAAGCAAGCTACCCCTCAAAGCAAGCCCGGATACGTAGGGAAATAGGCAACCGCCACACAGTCTTTCAAGAGCTATCCCGAATCATACCCTCGTCCCCCCACAATCTGTCGATAAGCTGACTTTACAGAGAATTAGAAAGTAGATTTCCCATGCCAACCAATCCGATCCTGTCCAAGCCACGACGAAGGCGAAAGGATAGTTAAAATACAAATTAAAGTGATATTTGAAGTATACGTATTAATTTCATATATTTTAAGAAAAACAATTATTTAAATTATATACGAGAATATATTTTACTTCAAGAATCATATTTAGGTTATTTGGATACTATTGTAGTTGTTAAGGATAAGAGTCTGTACAACTCTTATGTCAAAACCTCTAAACCCAAAACTTCTTCTTAATAGTTTTTTTTTTTAAATTTGAGAGGTTTCACCCAAAAATCCAAATTAAAATATTTGACTTATCAAACCTTCAAAAATGATTTAAATCTCTAATTTTGACTCAAAACGTTGTTACCAGACAAGACCTAAATTTAAAATAAAAAAATGTTCTTCAAATAGTAATATATGAGAGATCAGTCCAAATTTGACGAGTATATATATACACTTACACTATGTAAGACTTAATTAGTTTTACACTAATTTATGATTATTGGATAAGTGAAATAGATGGATCATATTAAAAGTTAAAAATAAGGAGATTTTTATGGAAAAATGAATGTTTGATATCATCCATCTATTTTACCCATCCATTATATATATGAGATAGGATCAGTTTACACAGTGTAAGAGTTTATAAGTTTTACACGTTGGATGAGTGAAATGAATGACTGAGATTAACAGTATGATATGTGAAGATTATCACTTGAAAAAATAAAGAGTTAGTCTCAACCATCCATTTCACCCATCCAACCATCTAAAAAAGTGTAAAACTCATAGTTTTACGTTGAGTGTAAGTGGATCATAACCCTATATATATATTGTGTAAAACTTAATTACTTTTACACTTTTTGGACCGTTGGATGATGATAATAAATCGCTAAGATTATTTTCTTATCTTTTTTCCCAAGTGATAATCTTCACATTTTCTACTGTTAATCTCATCCATCTATTAACCTTTATCCAACGGTCCTAAAAAAGTATGATCTTGTTACACTGTGTAAAAAATTTTAGTTTTACACTTTTTTAGGAGCGTTGGATAAGTGAAATGGATGGTTGAGATTAACAGTATGAAATGTGAAGATTATCACTTGGAAAAAAAATGAGAATCCAACTATTATTTTCCTTCATCCAACGCTCCTAAAAAGGTGTAAAAATTTATAAGTTTTACACAGTGTAGGTGGATCCTAACTCTATATGGGATAAGATCATGTTACACCGTGTAAATTTTTTTAGTTTTACACCTTTTTAGGAGCGTTGAATGAGTGTAATAGATAGCTGAGATTAACAGTATGAAATGTGAAGATTATAACTTAGAAAAAAAAGTAAGGAGTTAATTCATCCAACGCTATTAAAAAGGTGTAAAACTTTTTAAGTTTTACAATGTGTAAGTGAATCCTGACTCTATATGGGATAGGATCTTGTTACACTGTGTAAAATTTTTGAGTTTTACACCTTTTTAGAAACATTAGATAAGTGAAATTGATGGCTGAGATTGACAATATGAAATGTGAAGATTATCACTTGGAAAAAAGTAAGGAGTTAATCTCAGCCATTCATTTTCCTTCATCCAACTCAATAATAGCTCGACTTTTTGTGTAGATTTAGCAGCAAAATAAAATTGCATTTTTACCAACAACTAGTTGGTCTAGTGGGATGACGCTTAGATCCTTTAAGTAAGGTCAGAGATTCAAACCATGGCACTGTGAATAGAGCAATTGAGTTGGGAGGGTCGCCCCCATAATGAGCCCTTACAATATCCAATTTGGATTAGTCAATCAATAAATTAGATACGGGTAGTTATTAAAAAATATATTTTTAGGCACGTAGTAATTAATATGAAGAAAAACATTTAAAAAAAATCAAAATGGAGGAACCAAAATGAAAATATTCCTTCGATTAGGCCCTTTTCTAATTGCAATTCGAGTCTCTTGGTTCGTTTCCATTTGTTTCTCTCTATTACTGATGGTCGAGAAGGTAAGATAATCATGTTTGTTGTATTTTATAAAAAAAAAAAATCGATACATTAATAACTATAAAATATGAAACTTAAGATAATGTGTATAAAATAATAAAGAAATCACATATTTAATAAGTATGTTCAAACACCATGAAGTAATTGTAAAAATATACTTTGATGACCTTATAAACTTTTTTTATAAATCTTATTTCTATCTGGAGGAGAAAAAAATTTCTCCAAGAAAATGAAGTGCTTCTAAGGGATCTAAAATTTATAGTCTAAGAGAAAAAAGAAAGAGCAAAGTGAGAAACTTGATCATCCAACCAACAACACTTTCTCCTTCGATGAACTTAATTAGTTTAATGTAATTACATTCAATAGTAAAAACCCGCTAATTATAATGGTTATCATAATCCATTATATCTGATTTACAAGCAATTATATTTTTTTGATTAAGCATAGAGATATTATATTTTCAAAAAAAATACCTAGACAACATGAGCATCCTTAGTCCAACTAATAAATCTCAATTTACAAGCAATTATATTAAAATGCAAAGTGATTTATATTTTTAAATTTAAATTTTCTTTTTTGTTATCGAAACTTCATTAAAAGTGGCATTTTTTTGAATGATTCTAATATGACCTCACATAGTATCATTTTTTTGTTAGTCCTAAATGACCGCTCTTTATAAACATATTCGTTCGAACACAAATCATCTAAAAAAAATAACATTTTATTTTCCACTGAAATCATCATTCATGAAAAATGAAAGTTTTGATTTCAAAGTTTAAAAACCATGAACAGAAGAGCGAAATAAATGTCGTAGATGAAATCCAAGAAATGGTTAGTCAAACAATACCAATAATGAACTAGTTGTGATTGGATTAAAAAAACAACAACTACTTGCTATTCTTTTGTCAAAGCAAACAGATTTATTATAAATAGATCCGAAGAATAAATCAATAGTGAAGTCAAAAGTAAAAATTACAAAACGGGAACGAAAGCATATTGTCCAAAATCCAAACAGGAATCAAGTAGTGAAAATTACAAAACAAGAAACTCAAAGAACTACTACAAAGTAAATGTGGCAGAGTAAAACCACGGGAGAAGTAGTAGCACATGTGAGACTTGAAAGAAACAAGAAATAAATTAATAAAATAACAAATAAAGCAGAATCAGATCTGGAAGATCAAAGCAATGGCTGCCCATCCCAACGCCAATCCTCCTATTATCTTCTGCACGCTCTTCATTGTCTCTGCTCCACTCTGAAATTATTTTATCCATTTACACAAAATTATAATCCTAAAACTGTAATTGTAATTAGTATTTCTAGGTACGATGCATCATGTTCGTGTATCATACGATGTAATTCATTCATTGTTTGCCCTTCTATATCTAAATTTTTTCACATCAGAGTTTTTTCCTAGTGTTTAGAAGGCTCCAGATCCATTGGTACATTTTTAAAAAATTAATTGCTCAAGTTCCACTTTCATCGGCGGCGCGTCATTCAAACGCGCTGAAAGGAGATCAACTCTCCATTTTGAGCCGTAGTTAAGATTCTAAATTCCAAGGTTTATTAGCAGAAATTTGAGCAACAGTTACCTAGTTACTTTCGTGTAGCTCGTCTAAAATTTCAGATCTGGATAAATGCATTGTTGTACGATATAACTTACAAGCCAAACAGATTGAAATGTGAGAAAAGGGAGTAAAATGCACCTCATCTGCAGCGACGGAAGGACCGGGAGAGGAAGCGTCGAGGCTAGGTCCGGGAGCTCCGGTAGGTGGAGCTGGAGGTCCAAGTAGATCAGGTGAAGGGGCGGGAGCATTGTGTTTCTTTTTCTTGCTCTTACTCTTGCTTGGAGCAGGTGCAGGAACCTCAGCGGTGGTCGGTGCCGCAACAGGAGCAGGAGAGGCGGAGCTCTCTGGAGGAGTTACCGGTGCAGCAGCGGGGGGAGATTTGGCTGGAGGAGAGCTCACAGGAACTGGAGCCGGTGGAGAACTTTCTGGTGTAGCAGCCGGTGGTGAAGAAGCCGGAGAAGATTTAGATGGAGCTGGAGCCGCTGCAGACTTCTCCGGAGCTGCAGCCGGTGGCGACGAAGCAGGTGGTGAAGAGGTTGGTGGAGAAGTAGTAGGAGCAGCGGTTGGAGCGGGAGTTTTAGGTTTACTCACGGGAGAAGTGGCAGGCGTAGTCGCTGCCGGCGGAGCTTTAGTGGGCGCGGCCCCCGGAGCTTGGGCCCCGACACCAGCTACCACTATGCAAATCAATGCAACGGCAAACGCGCTTCTGCGATCCATCTCTCTCTTAAATTTTTCTTATGGTTTTTTTTTTCTTTCAGAGTTGAGACTGAAGTGAGTGATGAAAAAGTATAGTGGCAGACAGAGAGATTATAAATAAACGAAAAAGAATCGCGACGACCGTATTCATGATTAAACGGACTTGTTTAGACAGATCTATACCGCAACAAAAAGGGCTCCACAATCACATGGTTAGATATAGCCGTTGGATGAGGGATACTGGGGACCACAGTCATCAAACGACGAAACAAGGGTACATGTGCTTTATGTATAATGAAGTTTCCCCCCGCCCCACCTATTTTTCTTGTGTACTAATAACTCTGAAAAATTTATTGGTAAATTAGATATATCGATCTTGGGTACGTGTTTAGTTATTACAGCAGTATAATTATTCGAAAATGTAATGATTATCTTAATAATAACGTGTTATACTCATGTGTAATTTATAAGAAATTTTAATTTTTGAAGATGCATTTAACTAATATAGTGTAATTATATTATAATTTTTTATGTTATTTTGGTATATAAATTATAATTATATGATTTTATATTTCAAAATAATATAAAGTGTAAAATTGAATAGTGTAATTGTCGGCGTAATTACACTAATTTTCATCTCTCCCCTAAAAAAATTAATAATGTAATTGAAGCCTTCAATTAATGTGATACCCCATACAGACAGATGCGACCATGAAATTATGACTGAATCTAAAATGACATCAAATAAAATAATAAATCAAATTTATAAAATAAGAATTTAACAGTCCAATTACATTACGAAGAAAGCTAGTTCAAAGCCACAATTCAAAAAATAATGATAAAGAGAGAGTAATACTTGTAAATTAGTAATCGTTCTAAAGTGAGACTCTTCAAGTAAGGTTGAATCCTATATGTTAATCTGAAGGAAAAAAAATGAAAATTTACTATAAAAATCATTGTGACACACATATATGTCACGTACACATATAGATACAAACAATTATCATAATGTTATGCCAATATGCATACACGAGCTAATAAGCCCTAACTGCCCATCCATCCTCTAATCTACACGGACAGTAATACACGATGGTATTACTGTGTCATACAATAACATGTGAGTGATGAATCATATAACAGCCAGTAATACGGGATGGTGCATCGTGTTACAATATAACATACAATAATATAGGATGATGGTGCATCGTATAATATAGAAAAATATTGTAAAAATGTATAATATGTAAATTTAAAATGATTAGTGTTAATGTTAAATAATACAAAAATTAAAGGTTTACTGATCAAATTAGACGTCAACGAAAAATAAAAGAAAATTAAACCCTTATAAAGTTTTTGCACCTAATTTATCCCTCAATATTAAAATTACGATCAAATCAGTCCTCCGAAACGTTAACTGCGTTGACTGTTATGGTCCACTAACAATCAACATGACCAACATTACATATGGGCTGATTTAATCGTAATTTAAATTATAAGAGTTAAATTAGATGTAAAAATTCACGAGAACTTAATTATTTTTTTCCTTTCTAAAACTAAATTTACCCTCGAGTCTTGATTTTATTTATACATTGATTTAGGTAGATTAGGGTTGTCGTTTAGTGCCAATAATGGTCTCATCGGAGTTACTTGAATTGGTATTTATCTGAAAGCATGCTACATGACAAAGAAAAGCGGCGCTGAGGATGAGAAAGATGAGTGCGGGAAGGTCTATGAATATAGCTTTTGCAAATCTCAAGCTCTTGCAGTCTTGGAAGTCATGTCGAATGGTCTCGTTACAGAATTTCTTGGTCTTGTTTTTCATGTTTATTTGGTTCCATATAATCAGGGACATAGTCAGTATTTAGAATTAGGAAGGTAAAATATAAATTTTAAAAAGTGAAAGAATAAATTTAAAAATAAATTAATTTTTAAAATAATTTATATAAGAAGACTAAAGTGAAAAACTAAAGTTTTTTGAGTCGAGGGGAACAATTGTCCTTCTCTATCCCTTAATAAATTCGTCCCTGGATATAACCGTAGGAACCAATAGATTGAACCAGATTCTTGCTTACCACCACCCTAAAATTCAAGATGAAGTATTCTCTTACATATTCTACTAGGTGTAACGTAAACAATGAGGAGACTGCCTTGACCAAGTTTAGATTGTAATCCCCCTTGTTTCTTTGCTGGTAAAGTTTTGGTTGTTCAGCAGAATCAGGAACAAGATTAAATATGGTAACGATAACGTCTTCCATAATTGTTTCATCTTTATTTTCCAAAAGTTATTCTATCGTTTTGAAAGAAAAATGGTAGAGACAACTGATTCGAAAGGGAAGAAGGATCTCATCAAGAAAAAAACTAATGAAATCTTTAGACTATATGTTCTTGTCAGGGGTAAAGGAAAAAGGCAAAAAATATATATATATCAAGATTTATCTGATAATATTTGAGAAGCAACATTGCTCTCGATTGGTTCATATAAACATTCTGAAGAATCTGTTCATTGAGAAAGAGTAAATATGGTTTGATAATATAATTAAACTAAAATAGGAAACGTTCAAGAAGGAAACACTAACAATAGTTCTTTTTGTAGTGTCTCTGTGATCGTCATGGTAATCTTGTTTAGTCTTTCTATTCTTTTTGTTGATACTGTTTTCTTTCCCATCTTGTCTTTAGCGTGAAATTAAAGGTAAATTTAGTCTTAAAAAATTAATTAAGCCCTCATGAATTTTTGTACACCCAGTTTAACCTTTATAGTTTAAATTACAATCAGATCAGTCTTTTTGTGACATTTACCGTGTTGGTTGTTAGTGAATTTCGACGACCAACACGATCAAAGTTATAGAAATGTTCATTTGATCGTAATTTGAATTATAGTAACTAAATTAGGTGCAAAAAATATTATAAATATTTAATTAATTTTTTAATTTTTTAAAAGTTAATTTGACCTTCAAACTAAAATTAAAATATTTTTCAAGCGTTAAAAATACAAAACATAATTGAAACTCGTATTTTAATAATTTTATATTAAAAAGTTAAAACTCGCAAGCTAAATATTTTAAACTTTTCTAAACGTTGATTTGAAAATAAATTTTATTTCAAACGTTTTTTTATAACTTTATTATTATTATTTTTAACAAAAACTATTTTTAACTCCAAAAAATAATTTGAAAGATAATGGGAAAATGACTTGGTAGGACATTGTCCCATTAAACTACAAAACAAAGAGAAAGCGTAATGTGGCGCTCGACACAGTCTGGATTGGGGCCCACTTGGAAGACAGCATATTATTGTATGTGATCTGTTGACACGGCACTAATTTTCTCCTTTGAAAGAATGATACGGCACTAATTATGATTAGAAAATATTTTTTATAATTAAAAGTAATTATAAGTTAATATCTGTTTATATACATTAAGATGAATAATTGCTAAAATGATTTGCATTTTTATTTTAAATTTTTGAAATATTTTTGGCAAAGTGTTTAACATTTCATTTCATTATACTTTATTTGTCTATCTCGTTAACTGCGGAAAAAATTGTCCATCCATTGTATACTACATATGACATATTTCTTCATTTCAGTTTTTAAAAATGATAGAAAAATTATTTTCTTAAAAATACTTCAAATTCACATTTTTCATAAATCTCATGTCCTTAACCTTAAAATTCCCAAAAATCTAAATTATTTCTTTACCACGACCAAATCTTCACATCGCTCACCTTTTCTATTGTCGGACCCTCGCTACTAAATACTCTATTTTTTGTCGTGGCAAATCGATGAATGAAGTGCTAATTGAACGTGGAACGTGAAAGAGTGCAACAAACAACGAATGCAATACATGAACGAACGACAAATCACACTTTATCTCAACTCGAAGAGACTTCATTATCGAGATAATAACGATATAGTGTTTGGTAGTGACAGATTACTTAGAGTTTTAAAAATAGAAAATTTGGGGTTTTCAACAATTAGGTTTTTCTAATCTTTTTAAATAATAAATCGAAAACAAGTACATGTCAAGAAATTATTATGTCAGTTTTTAACAAATTAACCTTAAAATATAACGAAATAAAATATTAAACATTTAATTAAAAAAACTTAAAATAGTTAAAATAAAATATATTTTCACGACTTGTAATAAATACGTATAAAATAATGTTATTAAATATTTTTAGCTATTTGGTTCACGCGTTTGGAGAAATTTGTCCGCTTTTGATGTTATTCCTTTGTTGGCTGGAAACGGTGTGACGTGTGTGCCTGGGGGGGGGGGGGGGAGTGAGACAGCTGGATGCGCAGTGCGGTAGGGTCAAAGTGGGCAACATGACAAACTAATAGGAAGCGGCCACATGAACAGCTTAACGGCAATGATTTTAAGGTAGATTGTCGGTGAAATGTATACGGAAGAAAATCATCTCGCAATTCATATATACGTTAAAATATTGATATATCCTTTGTATTATCATTGTATTTATTTTATTTTATATTAAATTATATCTCGCTGACCTCTAGTGAAAATAATACGATGTTTATCTTAAAAAATTTAAATTCAAACATTTGTGTGTATGTAAGTTATGTGTACGTTATAAAAAGTTAAAAAAGCACGAAAAGATGCTACTATATAATAACACCATCACGATAAAAAAATATATATATCTCACTTTATATATGAATAAAAATATTTTTAACTAATATAATAATATTATTTATTGTTGAACCCAACAAGTGATCTTAGTTAAAAAACGGATGGTGTTCATCTTAAGATACTCGATTTTAAATTGCTTTGTCTATAAAATATACGTGTATTGTAAAATAATCAAAAATACGTATGAATAGATACTTTCTTATAATTACCTTAAAACTATTCAAGAAAATAATAACATTTATTATTATTTTAGAAATAGTTTTTCCAAGTAAAGTGATGTTCGGTTAACTCGGGAAATCAACTTAGTATGTGACTTGGTGTATATATATATATATATATATAATTTAATAAATGATATTGATAAAGTGATAAATTAATCATGTATAAATTTATTAAATTGTGTTTAGTTTTCAATTATTTTATTTAAAAATTACATAAAATTTGAGAAATATAAAAGTGTCAATTTAGGCTCTGTTTTTTTGTTACTTTTGAAAAATAATTTTAAAATTACTGTTAGAAAATAATTTTAAAAAGTTAATTGTAAAATTTCTAGTATTTAGCATTGCTGTAAAAAAAAGTGTTTTTAAAAACATAAAATGTCCATTTTAAATGATATTTAAATTCGTTCTCATAAAATTTATTAACATTATTAACTTTTTAAATATTAATTTAATATATTTATAATTATTATATTTAATATATTTAATAATTATTGTATTAACTCAATATATTAATATTATTAACTTTTTAATGTTGTTTTATAATATTAAAGTTTTTATTATTTATTTTTATTTAAAATATTATTTTAATAATTATTATATTTAATAATTACTATATTTACTATTAAAATATTAATTTAATATAATAATGATAATTATATTTAATATTATTTTAATATATTAGTATTAATAATTAAGGGTAAAAAAGTAATTTTACATTCAAAAATGATTTTCCATCCCAAAGCTATAAATTTTAGCTTTTGAGGTTGGGTACTCTCAAAATAAACTGTTTAACATTGCTTTTGGTTTCAAACAAGCTTTTGAAGGCAAAAGCTGGTTTGAAAAGCAACAAAAAAACATGACTTTAGTCAAATTTAAGAGGTTATTATTTATATTAAATAAAGTTAATTTTTATGTGTTTGTGTTTTCTTTTAATCAACTTTACTTTAGTATTATCGGATCAAAGTTTTCAATAAAATAAATATTGGGGGCTCTGAGGAAAAATATTCCTTTTGCTAAATTATTTTTTTCTTCTCAAAATTAGAACTATACAAAAATTTACTACTACAATTCATCATTACGCATATTATCATTACATAATTAATTAAAGTATGAAATAAAAATAATATATACGTTATACCCTTAATTATAAATAACATGGGATCCACTGACTTAACAAGTCCCGTCAATCACTAATCCACTAGATTAGACTAATGTCTTCTTCAAGAAGTTCCTTCCCGAGGAAGACTTCGAAATTTTTATATATTGGGTGCATTTTCACCGTTAAGGGAGGCATGATCTCTCTCATCATGGCACCACCACCATATCACAATCAAGCACCGCTCGACCTCCACCATCAGGAGTATCGATTCTCCGTTGCATTTAACGATGTCGAGTTGTTTATCTTACAACTTTTCGTTCGAAATCTACAAGGATGGATTGTTTAAATCCGTTATAATCACTTTAATCTGTCGTTTTTTTTCTTCTTTATTCGATATCTCCTCATTTTAGCATCAACATTATATAATTTCAGTCTGAACATGAAAACTCACGCATCAAACATGGACTGAGAATTCAAAATTAATTAAAATTTTCAAAGGTTTATCTTTTACTTTTATTTGATTCGGTGTTGAAATTATAATCCAAATATTCTTATTTGGTTACTTCATTAGTTGGAAATGCCAATAGGGTGTCATTTTTTTGGTTACTTTTTTAGTTCTTCGTAGCTTTGTTTTAACTAATTCGTGTTAGAACCAAATTATAATAGATATAAAATCTAAACCCATAATCTATCATGTCAAATCATCAAGAACAATAAACCGAATAAACTGAATGCGGAAGCGTATCTGAATTAATCAGAAAACCTTGAATCTTGACGTTGAAAGACTATATCTTTGGTATTGATCTTCCAAGAATATAGGTTTTCTCTTGACGTAAAACTCTCTGACGGGGAAAGAGAGAAAAACAAGTTAACATATTTCTTGGGAACCACTGCCTCTTTATATAGTTGATTATTAAATCAACTATTAAATATTTATAACTCTGTCCCTCATTGAATTATAAATATATCTTACGGTATCTACACTTTTATTTCCATGACACTTTAATACCTATGACACGCCTAACATAATTGGTCACTTGATTTTGTGCCATACTTTATAATAGCATCATACATTTTACATATGTGCCCACAACTGCGGATTTTAATCCAACAATCTCCCACTTGGGCAACATATGTTTCCTGACAAATGTACAACCTTATGAGCTCAAAAATTGCTATTATATAATAGGTATTCTGTAACAATCTCGTCCATCAACTATATCCATATAGGATCAAAGCAGCCTTTGTCGTATCAATCATGACAAGACCCATCAATAGTCACGTATACAAATATAGTCAAATGACATAGATCAATCATGGATGTGTAGCATGGAAAATTACATGAAATGTTAACCAAACATGTCTATTTCCAACTGGTCCTCCTAAGCCTTTGCGAGATCAAACTTTACTGAATTCAGAGTGTGCATAAACCAAAAAAGCTTTATTTCTGCAGAAAATAATCTTAAAATATCCTTAAACTGAAGTAACTGAAATTGTGTCTAAAACGAATGAGTATTTTTCAAAATTACAAACTCCCACTAAAATTGAATATCCTTAAATAACATTTCACCCACATGAGTAGTGTGCTCATGAAAGACCTAGGGTGTCAGTTTCTTAATAAACGCGCAATTATGGAGTTTGTACCAACATGCTCTATAGACACACAACCACTCTGAATTTTCTTTAACAACTAGGAACTTAATATTTATGTGCTTCAAATTTAAAGTGTTCCTATTGTTTATAGAATAAATGAATGCATATTTATTATCACAAAATAACCGAAGTGGCCTTTCTATTCAATCTATAATTAGCAGCCCATGTGACAAATTTTTTTTTTTTGCATCAATATTCTAATAGAATCGAAGTCTGTAAACTTGATGATCTCTAACTTACCAAAACTCCGATATGTGAGCATGTAGTTTTTTTTTTCTTCTCTAAACATATCTCATAACCCTATTAGCAGCTATCCAATGGTTCAAACTAGAATTGCTTAAATATCTGTCTAATACTCCAACAATGTACGCAATATCCGAACGCATACATACTTGAACATAATTAGATTCTAAATAGCTTATGCATATAGAATTATTTGTATTTTCTAAATTTTAAGGTTACTTTTAGGGCATTGTGTAAGACTAAATTTGTCTTCTTTAGCAATATGAGTATCACTTGGTTTACTCCCACTGAACTTGTAGTATATACAATTGTCAACCAAATTTATCTCAAAGCCGAATGAGATAATCAATGTGAAATTTATAATTTCATTAATGAGAGTCCTACTTAAGCTCATAGATGAATTTATTTAATTTAAATACCATTGATTTTGTATCATTAGACACAAATCTATGATTGTACCATATAATTCATTTCTTCAATGTCTCCATTGAAAAATACAAGCTTAACATCCATCTTATGTAGCTCAAGATTAAAATAAGCAACAAGCGTCATGATTATCTTGAAAGAGTCTTTCAATGAAACTTGATAGAAAGTCTCCACAAAATCAATGTATTCTTTTAGAGTATATCCTTTAGATACAAGACATGCCTTATACTTGTCCACATGATCATTTGCATCCCTCTTGGTTTTAAATATCCATTTACAACCAATTGATTTGCACCTTCAAGTAATGAGACAAGTTCCTAAACTTTATTGTCATGCATAAAACTATACTCTTCTTGAATGACATCAATCTACTTTTGAGAGTCTGAACTTTTATGATCTGATAAAAAAAGATTAAATCCTTTTCTACCATTCCATTATTATCCTTATTTTCTTGAAGAAATACAAAGTAATAATCTATAATAGTATTTCTCCTTCCTCTCGTGGATATCTTTAATGACACTTATTTTTTTAAGGTTGTTGAGTTTGTTCTTCTGAAACAATTATCTTATCTTGAATGGGATTTGTTCAACATTGTTTTGCTGAGGTACTTGATTCAGTTCTTGATTAATGATAGGTGTGAAAACCTAAACATCATCAAAAGTGATAGTATGAATTAAATTATAATCCAACTCCTCCTTAATAGCAATGTATCTAACCTTATTTCTCCCTCCAAACTCAACATCCTAAAAATGTTATAAATCTCTCGTTAAAATAATCCTTATTGTGGGATCATAAAATTTACAGCCCGTGGATCACTCAAAATAACAGAAGTAGTTGCTCACTTTTGAAGTTTAATTTCTTCACATGTGTCCTAACTTATACAAAAGAATCAATACTTTATAACTTATTGTTGTTTCTTTTGATTAGGGCCCTTAGCAACTTTATTCTAATATATTTTTTATTGCCCTTATTCTTAGAGACACTAACTAAATGAGCACTAACCGAATGAGTACTTTTACACTTATAATGCTTCAACTTTTCTTCCTCTTTAACACAATGAGAAATAAGCTCATTTAAAGTCTATTTCTCCTTTTGACAGTTGTAACTAATTTTGAATTGGTTAAACTATATAGGAAGCGATACCAAAATCATAAGAACAAACAATTGTTAGAAAGTTCGATCTTATGTGCCTTAAATTTTAAAATATATTAAACATTTTCATAATGTACCCCCTCACATTTCCTTGACCCTTATACTTCATAGACATCAAAGAAGGCATAAGTGATGTCATCTTAACCTTAAAGTTTTGGGTAAAATATTTATTAATTTCGTCAAGGAAACCCTTAATATGAGTAATCTCTTTAGATTTTTTTATTACTCCTAAAGACTTATAGAATGTTATTCATTATAATCATTAGACTCGTGCGATTTGAAAAATCTCACCTCTCAAAATCCCTTTTATGGGGTGCTTACTGCGGTGAGAGGTGCAAGTTATTCTTCCCTTATTGCAAAGTCTATGTTCATACAACCAAATACTATATGTAAGTGTCTTTTCTATTCATTGAAACTAGTTTCACTAAACATGAGTGTATAATGTATTTAACAGATATTGTGACAACAACGATAAATTACCTAAATGTAGAATAAAAATAAGTAAATAAAATAAAAACAAGCCCACATAAATATTCATAAGTAAACAAATAAATTCAAAATAATGGCTAGTTCCGCTCAAGATACCAAGCACAACATTAATATCAAGTCTTTGGACAGTAATATTAACTATAAGCGGTACTCTTGTTGTAGCAATCAAACATTGACAATAAACTATGTCAAACAATAGATTAATCTTTGGACTAACGTTTGCTTACATAAAATACCTTATAATTGTCACACATTTATCGCCACAATTATCGTTGTAATTCTGCCAAATATTAACTTTCCTTTGGGCCAATTAATAAACGCATGAATTACAAAAACTCATAATTATCTTAATATTTCAAATAAACTAATCTACACAAAAACGGTTACTTTGGTGACATTATGTTTCAATTAATCTATTAAAATATTTGACATCCGAAGCCAAAATATGAATTTAATTGTTTCAAAATATTTGTCTTAATTTTATCTTTCAATCAAATTAAAAAATAACCAAAATAATAATAAATTTGAATAAAGGTAATCCTCATGTCAAGATACCGGACACTCCATTAATATTTCATCTTTGGACAAAACACTAACTTGCAAGTGATATCTTGGTACAATAATCAAACATTGATAATAAGAACATGTCAAACATAAATCTTCCTTTGGGCCGATTTATTGCCCACATATAAAACTGAATAATTATCACATGTTTATTACCATAGTTGCACATGTAATAATGTTAATTATTAACCTTCCTTTGGGCCGATTAATACTAACATAATCCGACTTACATGCACAAAACCTTCTATATATTAAAATAAAATAATTTCTACAATAGAGGTCACTTTGGTGACTTAATGCTTCAATTAATTTATCTTAAAATATATAATATAAATATACTGATATTCAAATTTAAAATTTTGTAACAGTCAAAACTAAAATTTCTGATAACACTTAAGTTTTCGAAATAACCCAAAATAAGGTTGTCTGAATGGGCTATCAGAAACTGAAAAACCACTTAAATCTTCGACTGTTTCTAAAAAAATTCCTTAAACATGCATCTGCAATATTTTCACTATAAACTTGAAGGTAAAATATATAATTTAAACTAAATGTATCTATCCTTAATTTCATATATCACCCAAAGATTGAATTCAAAACCATCAATATTTAACCAGAAGTCCAAGAAAACACGAGTATCATATAAATGAATAATTCATATAATGATCAAATAAAACCTTAAAATATCCATAATAACCTAATGATCATAACTGAAATTTTAATCAAACTGAATCGAATATATATTCCAAAACTAAAACCAAATGCATAATTCAAGATCACAATACTAGACGTGCATTCAAAATTTACCCGGACTTATTTGATTAATAATATTAATCATCAATCCAACTTTATAATGCATTATTCCAGAATCATATATTTACCTAAATTTCCCATCAATCTCAACTTCCGATTTCAATATAAAAATGCAAATTAATATACACTTTGCGGATTCTAATCATAGAATTCTTAAAAAAATGGATTTGAGAAGAAGGGAAAAAAATTAACCGTATGAATTCACTGTTTCTAAACATAACTTAAATTTGGTCCCTTTAATAAATAAACCTAACTTTAGTTTAGCAAATATATATATAATATAAATTAAAAGGTCTACGAATTATGCTTTGGTATTGAATTTCATTAGAAAACAATCAGAATAATTATTTATGCGCATAGTTAAGCACCCAAGATTAATACCAAAGAAAATCAGTCGAAATAGTCATGCAAATCCAAAGTTTCTAATAAAAAATTGTCATCAATTTATGATATCATAGATGCATTAAAAAAATACCTGAAGTCAAAAGATCGTTTAATTAGCTATATACGCAGAAAAAATCGAGAGAAAACAAAAGTTCTCGAAATCACCGCAAACAAGAGTTTTAATCAACTAATAATCGAATTATATGTAATGGTCATCAAACCCTAAAATTGAATTTGATGAAAAACATAATCTGCCGATATTGAAATTCAATGGCAAATAACCTGATTGAAGAAATAACCCAAGAAGATAATTCAATCCAATAGCATAACAAAGAACATTGAATTTGACAAACATCAAAAGCTTGCTAAACAAAAATTGCCGCTAATTGCACAGGTCATGAATCTTGATCTTATTTATATTAATGCGGCAATAAAAGAAAAAAAATACTCTTAATCAATCGAATTCAAAAACTTGATTGTTATAGAGCAATCGAATCCGACGAACATCAAAAGAAGCAAGCAGCAGATGTATAAATTCAATATTTTATGATTCTGATTTTTATTAATAAAAAATTGATCGTTTCTCAATGATTCAACATGACAAGTTTCTGATGCCACTTGTTAGAACCAAATCATAATAGATATAAAATCTAAACCTATAATCTATCATGTCAAATCATCAAGAACAATAAACCGAATGCGGAAGCGTACCTGAATTAATCGATAGAAAACCTTGAATCTTGACGTTGAAAGACTATATCTTTGGTATTGATCTTTCAAGAATATATGTTTTCTCTTGACGTAAAACTCTTTGACAGGGAAAGAGAAAAAAACGAGTTAACCTATTTATTGGGGACCACTACCTCTTTATATAGTTGATTATTAAATCAACTATTAAATATTTATAACTCTGCCCCGCATTGTATTATAAATATATCTTACGGTATCTACACTTTTATTTCCATGACACTTTAATACCTATGACACGCCTAACATAATTGGTCACTTGATTTTGTGCCCTACTTTATAATAGTATCATACATTTTATATATGTGCCCACAACTGCGGATTTTAATCCAACAATTCGAACCAATTTACGTCGCATATCTGGTTTTGATAAATGAACCTCCCAACGAGGATTTTTTGTATATATAAAGTCTCAAATTTAAAATATACTTAAGCAATACCAAACTGCTTATCACTTGTATCAATCCATATTAATTCCAATGGGGGTATCATTTCAAAGACATTAAAGAAATTTAATTATTATTTCTGGCAATTAATATGCGTAGCTTACAAGGCAAGTCTAATAAAGAAAGGAACAACGTATATTTACCTTTTTCGCTTTTCCAATTTCTTCCTAAGATCATACGCAATGTTACAGAAATTATATCATATGCCCGACTCGTCACGTTATTTATAGTCTCAACTAATAAAAAATATTTATTTTATTAAAAAAATTTCATGTCATCTTTTTATTAAGTGAATATACAATTGGTAAAAAAGTTATTTTTAATTTAATTTACAGTAAATTTAAGTGAATATTCACTTGGTAAAAAGATGCCATAAAAAATTTAATAAAATAGATACTTTTTATTGGTTGAGACCATAAATAACACGGCGAGCCGAGCCTATAATACAATTTCTCGTAATATTGGGTTAAAATATGCTATATGTTTTTGTCTATTTTATACATTTAGAAATTAGTCCCCTGATACCGACAAGCCGGAGATGGAGGACCACAATTTTTACTTCCAATAATTTAACTTATATACTTTTCAAATTTAAAAGTTCAAGTTCAATGGTTAACGTCATTAAAATTTTTATGTTAAATTTATTAATGTAAACAAATAAAATATTAAATTAGAATACATATAATGAATTTGAATTTAACAAAAAAAGTTTTAATGGTATTAACAATTGAAGTTGGATTTTTGAATTTAAAAAGTACTAAATTCCTCAAAAGTAAAAGTAGAGAGACTAAATTAAAAAAATGTGCAAACACTATATAAACTTTAAACATATTTTAACCATAATATTAAAACAATCAAGAGCATAAAATAGCCATTTTAACCACTTTGCATCATATTCTTTATTATATTTAGTTCTTACATAATGTTCTTTTCTCGTTATATATATATATATATTTGTTTTGTTTTTATCGCTTCTCTTTTCAAGGATAAATTTATTATCACCTCTCTGGTTGATGGTTATTTGGTTAGCTTGTTAATCTACCAATACTTTGGGCCCTCATGTTTGTTTTCTCATCTTGATAAGTGTCCACAATCTCTCTCTATATGTCGTGATTGAATTGTGTTAAAGTGAGTTGTTAATGTGTAATCATATTCAATTTTCATGTTAGTATTGACAACGTTTATCTTTGGCTACTAACAATAGTGTTTAATTGTATCTTTATTTTTCTCAAATTATTTGATTGTGCTTTGTAACATTTTCCTTGTAGAATTTATTTTATGAAATAAATTAATTAGATTTCAATATAAATAAATATGGGTCTGATTAACTTATGTTTATGTTTGATTATAAATTATTTAATTATTTTTACTTTCAGAATTTTTAGCACCAATACATTATTTTATTAAATTAAAATATATTAAACGTATTTTTTCTTTAAATAATCAGTTTAACTATTACCAATACTATTCTTCCTCTTGCTTTGTATATTTCAATAATTTTACACGAACAAAAAATGTGACAGAAGCACCACAAAATGTAAAAATTTAACTCGAATATATATCTCAAACTGGGCAGGCATTGGTTGTGAAAATGAACTTGAACTGAGCCTACGCTTAGAAAGAGTGAAACTGTTGAAAATTTAATAACCCATGTGGCCCAAATTTACTCCACACTACACCAAGTGAATAGAGACTGTCAGATTAAAAAAACACATGTTTACATTAACTTTCTCTATAAGCAGATATAAAATTAGGATAAGACATTAGGAGGTAAAGTATAAATAGTACGAAAGATTTTGAAATTTTATTTATTCAGAATCAGTTAAAAATTTAACATTGATGAGGTTAAAGTTTAATTTTTGAAATTGATGGGGTTTAAAAAGTATTTAAACTAAAAGCGATCAAGACAATTTACTAAACATAAAGATCGAATTTAAAAGTACTTGAACTAAAAAACAAGAGGTTAAGACTTACTTAATATAAATTAAAAAATGGCAGGTACCTAAGAAATAATTAAACTAAAAATGACATTTGAATTTTATTAACCACAATGAAAGATATTACAAATACAATGCATCAAAAAGAGAGAGAAAATGACTAGTCCACTAAAAATTTCATACAAATGTGCAAAGAAAAGCAAACACTTTCATGGAGATTAACATACCATTAAAACTCAGAAACTTTCATGAATCTCTTTGTTTTTAGACAAACGAGACGCTTTACGGGATGAAAAATGAATGGTGAACGAACCAAACTATCAGGCAGAATGCTTTGCTACATAGTTCTGATTACATCGGCTAACAAACCATCAAACGAGTGGGGGATCAATATTTTCTATGGCCATTGATAGAATCAAATCAGAAAAGTAGAGCCGTGAGCATCTCAATACGAGCACCAAACAGCCGTTAAGGTATAATGAAATCGTGCCAAACAACAGATGAAACGAACCACAAAAGCCAATAAAAAACGTGCCACAAAGACAGAAAAAATGTGTGCCACAAGAGTAGAGATTCTTATTAAAAATTGAAAAAATCTAAGAAAATTAAAAACAAAAACAGAATATGAAAAGCAAGAAAAAAATAAACACCGACATTCGACAACCAAAATTAAAGTTAGTGTCACCGCCGATCAAGCAAAAGAAATATAAAAAAGCCTAACAGCGCATATGGGGAAGGAGAGAAAAAAATTAGGTTTAGATTTTGACGAAATCATAAAATGTGTTATTTATAAAAAAATATAATTATCATGGTTAAATTAGACATTTATATGTGGTGTATCAAATGATTGTGTTGGGATGATCAATCAATGGTGAAAGGCCAAGAGGAGATATATTGACAATTTAAAAAATTGGTGGAAGGAAAGATAAACTTTGAGACACAAGAGATTTATAGTGATTCAACCTTCTAACAAGGTTTACATCTACTACCTTAGCTATCCGCTCTAAGGATTTTCTCAAATCCACTAGATTTTGTTTCCTTTTAAGGCCAAAGGAGATAACCTTACACTCCCTTAAGACTTATACCCCTAAGTCTTAAGAATTCCTCACAAAGAGAATGCAAATATAACAAACTGAAAAATTCTCTCAAAGGTAAATTGTTTGCACAATTCTAAGTTCACTCAACCCCAAACTTGAATAAAAAGATTACAAATAAGCTTTCTCAAGTGGGTTACAAGATATGACAATAAAAGGCTCAAAGATTGTTGGATGTGTGCTTGAATGCTTTAGACTTGATGAATAGTTGTTGTTGAAGCTTTGGAGACTTGTTTTTATACCCCTCATTGATTTTCAACCGTTTGGGTATCTGAGATCATCAATAGAGCCGTTGGGCTGTATTTTTCCTGCAATAAATACTATTTGTCAACACAGGGTATCGATACTCAAACTCGGGTATCGGTCCCTGCCATAAGAAGAAAGAGACGTTGTACAAAGGGGTATCGATACGCGAGAAGCCGTATTGATACGGAGAGTTCATTTTATAAAGGCGTACTGGTACGGTCCGTACCATATCGGTACCAGTTTTGCTCACTGAAATTCTGATAAGTTGTACACGAAAAATTGTATCGATATGCCTATATGGATACCGGTACGCATTAACTGATTTTCAAAGTTATGATTCCAATAAACTGACAAGGCAATGGTCGAATATCTATTACAAAAGATTTGGAAAATCTTAACACCCCATACCGGTACGCACAAAGGTCGTACCGATACTCAAAGCCAAAATTGGTTCCCAGGTTGAAATGGCGTACCGATACGGCTACACGCGTATCGGTACCCTATAGCCATTAAGTGTAAAACAAAATTCCAATAGCTAAAAAACTGTATCGATATGGCCAAGGGCGTATCATACTCTTGGACCAATTTGACTATTTCGAGTACCAAAACACTTAGAAAATATTTGGGGTTTAAGGTTTTGACTTAGAAATAATTTTAAGTTCGAATCCTTGCCAATATGTGAGTCTTTTTTAGTACTTAAAATTTTATCCCCTTTTACAAAATAGTCCTTGAAATTCCTTGTTATATCAAAATCAAATATAGATTTTACAGATTGGCTTGAGTTATTTTATATTTGGGTATTTGATTTCATATTTGGATTAATTAGTAATATATATAATTTATTATTTACAAAAAAAAAATATTTAGTTTGGGTTCTCAAAATATAAATTGAATAAAATAAATCATTGGAATCGAATAAATTAAACAAAATAAGTAAAAAAAACTGAATAAGTTGAAAATTTAGATTAACCAAAATTTTGAGATAAAATATTAAGAAAATACTTGGAATGGAGATCAAGAGAGAGAAAAATTATGTAAGTTGTACCTAAATAAAAAAGGGTATATTGACAAAGTTCTATGCATATTTAATATATAGAATGCCAATCCTGTTAGCACTTCCCTATTAGCCCGCTTCAGGCTTTCATCAGGCTTATCTCTAAAATCAGATGATGAGATTGAGTACATGTCACGAGTTCCATATTTAAGTGTGGTTGGATCTCTCATGTATGATATGCTTTGCACATGCAGTCAATTAAGTGAGTAGATACATGACAAAACCTGGTAAAGAACATTGGTGAGCTGTTCAATGAATTTTCAAGTACATACGAGGCATTCGTGATATTTGCTTGCAATTTGAAAGAACTAAAGACAGATTCATTGGATACATTGATTTTGATTTTGCTGGAGACCTTGATAGAGAAGATCTCTAACAAGATATGTCTTCACTGTTGATGGTCATGCCATTAATTGGAAAGCAACCTTACAAAACATGGTTGCTTTATGAACTACTGAAGCCGAGTACACGGCGATTATAAGTGCTTGCAAGGAAGCGATTTGGTTGAAGAGGCTCTATGGTGAAATTTGTGAAGACCTTCAGATTAGTATGTTGTTTTGTGATAGTCAAAGCGTTATTTTTCTCACAAAAGATTAGATGTTTCATGAGAGGACAAAACACATTGATATACGATATTACTTTGTTCGTGATATCATTTCTCGAGGTGATATTGTTATGAACAAAATCAACACCCACGGGTCACGACAATCATATAGATATGATGATCAAGTCACTTCCTACAACATAGTTTGATCATTGCTTAGACTTGACCGGTGTTCATTGCTGAATACTATGCCTCTGAAGGGGATTTTTGAAGGAGGATGAGCTTTTGTTGAACAAGGTTTCGTGTCAAGGTGGAGATTTTAGAGTTATGACCCAAATTTTATTTTGGGCTGGCAAGAAGTAGTAGCAAAAGTGGATACGAAACTGATCAATCCACGTGGAACTCTACTTCATCATTTGGATAAACGTTGAAGAGTAGAAAACTCAGTTTGAGTAGAATGACTTTCTATGCAAGTTTTTATTGTAACAAAGCAACCTATTCCTATAAATAGATACTAGAAATTAAGGTTGAAATCATCAATTGTATTCTCTTCTTTTTGACATAGTGAAAATCTTTCAACTTCTGCCTGTGGTTTTTCACTTCTAGAGTTTTTCACGTCAATCTTGATGTCTATTTTCTTTTCTATGTTTGCGATTATTTATTTGTTTGTCATTATCGTCTCGATAATTATAACAATATATAATAATTTATAAAATTGATAAATCAAATTTTCCAGTTAAAGAATCTAAAAATGCGTTAGAGATTGTTTTAGTAAATGAAACCCAAAGTAAAATAAAATGGGGTTTAAAAATGCTTCTTGAATAAATGAAAAAAGAAATTTCGATAAGTAGTAAATTCAGGGGAAATGAAATCCGAGAAAAAAAAACTATAAAACCTGTGGCAGGTTTAATTTAATATTTAATTTTTTCAGGAAAATAATAATAATAATAAATTAAATAAGTAATTAATATTTTTAATTTTTCTAAAAAATAATAAATACTATTTATTATTTTTAAAAGACTAAAAAAATTATTTTTTTAAAATATAATAAACCAAATAAATTATTATTTATTTTTTTTAAAAAATAAAAATAATAAATTAAGTAAATTATTATTAGAAAAAATATTTTTTTTTAAAAATGTTGACATGTAAAAGTGCCACGATATCGTATCAAGTCAAGTCAACATGTAACATCAGCATCCTAGATTGACTATTATTCAACTAACGATTTTTATTCAACGGGATCATTTTGATCCAAAATAAAAAGTTAGAGGTGAAAATAAACAAAAAAATATAAGCCAAAATGACTATTTAATGAAATATTGGGGCATTTTTACATTATGCCTATTATAATCCTTGGCATGTTCTTTATCTTCTATTCTTTCTTCTTCTTTTTTCATCTTTTATTTTTACATATTTGCGTTTCGTGTTATTTTAATAAGTATTTTTTCAATGAAAATGCTATTTTTTGTTGCTCTAACATCACATTTTCTCTATTTTTATAGCATGTTTTTTTTTTATTTCTTATGGTTGAATTTAAACGTTTATAGTTGGTATTTATTTAATTGTATTGCTAATCCACTCCTAATTTAGACCTTTATTATACTTTTTTTTTTTATATTGATAGGTGGTCACAAATCACAATCACCTCAAAAAAATTGTGTTTGAGTTATAATAAAGTCAAGTGGCAATGTGTTGTCATTAATATATTCATCTCCTATGCTTAATATGATGCGACTCAACTAAGAAATATCATGCAATACTATTAAAAAGTGTCACGTGAAAAAAATCTATTTTTAAAAAATTAAAAAATCCTATTATTTCTTTAGAAAATCAGAATATTCTCAAGTATTCCTTTGAAATAAACATTTTTTTAAATTTTAGATTTATAAATATTTTTATTTTTACCTACATTTTTTTGTTTTTGGTAATTTTGTAAAATTTTATATTTTTACAATTTGTATTTTTAAAACAGTTTCTTATAAATTTAAGATTTTTAAAAAAATTTAATATATTATATTTTTATTGTGTCACATCATATTAAATGATGGAGATAATGATGAGACTCAAAGTGGCTACGAATGATATTTCAAGTATCTAGCTTGGAAAATAGGTATAATTGGTGGGGGGGGGGTTCTTGTACAATTAAACCTCAAGTATAATGACAAATTTCACAACTACTGCATAGTACATGGACTATTTGCAAAGTTTGACCCATAAATAAATTAAGATAAGGGTAACTACATAAATAGTATCCCACATATTCTTGTGATATTGTTTTGGTACCTCACCTATTTTTGGTAAAATAGTACTTAACGTTACGTTTATTTTTTTATTTTAGTACATCGCCGTTAAAAAAATTAACGACATGCTAATAAAGAGAGAGAAAATCACACGTGAGAGGTTATCATGTCGTTTTCTCTCTCCTAATCAGCATGCCATGCCGACTAATATTATAAAAAACACATGTGACATGCTGACTATGAATGAGAAGATGACGTGGTAGCCTATCATGTGTGATTTTCACTCTCATTGTCAGCATGCTACGTGTGCTTTTCTCTCTCTCCAAATTAGCACGCTGCTAATTTTTTAACTGCGGAATACCAAAATAAAAATGAAACATAACATTAAATATTATTTTACAAAAACAAATAATTAGAATATTAAAACAGTAATACGAGAATAAGTGAATACTATTTATGTAGTTAACCCATTAAGATATTGGGTAAATTGATATGATTGAAATTACAAATATCTACTTCGGTTGCTTTAAAATATGCGTGGGGAATGGGGATTCAAGCCGGCACAAAGGACCTTACCGGTGCATTCGATGATCTAGCAGTACAAAGCCATTGAACCAAATGTCAAAGAGACAATGATTTATCATGCTATGGTTGTACGTTACAAGAGGAAAGTTCATTTACTTGTACTCAAAATCTTCATTAACTAAAATACGATGCTTAAGTAAAATGATAAAAGTCTTTCTTTTCTTATTTAATTAGTGATTGAGTTTTCAATTATCGTCTTGAATAAAAACTTTAAAAGTTATGATCAACATCTATTCTTTATGTACTAACGGAATGTAAAAAAATTAATTATTAAACTCATCATTCTTCATTAACTAAATTTGAATCCCACATTCAATTGAATAATTTGAGCCAAATTTATGTTGAGATTTCGACTTGAATTTGACCATTGTGGGATTAAGGGCCGATATTTCGTATAGACATTCACACCTTGGGCGTGCAAACAGCAAAAAAACAAAATTACTATTGAGTTCTGTTTTCTGTTTCCTCCTCATTCACTGCTAACGACCCAATGTAAACTTCCAAAAGGAACAAGACAATGTCAAATAAAACTGTCGGATTCTTCTTCGATATCAATTTCCACATAAAAAAACAAGACAAGTTGCCAATAAACAGTACAGCTTCTGGACTTTTCCAATCATCGCAAGAAGAGTTAGAAGAAAGGTTAGAAACAAGGAGGGACGTACAACTTGGGGAACTTTCCCAGCCTTCTCTTGGCTTATCCCTGATTAAAAAAAATTCTAAAAGTCGGATTCAGTTTTAAACGTAACAAGTTGAAACTGTTTGGGTTATAAAAAAATAATATATTAACAAGTGTTTGATTTACTATTAAGATGTATTGTACTTTCAAGATAAAAATTTAAATTCAAATATTAAAAATAATATTGTTAGAAGAATAAGCCACACACTCTAAATGTAAACTAGAAAATTAATATTTAAGATAAAAATATTTTTTAATATTTATCCATTAAACTCAATGCTAACCACCAACTTTTAATTCAGTTGGTCCATTCCTTAATATGTTAGAAAATATTCACATTCACTTTACCCATTATTGTGGATGGTAAATAAAACTCGTATTTGACGGGGTTTTGTCATGAATTTAATTGATAGTTTTTTTTTTTAATTCAAGGTCTAGTAAATTTTAAATCTATAAGATCGAGTCGAGTTCAGACGTAAGGAGAATTCACTTTGATTCAAGATAATTAAACAAATAATTTTTAATATTTTTACATATTACTAGTTAACTTTTAATAATATATATATATATATATAAATGGAAATATAAAACACTAGAACTATGACTGAATTTAATTGAATTTTGTTTTGTTTTCATGTTATTGGCTTGAATAAGTTAACATCTTTATTTAATTATTTTTTCTATTTTAAAAAAATGTAAAAACAAATTATGTTGGATCAAATGAACGAAATTACATTTCAATTTGAATAAAATTAGATCGATAATTATTAAAAATCATGAGGCCAAATTCAAGACCAGCAAAAACCTACCCCGCCCCTCCGTATTGAGAGTGACTATTTTGAATGTTCAACCAAAACAGATTTTAGTGTTGTTGTCGGCGTCGGTAATTTTTTTGTTTGTTTTATTTTTTATTTTATAATTTTTAAATTCAATAATTATGTCCATGTGACACGATTTTTTCTATCTTTTGGTACGCATCTTCTGCCTTTTAACACGATTTTCTTCTCTTAATCGGTCATTTGGCCCCTTCTTTTTTTATTTGATTTTCTATTAGGGTTGGATTTTGTAACACCCATAACGTATATTCGTAATACGAATATACATTACAGATGTTACTAAAAACATATACTGGAATTTTTTTGGTAAACATCATTTTTTATAAATTTCAACTGAAAACAATTCTAGACAATTGTAGCTAGTTTTAACCCTGAATTGGTTTTTAAAACATAAAATTTAGTTATTTAAAAGAAAATATTCTTCAGGTGAAAACGTCGCTTGTTGCCTAGACCCTTTCTTGATTATAAAAATTCTGAGGGATAAGATTTAAATTCTAGTTAAACCATTATACTTTTACCGTATTGGTAACATTAGTTCATTTTCATACTTCATGTATCCTTGTACTATCATACTTCGAAAATATGTAGACTTTAAAGCTTGCAAAACAGTTTTCTTGAAAATATAATTACATGCCCACTAGTTCCCGATTATTTTAAAGATGTACATACTTTCACTTACCGATAACTTGACTTCCAAATGAGTGGCTCCTCCTTGCTAATTCTGATCTGAAGTACGTACGTATAAAATAAAACACACGCTAAGTACGGACTTAGTGAGGCAGTTAAACTTATTTATTTAAAAAAAACATGAAATAATGTAATACAGTGTGTCATACATAAAAGTGCATTTATTTTTCTCTATAACATGACAAGTATATCACAATGTATATATGTCATGTATCATAACTATCATATAAATCATGTTATTATTGCATAATATATTCTCTATCATGGACATGCTTTCATCATGTAATCAATTACATATCATGTACTCTATCATGATCATGCTTCCTTTATGACGTCATTTGCATAACAGGTATTCTATCATGTATGTCATGTCCTTCTCGATCATGTGACATGTAACTTATTTTTCATGTATCATGTATTCATGTAACATTTGTATCATGTATCATATAACATATGTAGCAAGTAACATGTAACATCGGAATCATATATCATGTAACATCTCCATCATGTATCATGTAACATCTCTATCATGTATAATGCAACATCTCTATCATGTAATATTTCTATCATGTATCATGTTCTTTCATGTAATCATCTTGTTATATTATCATCGTGTCTGGCTAGAGGCCATGGAAACCCCGTAGCCTATCTGCACCGTAGTGCCTTGTAGAGTACGTACTCGAGATTACGCTTTTTGCTCCTCAAATAAGGACGTTCTTTGCTCCTTATATAAACACCTTGTTAATGCATTTGCACTATGGGCGTGGATCCACAGATGTATCTTGTTTCATTTTAGTCTTGTCATTATCCATATTTCATGTATGCATAATGCATCATCATTTATGCAAACAATAATTCGTACCTGGTATTCCATCAAGCTTGCCATGTCGAGCAATGTATCATATCATGTATTATAGAGAAATGCAATGCCATTTTCAATGTGATGCAAACATTTAGAAATGCACTCACCTTGGCCATTTATTAGTATGCCTCACTAAGCTCTATTGATCCTTTCTTTTATAGTACCTCGGACCTTCTTTTGATTCGGATCCAACTTCATTTATCACATGAATATAAATAAACATTTGTTAGATTCACTTCTAACAATATTTCAATTAAGCTATTTAATCATTCAACATAAAAATTTTCCATAAATTTCTTTCTTTCCTTATATTGTTCATAAACTCATTTTTGGTCCTTAATGACCATTTTGCTCTTCAAATAATTCCTCCAAGCTTGCTAACCAGCATTAGACACAAATTGTCTCAATTTCCATTTTCTATCAACTTGCACTACCATCAATGATTTACTTCTACAGGGCAGAATACATACTGAATCTTAATCACATTTATACCGTAGAAACTAGATTTGATAAAGATTCTAACGGTATAAGCCACATAATTTAATAAAATCTACAAAAAATATGAAAATTCATCAAACTCTCATTTACAGGGTTGTCCTGACAGAAACTGTTATGTAATTTTTTTGACCTTTATTCGATTAAAAATTAATATCTTTTAACTCGGAACTCAAAATCAGTTTTCGTTTATTGGAAACAAAACTAGATTCGATAAGCTTTTCAACCATATAAACTAATAACCCAGATTCAATTTGTACGATTTATGGCAAATTTTCAAAGTCGAATTCCAATATTGAATTTTGAAACAGACTGCTATTCTGTTTTTTGACCTTTCATCACTTAAAAATTCATATATTTTGATATATGAATCGAAATCAATCACTGTTTGTTTTAAACGAAACTAGATGAATAAATCTTTACATCGATATCAAATTCACCATCTAACCATTTTTGTAGAATTTATGGTGAATTTTCAAACTTACTGCCAAATCTAGTTTTCCTACCCAATTTCCATAAATAACTTCAAACTTTATTTTAATTTCTCCTTACTTTGCTATTTGTCAATTTGGCCTCCTTGATTCAAACCACTAATGTATCACTTTATCCATCAAACAATTATTCAAAAATAATTCCCTCTAATTTTTCGTTCTTTCCGAAATAGTCACTAAAAATGCAAAGATAAGGATTCAAGCTTCTTAACTTTGCAAATTAGTCCTCAAATCAACATTACTACTTGAATTATATTATTTCAACTAAAAATTCAGATTTAATCCTTCTATAAAACCTCATTTCCGAATTGGTCACTTAACTTTGACAATTTGTCAAAATGGTCACTAATTCGATTCAACATTGGTTTAACATTCTAACTTCAATTTCCCATCTCCAACTTCAATAATAACATAAATACACTTCAAAATCATAACAATTCAGATTAGTCCTTTAACTTTTAGAATTGTTGAAATGGTCCCTATACCTTTAATTTAGGGTTTTGTTTCCAAATAACAATTCAAGCTTACTAGATCATTTATCTAACATCACAAACCCTAAATCAAACTTGAATCCATAAACCATAATCATCTTCATACAAACTAAAATATGTAGGGTTTAAATCTCAACTCAATAACATGATTTTAACATTATACTAGCTTGATTTCAACTTGAATTTCATCATGAAATCATAAAATTCCAAAAGCCCCAAACTTTTTCCATAAACCCTAATTTATTCTCATGCGAAATTCTCATCAATCAAGCATGTTTTCCATGAATTATTTACACCAAAAGATAGAACTTGAAGAGTAGAACAACTTTGCAATTGAAAATATTACCTGAAAATCGAGTTTCGGTGCTTGAATATAACTTGAAAATTCTCTCCCCTTTCCCCTTTACTTTCAAAATTAAGAAGATGAAGATTAGTCTTCATCTTTTGCTTCTTTAACTTTCAACCTCTACAATTATGCCAGTTGTAAATATAAATGAATTTTAAATTCATTTAAATAGTGAAAATTACTAAAATGCCCTTTTAATTCAATGGTTGAGATTTAATCTCATCAAAATCAATGGCCAAGATCTCATCCATGTGTATTTTGACCTTTCAAAATTGCCCTCAAAGTTTCAAAATATTTAAAAAATGCCATCCATGTCAAAAGACCAATTTGCCCTCCAACTAGACTTTATTTACAACAAGTCTTAAAGATTGCCACCCCATTAAAATTGAACCAAATTGGTTCCATTCCAACCGGTCTCATTCCAAAATATCTTAGATTTTTATTTATGGCATTTATTCGATCTAAATATTCGAATTTCACTCAATACGATTTCTAAATTTTCTTTCTTTGACCTTTATTGCTTTATAGTCACTCCATTGGAATCTAACTAAATCTAGTTAGAATCCAACCAAAAATAATAAAATATTCAGAAAACAATATTTTATGAATTTTCCATAACCTTTGGAACTGTCTTTAAAATTTTAACTCAATCTGATGTACCGATAATTACCGAGAAGTTTATCAGGTACAATCCCTACTTGAAAATCTTATAACAATAATCTATTACGAATATTTTTGACTCATGCTGAATCCTTTTTATCAATCAAAAACACTAACATGAAACTTTCCCACTAGGTCACCCATCCTTGTGCTACTCTGGGTTGAGCACGCTTAACAATTTTTATTCGATCTAAAATAGGATTTCCAAATTTCTGAACCTTATCGCTTTATAGCCATTAATATAAACTTCGTACGAAAAATCCGGGTAACACGAAGATGTCACTATTGGGGGTGAACTATTCATTTACGGGGTTAGATTACATAACTTTTGAAAATTATACTTTGGTCCCTAAACTTTTCCATAGTTTATACTTTAACCCCTAAACTTTCAAAAATTACATTTTGGTCACTAGTCAAAAATTTGGGATATTACAGACTTGACGTCGCAACGACTGATAAAATAGCGCTCTTTTGAATATCATGTTGATCTTCCTGTTTTGGACCCTCGAATTGAATTTAGATACAAGCTCATAGTCACAGCTCTTGTTCACGATTGAGTTGTGGTAATGACCGTGTTGTCAACATGTCTTATTATTGTAATATGCATTTTTTTAATGTTGTTTGTTGTTGGTTTTTACCTTTCATCGTCGAGCTTTGGTGATGTTTGTATCTATTTTATTTCGAGCCTTTGAATTAGGGCTTTTACCTCTTATAGGTTGGGTCCTGTTTATGATCTAGAAACGTTAGTTTTCTTGTTATTAGGAATATGTCCAGATCAAATTTGATTACCTAAGTTGTAAACTCTTATTGTTTCTTTGGATTTTTCCTCTTTTAAAAAAAGTAACGTACTCATATTAAAAAAAGAAATTATCAATCACTTGGTCTAGTGAAAAAGAGAGTGATATTCATCCTAAGAGATCTGGGTCCAAATCACTTTGTCTGCAAAATATGTGCGCATTGTTAAAGAGTTAAAAATATCTATAAACATATATTATTTCGTAATCACCATAAGACTATTAAAAAATTATCTGTCACTTTTTTTACTTTTTACTATCTATTTATCATATTTTAAGGGATATATATGTTATTTGTAAAATCTAAAAAGAATTGAGAGGTACATAAACTGCTCATGAATGAAAATGGTCATTTTTTTTCTTTATTTCGTTAAAAAGGAACAGCTTCCAAGCTGACATTCAAAACTTCTTGATAAGTAGTAAAACTCTTCAAATAATTAATTACGCTTTGATATTTTTAAAATGCGCTTTGAGATTTTTCCTCAGAAACCGACCGTTCATTTTGAGTTTTGACACGTTCGATCAAAGCACTTTCTATTCCTTGGTACACATAAGAACACATCAACACAAATATGAACATACACGTCATTTTCCAAATAAATAATCTGAGAATTCCGAATCTAGCTAAATGCAAAACGAGAACAAAAGCCGACCGGCAGCAGCCTTACAGTCGCCAGGGAATGAGCTTTGCTAATCACAATTAACTTATTAATAACTTAAGAGATTAACATTTCAGATTATTAAAACTAAAAACACGCTTAATATATTAATAATCAATCGCGGCACTTAATCTCATGCTGTACTGATATCATAACGGATGTGCTTAAGCAGTACCGGGATGACGATATCAGGCGAGCTAAGCTGCGGGAGGTGACCGTCGGATGTCATGACTTCGACGATCGATTCGCAGCCGAGGTTTTGGTGCAAGTATTCCGAGACGACGAGCGGGACAGCCAAGTCTTTAACGCTTTGGAGGATGTGACACGGCACGGAGACAAGGCTGAGGATTTGTCTCATGTCGTTTTGGAATATGGTCTGAGCCACGGTGAGGGCTATGTCGGGTCTCATGTTGAAGAGGATGCGGCTGAATTCTTGAACCGCCACCGATTCCATGTCGCCCCCCACTGCAAGCGGCGCGAACCCCGAACACCAGGCTTTGTAGTTGGCTCCCATTGCATCGAAGAGTTGGTCCAAGTCTTCTTGCTCAAATCGTCCATAGTAAACCACGTCATTCAGATACCTACAACAATAATAAAAAAGGGGTTAAACTTGAATATAAAAATAGATTAAGAATAAAAAAAACCAACTTCTGGAATTTCTGATCTCACTGAAAGCAACTTCTTGTTATTTTAATTATTACCTCGGGGAAGCTGAGATCATGATGATTTTGGAGAAGAGATCGGGTCGGGAAATGGAAGCTATAGCACCAACCATGGCGGAAACCTAATGACCGACGAAAATACAGGACTCAACTCGGAGTTCTTCGAGAATAGCAAGCAAATCAAAAGCGTAGCCTTCGAGAGAGCGTAACGACTGAAATCAAAGTAGTCCGGGTTGGTGGTTCCGGCACCCATGTTATCATATAAAACCACACGGAAATCGTCGACCAGGTGAGGAACTAAGTGCTTCCAGACAGACTGGTCCGTCCCGAACCCATGAGCCAGAACTATGAGCCGGTCGCCTGAACCCAGAACCTTGAGGTTGTGAGCTTCTTCAACGATCCCCATGGAGTAGTTTTTCTTGTATTTGGGGAAAAAACCAGAAAAAGCAGCGACTTTTGGTTTCACATGTGGGTTGTATTTATATTTGTGAAGTTAGAACAAATTGACCTCTCTGGCGGTTGTCGAGAGAGTTGAGGAAGGCATATGGTTCATAAGGACCGCACATGCCGATATTTTTTCATTTTGGATAAGACTTAATTGGGTTTTATTACAACAGCTGTTGGATGTATAGTTACTGTTTTAAGATCGGACGGTTTAGACGAGCTTTGGCATTCCGGATTTAGGGTCGATGATTGTTTTATTCACTTCCTTATAGATTTATACAAGAGAAAAACTTCAATACAGTCTTTAGTTTACACAGATTTTTTAGTTTTAGGATTATGAATTTAGTTTAGGGCTTAGAATTTAGGGATTTGGGTTGTAGGGTTTAGAATTTAAGGTTAGTGTTTAGAATTTAGGGTTTAGAGTTTAAGGTTTGGGTTTAGTTTTTTAGAAATTAGGTTTAATTTTGATTTATAATAGTAATAGACAGACTTGTGTAAAATTTATTTTACACAGCCTGTGTATCAAATTTAAACCCTTTATATCAACTATGAAAATATTAAATATCTATTTTTCATTGGGTGAGAATTTAATATATTTGTGATATATTTTTATATACTATTAAAAGTCGATTTTTACATAAATAATACCAATAAAAAATTAAATACTAAAATGACATATGTTGTTGATTATTTACGTAAATAATAATCTTTTCAGTGTCACATTAAGTAAAGGTATGTCATATTGCATCTGGCATGGCGTATCTTTGTTCTATGTGGCACTGAATGGTGCATTAGACGACTAAAATGAAAAAAAAAAATGTGTCATGGGAGAATTATACGAATTTTGCCCAAAAAAGTAAATTTAATACTTTTTAAATAAGAACGGGTTGGGCAACAACACAGATATATAAGTCTCAACTGTAATCACTCAATGAATATTTGTATAAAAATAATATATTTAAATACTTAAAAAAATATCAATATCTAAATGATGTGAGATTGAATGCACAGAAACTAATTTCAATTAGTTAAATATTGATTTTGTTTCATGTTTAAATAAAACATTCTAAACATACAATGATTAAAGACAAATTTTGAACATGTGTGTTGTTGTCATTCGACTTTTGTTCGTGCTAACATATATCTCGAACATTATCATTCGTTTCTAATGATCTAATTATAAATCACCAAAATAAAATTAATTAGGTTAATGTGTAATTTATCTAAAAATGAACTTAACGAGTAATTATAAAAAAAAGATGATATTTATTTTAAAAAATTTAAATTCGAGTAACTTTATTTGCTAAGTACATGTGCTTTATTAAAAAAGATTAAGAAAGAGATCTTAATTTCGAGTCCCGCTTAATTGCGAGTCCCGGCTTAATTGCGAGTAACAATTAGGGTTTTGTCGTCACTAGACACGTAGGGATCTTAATTGCGAGTCCCGGCTTGCCGTACTGTGGGGTTCACATAGGATGGGCTTTTCTTTTAAATGGATCTGACAATGAGATCTATAAGCTTCCGATTGCAAGTGGTGGAACCACTCTCTCTTTTTCTTCCATGAGAAGTCATCAAAATTAATTTCGTATAATTATCAAGGATTTAAAATTATCTTTATAGGAAAAAAATCACAAACTTTTATCTAATTATTTAAGAAAATAGATTTATTTTCTTTAATTTTCAGTATATTTTTTATGTAAACACTTATATTTGATCATTAATCGATTAATTCGAATGAATATTATAAAAATCTATTATGAGGACGACCCTACAAATATAATTTACTTCATTTCAAGACATAATTAAAAAATATATAAAATAATAAAAAATCATTCATAACCTTGTTCAAAAAAAATATTCATAATTATATGGGCTTAGTTCATACTATTCCGTTATCATATGTGTAGATTAATAAGAAGTCATTAGCCAAGTTGTTAGTGATTTTATATTGGTGAAAAATTGTACTTACCAATCATTATATATTATATTCACAAAATAATTAATGATTAAGCTACATGTCAAATTAATTAATTGTTTTGATTAAATAAACAAAACATATTTAAATAAAAGAATCATCTGGATGATTAGTTAGAATCATATTTATAAGCACCTTCTATTAACGGTCAAAAGAAGAAACATCAGCAACATTTTTTTTTCTCTTTAGTAAATTAGCAATCTTTTTTTCAATTAAGAGTTGGAGGCAAGGAGGTTGTAACTCCCTCGTATGTGTTTTAGATACATTTTAGAGAGTAGTATTATTTAGATTGGGTTTTTCTTAGCTTACCCTCTGACGTTAAATTTAGCGATTATTTTTTTGTTGTTCGCTCGATTTTTTAGGGTTTTGTCATGATTAATTCGAACCAATCCACATAGCACATTTGATTTTGGTGGGTGAGTCTTTAACGGAAATTTTTTACGTACACAAGACTTTAAACTCAATACTGTAATAGCCCATTTTGGTCCGGGCTAGACCCAACCAACTTATTTTATTAAACCCAATCAAACTAAACCCTATACCCATTACAAATCCTTAAAACCCAATAACCATTACAACCGGCCCAAACCTAATACCTATTACCCGAGCCCAATTACAAACTCCAAATACCCATACTCAGTTATAGACTCGACCCGGATATTAAAATAACCTAAACTACTAAAATACCCCTAACCCTAATTAACCTAAAACTAAACCTAAACCCTAATACACTACCCACCAGCTGCCGCCGCCGCCGACCACTTGTTCAGCCGCCACCGCCCATCTGACACCGGTCACAATGCCACACTGTCACCATCGCCCAAGCCGCCCCGGACCTGCAAAAAGCAAGAAAAAAAGATTTTTTATCTGAGCCAAATCAAACAAGTGAGCAAATTGTTGTCTTTTTTATTATTCAAGTTGTAAAAAAAATGGGTATAAAACCCCATATGCATGTAATGTATTGGAAGGGGGGATTTTCGAATGAAAAAAATAGTTCAAAAAAATTGTTAGAATATCTCAGTCCAGCAATATTGATCAAAGCAGAAAAAGGTAATTTTTTATTATTTATCTTTTAAAAAGAACATTTATATAAAAAAGTTTCGAAATAACTTAGATCTACAAATATTGAAAAGTTTTTTTTTCAAAAAATAACCACAAATATAGATTAGGGATAAAAAACTCACCTCAGGGGTTTTTTTCAGCATCTTCGGCCATCGTGTGGGGCGGCCCTCCACCGTCGGCCAGCCATGGTTCGTGGCGGTCGACCAACCGACACCCAAAGTCGGCCAAGAGAGTTAAGAGTGTTTAGGGGGTGTTTTAATAAAATCTAAATAAAATGATTTTTGGGGTTAAAAAAACCAATAAATAGAGATACTAAACGACATCGTTTTGGGGCGTCCAAGTTTGGCCCAAAACGACGTCGTTTTGAGCTGTATCCGGATATTAACCCGACTCGGACGGAGGATCCGCACATAAAAATAAATGGGCAAATTAGTTTTTTAGTCCTTCTGCATGGTTTATCTCCTCTAGTGGTCCTTGTAAGTTTAAACCGATTTACAATTTAGTCATTAATTGTAACTTAATCCAAATTAAATAGGATAAATTACCGAATCGGACATTCTGCCCTAAAAATTATTTGCAAAAAGGGGTTTTTGCATGGTAAAATTATTTTAGCAGTCCCTGTTAGTTTCAAATGCTTTTCAATTCGGTCCTAAAGTCAGATTTAATTAATATTAAAAGGGATATTAGCACTTTTGGTCCTTCAAGCTCTTGACAGTTTTTAATTTAATCCTAATTCGAGGGCATAAATATGTATTTAGTCCCCGACTGTTGTAAATATTTTAATATTAGCTTTGGATTTCATTTTTTATTTAATATTTACACCCTTTTTATTTTCTTTTGTTTCAGTATTTTATTTATGTATTTTCATTATTAGATATGTTTTTTTATACATTTTGTACCTATTTATTTAACATGTAATATGTATATGTATAGTATATGTATATATGATTTATATACTGTATATTATAATATGTATATATATATATATATATATATATATATATTTATGTATACATATTTAATACGTACAATATTACTTATAATATGTATATTATATTTATATGTAAATATGATATATTTAGTATATTGTTATGTATATATTAATAAGTATATAGCACATTATATGTTATAGAGTATTTTTATTTATTTATTTATGTTAATTTCATATTATTTTTCATATAAATACCATATATAGTATTTTGCCTCATTGTTCCGATATCTCTATTGGGAGTGTCATCCCGGCCTCCGGGTAGCATCTTCTCTGAGTATCATGGATATCTAGGCAAGTTTTGAAGTTATCGGATATATTTAATTATCGAATATTTATATTATTCATATATTTTTGTTTTTATTCTTTTTTTGTTTGTTTATTTGTTCATACATAATAATTATTGTATATAGTATTAGGCCTTATTGTTATGATATTTCTGCTGGGAGTGTCATCTCGGTCTCCGACTAATATTTCCTTTGAATGTCGTGAATACCAAGGCGGATTTAAACTGTTGTGCATGCATGCATTTTGGAAATTAATTATTAAATTAAATTGAATTTTTTGTTTTTCTTAATAAAAAAATGTGAACCTTTAGGTACCAATTTTGGGCGTAGTGGGGGTGCTAATCCTTCCCCACTCGTAACCAACTCCCGAACCCATTTCTGGTTGAATTTTCGGTGTCCGGCTACCTCATCCAAGTGACCGGTGGCGACTCTATTTTTTTATTTAAAACATAAGGCAATCTCACATGAGAGCGGGCCTACGAAAGGGCCCGGACGAGAAGGTCGCTACAGCTTGGCGACTCCGTTGGGGACAATATTTTTTTCTTTTCAAAAACAAAAGAATGAGTTAGGCCTTAGTTGGGTTCGCGTTGTAATTATTAAGGAAAAATTAAATTCACTTTCATTTATTTTTTTTTAATTTCCAATTTTCGTTTGATATAAACTGTCATCATATGTTAACTTTAGAACCCTTAAGTGGAAGAGATTACTTCGCTTTGTGGGGTTTTCACCTCCGTATAGTATTGTAATGTGCTCCTGAAATTCGGTCCTTATATTTCGTGGTGTCTTCACCTCCGTATGGTATAAGGGTCGTATTCCCCCGAATCGATGTCCCAACAACATTTCGGGTACCCTTACTCTAGAACTAAACCGCAAATAATGAATCGTAGTATCCTGCCCTTTAAGCTCGTTGTTACTCTGCCCATTTAGAAATAACCTTTTTTTTAGGTTTTGCTTTTTTTGTTGATATTTCATGTTTATTTTAACTGCTTATTTTCTTCATTATTCATCATTTAATTCCTTTTATTTTTTCACTTATTATATTACACTGATTCGTTTTCTTTGTTGTTTTTATTTTTTCTGCATCCGCATTGCATATCATATCATACATAGGTGTTGATTCAAGAAGAGTCCATTTTAGAAGGCGTTCAGGTATAGTATGGGGTTCTGTAATGTCAAAAGCGATAATGCTACGATCTAGGGATGGTCCAAGCATATACAGACGAAAAAATAAGATATCATGACAACATGATATGTATCAGAAATTACTGGGCCCACATTGATAGTCTCCAAGTAGAACAATCTTCATGAGCTAAGAGATATGGCGAAGCTGGTATCCCGAGTGAATGCCCAACCTCAAGAAGTCGAAGTCTTAAGGATAAAAGCTAGAAACTATCTGTAAACACGTTATCTTGCCTTTTGCAATCAGACTTCTTCATCTAATGAAAGTCTTTCTAAGGACTACTTGTGAATCAACACCTACATGTGCATTCATTCTTGCATGTTATTATCGATTTTTGTTTTCTAATAAAGCTTTCATTTTAGCATTGTTTAAACCTTAGATTTTGTAAATCAATACATTCATTGCATTGAACACATTGCTAATTGGGAGAGATATTCCTCTTAGAGTAAGGTAGCAGAAAAGACAAGAAAATAATCTCACCAGTACAACTTCAAAATCATGAACAACTTAGTGGCTAGAGTAGAAAAGCTTAAGGAACTTCAGGGACATCTGATTGGGATCCAGAGAGAAATAATGACATATATAAAAATGTAAAACCTATGTTTGATTTTGATATAAAAAATTGTTTAAGGACTAAATTGTAAAGGAGAATAAGTTTTTAAGTATTCAAAAGTCTCACAAAATGACAAGGAAAAGTTTTCCAAAGTTATAAACTTAAACCCAAAAATTTCCTAAGTGTTTTCAAGCCAAAAATACACAAATACGCCCAGGCGTATCGATACACCACTTGGTGTTTTGATACGGTTTTAGCTACTAGAATTTGTTTTTTACATAGCGTACCGATACGGCTTAGCCCATTTCGATACGGCCTTCATCTGGGTAAACATTTTAAGCGCAGCTTTTCTATACGGTTTAAAATCTGGGTTTAAGAGATTTACACTCGTACTGATACGATACACTGTGTTTCGATACGGTTTGAAATCTGGTTTTAAGAAATTTCAAAACGTACCGATACGGTTAACCCCATATCGATACGGTTTGTCAAGATCTTCAAAGATCTTTGCATTAATTTTTTTCGGTCATTACTTGTCAGTTATTGGAATCCTCAAACTTTAAATTTCGGTTAACTCGTACCGATACGCCCCTATGCATATCGATACGCTTTTTCATCCAAGATTCTAGTGAGCAAAATCTGTACAGATACGGCATTGCCATTTCAATACGCCCCTATTTTAACACTATGATCGTTTAGATATGACCTCCCGCGTATCGATACGATTTGCACAATGGCTATATTTTTGTTGTAACATGTATCAATACGGGCCTTCGTGTACCGATACGGGCCTTCACCAAATAGCATTTATTGTGGGAAAGATGGTCCCCAACGGCTCTATTGATGACTTTAACCACCCAAACGGCTAGAATTCGATGAGGGGGTATAAATACAAGTATCTAATGCTACATCAACAATTAATGAACCTACATTGATCAATATCCAATTATTCAAGCAAAATCCAACCCTTTGTGCTCATAAAGTCAAATCCTTGTACCCAACTTGTGTTCTTCATTGTAATCTTGTATTTCAAGTTTGGGGTTGAGTGTTCTTGTAATTTTGGGCAAATATCTACCTTGTGAGGTCATTTTCTTTTTTCCATTTTCTTTCTTGTAAAAGAGTGATCTTTGATCAAGCTTTGGGTATAAAGCTTTGATCGGTGGTAACGGTTGCCTCCTTAGCCTAGAAAAGAGGAAGAATTCAATAGTGAATTGTTGAAAATCCTTAGTAGGATGCTAAGATAGTAGATGCAAAGCTTTTTAGAAGCTTGAACCACTATAAATTATTGTGCCACTTTGTCTATCTATTTCCTTTTGGTTCCAAACTTTTTAAATAGCCAATTCACCCCCTATTGGCCACTTTCATTATTGATTGATCATCCTAACAATTGGTATCAGAGCCACACTCAACCGGAGGTCTAACGACCGTTGAGGCGATCCTAGAAGGTGACTCAATCAAGCGACATATCAGCTATGGCTTTTACTTCCGGCAACATGTACGAGTCTTAATCCATCACTAGACCTCCATTCTTCAATGGAGACAACTATCCATATTGGAAGAACAGAATGAGGTCGTTTATCAAATCCAACGATTATCTCCTATGGGATGTGATCGAGGATAGACCATCAATTCCAATGAATCAAGAAGGAGATAGACAAGTTCCCAAGGCCAAGCATGAAATGACGGATGAAGAAAGAAATAAGTTGCAAATAAATGATAAGACCTTGCACATGCTCTTATGTGTACTTAGACCCGACGAATACGCGAAGATGTCCTCATGTATAAGTGCAAAGGAGGTGTGGGACAAGCTAGAGGCCACCTATGAAGGTACCAACGATATAGAGGAGACCAAGATTACACTCCTCAATCTAAGATGTGAAAATTTTAAGATGGAGCCTGATGAGAGCGTCACAAAGATGTTCGATCGCTTTTCCGTCATTGTAAATGATCTCAAGGGATTCTGAGAAGTCATTCTCGAAGACAAGCTTGTTCGGAAGCTCTTATATTCTCTTTCTGAGTCATGGGATGGGAAGAGGACGACCATCATCGAGCAAAGGACTTGAAGACCTTGAAGCTCGATGCTCTTGTGGGTTCTCTCCTAACTCATGAGATCATGAAGCAAAGAATAGAAAAAGAGAAGAAAAGAAGGTTGAGAAGAAAGAAGTAAAAAAGAAGAAACTTGGAATTACTCTCAAAGCTTCACAAGAAGAGAGTGATTCAAGCGATGAAGAAGATGAAGAGTTGGCTATGCTAGCCAAATGATTCACTCAGCTCATAAGATCCAATCGGAGAAGGAAGTTCAATAGAAGAAAAGATTTTAAGAGTAAGAGCAAGGAAGAACAAAAGGATCCTATTGTGTGCTATAAATATAAGAAGCCGGGACACATCAAGATTGATTGTCCTCAACTCAAGAAGAAGGGCTTCGAGAAGAAAAAGAAGCACAAGGCCCATATTGCCACTTGGAGTGATGAAGAGTCTTCGAGTGATGAGGAGCAAGAGGTGGCTAACATTTGTCTCATGGCCTTGGAGGGGGATCCTAAGGTAACCTCTAACTTATTAAATGATCCCACTTATGATGAATTATTTGATAATTTTGATGAGTTGCAAGAGGCTTATGACAAATTGGTTGAAAAATATAAGGAATCCGTTTTGAAAAATAAGAAAACTATCTTTAACTTGAAAAACCAAAATGATTTCTTATCTAAAACCAATTCGGAACTCGAAGAGAAGGTTAATGATTTACTAGATAATCAAAAATATTTTGAAAAAGAAAATGTTGATCTAAATAACATTCTTTCTGAGTTAAAGATCATTACCTCAAGGAGGTAAATGATCTCAAAGTTTCCTTAAACAATGTTGGGAACTCAAATTTTGAAAAAGGACAATCTTCAAAACCCAACTATGTTAAAAGGAACTTTGGAAACCACAAACAAAGAGGCTTCCAAAGGACCTATAGAGGTAAGATAATTAGAAGTGTTTGGGTTCTTAAGGAACTTGTCATTTCTAACAATCTTAAGGCTATTGTATCTTGGATTCCCAAGGGAACCAAGTATTTGGTTGCTAATACTCATGGACCCAAAATGATTTAGATACCAAAAATCAAGAATTAATCTTTGTTTGTAGGGGGCATTGCTACAAGGCCAAAGCTTCAAGTGCAAATTCGTGGTTTCTTGATAGTGGATGCTCAAGACATATGATCGACGACAAGAGTAGATTTGTGGAACTTGAATTAAAAAGAGGAGGATTGGTGACATTTGGTAACAACTCTAAAGGTCAAGTTGAAGAAATAGGTTCCATCGGTAATCACTCTTCCCTACTTATTGAAAACGTTTTATATGTCAATGGTCTTAAACATAACCTTTTAAGCATTAGTAAATTTTGTGACAAAGGTTTCAATGTTGTTTTTGATTCTAATGGTTGCAAAATTTTAAACATTGAAACAAATAAAATAGCGCTTGTGGGTCATCGCATAGGAAACATATACATGGTGCATCTAGATGGCATACACATTTCTCATGCATGTTTTGTTGCAAATGATGAGCATGATTCATGGTTATGGCATAGAAAATTAGGACATGAAAGCATGAGTGTTTTGGAAAAATTGGTTTCAAAATATCTAGTTAGAGGTTTGCCTAAAATAAAGTTTTCAAATGATAAAATTTGTTATGCTTGTGCAAAAGACAAACATAAAAGAGCTTCTTTCAAACCTATTAATGATGTTTCAACTAGTAGAGTTTTACAATTAGAACTACTAGCTTGGGTGGAAAATCATATGCATATGTTTTAGTTGATGATTACTCTAGATACACATGGGTTTTATTCTTAAATACCAAAGATGAGGCTTTAGAAAAATTCATCATATTTTCAAAAATACTCAAAATGACCTTGGTCAAAATATTTCTCACATTCGAAGTGATCATGGCACCGAATTTCAAAATCTAGGTTTTGAGGAATTTTGTAACTCAAATGGTATTAGCCACAATTTTTCAGCCGCTAGAACACCTCAACAAAATGGGGTTGTTGAAAGGAAAAATAGAACTTTAGAGGAAATGGCTAGAACCATGCTTTGTGAAAACAATTTGCCAAAATACTTTTAGGCGGAAGCCACTAATACGACTTGCTATATTATAAATAGAGTAATGATTAGGCCTATTTTGAAGAAAACTCTTTATGAGATTTTAAAATCCAAAAAGCCTAACATTAGCTATTTTCATCTATTTGGTTGCAAATGTTTTGTTTTAAACAATGGAAAAGATAATCTTGGCAAATTTGATGCTAAAAGTGATGAAGCTATTTTTCTAGGATATTTTTTAAATTCTAAAGCTTATCATGTATTTAATAAAAGAACCTTAGTTGTTGAAGAGTCTATTCATGTGGTTTTCGATGATAACCTCCTTCCGAGAAAAGGGTTCTTGTGATGATGATGATGTATGGATTTTTGAAGCCAATGATCGTGGACAAGCATCAAAGGTGGATGAAGTTCCAACCAAAGAGGAAGAAGGACAAGATTCACCTCTAGAAGCCTTGAGAGATATGAATCTAGAGGAAAAGGAAGTGAGCTACCCAAGAGAGTACAACTATGTCAAAGGTGGTGAGATTTTGGGTGATCCATCCAAAGGGGTAACCACTAGACTTTCTCTTAAAAATGTATGTAATGTAGCATTTATCTCATGCATAGAGCCTAAGAATGTTAAAGAAGCATTAAATAATGATTATTGGATAATGGCCATGCAAGAGGAATTAAACAGATTTGAGAGAAGTAAAGTTTGGACATTAGTTGATAAGCTTAGTGGTAAATCTACTATAGGAACTAAATGGGTTTATAGAAACAAACTAGACGAGAGTGGTAACATAGTGAGAAACAAGGCTAGACTTGTTGCTCAAGGTTACACTCAAGAAGAGTGAATCAATTTTGATGAAACCTATGCACCATAGCAAGAATGGAAGCCATTAGAATGCTACTAGCATTTGCATGTTATCATGAATTTAAGCTTTTTCAAATGGACGTAAAAAGTGCATTTTAAATGGTTTTATTAATGAAGAAGTGTATGTAGAACAACCACCCGGTTTTGAAGATCCAAATTACCCAAACCATGTTTTTAAACTTTCAAAAGCTTTATATGGTTTGAAACAAGCTCTTAGAGCTTGGTATGAGAGATTATCAAATTTTTTAATTGAAAAAGGTTTTAACAAAGGAAATGTGGATATTACTCTATTCATTAAAAGAATTGGCAAAGACATATTAGTAGTTCAAATATATGTTGATGATATAATTTTTGGTTCTACTAATGAAATGGTTTGCCAAGACTTTGCTAAGTTGATGCAAGGTGAATTTGAGATGATCATGATGGGGGAGCTTTCGTTCTTCTTGGGGATCCAAATTAAACAAAGGAAGGACATCATCTTCATCAATCAAGCCAAGTACATCAAGGACATGCTCAAGAAGTTTGGCTTGGAGAGTGTGAAACCTCAAGCCACACCAATGAGTTCTTCCACAAAGCTTGACAAAGATGAAGGAGGTAAGTGTGTAGATTTAAAGCTTTACCGCTCTATGATTGGATCTTTGCTTGATCTTACCGCAAGTAGACCCGGCATTATATTTAGTGTTTTCTTGTGTGCTAGATTTCAAGCTAGTCCTAGAGAATCACACCTTATAGCCGTTAAGAGAATCTTTAGGTACCTTAGAGATACACATTGTTTAGGTCTTTGGTATCCTAGAGAGTCTTCCTTTAACCTACATGCCTTCTCGGATGTGGATTATGGGGGTTGTAAGATAGAAAGAGCACATCCGACACATGTCAATTCTTAGGTAGTATGCTCATATCTTGGTTTTCTAAGAAGTAAAATAGTGTAGCATTATCTACCACCGAAGCCGAATACATATCTGTAGGGAGTTGTTGTGCTCAAGTCATTTGGATGAAGTAACAACTCTTAGATTATGGAATTGATGTAGGTACCATCCCTATTAGGTGTGACAATACTAGTGCCATTTGTCTCACTAAGAATCCCATCCAACATTCTAGAACCAAACACATAGAAATAAGTCATCATTTCATTAGAGATCATGTATTGAAAAATGATGTAGTTTTAGAACATGCGAGACACCTTGAACCAATTAGCGGATATTTTTACCAAACTATTAGACAAATAGCGTTTTTGGTCTCTTAGGAGAGAGTTAGGTTTAACCAACCTCCCTTGACCCTTAGAGCCTCTCTTGGTCTTAAAAATATGCTTAAATTTGTTTGATTGATTGCTTTTGTGATTTTGCTCCTATATACATTTATGCTTGTTGCTAGAGGGAGTATGTATCTATTTATGCTTATACATAGTGCTCCCATATCATTCACATGCAAAATTAATTCGATTAGAATCAAATTTCTGAGCAATCTGCAGCCAAAATTGACATTTCTGGCACAGACGTATCGATACGGTGATACTCGTATCGATACGGGTAATTTATAATCGTTTGATACAGGTGTACCTATACCGGTACACATAGCGATCGAAATGGCCTCATAAGCGTTTCAGTACTAGGTTCGATATGCCATGTCGGCGTATCGATACGCGTTCAGGGCTGGGCAATTTTTAAGGGCTTTAAATGAGGTTTTTCACTTTTACTCAAACACCAACTTTATTTCCAAACCCTAGATAAACCTCTCAATCCCTCATATTTTCCCACACATCTCCTAAAAATTATTGAGGGCTTTTCGTTTTACATCAAACCCAAGCTACAATCATCAAGTTTGTGCATCTAAATCACTTCATTCATCCTTAATCTCAACTTCAAGGTATAAACCCTAACCTTTTTCTTTTTAATTTTCGTACATATATACACTGCTTTTTATACTATAATCATAGATTTAGAACCTATATAGTATTGTTTTCAAAATTTTTGTAAAAGCTTTTTCAAATCTGAAATTTTTTTATTCAAATATAAAATTATATCGTATAATTTTTAACACTATTTTTCAAGTTTTTCTTTACCAAAAATTCTTTTTACACTTGTATATATTTTTAAAATATATTGTATAGCTTTTTGACAGTACCTCGATTATTGAATTAATTTTTGGATCGAATGTGTTAATTTATGCATGCATCGTTTTTGGTTTGATTTTGTTTTCAGATTATAGCCCCTAAGAAACGAGCACGAAAGGATATTGCTTCTAGTTCACGTTCTCTGCATCCTCTTCCCGATCATGTTGGTAATAGATCCAATCTTACCCACATTTATCAAAAACTGTTTTAATGAACCTCAATATCCGGATGCCATGGAATATTTTAAAGAATTTCAAAATTACAAAATTCGTCCCCAACGTGTTACTTCAATCTCGTTTTATATCCGCAAGGTTTAAATTTGAATATCTTTCTTTAATGCACGAATGGAAATTCATGGCCTTTTTTAAGTATACCCGTGATTTTATACCCAAATCTTGTTTTAATCTTCTATTCCAATGCCCGGTGTATTTTTAATGAAAAGAAAACTTTGGTTGTTGCCATTGAATCCTACTTAATGGGTAAGAAATTTCGAATAGATTCAAGTGTTTTAGCAAACTTTTTAGGTCTTAAGGATACGGGAATAGATGATGAGGGTGCGTTAGGACATGTCCTTAGTGGTTCTGTGACCTTTCTTAATGCCCATAACCGTATCTTGCATCTCATGATCACTTGGTGGTTCCGTCCATCCAGTTGGAAATACTCTACCATCCGCCAATTTGATGATTTTTGGATTCGATACTTTCGAGAGAAGAGGCGATCCAACCTTGCTTAGATTATGTTTGCCGAGATCGTCTTTCTTTTTCAACATTGCCATACCTCCTTGGTTACATCCTTTACATATGGTACGACTTTGAGCTTTATCTTCCATAAGATGGGTATTGATTGTTCATATGATCTCCGAAACCTCTCACAGATCCAATCGATGAGCGTTCTCTTCGTCATGCAAAGTTCACCTATTTCAATGGAGAATGGGTCCATAACACCGATCTTCCGAGAGGTGTTCAGCCCGAACCGATGGAGGCTCCTCAAGCAGCTCAAGTTCCACTAGCTCTAGTGGCCCAACCGAATCAGGATGCTCTCATGGCCTTCCTCAATGAGAAGTTCACCCATTTGCAAACAACCATGGACTCCGAATTTGCCGCATTTGACACACGCTTCATATCCTTGGAAGAAAAAAGTAGTGGCTATTAAAAATCGACAAAAATCTATGGACATTACTCTTAACGCCTTTCATGGTGAATGACGTCAATCTCATGTCCGACCACAAATGTTGATGAGGATGAGGATGAAGAAGATGGAGATGAAGACGATGATATGGACTCTTAGACATCTTGCATCTCATAGCATATCATATTAGGATTTAAGTTATGCACCTTTATTTGATTTATGAACTCCTATGCTTTGTTTTTATTTGGTTTATGTTTTTTAGGATTTGAGTTGGATTGAACTATGTTGCTTGAACCTTCATTTGATCTTTAATGTTTATGTTGCTTATTTAATTGCTTGAGTTGTTATTTTTTTCTTGTATTATCCCTATTACATTGATTTTGATCTAAAAAAAGGGGAGAAGTTTTAAAGAGCCAAATTTTTATTATAGCCTTAAATTGGGGGGTGTTTTCTAATACTTAAAAAATTTCACTTTGGTTTTGTTATATCAAAAATGAGGAGATTGTAAAACCTATGTTTGATTTTGATATAACAAATTGTTAATGACTAAATTGTAAAGGAAAATAAATTTTCAAGTGTTCAAAAGTCTCACAAAATGACAAGGAAAAGTTTTCCAAAGTTATAAACATAAACCCAAAAATTTCCTAAGTGTTTTCAAGCCAAAAAAACACAAAATGCTTGCAGGCGTATCGATACACACCCTTGGTGTTTTGATACGGTTTTTAGCTACTAGAATTTGTTTTTTATATAGCGCATCGATCACGGCTTAGCCCATTTTGATACGACCTTCCATCTAGGTAAACATTTTAAACAACGTTTGATACTGACTAACACCGTTTCTACACGGTTTGAAATCTGGGTTTAAGAGATTTACACTGCATCGATATAGTATAATCGTGTTTCGATACGGTTTGAAATCTGGTTTTAAGAAATTTCAAAACGCATCGATACTGTTAACCCCATATCGATACAATTTGTCAAGATCTTCAAAGATCTTTGCATTAAATTTTTTCGATCATTACTTGTCGATTATTGGAATCCTCAAACTTTAAATTTGGTTAACTCGCACCGATACACCCCTATGCATATCGATACGCTTTTTCATCCAAGATTCTAGTGAGCAAAATCTGCACGATACGGCATTGCCATTTCAATACGCCTCATTTTAACATTATGATCGTTTAGATATGACCTCTCGCGTATCGATACGATTTGTACAATGGCTATATTTTTTTTTGTTGTAATAGGTATCGATACGGGCCTTCACCAAACAGCATTTATTGTGGGAAAGATGGTCCCCAACGGCTCTATTGATGACTTTAACCACCCAAAACGGCTAGAATTCAATGATGGGGTATAAATACAATTAATGAACATCAACAATTAATGAACATCATTGATCAATATCCAATTATTCAAGCAAAATCCAACCCTTTGTGCTCATAAAGTCAAATCCTTGTACCCAACTTGTGTTCTTCATTGTAATCTTGTATTTCAAGTTTGGGGTTGAGTGTTCTTGTAATTTTGGGCAAATATCTACCTTGTGAGGTCATTTTCTTTTTTCCATTTTCTTTCTTGTAAAAGAGTGATCTTTGATCAAGCTTTGGGTATAAAGCTTTGATCGGTGGTAACAGTTTGCCTCCTTAGCCTAGAAAAGAGAATAATTCAATAGTGAATTGTTGAAAATCCTTAGTAGGATGCTAAGATAGTAGATGCAAAGCTTTTTAGAAGCTTGAACCACTATAAATTATTGTGCCACTTTGTCTATCTATTTCCTTTTGGTTCCAAACTTTTTAAATAGCCAATTCACCCCCTATTGGCCACTTTCATTATTGATTGATCATCCTAACAATTGGTATCGAGCCACACTCAACCGGAGGTCTAACGACCGTTGAGGCGATCCTAGAAGGTGACTCAATCAAGCGACATATCAGCTATGGCTTTTACTTCCCGGCAACATGTACAGTCTTAATCCATCACTAGACCTCCATTCTTCAATGGAGACAACTATCCATATTGGAAGAACAGAATGAGGTCGTTTATCAAATCCAACGATTATCTCCTATGGGATGTGATCGAGGATAGACCATCAATTCCAATGAATCAAGAAGGAGATAGACAAGTTCCCAAGGCCAAGCATGAAATGACGGATGAAGAAAGAAATAAGTTGCAAATAAATGATAAGACCTTGCACATGCTCTTATGTGTACTTAGACCCGACGAATACGCGAAGATGTCCTCATGTATAAGTGCAAAGGAGGTGTGGGACAAGCTAGAGGCCACCTATGAAGGTACCAACGATATAGAGGAGACCAAGATTACACTCCTCAATCTAAGATGTGAAAATTTTAAGATGGAGCCTGATGAGAGCGTCACAAAGATGTTCGATCGCTTTTCCGTCATTGTAAATGATCTCAAGGGATTCTGAGAAGTCATTCTCGAAGACAAGCTTGTTCGGAAGCTCTTATATTCTCTTTCTGAGTCATGGGATGGGAAGAGGACGACCATCATCGAGCAAAGGACTTGAAGACCTTGAAGCTCGATGCTCTTGTGGGTTCTCTCCTAACTCATGAGATCATGAAGCAAAGAATAGAAAAAGAGAAGAAAAGAAGGTTGAGAAGAAAGAAGTAAAAAAGAAGAAACTTGGAATTACTCTCAAAGCTCACAAGAAGAGAGTGATTCAAGCGATGAAGAAGATGAAGAGTTGGCTATGCTAGCCAAATGATTCACTCAGCTCATAAGATCCAATCGGAGAAGGAAGTTCAATAGAAGAAAAGATTTTAAGAGTAAGAGCAAGGAAGAACAAAAGGATCCTATTGTGTGCTATAAATATAAGAAGCCGGGACACATCAAGATTGATTGTCCTCAACTCAAGAAGAAGGGCTTCGAGAAGAAAAAGAAGCACAAGGCCCATATTGCCACTTGGAGTGATGAAGAGTCTTCGAGTGATGAGGAGCAAGAGGTGGCTAACATTTGTCTCATGGCCTTGGAGGGGGATCCTAAGGTAACCTCTAACTTATTAAATGATCCCACTTATGATGAATTATTTGATAATTTTGATGAGTTGCAAGAGGCTTATGACAAATTGGTTGAAAAATATAAGGAATCCGTTTTGAAAAATAAGAAAACTATCTTTAACTTGAAAAACCAAAATGATTTCTTATCTAAAACCAATTCGGAACTCGAAGAGAAGGTTAATGATTTACTAGATAATCAAAAATATTTTGAAAAAGAAAATGTTGATCTAAATAACATTCTTTCTGAGTTAAAGATCATTACCTCAAGGAGGTAAATGATCTCAAAGTTTCCTTAAACAATGTTGGGAACTCAAATTTTGAAAAAGGACAATCTTCAAAACCCAACTATGTTAAAAGGAACTTTGGAAACCACAAACAAAGAGGCTTCCAAAGGACCTATAGAGGTAAGATAATTAGAAGTGTTTGGGTTCTTAAGGAACTTGTCATTTCTAACAATCTTAAGGCTATTGTATCTTGATTCCCAAAGGAACCAAGTATTTGGTTGCTAATACTCATGGACCCAAAATGATTTAGATACCAAAAATCAAGAATTAATCTTTGTTTGTAGGGGGCATTGCTACAAGGCCAAAGCTTCAAGTGCAAATTCGTGGTTTCTTGATAGTGGATGCTCAAGACATATGATCGACGACAAGAGTAGATTTGTGGAACTTGAATTAAAAAGAGGAGGATTGGTGACATTTGGTAACAACTCTAAAGGTCAAGTTGAAGAAATAGGTTCCATCGGTAATCACTCTTCCCTACTTATTGAAAACGTTTTATATGTCAATGGTCTTAAACATAACCTTTTAAGCATTAGTAAATTTTGTGACAAAGGTTTCAATGTTGTTTTTGATTCTAATGGTTGCAAAATTTTAAACATTGAAACAAATAAAATAGCGCTTGTGGGTCATCGCATAGGAAACATATACATGGTGCATCTAGATGGCATACACATTTCTCATGCATGTTTTGTTGCAAATGATGAGCATGATTCATGGTTATGGCATAGAAAATTAGGACATGAAAGCATGAGTGTTTTGGAAAAATTGGTTTCAAAATATCTAGTTAGAGGTTTGCCTAAAATAAAGTTTTCAAATGATAAAATTTGTTATGCTTGTGCAAAAGACAAACATAAAAGAGCTTCTTTCAAACCTATTAATGATGTTTCAACTAGTAGAGTTTTACAATTAGAACTACTAGCTTGGGTGGAAAATCATATGCATATGTTTTAGTTGATGATTACTCTAGATACACATGGGTTTTATTCTTAAATACCAAAGATGAGGCTTTAGAAAAATTCATCATATTTTCAAAAATACTCAAAATGACCTTGGTCAAAATATTTCTCACATTCAAGTGATCATGGCAATCGAATTTCAAAATCTAGGTTTTGAGGAATTTTGTAACTCAAATGGTATTAGCCACAATTTTTCAGCCGCTAGAACACCTCAACAAAATGGGGTTGTTGAAAGGAAAAATAGAACTTTAGAGGAAATGGCTAGAACCATGCTTTGTGAAAACAATTTGCCAAAATACTTTTAGGCGGAAGCCACTAATACGACTTGCTATATTATAAATAGAGTAATGATTAGGCCTATTTTGAAGAAAACTCTTTATGAGATTTTAAAATCCAAAAAGCCTAACATTAGCTATTTTCATCTATTTGGTTGCAAATGTTTTGTTTTAAACAATGGAAAAGATAATCTTGGCAAATTTGATGCTAAAAGTGATGAAGCTATTTTTCTAGGATATTTTTTAAATTCTAAAGCTTATCATGTATTTAATAAAAGAACCTTAGTTGTTGAAGAGTCTATTCATGTGGTTTTCGATGATAACCTCCTTCCGAGAAAAGGGTTCTTGTGATGATGATGATGTATGGATTTTTGAAGCCAATGATCGTGGACAAGCATCAAAGGTGGATGAAGTTCCAACCAAAGAGGAAGAAGGACAAGATTCACCTCTAGAAGCCTTGAGAGATATGAATCTAGAGGAAAAGGAAGTGAGCTACCCAAGAGAGTACAACTATGTCAAAGGTGGTGAGATTTTGGGTGATCCATCCAAAGGGGTAACCACTAGACTTTCTCTTAAAAATGTATGTAATGTAGCATTTATCTCATGCATAGAGCCTAAGAATGTTAAAGAAGCATTAAATAATGATTATTGGATAATGGCCATGCAAGAGGAATTAAACAGATTTGAGAGAAGTAAAGTTTGGACATTAGTTGATAAGCTTAGTGGTAAATCTACTATAGGAACTAAATGGGTTTATAGAAACAAACTAGGCGAGAGTGGTAACATAGTGAGAAACAAGGCTAGACTTGTTGCTCAAGGTTACACTCAAGAAGAGTGAATCAATTTTGATGAAACCTATGCACCATAGCAAGAATGGAAGCCATTAGAATGCTACTAGCATTTGCATGTTATCATGAATTTAAGCTTTTTCAAATGGACGTAAAAAGTGCATTTTAAATGGTTTTATTAATGAAGAAGTGTATGTAGAACAACCACCCGGTTTTGAAGATCCAAATTACCCAAACCATGTTTTTAAACTTTCAAAAGCTTTATATGGTTTTGAAACAAGCTCTTAGAGCTTGGTATGAGAGATTATCAAATTTTTAATTGAAAAAGGTTTTAACAAAGGAAATGTGGATATTACTCTATTCATTAAAAGAATTGGCAAAGACATATTAGTAGTTCAAATATATGTTGATGATATAATTTTTGGTTCTACTAATGAAATGGTTTGCCAAGACTTTGCTAAGTTGATGCAAGGTGAATTTGAGATGATCATGATGGGGGAGCTTTCGTTCTTCTTGGGGATCCAAATTAAACAAAGGAAGGACATCATCTTCATCAATCAAGCCAAGTACATCAAGGACATGCTCAAGAAGTTTGGCTTGGAGAGTGTGAAACCTCAAGCCACACCAATGAGTTCTTCCACAAAGCTTGACAAAGATGAAGGAGGTAAGTGTGTAGATTTAAAGCTTTACCGCTCTATGATTGGATCTTTGCTTGATCTTACGCAAGTAGACCCGGCATTATATTTAGTGTTTTCTTGTGTGCTAGATTTCAAGCTAGTCCTAGAGAATCACACCTTATAGCCGTTAAGAGAATCTTTAGGTACCTTAGAGATACACATTGTTTAGGTCTTTGGTATCCTAGAGAGTCTTCCTTTAACCTACATGCCTTCTCGGATGTGGATTATGGGGGTTGTAAGATAGAAAGAGCACATCCGACACATGTCAATTCTTAGGTAGTATGCTCATATCTTGGTTTTCTAAGAAGTAAAATAGTGTAGCATTATCTACCACCGAAGCCGAATACATATCTGTAGGGAGTTGTTGTGCTCAAGTCATTTGGATGAAGTAACAACTCTTAGATTATGGAATTGATGTAGGTACCATCCCTATTAGGTGTGACAATACTAGTGCCATTTGTCTCACTAAGAATCCCATCCAACATTCTAGAACCAAACACATAGAAATAAGTCATCATTTCATTAGAGATCATGTATTGAAAAATGATGTAGTTTTAGAACATGCAGACACCTTGAACCAATTAGCGGATATTTTTACCAAACTATTAGACAAATAGCGTTTTTGGTCTCTTAGGAGAGAGTTAGGTTTAACCAACCTCCCTTGACCCTTAGAGCCTCTCTTGGTCTTAAAAATATGCTTAAATTTGTTTGATTGATTGCTTTTGTGATTTTGCTCCTATATACATTTATGCTTGTTGCTAGAGGGAGTATGTATCTATTTATGCTTATACATAGTGCTCCCATATCATTCACATGCAAAATTAATTCGATTAGAATCAAATTTCTGAGCAATCTGCAGCCAAAATTGACATTTCTGGCACAGACGTATCGATACGGTGATACTCGTATCGATACGGGTAATTTACAATCGTTTCGATACAGGTGTACCTATACCGGTACACATAGCGTATCGAAATGGCCTCATAAGCGTTTCAGTACTAGGTTCGATATGCCATGTCGGCGTATCGATACGCGTTCAGGGCTGGGCAATTTTTAAGGGCTTTAAATGAGGTTTTTCACTTTTACTCAAACACCAACTTTATTTCCAAACCCTAGATAAACCTCTCAATCCCTCATATTTTCCCACACATCTCCTAAAAATTATTGAGGGCTTTTCGTTTTTACATCAAACCCAAGCTACAATCATCAAGTTTGTGCATCTAAATCACTTCATTCATCCTTAATCTCAACTTCAAGGTATAAACCCTAACCTTTTTCTTTTTAATTTTCGTACATATATACACTGCTTTTTATACTATAATCATAGATTTAGAACCTATATAGTATTGTTTTCAAAATTTTTGTAAAAGCTTTTTCAAATCTGAAATTTTTTTATTCAAATATAAAATTATATCGTATAATTTTTAACACTATTTTTCAAGTTTTTCTTTACCAAAAATTCTTTTTACACTTGTATATATTTTTAAAATATATTGTATAGCTTTTTGACAGTACCTCGATTATTGAATTAATTTTTGGATCGAATGTGTTAATTTATGCATGCATCGTTTTTGGTTTGATTTTGTTTTCAGATTATAGCCCCTAAGAAACGAGCACGAAAGGATATTGCTTCTAGTTCACGTTCTCTGCATCCTCTTCCCGATCATGTTGGTAATAGATCCAATCTTACCCACATTTATCAAAACTGTTTTAATGAACCTCAATATCCAGATGCCATGGAATATTTTAAAGAATTTCAAAATTACAAAATTCGTCCTGAACGTGTTACTTCAATCTCGTTTTTATATCCGCAAGGTTTAAATTTGAATATCTTTCTTTAATGCACGAATGGAAATTCATGGCCTTTTTAAGTATACCCGTGATTTTATACCCAAATCTTGTTTTAATCTTCTATTCCAATGCCCGGTGTATTTTTAATGAAAAGAAAACTTTGGTTGTTGCCATTGAATCCTACTTAATGGGTAAGAAATTTCGAATAGATTCAAGTGTTTTAGCAAACTTTTTAGGTCTTAAGGATACGGGAATAGATGATGAGGGTGCGTTAGGACATGTCCTTAGTGGTTCTGTGACCTTTCTTAATGCCCATAACCGTATCTTGCATCTCATGATCACTTGGTGGTTCCGTCCATCCAGTTGGAAATACTCTACCATCCGCCAATTTGATGATTTTTGGATTCGATACTTTCGAGAGAAGAGGCGATCCAACCTTGCTTAGATTATGTTTGCCGAGATCGTCTTTCTTTTTCAACATTGCCATACCTCCTTGGTTACATCCTTTACATATGGTACGACTTTGAGCTTTATCTTCCATAAGATGGGTATTGATTGTTCATATGATCTTCCGAAACCTCTCACAGATCCAATCGATGAGCGTTCTCTTCGTCATGCAAAGTTCACCTATTTCAATGGAGAATGGGTCCATAACACCGATCTTCCGAGAGGTGTTCAGCCCGAACCGATGGAGGCTCCTCAAGCAGCTCAAGTTCCACTAGCTCTAGTGGCCCAACCGAATCAGGATGCTCTCATGGCCTTCCTCAATGAGAAGTTCACCCATTTGCAAACAACCATGGACTCCGAATTTGCCGCATTTGACACACGCTTCATATCCTTGGAAGAAAAAAGTAGTGGCTATTAAAAATCGACAAAAATCTATGGACATTACTCTTAACGCCTTTCATGGTGAATGACGTCAATCTCATGTCCGACCACAAATGTTGATGAGGATGAGGATGAAGAAGATGGAGATGAAGACGATGATATGGACTCTTAGACATCTTGCATCTCATAGCATATCATATTAGGATTTAAGTTATGCACCTTTATTTGATTTATGAACTCCTATGCTTTGTTTTTATTTGGTTTATGTTTTTTAGGATTTGAGTTGGATTGAACTATGTTGCTTGAACCTTCATTTGATCTTTAATGTTTATGTTGCTTATTTAATTGCTCGGAGTTGTTATTTTTTTCTTGTATTATCCCTATTACATTGATTTTGATCTAACAAAAAAGGGGAGAAGTTTTAAAGAGCCAAATTTTTATTATAGCCTTAAATTCAGGGGGTGTTTTCTAATACTTAAAAAATTTCACTTTGGTTTTGTTATATCAAAAATGAGGAGATTGTAAAACCTATGTTTGATTTTGATATAACAAATTGTTAATGACTAAATTGTAAAGGAAAATAAATTTTCAAGTGTTCAAAAGTCTCACAAAATGACAAGGAAAAGTTTTCCAAAGTTATAAACATAAACCCAAAAATTTCCTAAGTGTTTTCAAGCAAAAAATACACAAATACGCCCAGACGTATCGATACAGCCCTTGGTGTTTCGATACGGTTTTTAGCTACTAGAATTTGTTTTTTATATAGCGTACCGATACGGCTTAGCCCGTTTTGATACGACCTCCATCTAGGTAAACACTTTAAGCACAACGTTTCGATACAGCTAACACCCGTTTCGATACGGTTTGAAATCTGGGTTTAAGAGATTTACACTCGTACCGATATAGTACACTGTGTTTCGATACGGTTTGAAATCTGGTTTTAAGAAATTTCAAAACGTACTGATACGGTTAACCCCGTACCGATACAATTTGTCAAGATCTTCAAAGATCTTTGCATTAAATTTTTTCGATCGTTGCTTGTCAGTTATTGGAATCCTCAAACTTTAAATTTCGGTTAACTCGTACCGATACACCCCTATGCGTATCGATACGCTTTTTCAACCAAGATTCCAGTGAGCAAAATCCGTACCGATACGGCCTTACTGTTTCGATACGCCCTCATTTTAACATTATGATCGTTTCGATATGATCTCTCGCATATCGATACGACTTGTACAACAGCTATATTTTTGTTGTAATAGGTATCGATACGGGCCTTCACCAAACAACATTTATTGCGGGAAAGATGGTCCCCAACTGCTCTATTGATGACTTCAACCACCCAAATGACTAGAATCCAATGATGGGGTATAAATACAATTAATGAACCTACATTGATCAACATCCAAGCATTCAAGCAAAATCCAACCCTTTGTGCTCATAAAGTCAAATCCTTGTACCCAACTTGTGTTCTTCATTGTAATCTTGTATTTCAAGTTTGGGGTTGAGTGTTCTTGTAATTTTGGTCAAATATATACCTTGTGAGGTTATTTTCCTTTTGCCATTTTCTTTCTTGTAAAAGAGTGATCTTTGATCAAGCTTTGGGTAGAAAGCTTTGATCGGTTGTAACGGTTGCCTCCTTAGCCTAGAAAAGGAGAATAATTTAATAGTGAATTGTTGAAAATCCTTAGTAGGAAGCTAAGGTAGTGGATGTAGAGCTTGTTAAGAGCTTGAACCACTATAAATTATTGTGTCACTTTGTCTATCTATTTCCTTTTGCTTCTAAACTTTTTAAATAGCCAATTCACCCCCTCTTGGCCACTTTCATTGTTGATTGATCATCCTAGCATAAAAGAATCTCAAGAAGAATTCAGAGAGAAAATGAAGGAGCTGATGAGTATGATGACTACTATAATCAAAGGAAAAAGTTTGGCAGAAAATCATTCAGCAGAAATAGAAATTGAAAATGCCAGTAAGAATTGGGGTTTCTACTTTACGGAAGAATGAATTGTACCTGAAAAAGAACAAGCTGTTATCAGCCAGTTTGAGGTAGCACGCACTGTTTCAGAATGTCCCACTGATCTTATGTTGGATAAAATCCATGATTTTGTCATGAAAATCCTATCTCAGCCAATGAAGAATAATTCAAATGAGATAAACTTGCAGAATGGAGAATATCCAAAAAACAACAACGAGGCAAGGATGTTAGCTACCCCAATGACTGGATTAGTGCCTCATTTAACCCAAAATCAACATTTGGTGCCCGCCTCTTCAGAACCCTTTAATTGTCGGCTAATCATGCTTTCAGTTCTTCAAATAAAGAATAGAAACTGAAGGACCCTTAGTACAGTCTTATCCCTCTTACCTACCAGGAGTTGTTTTCAAAGTTTCTAGAAGCTCGACTAGTCACTCTTGGTTTTGTCAAGCCCCGGTTGCCCCTATATCCGAGATGGTTTAAGGAGAATGATCGTTGCGACTTCCATGCTGGTAATCAAGACCATTCCATTGAAAATTGTAACAATTTCAAATGAAAGGTGCAACGTCTTTTAGATTCGGGGGTATTGGAGTTTGAGCCTGCAAATCAAGGTCTAAATATCAATTTTTTTAACACAATCAGCACTGTAAAATCAGGGGAAGATCAGGTTATGCAAAAGAACAAGATAAATGAAGCAGACCTGTCTATACAAGTGGAAACTGAAAATGTAAGCAATAATCAAGATTACAACTCTTCTATAGAGAATGTTGTTCTGGACCCACTTGAGAAATCATGAGCAGTTCTAGAAAAGCCCAAACAAGTAATGGCACATGCAAACAAGGATGTTTTCCAAAGGGGTAAATTTTGGGTAACGAAAAGAGGAGTAAGGAATGTCAAAATGCATGATGAGGACGCCAAAAAGAGTATCAAGAGGATAAAGACGTTAATCCCGATGTCATATTCTGACCTATTACCCCTGTTAGTTCAAAATAAACTTTTAATGCTACCTCCCACAAGACGATACTCTTATTTTAATATGATATGTATGGTACTAGGGTTTCATGTGGATATCATCGCAGTGACTTTAGTCATGCAACAGAAGACTGTGTGTTTCTCAAAGGTAAGAACTATGAACTTCTTAAGGAGGGCATACTCTCTTTTAAAGATGGAAGCCCTAAGTTCAAAGGGTCGGCATACGCCAGAGAGTTAAAATTTTTGACAACAAATGAGAATCAAAACCAGGTCTCTCAGAGTATATCCCTAGATCTGAATCTTTTACATCTATCCAATTTACATGTCAATGATCCGGTCATAATCGGTAGCCATCAAAATGTTAAAGGGAGAGAGAAAGAAAGTACGATCGAAAGAGAAAGGATCCAGATCAAGTTGGCTAAAGGACAACATCTAAGTATACAAAGGAAGAAACCTTTTAGGGTTTTCAATATACCCATTTCGGTTTTACTCCCCTATTTGATACAAAGAAAAGACCTCGTTCCCATGCGATGGAGGAAACGTTAGATCCATTTTTTTTACAATCCAAGTAGCACTTGTGATTTCCATATGAGGGCACCAGGACACCATACCAAAATATGTTGGGTTTTGAAAAAGAAGAAAGAGAAGTTGGCTCATGAGGGGAAACTGACACACAATATGGTGAAGCAGTGGGTGCAAGAGTGAAAGGCGCAAGGGATAAAAGTAAATGAATTTATGCTCAGGACAGATTGAAATTCTACTTTTTTGTCTTATTTATGTTTTGACTACAGCTTGCTAGGACATCACTACATCTAGGATTTCCTATTGAAGTAATGCATCCAATCAACTTTGCTACCCTCAGCCCGAATATAGCAAAGATCTTTTTGTAAAGGGCATATGTTATGTTTGGTGATTTTCATTCAAATGAAAATATATTTTGCTTAACATAAAATGGCCTTGAAAGCATGTATATATATATATATATATATATATATATATATATATATATATATATATATATCTTCTTGCCTTTGTAGGTCCCTAGATATCAATTGCAAAATGTGACATTGAGATCAATTGAATATTGTGATAACGATAAGGTCTAATTTCTGCCCTAATAGACTCTGGTCAGCAAAGCAATATTACTACTCCTTTGATAAAGTTCGATGATAAAAAGCTCCAAAGTTAATCATGTAGAGTTTCTTAAAGGTCTAATTTCTGACCTAATAGACTCTGGTCAGCACAAGTAAAACTACGTAGCATTTTATTTTGTTTTACACAAAAAGGCAGCCCGCAAAATGCAAGACAGTCCAATACCATAATGTCATGTCAGCTTTATCTTTCCCTCTGCATATACTTGAACATTTAGCACCCATAAATATAAACACCAAAAGCTTCTCATTCTTAACCCACAAACGATACAAGAGTAAAGTGCTACGACTACAATAAGAAATGAACGAACTTTTCATAGACTACTGGAATTGATATAATAGGTGGTGTCGGTGGGCTTGATTTGAGAAAACCCTAAAAATTGATAGAGCATGTGTGACGGCTCTTTCACTTCAACTTTTAAAAATTAATTTTAACTTAAGTGGGAATTAGTCTGCCTGTCTTGTTTTCAAAATCAAATGTGGCGGGTTTTTTTATTTTAACTTTTTTAAAATTATTATCATATATTATTTTTACCATTGTTTTAAATAAAAATAAAAGTAAATATTGTAGGTAAAAATATATGAATTATTATGAAATATATATTCCATAAAATTAAATATTATAGGTACAAATTAAATACTATTATTTTTATTATTTTTATCATATGTCATTTTTACTATTATTTATTTAGAAATTGATCGATTGTTTTTAGATTATATAAAACATAAAATCTAAGACTATGATATTTTCAGTTTTAAATATATTTACTTAAATTTACTTTAAATTGTATTATATATATATATACATATATATATGAACTATTATTTGTTATATTCATAGTGGGGTATTTTAACTTCACAAGAGACCTTAATCTACCATTATGCGTCCTTAATTAATATTCAAAAACATAACACAAAATATGGTGGATTAAGGTCACTTGTGAAGATGAAAAAGGTCCAATTTATCAAACTGGTTTGCATTCTCGTGCAATACGCGAGTTAATAGCATGAATGAATTAAAATTAATTAAATAATTTTAATATTTATGCTTGAATTTTTAAATATTTTCTATTAAATAATAAAAATCATAAATGTGATTTTTTAATATATATATATATATATATTAAATAAGTGATTATTTCAAAGTCATATGTGTGCACCTTAATTATTAAATTAGTTCTTATATTATATACTTTTGATAAAGTTTAAACGAATGTTATATGTAAATTCTATTTTTGTCCGAGCTGAGCCCATTACATCCAATTTGAACCAATACCCAATACAAAAACCCACAAACCAGACCCAACCCAAATAATAATAATAATAAATAAAAAACCCATTACCCAAATTAGAAAACTCTAACCCTAATATCCTAAACTAAACTAAACCTAAGCTTAATCTGTTGCTGCCGCCATTGAGCCGTCGACGCCACTGAGCCACAAGTCGCCGCCGCCATTCAAGCCGTTGCCGACACCCATGTCACGTCCCCTGTCACCGCGGACAGGTCTAACCACCTTGTCATCACCTCCCCTGCCACCACGGATACACCTCACCGCCACGCGTCAACCCACCACGCTCCATCTATCCCCTACCTTTCCAGATCACTCAGATTCGAACCCCTATAAAAGGGATTCGAACCGATAAAACAAGAAGAAAAATAGAAATGAGTAAAAAAATATAAATAAAAAGGTAAAAAAACCATATTTGAAGCAAAAAGGTAAAAAAATATACAAACCTTTCGGTTCTCAGATCTAAGGGATTAGGAAAGGATTTAGGACAAACCAGCCTTAGATCCGGCTTTAGGGGGCAAAACTGAAACGAACCACCTATTTGCATGTACTCCGGCCACCACGGGCAATGGCCGACGCGATAGCCCTCGACGGCCCATGGCCCCGGCAGAGTGAATATTGAGAGAGTTTGAGAGAGCTTTTGAATTTTTTTAATTATTAGAGATCAAATGAGTTTTTTGGGCCAAGTTGGATATTTATACGGTTTCCAAAATGACATCGTTTTGGGCATCCCTATTCACGCCCAAAACGACATCGTTTTGACCTTGTACTCGACGCGTGTGTAGCGATCCTTTTTCCGCGCTAAAAACGATGGTTTTGATGTGTTTAGAGTCTTTTGGGTATTTAAAAATGTCTTTTTATTGGGGTTTTAGAAAAAAACTGTATTATTTTAAAAATGGAGTCGCCATCGGCCACTAAGGTAGGCTAGGCACCATGAAAACCAGAGATTTAGAAAAATGTTGGGTTCGGGAGTCGGTTACGGATTGGGAAGGATTAGCACCCCTACACCGCCCAAAATTGGTACTTTAATAATTACCACTTTATTAATACTAAACTTTCCGGATTAAAGTGACGATTAAATTAAAATTTGGTTATAAGCGCGAGTAGATTTTAAAGGCCCTGTTATTCGAGAGTAAACCGAAAGACCACCATCATTATGCTATATATTGGCCACGTTTACGCTGAATAAAAGGGCACCGCATTGACAATAATATATCCAAAATGCAACTTAAAACATGGCAAACATAAATAAATACAATGCGATAAAAATATAAATAAATACTAACATAATAAAATACTAATCTAACATAAATACATATTAATCTAACTTAAATAATAATAATTAAGGTAAAATATTTAATACTTGTACCTATCAAAGATATCTAGATATATTTATATGTTATTATTTTTTTACAAAAAAGTATTTATTTATATTATATATGTAGTAATTAAATAAAATACTATACACATTTTTTTTACAAATAAGCATAAAATCATATAAATAATATAAAAATAATAATAAAGTTATTATACATAAAAAATGTGACATAGATAAAAACACATATATATATATACCTATATCTTATATCAATATATAATATGTACAAAATAAGTTACTTTGTATAATAATATATTATGTGCATATAATAATAATAATAATAGCAATAGTAATAATAATAATAATAATAATAATAATAATGCTAAAACATGTGAACCAAATAAAGAAGCATGGATTAGTGATTAAAATGCATGATGTGATAATTTACATGACATAAATGACAAACATTATGGACTAAAATGAAACAAAATGTAAAATGCATGGGCTGGAAAGTAAATAACATTAAATAGAAGTGCTAGAATCAAATTTGACATAAAAGCAGTGACTAAATTGCAACATAACAAAAATTAAAAGCTAAAAAAACATGAAAAAGGGGCGAAAAATAAAAGGGATAAAGGTTCGAAGGACCGTGTACGTAATTAACCCTGGACGAAAATGAAAACAGAAAAGAAAGGGAATGACTACCCGGGCAATTAACCCATTCAAGGATGCGCGGATCCTTCCCGGGTAACTGGGTCACACACGGTGCGAAGCCAGAAACGGCGTCATTTCATGTGTAAATGGTTTAAAACATAAGATTTGGGTTATTTTTCATTTCGAATGGATAAAAAAACCTAAAAAACGTTTAACCTTCATTCTCTCAAATCTTAGACCTAAACCGACGGCGCCGCTCTCCATGCTCGGTCGGCCATTATGTGCTGTTCAATGGTGGCTCGGCGTCACGGCGAGGGTCAGTTCGTCGGCAACACAAGTAAATCTCTAACCTTTCTTTTTGATGTTTTGAGTTTTACACAAAAATGTATCTTGATTTAAAAAAAACTAAACAAACTTTGCTTTTGATTCTAAATAACAAGATGGATTCTGAAAATTTTCGATTTCGAAATTCTTACATTTTTTTATCTGAAATCCTTACAATGTTTACCTAAAACTCTCTGAATTTTTTTTTCAGATCCCCCTTTTCAATCTGATCTCTTTCGGATTTATATCCGATTTTTACAATAATAAAAGATAACATGCAGATCTAATTTCATGGTGCACTACTGGATTTTAGGGGATGTTGTTGGGTTGATAGGGTATGGGGTCGGTTAGGGTTAGGTTGATATATTAGGTTTTTTATTTTAGGGTTTTTAGAAGATATGATTAGGTTTGGGTTGATTTAGGGTTTTGGTTAAATTAGGGTTTTATTTTAGGGTTTCAAACTATTCGCCAGTGACGGCGGCTGGTTCGAAAGGCGACAGCGGTTGGTTTGGGGGTGTTTAAGGTTTTTATCAATTAGGGTTTCTATTTCTGGACCGGGTCGGGTCTGAACTGGGTTTTAAGTTTGGGTTATCAGGTCTGGGAAACCCGGATAAAACAGGTTATTACAGCTGGCCCTCTTTGCTCATTGTTGTGTAACAGCAATAGAGCAAAGACTAAAAATAACCCGTTTTGTCCGGTTCGACTGAGCTTATCCCCTCTTGACGTATGCCTTCATTCTTTTGTAGATCTTCTTTCTCTTCGACGTAGGTCTTCTTTCTCATCTTGGTTGATCCACCTTGTCATTCTTGGGGGAGCAAAATCTTCAAAATAGGGGGTTGTCTATTAGGAAAGCAACTTGTTACATTATTGATTATGAGCTAATACCTAAAGAAAAATCGACCCAGCTGCAACACTGACGAAGAGGCAAGGTCTGCAAAATTTGATCCAGCTGCAACACTGACGAAGCGATAGGATCGGTGAATGAAAATTCTGATGTCTGATCCGGCTACGACTCTGGCGAAGAGGCATGATCAAAAGATTGAAAGCTTATTTTGATTTCTTTTTTATTTTTTTCATTTTTTTGCTCTTTTTTCTTTGTTTTTTTAGATACAACATTGATAAAATTTGAAAGTTAGTAAATTTTGACCAAGCTACAACACCGAAAAAGAGGCATGGTCTGAAGTTAGTAATGTGGATCCAACTACGACACCGGCGAAGAGGCAGGATCAAAAGTTAGTGAATTTGGTCTAGATACAACACCGACGAAGAGGCAAGGCCGAATGTTAGTAAATTAGGTTCAACTACAACACCGACGAAGAGGCAGAACCGAAAGCTAGATTTGACCAAGCTACAACACCGACAAAGAGGCAAGGTCTGAGGATTTGATCCAGCTACAACTCTGACGAAGAGGCGGATCGGAGGATTGGTTTCTTTGCGATCAAGCTATGACTCTGACGAAGAGACATGATCGGACTTTGGCAAATTTGGTTCAGCTACAACACCGACGAAGAGACATAACTGAAAGTCAATCAAATTGGACCTATCCACACCATCAACGGAGGGATAAGTTCGAATTTCAGCATTTGGACTCCACTAAACCATCAACGGAGAAGCAGAATCAGATGACAGCAATATGAATCCTACTACGCCATCAACGGAGAAGCATAACTGGATTTCAGCAACTTGGAATTAGCCTTACCATCAACGGAAGGGCTAAATCGAATAACAGCAACTTGGATTCCACTAGACCATCAACGGAGAAGCAGAATCAGATGACAACAACTTGATTTGATTTGATTTTTTTTCAAATTTTCTTTTTTCTTTCTTTTTCTTTTTTGCTTTTCTAACTACAACATTAATAAAGGGAACTTGAAGGTTAGTAAATTTGGATCTAACCACACCATCAATGGAGGGGTAGGATCAGACGATAATTTGGATTCTACCTCGCCATCAACGGAGATGTAAAACATCAACTTGAACCCTACTACACCATCAACGGATGAGCGGGATTGAATAGCAGCAACTTGGACCCAGCCACACCATCAACGGAGGGACCAGATCGGAATGTAATTTGAATTCTACTATGCCATCAACGGAGAAGCAGAACACCAACTCGAACCACACTACACCATCAACGGAGGAGCATGATTTAATTTTGGCAACTTGGACCGCAGCCCCACCATCAACGGAGGGACATGATCGGATAATAATTTGAATTCTACTACACCATCAACGGAGAAGCAGAACATCAACTTGAACCCAACTACACCATCAACAGAGAAGCAGGATTGAATAGCAGCAACTTGGACCCTAGCCAGACCATCAACAGAGGAACATGATCAGATAATTTGGATTCTACGACGCCATCAATAGAGAAGCAGAACACCAACTTGAACCACACTACACCATCAACAGAGGAGTATGATTTGATTTTGGCAACTTGAACCCCAGCCACACCATCAATGGAGGGACATGATCAGATAATTTGGATTCTACGACGCCATCAACGGAGAAGCAGAACACCAACTTGAACCACACTACACCATCAACGGAGGAGCATGATTTGATTTCAAAAACTTGGACCCCAGCCACACCATCAACGGTGGGACAAGATTAGATAATTTGGCAACTTGGAACTATCCTTACCATCAACGAAAGGGCTAGATCAAATAACAACAACTTGGATCTTACTACACCATCAACGGAGGAGCAAGATCGGCGAATGATAGCGACTTGGACTCATCAACACCATCAACGGTGAGACAAGATCGAATGATGAAAGTAGATCAATTTTTTCATTTTTCTTTTCATTTTTTGATTTGATTTTTTTTTTATTTTTTTTACCTTTTTTTATTTTTTTCAATTTTTTTTTGATTTTTTTTCATTTTTTGACCTATAACTATAAGGAGGATACAATATCCGAAGAAAAAAATTGGTCTAGTTGTACCATCAATGGAGAAACGAGACATTGACAAAAATTTAATCTGTTGCACCATCAACGGAGAAACGAGATCTTTTAAAGTTTGATTTTCTACATCATCAACGGCGAAAAGAGATCTGAAAGAAATGTTTGGGTTTGTTGCACCATCAACAGAGAAAAGAGATCTTCAAAATTTAATATGTTACATCATCAACGGTAAAGCAAAATCTGGAAGAAATGTTTGGATCTGTTGCACCATCAACAGAGAAGTGAGATTTTCAAAATATTTAAACTGCTGCACTATTAACGGTAAAGCAAAATCTGGAAATGTTGGTCTATCACCAATAACTAAGGTAAGATCTGAAAAAGTTACTTCTGTTGTTCTACTGGCGGAGAGGTGTGACCTGAAAATGAGAAAAAAAACATTAATCAATAAATGTTCCAAAATTTTGTTGCTGATACATTTTATTTAGATGTTTCAGCATTTTTTTCTGTGTTTGGCCTCCTCCAAGACTAAGATTGTCCATTGTGATTGCCCCCACGTTGAGGATGTTTAGTCGCTTTGTTGAACCTATTTGTAAGAAAAAATGGATGCATGAATTTTATGCCTAAATACATGCGTCTACCCTAGGTGCATGGTGACTTCGGAATATACACTTAATCTAAATGTGTGACGTATGCAAAAATGGTCCAATGCAAGATGAATGCAACTAAATGCATGAATGTGATATGATTTCCTTTCTTTTTGCCCCCAAAGGGATGCCCTTGACTCTTGACTAGTCAAATCAAGCTCTTAGTATTACGTGTACTTCGGTGCCCCAACCTCCTTCGAGTTCGATCGTTTTTCTTTGAATATTTTATCTGGGTGCATGCCCCAAAATTTGTTCATTTTGTGTCATCGTCTGAAACTGTTCTTGTGGTGAATTTGAAACTTTGAGTGTAGATTATGTTGCCCCCTGAATTGGATTTGCAAATTTGCTGTGTTGATTTGTGGCAACTCATCTCTTTTGGATCAATGCAGAATGGTGAGGATATGTAACTATCGAATGTTTGTTTCTGAACCTTGATGGAGAATGCCCCCAATATTGAAGCCTTGTCGGAAGCATGTTTTTTGCAGCAGACGTTTTCGGATATGCCCCAAGATTGGGTTCTTGTAGAGGTTCTTGTAAAGTGCTAGATCGACCAACTTTGTTGTGTCTAATGGGGTAACCCGGGGACCGACTTTAAAATTCTCAAAATGTATGCATGTAGATGCAAGATGCATGTCTTAAATATGAAAGTACTGATTCAAAAACAGTTCTCGTGGCTCAACTTTCGAACTCACAGGCTTCATTTGCAACTTTGAATATTGCCTTGATATCTAGGGTACTAGATTTTCTCCCGATGATAGTTTTTTTTTGAGAACCAGTCGTGAATCAGCATTTCATGTTGGTAAAATGCAAGAATATTATGATATGCCATGGACTGAATGCCAAAATGAACAGATTTAATGTGATCACAAAAATGGGTCAATTTGAAAATAATCAAATGAATAAATTAAAGTAAATAGGGTGAAAATGAAAGATTTCTGCTTGGGCAAACCACTTGAACCAACATCTTTATGTCATGCAATGCTAATGCAACAAAAGTATGCGTAAAGTAAAAAAAACAAAACAAAAAAAGAAATGAGTTAGTACCGAATAAACTCAATAGATACATAAATAAAAAGTGAAGTAGATAAGGCAACAAACAGAGCAATCTTATTTATCCCGTCTAAAACACCTAAGTTATCCGCATGGCTCTAAAAGGGTGGGCTTTCTATATTCTCTACATGCAGTTTTGGTGCTAAGAGGTACCCAAATTGTCCTTGTTGTCCCCTACTAAGAGTAGCAAGGCCCCCGGTCATCACCCATTATAGGCTCATTTCAACCGAGTTCAACTCAGGGGACCCATTCGCTTATACCCATACGAAGGAACGATATCCTCACGAAAGCATAAGGTACTTGAGCCCCGAAGGTACTTGCTAGGCCCATACGGAGGAACGATATCCACACGAAAGCACTAGCGTTTCCCCCCACTTAAAAGGACGGGTTTATATTCCAAATTTTAAATGCGTTAAAATAAACGCGCAATTATAATCAAATGTTAATTTAATAGTCACTTTAATCCAGAATTTCCAATATTAGTAAAGCAGTGATTATTTAAAAAGCTCGACTCTCTTTTATTTTTAAAAACCAAAAAAAATGTCCCTAGTAGAGTCGCCATCTGTAGTGATCCTTTTTTCGCGCTAAAAAAACGATGGTTTTGAGGTGTTTGGAGTCTTTTGGGTATTTAAAAAATGTCTTCCATTGGAGTTTTAGAAAAAACCGTATTATTTTAAAAATGGAGTCACCACTGGCCACTAAGGTAGGCGGGCACCATAAAAACAAGAGATTTAGAAAAATATTGGGTTCGGGAGTCGATTACGGATAAGGAATGATTAGCACCCCACACCGCCCAAAATTGGTACTTTAATAATTACCGCTTTAATAATACTAAACTTTCCGGATTAAAGTGACGATTAAATTAAAAATTGGTTATAAGCGCGAGTAGATTTTAAAGGCCCTGTTATTCGAGAGTAAACCGAAAGACCACCATCACTACGCTTGATATTGGCCACGTTTACGCTCAAATAAAAGGGCACTGCATTTACAATAATATATCCGAAATGCAACTTAAAACATGGAAAACATAAATAGATGCTATGCGATAAAAATATAAATAAATACTAGCATAATAATATACTAATCTAACATAAATACATATTAATCTAACTTAAAAATAATAATTAAGGTAAAATATTTAATACTTATACCTATAAAAAATATCTAGATATATTTATATGTTATTATTTTTTTACAAAAAGGTATTTATTTATATTATATATGTAGTAATTAAATAAAATACTATACACATTTTATACAAATAAGCATAAAATCATATAAATAATATAAAAATAATAATAAAGTTATTATACATAAAAAATGTGGCATAGAAGTTATTATACATAAAAAATGTGGCATAGATAAAAACATATATATATATACACCTATATCTTATATCAATATATAATATGTACAAAACAAGTTACTTTGTATAATAATATATTATGTGCATATAATAATAATAATAATAATAATAATAATAATGCTAAAACATGTGAACCAAATAAAGAAGCATGAATTAGTGATTAAAATGCATGATGTGATAATTTACATGGCATAAATGACAAACATTATGAACTAAAATGCAACAAAACGTAAAATGCATGGGCTGGAAAGTAAATAACATTAAATAGAAGTGCTAGAATCAAATTTGACATAAAATCAGTAACTAAATTGCAACATAACAAAAATTAAAAGCTAAAAAAACATGAAAAGGGCGAAAAATAAAAGGGATAAAGGTTCGAAGGACCGTGTACGTAATTAACCCTGGACGAAAATGAAAACAGAAAAGAAAGGGAATGACTACCCAGGCAATTAACCCATTCAAGGATGCGCGCATCCTCCCCGGGTAACCAGGTCACACGCAGGTCGGGGCCAGAAACGGCGTCGTTTCATGTGTAAATGGTTTAAAACATAAGACCTTATTTTTCTTTTCGAATGGATAAAAAAACTTTTAACCCTCATTCTCTCAAATCTCAGACCTAAACCGATGGCACCGCTCTCCATGGGGACTTCCATACTCGATCGGTCGTTATGTGCCGTTTAACGGCAGCTCAGCGTCACAACGAGGGTCAGATCGTCGGCAACACAGGTAAATCTCTAACCTTTCTTTTTGATGTTTTGAGTTTTACAAAGCAAAAAAACGTTTTGATTTTGAAAACAAAAATTGTATCTTTATTCGGAAAAAACTAAACAAACTTTGCTTTTTGATTCTAAATAACAAGATGGATTCTGAAAATTTTCGATTTAGAATTTCTTACATTTTTTTGATATGAAATCCTTACAAAGTTCCCCTAAAACTCTCTGAATTTTTTTCAGATCCCCATTTTCGATCTGATCTCTTTCGGATTTATATCCGATTTTTACAATAATAAAATATAACAACTCTTTATTTTATTCCTGCATATCTGATTTCATGGTGCACTACCGGATTTTAGGGGATGTTGTTGGGTTGATTGGGTATGGGGTCGGTTAGGGTTAGGTTGACATATTAGGTTTTTTTTGGGGTTAATTTTAGAAGATGGGATTAGGTTTGGGTCGATTTAGGATTATGGCTAATTTAGGGTTTCATTTGGGGTTTCAAACTATTTACCGATGACGGCGGCTGGTTCGAGAGGCGGCGGCGGTTGGTTCGGGGCGTTTAGGGTTTTTATCAATTAGAGTTTTTGTTTCTGGACCGGGTTGGGTCTGAACCGGATTTTAGGTTTGGGTTATCGGGTATGGGAAATCCAGATAAAACGGGTTATTACAACGTGACCCGACCCAGATAATAGGATCTGCATGCTTCTGTTGAATGGGAAAATTGCAGCTTTGGTCCTTCAACTTTTGTATCCTTATAATTTCGCATCTAAGCTTATGCTTTATTTAATTTCAGTCATTGTTTTAATTTCTTTTTTATTACCATATTATCTATATATTATTATATATTACATATTATTTTTACTATTATTTGTATTTATATATGTATATTATGATTATTTTGATATTATATATATAAGTATATTATATAGTATCTTATATTGTATGTATAGTATATGTTTAATATATTTATGCATAATATTAATAATATATTTATAATTATTATATGTATTTATATATAAGTTCATTATTATTATTATTATCCTTTTTATAGCAATTATTATTATATCATTATTATTATATATATTATCTATGTATTATATTATATTAGTATGATTATTTTTATTTCTATGTTATTATTATACATTATCTATATATTATTTTATATATTATTATAATATATCATTATTACTATTATTACGTAAGTATAATATATATTGTTGTTATTATTATATTAAATTTTTATTATTACGATTATATACTATTATTATTTTTAATATTACTATTCACATAATATTTACGGTCGAGTATATTCTTATACGTCTTGTACGTATTTTTAGTGGTTTTTAGGGGTTGATTGGGTATGGGGTCGGTTAGGGTTAGGTTGACATATTAGGTTTTTTTATTTTGGGGTTGATTTTAGAAGATGGGATAAGGTTTGGGTTGATTTAGGGTTATGGTTAATTTAGGGTTTCATTTTGGGGTTTCAGACTATTTAACGATTACAACGGCTTGGCGGCGGCGACAGTTGGTTCAGAGGTGTTTAGGGTTTTTATCAATTAGGGTTTTGTTTCTGGACCGGGTTAGGTCTGAACCGGGTTTTAGGTTTGGGTTATCGGGTCTGGGAAACCCGGATAAAACGGGTTATTACAGCGTGACCCGACCCAGATAATAGGATCCGCATGCTTCTGTTGAATGGGAAAATTGCAACTTTGGTCCTTCTACTTTTGTATCCTTATAATTTCGCATCTAAGCTTATGCTTTATTTCATTTCAGTCATTGTTTTAATTTCTTTTTTATTACCATATTATCTATATATTATCTATATATTATTATTATATATACTATTATTTGTATTTATATACATATATTATGATTATTTTGATATTATATATATAAGTATATTATATAGTATCTTATATTGTATGTATAGTATATGTTTAATATATTTGTGCATAATATTAATAATATATTTATAATTATTATTATATGCATTTATATATAAGTTCATTATTATTATTATTATTATTATTATTATTATTATTATTATTATCCTTTTTATAGCAATTATTATTATTATCATTATTATTATATGTATTATATTATATTAGTATGATTATTTTTATTTCTATGTTATTATTATACATTATCTATATATTGTTTTATATATTATTATAATATATCATTATTACAATTATTACGTAAGTATAATATATATTGTTGTTATTATTATATTAATTTTTTATTATTACGATTATATACTATTATTATTTTTAATACTATTACTCACATAATATTTACGGTCGAGTATATTCTTATACGTCTTGTACGTATTTTAATTGAATTTCAAAAAAATGATTTTTAGGGGTTATCGTGAAAAGCGTATCTCGGACGTAAGAGGTGCCGCTTTTCGTTAATCTCCATCGTAAAATACCATTTTTAATTCTAAATTATAATTTTCAAACTAGATTCCCTTCATTCGGGAATCTTACGGAAATTATACCCTGGGTATAGTGGTGTAAATTCTTTTTATACACAGAAATATTCTTTTAAATATTTTAAGGGATCGCAAATTTTAAATTGAATTCAAATTCTTAATTTCCATCATTAAGACACCAAATAATCAACCAGGTACCAATTTTGGGCGTTGTGGGTGCTCACCCTTCCTCACACGTAACTGACTCCTGAACCTGTTTTTCTGGTTTCGCTGACCAAAACTCATTGTTTTAATAAAATGACAAAAACATGTTTTATTAAAACAACCGGGTTTTCAGGTGATCCAATCTCACCTAATTAAAAAGATTGGTGGCGACTCCATTCAAAACCAAGAATTTTACGTAAGAACGCGTCAAACTCACCATCACTTGCGGGGCAGGGTCGTTGTTATAGCTTGGCGACTCCGCTGGGGAGATTGATGCAAGAAAGTTGAGTGTGGTCCCTAATCTGGTGTTACCTCCAAAATTCAAAATGCCAGAGTTTGAAAAGTTTGATGGAACAAGCTCTTCATCTGCTTACCTCACCATGTTCTGTTGAAAGATGACGGGGCATGTCGATAATGATAAGCTTTTAATTCATTGTTTTGAAGATAGTTTGAAAGGGTCTGCTTCCAGGTGGTACTGTTAGCTTAGCCGTGACGAGATACAATCGTGGAAGGATGTGGCTAAAGCCTTCACAAAGCTGTACAAACATATAACAGACATTGACCCAGACCGTTTAACATTGCAAAACATGAAGAAGGGGCCCAACGGGAGCTTAGGCAATATGTGCAAAGGTGGAGGGATGTTGCAGCGCAAGTACAACCGCCTCTACTTGAAAAGGAGATAACACCTACTTTTGTCAGAATCCTTGAAGATCCATTCTTGAAGTATATGCTGGGAAATGCAACCAAGAACTTCGAATACCTTGTGATATCAGGTGAGCTTGTCGAAGAAGCCATCAAACAAGGGAAGATTATAGATTCCAGCAGTGCAATTATCAAAAAAGAAGGTGGATCAGAGGTTCATATGGTGGGGTTTTATCCGTCCAATCAACCTTGGTCCTTGCACCAATCAAACTATTCGTACTCACGTCGACCTACGACGTTTCAAAAAGTTGTCCACCCAATCCCGGTAACTTATACAGAGTTGCTTCCGATGGTTGTTGAGAAAAACTTGTTAGCCCCGGCTCAGTCTAAACCAAAGCAGCCTCCTTATCCAGAAGGCTATGATATTAATGTTGTTTGTCATTATCATCTAGGAAGCATGGGCCACACTACCGAGAATTGTGGAGCCATGAGAAACAAGGTGCAAAATCTAATTGAAAATGGCACTTTGAAATTCAACAGTGGAATCCCTGAGATGAACTGACGAGGCGATAATGTTGGATCTGCCCAGAATTTAGACAACCTTTTAGGACATATTTGTCGTTTAAATCTCTTTTTGAGTAATATCAGGAACAGACCTTTTGCCTAGGCCAAAGGCAAAAATAAATCTTTTGTAAGGGCAAGTGTGCGTTTGTTTTTAATAAAAGATGTATTTCTACAAATTTTCTTAAAATTTAACTTATTCATATGTTATGATTTTTTCGTACATATATATAAAGGCCCCCATTTTTGAGAAATCACATTTTAGAAAAAATAATATTCTTTGCTCATTCATATAAACATTTTGCACTTTTACAAAACAAATGATTTCTTGCATTACTCTTTATAGAGATTTAAAGTACAGGGACCTAGGGTAGGTGTCTACTCAGAACAAAGCTTGAAGCTTTCGAAGGTATCCAAAAAATATATAAGCCCAAGAATAAACGGGGTATCTGAGCTCCAATCAATGATGAATTCAATCTCCCTCGAGAAGAAGAAATGAGATAACAATGACAGAGGTCATTCAGCTCAAAAATTCTAATTCAAAATGAGAACAACGAAATTTGGGGGACAAACTTTTGTTGGGGCAAATATTGAACAAGAATGAAATCCGAAGATTAAGCTGAGCTGGAAGAAGAGGACTTTTGCAAGTATTCTATGCATCTTCATCATGAGGGCATACATGAAAGCATATGCATCATTGCATCATCAAGCAGGTTCATGCATCATGGCATCTAGTTTCTCATAAAGCATTCATAACTTGAAGATTCCGACAAGAATTTCATGCATCTTTGCATTATCACATTTGCATAAGTACTTTACAGGAAACTAACTTTGCATTTCGCACTCAAAGTAATTTTTTGAAATCACGTCCTTCTATAAGAACATTTTCCTCTCAAACAGGAGTTTTTTAACTTCATCCTTCCTCAATGACACTTTTTTTCAAACATGAGTTTCTTAACTCCGTCCTTCTATAAGGACGTTTCTCAAAAACAAGAATTTTTTAATTTCATCATTTCTTAAGGACATTTTCTCAAACAGAAGTTTCTTAACTCCGTCCATCCATAAGGACGCTTTTCTCAAAAACATGAATTTCTTATTTCCATCCTTTCTTAAGGGCGTTTTTCTCAAAACGGGAATTTCTTAATTTCATCCTTTCTTAAGGACGTTTTTCTCAAAACGAGAATTTTTTAATTCTATCTTTTCTTAAGAACATTTTTCTTAAAACATGAATTTCTTAATTTCATCCTTTCTCAAGGACCTTTTTCTCAAACAATAGTTTCTTAACTCCGTCCTTCCATAGGGACATTTTCCTCAAAAACAGGAATTTCTTAATTTCATCTTTTCTTAAGGACATTTTCTCAAAATGAGAATTTCTTAATTCCATCCTTTCTAAAGGACATTTTTCTCAAAACGGGAATTTCTTAATTTCATCATTTCTTAAGGACGTTTTTTCTCAAAACAAAATTTCTTAATTCCACCATTTCATACGGATACTTTTTCTCAAAAATAGGAATTTCTTAATTCCATCCTTTTATAAGGACATTTTCCTTAAAATAGGTCTGGCATCCTCAAACACGAAAGAATAGATTATCATCATCAACAAAAGAAGTGGGGCAAGTGTTGTTTGGTGTCCTTAACCAAGAAGGTCATATCTCACCCGTAACATGGTGTAGTGGATCAACTAATCTTTTACAGATCCTGACTCTCCAACAAATGGTAGAACAGATCAAACACTACAACAATTTCATCTCCCTAAACTTGCAGTGGAATGAGCACAGCAACAATTTCATCTCCTTGAATTTGCAGTGGAATAAGCAAAAAATAAATAAAAACTGAAAAAGAAAAAGAAAGAAAAAAGAAAAAAATGAAAGGAAAAACAACAAAAGGAAAAAAACGAAAAAAGAAAACCAAACTTTCTTCTGATCATGCCTTTTCGTTAGAGTAGAAGCCTGGTCAAAACTCTTATCGTTCGATCCTGTCTCTTCGTCAATGTTGTAAATGGATCAAGACCATTTTGACAAGTCCAACAGAAATGTTGGCACAACGTGCTTAAACACGGTAAAGTTTAAGATAATGGATAATTCAAATATCCATCAAAAATCCATTTTTACGAATGGTCGAAGGAAAATAAATCCTTCGGAAAAATCCAAATGTCATATTGGTATAAATTAATTGTACCCAAGGGAATGGTACAACTAGCCTAGAGCAAATGGATACCAGTAAAAGTAACTCAAATCCTTTGATCCATGTACATCTAGGAAAAATGCAAAAGATATCTATGAAGCTCTGGATCAAAACTTGCTGACTTTCGGTCCTGCCTCCTCAGCGGTATTGTCGCTGGGCCAAACCTTCATCCTTCGATCATGTGTCTTCTTCAGTATTGCAGCTGGATCAAGTTTTGTAGACCTTGCCTCTTCGTCAGTGTTGCATATAATCATCGTCAGAGTCGTAGCAAGTCGAGCTTATTTTGTCTCTTTCGACAGATCACCTATGGTTTTTGTCTTCCCCATCGGATCCTTTATTTTGAATATTTTGCTTACAAAAGCAGTTGAGAAGATCAAGTGAAGCCCAAAGAAGAAGCGGTGGCCAGAGAAAGAACCCAAACTTGATCGGACAAAAATGGTCCTCTTTTTTGTCTTTGTTCCATTGTCGTTGCACAACAATGAGCAAAGAGGGACAGCTGTAGATCCCTTTTTTGTCCAATTTAAACCAATACCCAATACAAAAACCAACAAACCAAACCCAGACCAAATAATAATAAATAAATAAATAAACCCATTAACCCATTACCCAAATTAGAAAACCCTAACCCTAATATCCTAATCTAAACTAAACCTAAGCTCAATCTGCCACCGCCGCTATTGAGCCATCGTCGCCACTGAGCTGCAAGCCGCCCGCTGCCAACACCCATGTCACGTCACCACTCCCCTACCACCGCGGCCACGCCCAACCACCTCGTCATCACCTCTCCTACCACCACGGATACACCTCATCGCCACGCGTCAACCCGCCACGCTCCACTTGTCCCCTACCTTTCCAGATCACTCAGATTTGGACCCATATAAAAGGGATTCGAACCGGAAAAACTAGAGGAAAAAAGAGAGATTAGAAACGAGTAAAAATAGAAATAAAAAGGCAAAAAAAACCAGATTCAAAGCAAAAAAAGTAAAAAATATATATATATATACAAACCTTTCGGTTCTCAGATCTAAGGGATTAGGAGAGGATTTAGGACAAACCAGCCTTAGATCCGGCTTTAGGGGGCAAAATTGAAACGAACCACCTATTTGCATGTACTCCGACCACCACGGGCGGTGGTTGCCGGCAGACGGCGGCCAACGCGGCAGCCCATGGCTCAGGCAAAGTGAATATTGAGAGAGTTTGAGAGAGCTTTTGATTTTTTTTAATTATCAGAGATCAAATGAGTTTTTTGGGCCAAGTTGGATATTTATATGGTTTCTAAAATGACGTCGTTTTGGGCATCCCTGTTCACGCCTAAAATGACGTCATTTTGATCTTGTACCCGACGCGTGACCCGACCCGGATAATAGGATCCGTGTGTTTCTGTTGAATGGGAAAATTGCAGCTTTGGTCCTTTTACTTTTGTATCCTTATAATTTTGCATCTAAGCTTGTGCTTTATTTCATTTCGGTCACTGTTTTAATTTCTTTTTTATTACCGTATTATCTATATATTATTATTATTATTATATATTACATATTATTTTTACTATTATTTATATTTATATACGTATATTATGATTATTTTGATATTATATATAAGTATATTATATAGTATCTTATATTGTATGTTTATTATATGTTTAATATATTTATGCATAATATTAATAATATATTTACAATTATTATTATATGTATTTATATATAAGTTCATTATTATTATTATTATTATTACCCTTTTTATAACAATTATTATTATTATTATTATTATTATTATTATTATTATCATTATTATTATTATTATATATTATATATGTATTATTTTATATTATTATTATTATTATTATTTCTATTTCTATTTTATTATTATACATTATCTATATATTATTTTATATATTATTATAATATATCATTATTACTATATATTATTGTTATTATTATATTAAATTATTATTATTACGATTATATACTATTATTATTTTTAATATTATTATTCACATAATATTTACGGTCGAGTATATTCTTATACGTCCTATACATATTTTAATTGAATTTCAAAAAAGTGGTTTTTAGGGGTTATCGTGAAAAATGTATCTCGGACGTAAGAGGTGTCGCTTTCCGTTAATCTCCATCGTAAAATACCATTTTTAATTCTAAATTATAATTTTCAAACTATATTCCCTTCATTCGGGAATCCAGCGGAAATTATTCCTCGGGTATAAGGGTGTAAATTCTTTTCATACACAGAAATATTCTTTTAAATATTTTAAGGGATCGCAAATTTTAAATTAAATTTGAATTCTTAATTTCCATTATTAAGACACAAAATAATCGACCAGGTACCAATTTTGGGCGTTGTAGGGGTGCTCACCCTTCCCCACACGTAACTGACTCCCGACTTGTTTTTCTAGTTTCGCAGACCAAAACTCATTGTTTTAATAAAATGACAAAAAATAGGTTTTATTAAAACAACCCGGTTTTCAGGTGATCCATTTTTACCTAATTAAAAAGATTGGTGGCTACTCCATTCAGAACCAATAATTTTACGTAAGAACACGTCAAGCACCCACCCAACTCGTCGGGCGGGGTTGTTGTTACATTATATATGTTGTGTATACTTTTATAATTTTAAATGAATATTATATATTAGGAGAGATAAGTCTGAACCTTTGAGACAATTTTGTTGGAAAAGTTAACCTCAAACCCCAAATATGAACCATAAAGCAAATACGATGTATACTAAAAATATTTTTAAAATAATTAAATTATCTCAATATCAATTGGAATAACCCAACATGTGAACAATTAACCGGTGGATTATACCTCTAATTTTACTAACTAAAATAACAATTGTTATTGTGATTTTTTCATCGTTAAATATAATTCAATATTAATATATTAGAATTACTTGCAACAAAAGTAAAATTTGAAGTGACTAAAAGATTTTATTGTCACAATAATAAATAACAATGATCATTTTAAATCTCGTCACTATTATATTATGGTTTAAATGAAAAATAAGTGCCCAAAGTATGCATTTTTTGAACTTTAGGTGCCTAAAGTATTTTTTATAAAAATAGGTGCTCAAAGTTTCAAAAATTATAATTTTAGGTGCCTGACCGTTAATGGGTGTTAATTTTTTAACCAATCAATGTTTGACACGTGTCATATTTAATTTATTTTTTATTTTTTTAAAGAAAAACACCCAAAATTTTGAAAATTTTACAAGACGTTCGACTCCACGCCGTTCGCCGTTTCTGAAGACACTGTGTTGAGGAAAATGACCGCCTTGGTCCGGTGACCAAATCAGTGTGCTCAGGGATGGTGATCAGCGGCAGAAGCGGTGACGATTTGGGGGTTTGGGTTTAGGTAATTTTAGGGATTTAGGGACTGTTTCGTAAAAATTGTAAAAGTCCAGGATTTTTTTTGAAAAATTGGAACTTTTTAAAATTTTTAGTTTTGAAAAAAAAATTAAATATGCCACGTGTCAAGCATTGATTGGTTAAATTTTTAACACCCATTAACGGTCAAACACCTAAAATTATAACTTTTGAAACTTTAAGCACCTATTTTTATAAAAAAAATACTTTAGGCACCTAAAGTTCAAAAAGGCATACTTTGAGCACCTATTTTTCATTTAAGCCTTATATTATTATAGAAATGTAAATTTAATAGTGACATACTTTTAGCATCACTATTATGAATAATAATAGTGACTCCATAATATGTTGTCACTATTAAATCTTTTCCCAAAAAAATTAAGTTGGCGCCAATTTGAATATGTTATCAATGATGAATTGGTAATGACAACTTGATTTGGCCACTAAGAAATTAATAGTGACGTTTTACTTGTGACGTAATTTGCAATTGTCACAATTAGTACCAAAAGAGTGACCAAAGAATAATACGTTACAATTACTAATTTTACTAGTGTCACAAAAAAAATACATCACAATAACATATTTCTTGTGACGAAAATCCTTATCGTCACAGTCAAGTCGTCACTAAAAATCATACTTGTTGTAGTGCCAATTGATTCATATAGTTACTTTAAATAGGTGACATTCATCGAATCTCACCGAGGGATGATTGGTGTCTTGTCTTCATTTACTAGACCAACTGAATTTCCCTTGAAGAAGATCCCGTTGAATGATGGTATTATCATGGAAATGGCGTCCAATGGCTAAAGGAATTAATTCCAGAGTGTGATAGAGTTGTGTAGTAAAGTTGAAGGATATGGAATGGAAGTCACGTGTGAGACATAGCCGTAGTCCGTAGCAGGCAATGAGTATCAGGTTTGTGATTTGTTCACTGTTGGAAAATGAGATTTTTAGAGGGATAATTAATGCAGAGAAAGTATCAATATTACAGGAAAATTGGACATGTAAGGGGTTCAATGGCTACCACAGAATACAAGAATATCGTGCTTTTTATCCTTTGCTTTCAAAACTACAACAACAATATTTAATATGGAAAGAGAAGTTTGCTAACAGATATTTATTGATTACTGTAAAATAAACAATGATGCAAATTAACTAATTTCAAATCTCAACATTATGACCCCAAATTTTAATAAATTTGAATTCAAGATTTGAAATTCTATATTCACCTTGAACTTGATTGATATTTTTAAAATTTAAATTTAATTACAAATAGAACCAAACTACTTGAATTCAATTAAACTTGTTTCAAGTACTCGAACTCGAACTTGACTTCATTTAGTATAAAGTTTTTATTTAAATAATAAATGTTATAAAGATAGTACAATCAACCAAATCCAAAAGTAAAATATATTTGAACTTATTGTATATAAAGCTCATCAATAATCTCAACTCCAAAGCTAAAGAAAAATGAGGATGCACATTTGTCTAGTTGGCCAAGCTGTTCATCTTTGTTCCCTTATATTCTCTTAGGTAATGTGTTCTAGACTCACTAAGAACATCCCCTTCGTTTCCCCTAAAGTCTCCCATTTCCTTCCCCTCTAAGTACGATTAAATTAGAATTATGATTTGTCAAAAAAAAATCATTACCAACCAAAGAAGTGCAAGGTTAAAAGGAAAAAAATTAGTAACCTGCAGGCTCCTGGGGTGAGTCAAAAAGTACAGCAACAGAAGTCGAAAACTATAACCAAGGCAATTGACTAAAGAAATCAGGACTAATGCCAAAACTCCGTGGTTATAACGTATACACCAACATTTTGATCAATGAAACAACATGACTACACTAGTCAACGGTAAACAATTGACTAAAGATGCATTGCTTCTTTGTAAGAAAATTAGCCATTGATTAAATTATAGCTATCAAAGTCTTTAAAATAAAATTAATTTACACTTAATTTTAACATTCAGTACATTTTCTGTATTGGAGAAATTATATCATCGACCCGGCTCGTCACGTCATTCATGGTCTCAACCAATAAAAAGCATCAATTTCATTAAATTTTTTCATGTTATATTTTTACCAAGTGAATCTTCACTCAGATCTACTGTAAATTAAATTAAAAATCATGTTTTACTAATTGTAGATTCACTTAGTAAAAATATGACAAAAAATTTAATAAAATTAATGTTTTTTATTGGTTAAGACTATGGATGACATGACGAGCCGGGCCTATGATATAATTTCTCGCTGTATTGACACATGTTACTTTCGAAACTTTTATCAACTTCGCATCAAAAGAATATTAACACGTGATCATGGTAATGTCTGAAAATTATCATCATCTCCTAAATTAAGGTCAAACAGTTTAATACGCACGTGTAGCATTTTCATGATTCTTTTAAGAAGAAAATAAAATAAAATTCTAGAAACGATAGAGATATTTTCTATAAGAAAATGGAAACGATGATTAAGACTCCAATTTGTTGAAACGACTTCAAATGATCGGCAGCGGAGAGTGACGTATCACCTTACCCTGCATATTTTATTATTTTCATTGTTTTTTTTTTTTCCAAACAACCAAAAATACTAGTCATTAGTAAACATCATAATATGTAAATAATTAAAATACAATATAAAATATAACATGCTGGAAATTTACATAAACATTGTATATATTTATGAATTTTTATTTCTTTTATTATAAATTATTAATATTTCAAATTTTATAAAAATATAAAATATTACTATAAAATACAAAAATATAATAAGAATATTCCGGTTTTTAAGTATTCTTATTCAGTTATGATACAAAGAAACCAAAAAAGTAATTAAAGTCCAATTAATTTACGAGATCCACTGATTGAGGCTCTGTTGGATATATAAGGTGTTTAGGGATGAATTTTTGGAATATATGGTATGTTAAGGGATATTTAGGAATCTATGGCATTTTCTACCGTGCCAGTTGAGGGGCGTTCTTGATTTTTTTAATATTTTTTGGACAAAAAATGCCTCCTTCTCCCTTGGCACTGTAGAAAATACTATAGATTCCTAAAATTTTCCCAACATACCCTATTTTCTCATTTTTTTTTCTAAACAACAATATTTACCAAATTTCTCGACTAATTAACCTAATGATCAAGGATGTTCATGTTGCCCTATCTTGTATTGGTTCAAAAATCGACATCTATCTCGGAAATATAATATGTATTCTTAATAAAAAAAAGTCAAACTAATTTCTTCAAATGAATATATTAAAAAATTTAAGATAATAACTTGCGGTTGAACAAATGTTCGCGAATACGATGGTAATAAAGTGGGGCGAGGATAATTGTTGTAAGATCTATTACTGTTCGAACCTTGCTCCACTTTATTTTTGAAATCTATTATCATTTTCATGGGTGTTGGGTACATTAAAAAAATAATGGCTACTTTAAAAAATTAAATAACCCCATTTATGCTAATGCATCAAAATCTAATTGAGACAATATATAAACTACATCAAATACAAATAAACGGGCCTTACTCTATCACTTAGTTTCCAAATAGGCTTATTCGGCCTGTTTCTTCAAAGTAGTAGTGTTGATGGGACATAGAGTTTGTTGATTCCTTATTTCAAAAAAAAAAAAAAAAATACCGCCTGGTTATGCCCACTTGAGCCAACGTGTTGTCTTCCGTGCACCTTAGCCGAGCGAAGGGCCCCAAACATGTATTATTGTGGATGAGCATTCCATGGTTGTACCGTCGAGACCTAGTCGGCTTCTTCAGCTCACGGCCTATGGAGTTCTTGAAAGTAAATCTAAAGCCTTAACCCCTCCTGTTTAGCTGAAAGTAGACTTGGCAAACACATTTCAATTTCGATTCCGATCATTTTGGTTCGATTTATTTTGGGTGTAATTACACTCGGGTCATATCTGGTTATTTTTAGTTCGGGTCGAATTTCGAGTCATATCGTGTATCAGGTTGGGTCATGTCTAGTCAATAGGCGACCGGTCGTTTCAGTCGGATTTTCAAGTCGGTTAATTTTTTACACCTATATATATGACTTTTATAAAATTAGTATATTTGACTTTTTGATGAGTTGTGCGGCAATTCGTATCTCATCTTTCTTTACTTCGGGTTGTCTTTGGTTTGAGTGAAACCGGTATTCAGTTCAGTTAAAATTGGTTTGAGACTATTTCGGTTCAACTAAAATTTAGGTCGATTTTGATTCTGTTCGGTTTATTTCTAGTTTCAGATCAAATTAAAATTATTATGTTCGGGTCTATATCGAGTCTCGGGTCAAATTTATCCGATCTAACCGAAACCCCTCCAAATTTTCAGCCATTCCCAGTTGGGAAGATGAAAAAGTAGTACAAAAGCATAATATTTATGGTTTAATTTAGACAAACTACTTGAGTTTTCTGTACCAGGTTTTGAACTTAAGACATGGTTTTATGCAAAGATTGTCCTTTTTTCCCTAAATTGTTCAATTGGCTATTCTATGATGGACTTTTTCTCGGAAAAAAGTTAAATTACACAAATGGTCACTATACTATCTTTAAAAAATATAAAATGGTCATCAAACTTTTAAAAGGTACATAATGGGCATCAAACTTTAATTTTTGATACATAATGATCATTGAACATTTAACTGTCATTAAGTGGGTGACGTGATAGTTACAGAAATTTGAATAGTAGAACATTTAATTCTCCATATTGACACATTCAATAAATCTATTCATAATTTAACCCCATTATTGATGTCTAAATTGATTGAATGTGTAAATATTGAGGATGAAATATGTTATTATACAAATTTTTATAACTGTCACGTCTCCCGGTTAACGACTCAATGACTATTTTATAATAAAAATTAAATTTTAATGCTCATTATATAATTTTTAAAAATTTAGTGACTATTTTATATTTTTAAAGATAGTTTAGTGACTATTTCTGTACTTTACCAAAAAAATGGAGAAAATGATTTACGATGGGAGACGAACATTCACATGCGTGGGATATGCTGTCTAATTGAAGCTTTTAAAAAAATTAAGGCCCACAATTATATGATTATGTTAATCTACACCAAACCAATACGAATAAAATATATTTAAAATCTTCCAACTAAATGGTCAAATCAGACACAAATACAAGGTAGAATTATTGATACAGTATAAGAAACAGACAAAAACCATTTATTATTCTTCCCTTTTGTAATCATTAAACGAACAAATGCGAATGAAATTGAAAGAGTTATCCAAATTCCTCCCTTCCATGTTTTTTTCCTATCATTTTTCTTTTGCTTTTTTAATGTCCGTCTCTGTTTCTTGTGTCCTCGTGAGCTTTATAGTGACAGGCACTAATTGCCGTTTCAATGTGAATGTTAAAGTTGAAACTTTAATCATGATAACCACCTCCACCACCACTAACACCGCCACGTTAGTTGGTTTCCGCCCATCACGGCGGCTACTATTTATCGATCAATTAATATACATATGAGAAATATGAAGTACTGGGAAAAAAAGTTAACAAGAATCAATAATTAACTACAAACAAGAAATCCCTCTATAGACAGTGAAGGAGAGTTTTTTCTAGGTACAAGAGCCATCCCTTGAACTATTTCAAAATATATATCTAAAAAAAAGTAAAATTTTGATATACAAGTGATGTAAAATTAATTTTATACAAACTTATGTATTTACATTATAAAAATTTAAATCTTAAATTCTTAACCCTAACCTTAAAAATTAAACCCTAAACCTTAAACTTTATATACTAAATTCTAAACCCTAATATTAAATTCTAAACCCTTAAACCTTAAACCCTAAACTAAAACTCTAACCCCTAAAACTAAAAAACACATATAAACTAAAGTTTACACGGCTTGTGTATCAAAATTTTTTCCTCTAAAAAAATATAAACAAAAACTAAAAAAAAGTGATAATGATGGAAAAAAGGGAAGCATGCGAGGGATTGTTCATGAGTCTTTCTTTAGGCGTCATCAACATGGTTTGCATGCGAAAGCTCCTTTATCCATTCAAAGGTTCGATGACGAGACAAAGCTTGCTTTTTCTTCTTTTTCTCTTCAATGGCGGCAGCATGCGATGTTGCTTTGTCTTTCTCACTGTTCTTGTTACTTTTGGTGACGACTACGTTGTTCAATGGAACTGTTTCAACTGCTTTATCTGAACATGTACATCCGCTAAGCAATCCCATTCTCTTTTCTAAGAACCCTCGGTTCAAATCTTGCTGATTCTTTGCTACTTCTGCGCCACCGTTGTTAACAACATTCTTGGTGCTCGAACTGCTGTTACTGCTGTTACAACTGCTGTTCCGGCTGACAGAATTTTTATTACCATTGTTGTTGTTGCTGCTGCTACGAAGTTTCAACTCTTGCAATTCAAGCTCGGGTGCTCGAACCAAACCTAACCTGAAAAAATGCCACATCGATGATCTCTGGTTTCGGCTGCCGACGTTTGGGGTTCGGGTTTTCGACAATATGATTTGTGGCTTCGGGCTGGGGTGTGTGTTGAAGTTGTTTCTGATTTTAATGGCCTTTGGCTTGGGATTGGAATTACTGCTACTTGTGCTAGTGCTAGTGCTGCTGCTACCAACACTTGTGAACCTACTTAATGAACCATGGTCCATGGACTCTGACCTCGACAAGCACATGCTGGTGTTGTGGCTATCTTGCCGGAACACCGTTATGCCACCATCGGAGCTGACGGAGTGACGCAGCGGTAGAATCTGGCCTTTGAAGAACACTTCATCAGCTGCACACATTTCTGGTTTTATCGAAGGAGAGACACCCCATGAGCCAAAGTTGAAATCTTCTTCTGTTTTACTCGTTTGAGTCGCTCCACCTTCTTCTTGGACCACCTGGTTCTCTTCTTTAATCAAACTGACAGGCAAATCACACAGTGACAACGCTTCTTCCTCCTCCTCCTCAGCTTCCCATTTTTGTTCATCACAGTTTTTAATTGTAGCCCTCTCCATTGCTTTGAAATTCAACACAACCTTTTGTCGAATTCAAACAAACAAAGGTAGAGAAATGGGATTTATATAGAGAAAAAGAAGAAAGTGTAAATTTTGAATTACAGAGAGAGAGAAAGGGGGACAAGTGGAAGAAAAAGAAGTAAAGGCTACTGTAAAAGTAGTAATAATAGAGAAACAACAATGGAAAATTGAGAAGTCAGAGCAGGAGAAGCAAACATGGAGGTGGTGGTGTTTTATTGTTTTAGAGTGAAACCGAGGGGGACTATGACTATGAGGCCGGCCATTAGCCAAACCAAGGGGGCTTAGATTTTATGCTTTAGTGGGGGCTAAAACGTAAAGGCTAAATAGGTAAAGCTAGAAGACAATCTGGCATGAAAACTTTATATAAAATGTTCAACTAGTGATGTATAATCTCTTGGATTCCATTTAATGAAGCGAATTCTTTTGGGGGTAGATTCACAATAAATAAAATGTTTAAACTGTTTGAAATGACATGTTTTATTGAGATTGAGACCAAAAAAGAAATGATTTTTTTTCTTTCAGATTATGTGGCGCAAAATGGGGCATTTGGAATGTTTTGAGGAGGTGACGAATTGGGTCTTTGATTCTTTTCTCGTGCGCAATGGAAAGGGTGTTTATGCCTTTGCTGATGAAGCAGGAAGGAATGACTTGTATTGGGGATGTAAGATGAAAGCTTTATTGTACCAGCTCAAAATGTGAAAGATTTGAAATTTATGGACCACAGTAGAAATTTGTTTCGATTTGAGGAATGAGAGGCTAAAGTTGGACATTGATTCATAAACCAACATATATCTGTTTTGTGGTGAAAAAAACACAGGTCCAGGAACCACTTGTGTTTAAATTTCATTAATGTTGTGCCATATCTTTACAGTGATGTTTTAAAATTGAAAAAGATTCTTAATCGAGTGTTTCTCAGAAACTCTGTTTTGCATCAGTCTGCCGAGTTCAGTATTCGCATTAACACTTCATTTAAGCAAACCAAGATAGAGTGGTATTTATAGCATGACTGCATGAGGATTATAACCTTTTGTAACATAGTAATGGTGTAATAGTTGCTTCATTCTTTTATTACGAATAGGGTTGTTTATTGAGTTAAGCCGTACACAAATAACTCGAGCTCTAGTCGAGATTTTAGCAAGTTAAGTCGAATAAGGTCCGATTCGACTCAATAGGTTCGAGAGCAACTCATTAATTTTTTTATAAATTCTTTTATGATCTTTTTTGTAGCTACCTTAAAAAAATTATATTCCAAGAAATTTAAATACTAGTTGAAAACTCTACAAGCGTTCAATGAAAGGTAATTTACTAAAAAAAATGATTTCAAATTTCCAAAACGTTTTGTACTCCCCGGTAATTAAAAAAAGTTAATTTGTAATTAATAAAAAATTTAAATTATAATAATAAATCTTTTATTTCTCTTTTATTATTACTTTATATATAAAAGTAGAAAAATAGAAAAGTCCTCAGTTTCTACTTTCATATAAAAAAATACAATTGAAAGTTAAAAACCAAAATTCCCAAGGCATTATTTCATTTGGTGTTCATCGAAGCTTGTTGAGAAGCTAAAAAAGTCTCACATTCGAATATCGACTTCATCTCTAACTCAGTCATGACATGTTTGTTTATTTATCTTATCAGATTTCACGTTTTTTTAATTTCTATGCTTATATTAATCTCTAATAGTATCACTAGATTTTACCTATATTAAAAATAAGGTAAAAATTTTAGCGAGCTTAACGAGGAACGAGTTGAGTCGAGCAACGAGATTTTTTAACGAGCACGAGTCGAGCACTACTCAACTCGCGATCGACTCGCTCGATAAGCACCTCTAATTATGAAGTTTGGGTTATGAACAAAAATCTTCTTTTTCCTTTTTGATGCATATTTTTATATCTTAATACTAAAAAATTAAATTTTAAGACCCGACCCTGAATTTTAAATCTTAAATTTTAAAAAAATGCACCTTACTTTTAATTTACTAATTCGTATTTCTATATGGGACATATATAGGGTACCAAAAAGAGGTAAAAAAATATTCTTAAATTATGACTAACTGCTTATCTGTTAGTGATAATATATGTACCAGATGATTAATTATTAAATTTATCAAAATGATTATATTTATAATGTCTATAAATTTTGAATCAATCCAACATATTGTCTATCATTTCATTTATCATTTTTATTAATATATAGGCTTAAATGAAAAATAAGTGCCCAAAATATACTTTTTTGAATTTCAAGTGTCTAAAGTATTTTTTTATAAAAATAGGTGCTCAATGTTTCAACCGTTATAACTTTAGGTGCCTAAAATGTGTTAAAAATTGTTAACCAATTAATGCTTGGCACGTAGCATGTTTATTTTATTTTTATTTTTTAAAAAAACTTAAAATATTTTTTTTATTAAAAAATTCAATTTTTTATAAAATCCCAAAAATTTGCTATTTTTACAAAATAATCCTCAAATCCCTAAAATTACCCAAACCTAAACCTCAAAATCGCCGCCGATCGTCGCGCCCGAGCACACCTATGTAGTCACCAGACCTAGGCGATCATTTCCCCCAAAATGGCATCGCCGAAAATGCCGAACGACGTACCAATCGAACGTCGATTCATGTTCAACGTTTGGCGTTCGGCATTTTCGGCAACGTCGTGTTGGGGGAAATGATCGCCTAGGTCCAGCGGCCAAAAAGGTATGCTCAGGCGCGGTGATCGACGGCGAAAGCGGCGGCGATTTGGGAGTTTGGGTTTGGGCAATTTTAAGGATTTGTGGACTATTTTGTAAAAATTGAAAAATTTTGGGCTTTTATGAAGAATTTAAAATTCTAGATTTTTTTCTTTTTTTTTAAATAAACAAGTGCCACGTGTCAAGTATTGTGTAACACCCTCGGGCCCGATGCTACAATTGGGCCACAAGCCCAAACCATTCCCATAAAATTTTTAGTTTTAAAAGCCAATAAATGTCAATCTCTTAAATCCAAACATGTCATAACCAAAGATTAAAATCCATGCTTACTTAAAAACATTCAAAATAGTTAAAAGAGCTCCAAATACAGAAATAAAACATTTGACCAATACAAGTTAAATCAAATAGAGTTATGACCAATACAAGTTAAATCAAATAGAGTTACAAATACAAAGGGTCATACGAATACATAGCCCACTACATCTAAGTACTTGTACTATACCAAAAGGTCAATGATGGATCCTTGCTTCGATGGTGCTCTGCTACGCTCGAACTATCTATCAACATGCGAACGAAAACGACGATTCCGAACGCTGAGCTAACAAAGCTCAGTGGATACACAACCACTCGACCATGCTTCAGGTGAATCATAATTAAGAGTATGCTATGAGATATAATGTCAAGATAGGATAAAGCAATGACGCTACCATAACCGCCTAAACACATGCTATAGAACAACCAACACCTCAACAACATCAACAAGTAAATAAACAACCCATGAGTAAGGCCCAATGTCACCAGACACTGTGAGACCCACTCATGCTCGAAATTTCACATCAAGCAGTATACTCAGAATCTCGTATCGAGTCTTCGCTCAGAATCTCGCATCGAGTAGGGCTCGAAATCTCACATCGAGCAAATATCATCACCCGAAATCTCACATCGGATGGCCTTCAGTCATCACCCGGAATCTCACATCGGATGGCCTTCATGTGTTACGACACTCACTCACTGGGTATTCGGATCCCATCAAACAAGGACTCATAACCAAACAAGTGCCCTTACCTGGCACAACTACAACTTATCCACCAAGGATCCCTAAAGACTCGCTTATCAAGCAATTTACTTTCATTTCAATACTCAATTAGCCATTTAATCCATATAAGCAATAAGAAACACGCATTCTTGATTTTACCAGTCATTTTATATCACAAGAGACCTATTAGAACCTTAACCACAAATTATAGAACCCCAAACTCAAAACGTAAAAACTTGGGCAGATTACCTAGCAAGTATTGATACTCCTAAGTGAGTATCGGTACTTTCCTTTAGGTATCGATACTCCAATTAAATTCGAAAGAATTAGCCCCCATCCCGTACCGATACGCTTCGTGCCGTACAGATACTCCCTATCGGTACTGGGATCGCCCCATACCAATCCTTACCCATACTGATACGCCTACCCTAGCGTACCGGTACGCAAAGCCTTTCCAGGCAATGCAACAGTGGGTACCGATACGCCCCTAGCATACCGGTACTCTAAGGCATTACTGGAATTCTAATCTAATGAGGGGTACTAGTACACGGAGAGGCGTACCGGTATGCCTCTCACAATTCGGCCCCTTGGATATGAAGGAGTATCGATACGCAACTACCTCGTACCGGTACTCGAGCCTCGATTTCAAAACCTGGGGCTCGGGATTACACCAATCCCGCCCTTAACCTCTCTAGTTGAATCTGAAAGCGTTCTTACCAATTATGAAGAGTCATTAGGTGAGTTTCTAATTATTTTTACCCTTAAACATCAACCATTACAAGTTTTGCCATGGATGACCCACCATGCTCTAACTTATCAAAACGTCACATATCAAGGCAATGCATACCAAAATGATGATGCACATGAACACACAGAAGTTAAAAGTGTACTAACATCAAATTACAAGCTAAAAGGAACCTTTAACCTCCACCTCAAGCTTTCTTCTTCCCTTGGGCCTTTGAATGCTCCCCAACCTCTTAAACTACAAGGAAATATTGTAAACAAGTTACAAGGTTGATGAGAGGTTAAAAAAAGCTCAAAAGACGATTCAACAACAAGAAATAGGATTAAAACACCATTCCCGTCCTCACTCTAAAACCCATTCTTCCACCATTGCAAGCAAAACTTACCTTGGATTGTAGATCCTTGGATTCCTAACAACTTTCCCTTATACACCAATCTGAGATTTCAACACAAAACTAACAAAGGTGGAGTTTTTCTTTCAAACTCATAGAGAAGAGAAGAGAAGAGAAGAGAAGATGAAGATGGTGGGAGAGCTTTTGGGGGACAAAATGACTTCATCAACTTACAAAAATCTGCAGCTCATAACTCCCTCGTCATCTTTTCTTCAACTATGAATTTACCATAAAGCCCTTCTCCATAACCCCATAAATCAAGCCCAAAACCTAAATCAAGCCCACCAAGGTTTTAGGCCCAACAACATGACCCAAACGCGAGGCCCGTACCTCGAGTTAGCCCGACACTCGGGTTCTCAAAACTCAGGTCGTTACAATCGATTAGTTGACATTTTTTAACACTCTTTAACGGTCAAGCGCCTAAAATTGTAACGACTGAAACTTTAGGCACATATTTTTATAAAAAATACTTTAGGCACTTAAAATTCAAAAAAATATACTTTGAGTACCTATTTTTCATTTAAGCCTAATATATATAATGAAAGACTTTTTTACCTAAAATAAATAATTAAATATTTTAATTTTATTTAAAATTTGACATACAATAAATTGAATTGCTACAATATTATTCATATAAATGTTTTACCTAATATATAATGATTTTTTGACATTATTAGAACGGATTAAGGTGAAACTAAAACAAGCCCATAAACTTCAATCAATTGGATTGTCAAAAAAAAAACCTCAATCAATTAGGCTCAATTCGTTCAAGGGTCCGTAAATGGGGATCAAGTCTCCCGTCATAGCAACACGTGGTATGCAAAGTGTAATCCACGTGCCATGATATTTTATAAACACGTCATTTTATGCAGTCCGCCGTGACTGTATCACCGTCCCCTTTCTCCGACCCGATGCTACCCTCCATTTCAATGGGCAATTGTCTAGGCGACTCACTCTCATGCTAGAAATTCCATTTTTTTTTAAGAAAAAACCCTCAAATTTCTGATTCAAAATATCTGTCCAAAAGATAAAATAAAAGCGTTAATTGAAAATGTCTTTTTTATCTGGTTTACACCTTTACCGGAAAATTCCCTGTTTTTCAATTCAATCAAATCGTTACAGCTACTCTTTACGCTCTCTATTGGTGCATCCGAATTCCAGAACTCAATGGTTCAGCTCAGGAGCTGGCTCGGCGACTCAGACTGAGTTCCCTGGCGAGAATGCGTACGACATCTTAGGAGTTGCCGAGACCAGTTCGTTCGCTGAAATCAAAGCGTCGTTCCGTAAGTTGGCTAAAGAAACTCACCCGGACCTTGCTGGGTTCAAGAACGATTCATCAGCGTCTTCGAAAAGTTTCGTCCGGATCCTCGCCGCTTATGAGGTGTTTTTGCAATTAGTTCTCTCTCAAATTCAGTCCAATGCTTTTCTTATGAACATGTTTGTATCTTAAATTGATTTCAATTACCTGCTAAATTTGAAATATGAAACTGGTAGAAATTTAATTGATAATAAATCAAACATATTCAATTCAATTTTATGCAATTTTGCTAAAAGTGATTGCACTTACACTAACTGGTACTTTTTGAAACCCTTTTTAATGCTGGAAAATGGAAATAGATAACATTAGAATCGACTTATGGTAGATTTAGGGTACATTGAATCATTCTTTTGTTAAAATAGAACATTGAAAGTACTTTCAAATGTAATCCATTTTAAGAAATTAGAGAAAAAAGGAGTTACGGCACAGCTGGGAGTTGGATTTGATACTCTACAAACTGTATTATGGTAATGGAAGTGCTTTATATTCTCTTACGGATGCATTTATAATACATGGCATTCTAATGCACAAGTGTTATCGATGATTGCATTTATAATACAGAGCATTCTGATGCATGACTGTTATCAATAATGGATTGCAGATTCTTTCAGATTCCGAGAAGAGAGCGCATTATGACAGCTATCTTCTATCTCAGAGAATGGTTGTGCAGAAACATTCTAGACAAGGTTCGACGTTGCACACGTATACGTCCCATATGACTAGTAATAAGCAGATGGAAGTTGTTGAATGGTTAAAGTGGTATAGATTAACTATAAATGATATAGTGTCTCAAAGGAAAGCAGTGGCCGGAACTGGCTATTTTGATGTTCTTGAAGCAGATTTTTATTCTGCAATACAAACAGCATATTACGGTCCTGTAATTGAATCCATGGATCTTCTTCCTGATCGATTTGAAGCTGAAGAAAGGTCTGTGTATGAAACTCCAGAGGTACTGCACTTGGTTTCAGGGCGTGATCTTTTTGGGATGGTTTGCCTGGTTGATAGGGTTCATGAGTTATCTTTTACCTATAATGAGAAGTTGACTTCTTTTATGTCTTCAGCTTCAATCATGTCTCGGTCTGCCCAAAATTCTAGAATCTGCATGAATGACAAACACGACATCCATGGTGGAAATTCTCAGATTCGAGTAACAGATATAAAAAACCATGCATCTGATGCATACAGAGATTTGGAGTTACATGTATCTGGAAAGGTGGTTGCTGTTGCCACCAGAATCCCTCCTAAAAGCTGTTTTGGTGAAACACAAAATGAGGATGTTGAAGACCTCATACAAGTTTTTCTTACTCTTGATGACGATTCCATGCCTTTAAGTCAAGGATTGGATTGTAAAGTTGGATCCCGAGTACTGTTGGGAACAATAACTGGACTTGGAACCAGCTCGGAAGAGGGATCATGTTTTGTTTACAATAGCAACGGTTCAAAAACCCATATGATAATGAAACATAGGACATTGCTGGTTTGTAATTAATTTCTCCTTAAATCCTATGCCATTTTGCTTCTATCCTTTTTATAGATCTATAACTTTGGCTTTTACTATATATAGACAATCTTTTCTGGCCTAATTTTTAACTTTATTTATTTTTTCTTTCTTAGTTTCTTAAGTAATTTTGTTTGTAGAAAGTGTGGCATGTACTATATAATTGATGGATTTTCATAATCAATTACATATCTATTCCCTTTTTGATTTGTTTTTTCCAGGTGAAGCATATGCACTGGTATCGGGTGGGAGAGGAAGTTTCTGTTTGTGAATGTAGATGTAGTAGAGCTCGATTACCACCTAGCAAGTAAGCTTCTTCTTTCTTTTTCTTTTTCTTTTTCTAATTGTAAAATAATATTGAAAGCTAATGCCTGGTTTTGGGTATTCTCACATTAGCATTCTTGTTTTGTAGCTAAATGTGATTGTTACCATTGAGGAAGACAGGGTGACTATAATAGTGTGTGGGTTTTTTTTATTCAGTAGATAGGATATTTCATCACTTAACAGAAATCCGGTAGAGTTCATTTATTGAGTTTTACACTTCTACTTTTCTCTTTATCTTATCTCTTCTATATCTCTGTTTTGATTGTGTTTTACTATAGAGGTTAAGATCGGTGATCTGTAGTAAATGTGTTCATATTGAGGGAGATTATGTGATTCTGCAACATATTTGAAAAAAGATGAACTCCAGCTTGTATCATCATGCTTCCCATTCCCTTTACATAACCATCTTAATCTGTGGTTTATTTTTAAGGCTGGTCTCCTATTATTTCTAGAATATTTCATTCCATTTTATTTTCTGTTGTTGTCAAGGAAGAAGCTTACCCTAAGTCTGTCCAATTCCATCTTTCAGCTGCAATTCATTTTCTCATTGTGGCTCTATTAGGGATCTAGGTTGACCTGTCACTTTGTTTTCTGTTTAGGCGTGAGGCTTGATCTTGTTAGGTGACACTTTTAGTTTTTTTTTTTTTTTGAAAACTTCAATTTTTTGGATTACAAATGCATTTTCAGGTTTTGAGGCATGCTTGTTGATTAGTCGTGCAAACTCTGAAGTCTGGTTGGATTATAATATTTTGTCATTTGGCAACAGATTTTGGTTGTTTGAACCTCGTTGTAGAATGCATGACATTGGTGGTTGGTACATCGAAACCTTTGGCCGAGATAAGAAAGGCAGGACAGTCCCATCCCAAAGATATTGGGATGGGATTGATGCAGCTGAACAATTTGATGAGTAAGTACACTCTCTATTGTGTCACTTCCCTGGGCTTATTTGTGAAAAGAGAGCTGAAACTGGCTGATCTAAATCAATATAAACTCTGATGGGACTAGAATATTTTTTATTGGTTAAATGAAGTTGCAGCGTTTTGAATTATATAAAAACTTCAAAATCCAGCAGTGGCTTAAATTGCTTACAAAATTAATTTTCAAAGCTGTAGATTAGGACGGCATTTTTTTTGGTTTATCTCTTAATCCTTTAATATTGTTATCTGGTCCTTTTACATTATTCATCCGAAACTAGTTCAACCTTGATTTTCCGCTCTCAATTTAGTGAAGATGTTGTGTCTAAGGCTGGTTCTGTTTGTGTTAGTCAACATGAGTCTTCATCCCAAATCTTCCTCAAGATCCTGGTGACAAAACAACTCCGGTTGTTTCTTTGATAAGAAACTATATAGTAAGTATATCCTCTTAATTAAGCTTTGAAAATATCTTACTTTGTTTTTAAAATTTAAACTGTTCCAGGAGACTCCATCCAGCTATGTATTTGCTTGCCCTTGCTTATAGGACACTAGATATTGAAGATGCAAAAATAAGGAAGCAAACCATTTGGAAAGTCGTTGAAGGAAAACTATTTAGAATCCTCAGTTCGTACAAGAAGTTTGTTTAGGATATATACTTGTTTGGGATTGTGAGTATGCTTTATACTTGGTTGAGGAGCATCAAGCAAAAGTCACACTAGCAAATTTCTTGGTGAAAAAATGGTCAAGGGGTTGCATTTGAAGGTTTCTTTCTTTTGGCCTGATGAATCATCAGCTCTGCTTGATGATGAGCGGATTCCTTTTAAGGTCAAAGAAATAACCGCTCCTTTCGCACTTTGCATATTGCTTTTGACATTCAATTTTTCCGAGCATAGTGAAACGCCATGCAAGTATTGGAATATATGAAGATATTGAAAGTTCTCATTTGGATGTATGAAGAAAATGATTTCATTGTGTGCAAATGATGCATCGTATCAAGATGATTCGAATGATCTTTCTTTACTTCATTGTCAACACTTGAATCGGCTATAAGAGAAAAAACTTCAAAATCTTTCAGACTAGTTGGACTTGTGGGGTATCACCATGATATTCCTTGAATCCTCATTCCAAATGCTGAGATCAGGGAGAGAAGAAATTGGTCATACTCATTGTGCTTTACCTATTAGTTTGATCGGTGGTAGCAAAAGGGAACTTGTGGCATTTTAAATTGCCAAGGTATACAATCTCCTATTTAGCTCTATCTCTGCTACGAGTTTAATGATAAACGTGGCTAATTCTGCTTAGCCATTAAATATAGTATCTCCTACATGTATATATTTGTTATAGCTTGGATTCAGCTTCTTTCTCGTTTCTTTGCACTTTATTCATGGTTTGAAATAATCGGAGAAAATCTTGGCATTTGCAACGTGTATAGTACTATTATTAGGTTCTGCTTCTTTTTGGTATCTGCCATTGATTGGCACTAGCTGAGGTAAACTCCTTAAAAACAAAGCACAACCTTTTTACCGTACTATTTCGTGTTGAATACCTTTGTAAAACAAAGCACCCAACTTTGCCAAGTAATCAGCAGCTGCATTATTTCCCCTGTACGCATGTTTAACACGAACATCCCATTGTCTTACCAATAGCCCCTTAAGGTGTTCACGCTTAACTAACATATTTTTAACCTGTAGGTTTTATTTTTAGTATAATTAGATGATCATGTTTAAAGATTATGTGGTTCATCTTATTATGGTTAATCAAAATACTATAATAATTGACTATGATCATCCTAATCGAGACAGTCACCTTGGTCACCAGTGCAGTTGAACAACGCAGGTTCAGTTTCCCATACAGCAGTTTGGAAACTTTCATATTATCAGGATTGAGAATTATTGAATTTTAAAATGCAAGGATTTATTAAGTATTTAAATTTAAAATTCGAGAGAAATAAGACTTAATTTGTCATATGGATTGAAATTGTTATTAGATTAAAAATTTCATTGTCTACTTGTAGTTTTGTCGAAGATGATTGAAACCGTCGGTGTCTGATGGGATTTATCTTACACTGCCGTTTCATATATTCGGATGTAGGTATAGAAACGCGATATGCTCCAAATTGTATCTCCAGTTTTGATATAAGAAAATTAATTTCTGACATACATGCAGATATGGAGATTTGATGTATCGACTTTCAACATATACCCTATTCAAGTAGTGTAGGCACTAAGTTTTGTCCTGTCAAAAACTTAAAGCGTTTGCCTTAAACTCATTAGATGTGTCACCCATGTAAAAGTAAGCCTAGCAAGAAAAGACAAGCTTAAGTCTTGTCCAAGTCGAAAGTAATTGAACATGACTGGGATGAAGACTTTGGTGACAATTGAACATACAGATCAACCATCAACACTAACCAAGACCTTTCTAGAGCTAAACAAGTCTTCATCTGAAAAGTTTATTTATGGTGACAGTTATCACGGAGTTGTAAATTTAGAAACAATAATATATATTTATTAATAAATGTATCACTTTTCCCTTTGAATGCTTTTCTCTTTCAGGAAGCAAGTTAGAATCAAACAAGAAATTGGTGTCTGTTCAGGTAATTTTTGTGCTTTTATGTTTCCTTTTGCCCATCTTGTTGGCAGCTATAGTATGAAGAATATTTGTGGGATAATTTGAATCCTTACAGATTCTATTTGTGTGGCATTGTTTTTAATTTATTGACATTACTTTTAAGTTATAACACTGAAAAAAGATGGTATGGATTTTAATATGAGTCTTCTCATTGATGGGTTGATAAAGGGAAATGCCTTATAGTATTCAGCTTGCTTATATATTAATAATGAGGGATTGTCTTTATTACAGAATGTAAGTATGAATGCAATTCCAATTTTTGGCATGCTATAATTGGTTTTCATGCAAATAGTTAATCTCTACACCCTTCAGTTCAAATTACTCAACTTTCCTTGATGCACTTAATTATTTGGTGATTGTTCAGTAACATTTTATTTACTTAAAATGCAGGTGCAAGGTATTATGTGCACAACGAAAGAGGTAAAAGTGCAGGGAGCATGCCCAAGTAAAGCATCCGAAATCCGATGAGTATGTCTGCTTCCCTCATCTCAACAAGTGACTATTATCGACGGTACGAGTTCCTTTGCTACTTCTCGGTTGAAATCGCGGAGGCTTGTGCTATCTGTATGGGATTGATGTATGCTGCTGAAAACTGAAAAGGGATATAAAAACAACATCTTGGAGTCGGATGATGAAGGCCTCATTTCCCGTACACATGCTGGGAAACGTCCTCAGTCGAGAGAGACTTTCTGGGTTTACTTAACCGTTTTAACTTACGTATTTTTGCTTTTGTCGCACATTCTTGTGATTGCGTTGCTGATTAGGTTGCGAAATCAGTGAGGAAGAATGTATGCCCCCCCGAAACTGATTTCTATGCTGCTGTAATTCTCTATTTTGTTTTGGAACGCAGTTTGTTTTGATGTTAAAAAAAGAAATGACGCGGTTGAAGCAAGAAAATAATACATATATATATATGTCATATGTCCTATAGAAGGAATATCATTTCCTTGTCATGTAAAACATCAGGCTTTGTGTGGCTCAGTGTTAGGAATTGGTTGGTTCTCAAGTCTTTACAGATGGAGATTTGAATCTTTCCTGCCTCTTAATGTTAAATTAAACAATATTTTTCTCTGGGTTTCTTGCTTTATGGGAAATGGCATCTTAATGTTGAAATAAAGGTATTTGTATCCTTGTACTTGAAAAGTGTGGGACTTGAAAAGGATTGACTGATTAGAAAGCTAAGCACCCAGAAATGAAAAATCAAGTCAATATATATGATAATGGGTTTTGCTAGTCAAGGGAGAAAAAAAAAAACAAGTGATCTTTACAGAAAGACTCCATCGCCATTTTTACTTCAAAAACAAAAGAGACTAACCTTAAACTTACTCACAAACATCAATCTAAAATCTAATCAGATGGACTCGCCGGGTTCTCACTTGTGTTTCTTTTTCAAGTCACATTCATACTTAGAACTTGGAAAAGCCAAGGGGGCTGATTCAATCTCTCTTGTCTCAATTGTTGTTCCAGATCAACGTTGTTCTTACTTCCATTTTGGTACCCCAACGTCGTGTCGGAAACCTGGAGGAGCCCCAGCTCCCGACCGATGAATTCATCTCTCGCCGTGTTCGTCTTCCGTTTGGCTGTCGCCATGGAACTACTCGGCCTGCCGTTGTTGAACAACATATGACAGGACTCCGTCGAAGACGAAGAGAAGCTGTTGGGTCCAGAATCCGAGATTAAAGCGGGAGTCCCATGTTTCTTCCTCGGCGTGTACTTTGTGGGCCCTAAAGTCAATTCAATCTCACTTTCGTCTATGAATTCATCGTCAACTGGATGTTCCAAGTCATGTCTGGTTCTTGAACTCTGATGATTCATATAGCTTCCATTGATTGGTCTGCTGGTTTCCATCAATGTCTTCTGGATTCTGTATAGACGATGAAGCTCGTAGACCTGGTCAAACATATCAGTGCTAGCTGAACGACAAATAGATATGAAGTTTTCAAAGAGAAGAAAAAACAAGGGATTCTGAGAAATTAATGTACCTGTTGTTTGAATGTTTCTTCATGTTTTAAGATTGCCATCTTCATAGACTCCTTGTCGTACGGTCTGAGAAGCTTCTCCATTGTAATTTTGCTGATAATTAAAAAGTAGATTAGGTTACAATATCTACACTTTATGCTCAATCAGTTTCCACCTGTAAAACGAGCCAAATTCAAAGAAAGGGGGTGAGAAGAAGAGCTGATGAATAGGGCATTGATGTATATACTAAAAGTATGAACCCGTAAGCCGGCACTTAGTCCGTTGATTTATGGGTCATAGATTCAAATCTCGACGTTTTCGTTATTATTAGATAAGGAAGAAGCTACTTTTAGCATGGTTTGTCTGGTTGTTCCACAATGATAAACTTGCAATACCAAAATATCTTATTACATGATGAACCTTTTTTTCTATGGTCAATATCTATCCCATGTGGCTTCGATGCTCTTTGTGTTTCCCATATGACTATGATGGAGACATGAGAATTAATACTAACAGTCCATTTAGATCGATCATCTTCTGGTTTTATTTCAACTGAAAAATACCAATTCAGATTCTTTCTTACATGTTTATCTCCTGTAAATTAAATCTTGTAATTATCATTAAAAAAACTTCTGAGATGGAACAAATAGAAATCTAGACAAACTCATTACTAGAATCAAAGTCAAGCTGTTATCTTTATCTCAATATCTCTTTTTATTTCTTCTGGAAATGAATTCATATGCATGAAAAAAGAAGAAGAAAAAAGGGAGCATGTAATATTCTAACCTGTAAAGGATTCTTCAAGAGCTTCAGCAGTTTCAGATGAAAAGAAAAGGGCAAGAAAAGTAGTTATAAAACTCCAGTTGAAACCTTAATTTGAACAGCAGCTAAGCTTGTCCTTGAAATAGAGTATAATTAAGTAATATAGAGAGAGAAGCATTTAAGATTCCTTTAAACCAAGGAGATGTGCGTCTGGGGTTTGAGGCATGCCAAACAAATCCCAGTGCCTTAACCAATACCCTTCAAGTTTTGTGGAAAAGATGCCCTGCCTATATAAATATTGGATATCATAATACCCAAAACTCCATTTCTTTACATATATAATTCTGGATTTTCACAATCCCCGATGCCTATTGTAATCAAATCCACATTTATTTTTTAAAATTTTCTATATTCGTATCTAATTTTGTGTGAAACATAAAAATCGAATAGGGTCTTAGTTTTTGTTAGGGGATGAATCACGTGTGCCCAGGAATTGTATATGACTTGTAACAGTTGTCTCAATAATGAGATGATAAAATATTTCTATGACAGTGGGAACTGATACATATGGAGGAGGTTAAGGTGACATTTCCAGGCCTGCCAACATCTCTGCTGTACGATAATTCCCCCATAGTTAAAAAAAAAAAAGGACTGACCACTGCTTCTCAATCATCCAGCTTGAAAAGATCGGATTTTGTATCGCTCGTTGAGAAACAGGTGCAAAGCAGAATCTTTCGAATGTTTTTTTAATAGTTTAAAGGTAATTATAAGATAGTATTTGTTTATAAATATTCTTAACATTTTGATAATGCGCATACACTATATAGACGAAGCAATTTGAACTCGTATTTTTTTAGAATGAACCAGTTTCAAGTCTTTCGACTTTTATTTATTTATGAAAATTTGTTTCTGTACAATGTGTTACAAAATAAATATAAAGGTGTAGGTTTTAATTCAAAATTTTCGAGTAAATAAATAATAAAGTTAATATGAATAAATTAATGTATTAAAACTATTACTATATAAAATGAAATACAAATAATCAACAATGAGTTGGTTTAACAGATGAGATGTTAGATCTTTTAAATAAAGTTAAAAGTTTGAATTTAATCAAGAAGATCATCTTATATTAAATCTCTACAAAAATTAATATAAAATTATAGATCAATAAATTAAATAAAGGTAATTAAAAAAATACAAGTTCAGTTAAAATGAATACCGGAGTTATCCAGCCTCTCACACAAAAAAAATGAAGACCCCAACACAATGATGATTATTAATTACCGTTAATTGGGCATATCAGGAGGATTCTTAGACGGTGCAGATAAGTGGAACTCCAATATTCTCAACACACCCGAATAAATTAAAAAAAGTGGTACACATTAAATGTCCCTGTAGAAATCCTCATAATAATAATAATAATAATATTTTATGGCATTATGTAGGGTTTATGGATATAGATCTTAATTTCATATTTCTTGTGAACTTGGCAAAATAATGCTATATTATCTGATTATTTGTCGCTGTTTATGTTATAGCTGTACATGGTACAGGCTGGAACAGGATCCATCCAGGACCATATAAATTAAGATAAGTGGATTTGGTTTTCAATAATATTTTTTTATAAAAAATATATTATAAAATACAAATCTTTATTTAATAAAAAGAAACACAAATCTTTAAATGTAGCCCCAAAAAACGCCTCTCTTGTTCTTTCTCACCATGATAATTGGATTTTTTTAAAAAAAAATATAATATAAATATATTTAATATTTACTTGAATCTAAATAATTTAATAAATGATGAAAACTTGGAAAAAAATATAAATGATCACATCATCACATGCATGTTGGGATCAAACATATGGAATATGATAATGAATTATGCAATATAAGAAAGCTGGGTATATTGTTTTTATTAAAAGCAAGAACAATAAAAGAATTGGAGAGAGTGACATGGAAGCACGAGTTGCCGGTGAAGGGAGGTGCAACCGTATTGGGCGGTGGGTCCATTGGGGTTGCTGAAAAAAAAGGCTGAAACCCAACCCAAGGGGGGAGGGCGAGGCTTGCCTGCTCATGTTGTCATTTGGTCCCCACCTCGAAAACGTCATTTAAAGCCAAAATTAATCCATCATCCTTACAGTCTCACGCAATAAAAATACAAGAAAAAAAGTCATTAGAGCTTTCTAAAACTAGTATCAGTTTTGATGTTAGTTGTCATATTGTTAAAATTTATCGTTTTTTACTCTTTTATTTCTCATTGTTTGTTTTAGTTTTTATTTTTAAATTTTAAATAAATAACAATATTATTGTGGCACATTTTGCTCTACATTTTGATGCATTTTTTCAGTCTTTTGACATGTTTTATTTTTTTTATCGGTCGTTTGACCGTTCTTTTATTTGATTTTTTATTATAGTTGGATTTGATGTCATCACAATTGTTTAAGATGGCGCTCTTCTTTTGGTTATCCTATTGATCTCTTTGTTTTGGACTCTCAAACTGTATTTGAATACGCACTCACAATTACTGTCTCTTTGGTAGTGTTTGTATCTATCTTTTGTTGTCTTTGGGTTGGGGTTTTACCTTTCTCTTGTATGGTCATGTTATGATCTCGAGACGCTAGTTTCTTGTTTCAATGGTTATAGGAATATGTTCAGATTAGCTATTTTTATTTATTCGGATGTAAATTTTCGCTGTAATTTTGAATATATTTTCATTCAATAAAAATTAACGGGTTTTAATTCAAAAGAAATAAAAAATATAAGGAAAAAACAAAAGAAATAGTCAAAGTCAAGAATTTTTAATTCAAAAGAAATAAAAAATATAAGGAAAAAACAAAAGAAATAGTCAAAATCAATAATTTTTACTCCAACACTAGATGGAATCAGAATAAATAATGGAAAATATGACATTATTTAATTTTAAAAAATTAATAATTTCTTAAATATTCAATTTTAAAAAATTAGAATGATGATTTATATTAAATAGGATTTAAGTTAATAAAAATGGTATTAGACAACATATTTGGGACAAAAGCCCCATTGAGTATATAGGTCCACCCCCTGTTTCTCATTACTTCACAATTTAGTCCAAAGAGAAGGGTACAAAGACATACAAAAACGATATATTTTACCCTGTACTGGTATTTAAAATATTTATATATTTCTATGAACAAAAAAAAGATACTTGTATATTTTATGGTATTTGTGTTATATTTTTATAGTACAATATTTGTATTATATATATATATATTTAAAAATATAAACTATAACGACTAAATTATTCATAATTTCCGATCCTTTAACCGAAGACAAATATATTTAACGACGTTTGAATCTATAATCTCTTAAATGTTGTAATAATAATTGTATTAATTAAAGTGATACCTAATTAATATTTCTTTTATATTATATCATTCAGAACATTTTTAATGCATGCCTAAATGATTTCAAAACATGGCTCAGTAATGCTGCCATATTTGTTACATGCATGTCTGCCCTGGATCTTCGAGTTTACTGAATTTTTATGATACCTTGATTAATAGGGAACTACCTAATCATGCATTATAATGTTTTAAAATAATCTAATTTATTCTTGCATTATAATAATTCACTGGATCATGAAATTCCTATCTTTTTTTTAATTTAATATTTTCATAAGAGACGTGCCTATGTCATGGCACCTTTTTTATTGTTTAAAAAAGCAATAATAATTAAGGGTAAAACTTTAATACACAGGCTGTGTAAAATTAATTTTACACAAACCTGTGTATTTACACTATAAAATCTTCAAATCCTAAATTCCTAACCCTAACCCTAAAAACTAAGCCCTACACTATAAACCCTAACCTTAAATTCTAAACACTAACATTGAATTCTAAACCCTACAACCTAAACCCCTAAACTAAAACTTTAACACCTAAAACTAAAAGGCACGTGTAAACTTATCAAAATTTTTTCCATTAAATTAATACTAGTAATAAAGTAATTGTTGGGTTTGCTTAATCATCTGAGTACGGGAAACATGAATTATTGGGTTTGCTTGCGTTTCATAATCAGAAGTTAAGTACAAATTAGATTAGGACTAAGTATTTTAATAATGTGATATGTAGGCATTAAAATATTGGCAAAGATAATGATGAATGGTGGTGGAATATGAGAATCTAACCATTTTTTATGGCTTTCATACAAAATTCATTCATCGGTTCATTTGGATTAAAAAAAAAAAGGAAATTGTGCAATGTCTGTCAGTGGAAGAACACGCCATGCCTCACTTTAAAAGTAAAATAAAACAAAATAAAAACCAATAGCTTCCGCTTGGGGCATGTTGTCGGGAGCATTGCTCCATGAAATTCTAAGCTCGGGAGCATTGTGTCAAGGTCATCCCTTATTATATTACGACCCTGCCTTGACAAGCCCGTTCATGACCGAGTAATGGTGGACCGAGTGATGATATGAGCAGTCCCTAAGGAGCTACCAAGTCAAGGATGCAAGTTGAGAAGCTTTAGGAAGACGATGAAGGCCCTATCCAGAAAGTGTCCTCATTTGGGACGAAGCAACGTCTACTCACGGCATTCCTGGTAAGTTTATTTAGCTCTTTAGGGGAAAGTGGTCTGGTGTCGGGTCTCCACCATCCCCCTCGCCTGGGCTAGCGACCGAGCTTCCTTGGTGTAAGCGACCTACTCCTAGGCCCATGTGGGGCCTAGGTGTGCGGGCAGTGGGGCCTAGTGGTTGGCGCACTATCTCCCCAGGAGAAATACCTAGGGACGGTTTGGGGCCATAGGGCCTCATATCGCGCTCGTGGCTGAAGTACGAGGTTGGAGTGCAGCTATCGCTAGGCCCTGCGGGATTCGAAACTCTAAAGCCTTAGGGCCTTGTGACCCTGAGAAGGCTAGACCGAGATAACTCATTGGACAATGAGGCATGAGGGAGGCTGACTTGTCTGGGAAACACCCATTTCAAGTGCCGCACGGCTTGCCAACCGAGCAAAGGGGGCTTGTCCGTGACACGTGGTATCAGAGCGAGAATACGATGGATAATGTACTCATGTGACGGTGGCGTTTGGCTATGGCTTTTGATACAGTGGTGCGTATTTGTTAACCAAACGCCATAGTGCTCATGTACCAACTGGAACACTATGATGCTTTATTTAGTGGCTGTGGTGCGTGGTGACGCCAGACGGATGTGCAGCAAAAATGAGAGTTGGACTATTTGTGGATTAGTTGGTCTCACGCCAAGCGCTCCCATAGGTGGAGTAGGCAGGGTGGATCATCATGACAGGAAAAAAAAAGAAAGACTATTTTTTTCTGTGCGCAGAGGCGTTGGATTGTGGATTCTACGCCAAGCGCTCCGGTAAATGGAGTAGGCAGGGTCGAATGATAGTAAACCAAGCGCTCTTTGGACTGGAGTAGGCAGTGTGGGGGACTACGCCAAGAGTTCCCATGTGGGGAGTAGGCAGGTTGGTCTAATCCCACGCCAAGCGCTTCTCTTCAAGGAGTAGGTAGGATGGTGTAATGTCACGCCAAGCGCATCCATTAGTGGAGTAGGCAGAGTGGTCTTGTTTCACGTCGAGCGCCCTGTGAGGGTAGGCAGGGTGGCTAGAACCTACGCCAAGCGCTTCCGCGAGTGGGGTAGGCAGGGTGACTCCTTATGTTGATTGATCAAGACCTAGCCAAGGCGCAAAGGTTTCTAATGGTGGGTTTTGCAAGGTAGTGCCGATGTGTTACATTAGCGCGGTGGCGCGTATGAATTAGGGCACAGTGGTGCTCATTTGTTCATTACAGGTGTAACATTGTTGTTGGCTGATCGAGACGGCGATCGAGTTGAGGCGCAAAGAAGCGCAAGAACTTTTGTGGATGAGATTGATCTTTGCATAGTAGTACATGTCCGTGATTTGGGACACCGGTAATATTTTTTTGGGTTGCTTTAAAGGCTCGTTGAAGGCTGTCTATGGGACATGATGAAGTGTGTATTCGTCATAGCATGGGGGCACGAATTCTAGCAATATGGGGATGCTTACGCATCACGCGAGAGGAGAGTCATTCCCTATGGTGGCTATCGGTAATAGTGATGCTTATTTTGATACATTGCCTTGTGTCGGTAACCCTTGCTTATTGATGTTTGTTTTGTCCTGTTAGTACAAGGGCGTGTGCAGCCCGAAGCATAAAATGTGCTTATTTTTGTTAATCTAACATATTGGTGCTTGTCATTTCTAGGGTAATGGGATAAATTCTTGATTGATGGAAGTTAATGGCAATATTGTTTATCCTGGCACTGTGGTGCTTGATTGTTGCCTAACTATCTTTTTCCAGGTGAAAAGAGGAGTGGGTATAGATGGTTGTAGAGTGATACAACGGATAGTCATGGGTTCGTAGACTAACCCTAAAAGAAAGAGTTGGAGACAACTTTAAACCATTCTATAATTACTTTGGGTTCGGGGACTCAAGGCGGCGGAGTCGTGTTCTTCAAGGTGGTGGATTCGCCCATTGATAAAATCAAAGGGGTATGATAAAACTCGTTTGTTGTGGGAGTACTTTGGTATAGTGTGATAGTCTAAGGGTGCAGGGCAAGGCTTTTAGGACCTCGAACTATTTAACGAAGTGGTCAAAGGATCACGACGATCGCTGTATGCCAGATGGAGTGGCCCCTCTCGAAACAAAAATGGAGTAAAAGGGAGTGCAAAGTTATTGGTATGCTCCCTCTTGTTGTTGTGGACTCTTGTAGCGGACGGACACATCATGGGTTCTCGGGGAAAAGTTACATTGTCAGATAAAATCAATGAGCCTAAGGGAAATGTTTCTCATAGCTAATGATTTGTCTGTAAATGGCAATTTTCTTAAGACACATTGGGTCTTAAGGTAAAAAAGAATGTGTTGCGGTGTGGTAGTTTGGACCAAATTCTTTGGCAATAAATTTCAATATGAGATGACAAAGGGTAAGGCAAAGTGCTATTTGTAAAGCTACTCGTTTGGGTGAGAAACACAAGGGTGGTCAAGGAAGTTATAACGCACTTCCCAGAGTTTGGCAATACAGAGCGTGAATTGCAGTGGGAGTCGTACTGGAAAGTCCCATTGAACTTGTAAGGTACATTTCATTTTATTGTTATGTAATTGGACTAACCAATTTCGTGGTCAGTTTTCTCTTTGTGTGTGTTCTGAAGACAGGTGTTCCTATCAATTCCTTGAGGGATGTGGGGGCAATTGATTAGAGAACCAAGACGGTTTGAAGGTTTGGCAGGTATCAAAAAGCCCTAGTCGTATACAACAGGGATAAATGTTAGCTTCATGTAACAAAGAATGACACGATACAAATATCACACCTATTTGTAAAAGTCGATGTCGGTGCAGGCACAATGATTCTGGGTGTGTCGACAAGAATGGTGACAAACGCGAAAACGTGGAACGAGTATTGCCCAGAGAGATAACACACCCAGGTGCTGGGGCGTCAACACAAGGTGGTGGGTCGGTAGACCCTAATCAGTTTAAGGAACTTGAAGCTGTAGTGGCTGCCATGAGAGCTATGGCATCAAATGATCGACTTTGAGCAATAAAGGAAATGCAGCAAGAGTTGACCCAGACTATCAAAGATTTTGGTAATGAAGGCAAAAGAAGCATTAAGTCATATGAAGTTCGGACTAGATGAGATCAAGACTCAGGTTAACCTGATACAAATAGCTATGAGCAATTCGATGACAGTAGATAGGGTCTGAGGACTAGGGTTTCAAAACCTCAGCGGTATGAAGGGAACAAAGATGCTAGGGAGCTTGAAAATTTCTTGTTCGATGTCAAGCATTATTTTCGATATACGCATACTAAAACAGATAAAGACAAGGTCGCGGTGGCCTTGGTGTATCTAATAGGGGACGCCAAGTGGTGGTGGCGGTCCAAGTTTATTAATGGTGTTTGTCCTATCAAAATATGTGATGAGCTAAAGGGAGAGTTAATGGGCTCATTTCTTTCCCAAAAATGTAGAATATAATGCTCAAAAGAAGCTAAGGGATTTAGCGAATACAGGTTCTATTCGAGATTATGTAAGAGAATAAAGAGGTCTTGATCCTACATGAGAATACTCTACTGACTAGATGTCGTGGGCATGGGGAAGAGTTTGGTTCCTGCAAAAACCTAAGTTACACGTAGAGGGCACAAGTGAGACATCATTTTGAAGTCCACGACACGAGACTAATGTTGATATGATGGTTGTGGGGTGCTAATACAGGTTCCTTTGTGGGCATGATAACAAGATGAACTTTTCTAGTAAGTAGATAATGGGGAAGACATGTGGGGAACTAACTTACCCATGAAGTATAGGCCATGTGTGTCAAGAGATCAAATGCGTACTTTTGTGCTTATCAACAGTTCTGTCTGTTACAAAGGGAGTGAAGGAGAAACGAAATAAAGGGGCAACTTGATTGGCTATTACAAGGGCCATAGGAGACCATTAAGAAGTTCTAGCGAGGACATATGACCATCTATTTTGGCTACTGGAACAAGGGCAAGGTTGTTCGAGAGAATATTGGTGGGCATTCATTTGGTAAATGGTGCAGGTATAATTGAGTAAGAAGAAAACCTCACGAGTGGATGATATTAGCTTATCGTAGAGACTGCATTCTCAAATAGTCAAAACACCTGAGGTATACATACAAAGGCATACCATGATTGGTGGTAGCATAAGGCAATGTGTGCCAACCAGGTAATCATACGAGACTTGTGTGAATATGTTTTCATTGATAAAATTGCTTGTATATCTTATAAAAACAGGATGTATTGCGGAGAACAAAAGGCAAGTACAATGCGATATGGTGTTGGCAACTAGAGATAATCCATGCATTATTGAGCAACCAGGTGCAACGAGAGCATGTGCTGGCAAAACTTGGGTTAATGTTGATGACACATGTATGGTGACGCATTCAATACTTTGGAGGTCTCGGTACGAGATGAGGCAAAGTTGGCGAAGATGCTTAACGTCGAAGAGCAAGCCATTGAGTGACGAGTCATAACACGTATGCTCATGATCAGGTATGTTACTTTTGTATTTGTGTAGGTTAATGGGCAGATCGTGGAGCACAAAGAAACTACAAGGCACTTGTTCGAGTGGATCGATGGTTTATTACTTGTCTTTTGCCCGAGCCACAATCAGAGTAAAAGTGGGGGAGCATGAATCTAAAACTCAACATGATAGAAGTGGAACTGGGTCATAATGAGTCTGTGGTCAGTCTAAATGGTTACGGATGTACAACATAGTCAAAAGGGGATAGAAAGAACCCAGGATCGAGGCTTGAATTAGTTGCTTGAAGGATCAAATGGCGGGACAAGAAAAACATACCAAATCGAGCACGAATTGAAGACGTGCTGCCACAAGGGTTTGTATCGGCTCAACAGGTGATGAAGAACTGGTGTCAATATCAATGAGAACCATCCCTTCCTGGACTACATCGGTAGATGAAGTGGGGGAGAATTACATAACCATCCCTTCTTGGACTACATCGATAAGGGCATCGATAGAGGAAGTGGGGGAGAATGTCAGAACCATCCCTTCTGGGGCTACATCGATGAGGCCATCGATAGAGTAAGTGGGGGAGAGATGTCAAGGCCATCCCTTATTATATTACGACCCTGCATTGACAAGCTTGTTCATGACCGAGCAATGGTGGACCGAGTGATGATATGAGCAGTCCCTAAGGAGCTACCAAGTCAAGGATGCAAGTTGAGAAGCTTTAGGAAGACGATGAAGGCCCTATCCAGAAAGTGTCATCATTTGAGACGAAGCAACGTCTACTCACGACATTCCTGGTAAGTTTATTTAGCTCTTTAGGGGGAAGTGGTCTGGTGTCGGGTCTCCATCATCCCCCTCGCCTGGGCTAGCGACCGAGCTTCCTTGGTGTAAGCGACCTACTCCTAGGCCCATGTGGGGCCTAGGTGTGCGGGCAGTGGGGCCTAGTGGTTGGCGCACTGTCTCCCCGAGAGAAATACCTAGGGACGGTTTGGGGCCATAAGACCTCATATCGCGCTCGTGGCTGAAGTACGAGGTTGGAGTGCAACTATCGCTAGGCCCTGCGGGATTCGAAACTCTAAAGCCTTAGGGCCTTGTGACCCTGAGAAGGCTAGACCGAGATAACTCCTTGGACAATGAGGCATGAGGAAGGCTGACTTGTCTGGGTAACACCCATTTCAAGTGCCACACGACTTGCCAACTGAGCAAAGGGGGCCTGTCCGTGACACATTGCTCCATGCAATTCTAAGCTGTCCATAAAGTGAGTCAAGAAAACCATCTTATCATACTTCTAGAGTTATGATATTTAAGAGCAAGTACATTTGATCGGTTGACAAAACTGTTTATCTTTGTTCTCTTATATTTTTTTAATTATAGGTTATAAACATATTAGGAATACTCATCTTCCTTTTTTTAAGTTTTCGTTCTCCTCTCCTCTAAATAAAATTATGATTAGATTTAAAATTTGTCAAAAAAATTATTATAATTAAAAGGCTTAAAAGGGTAATTTCATTCCTATAACCCCAATCAGTAGAATTATCATTTCTTTTTAATTTTACCAATTTAGCCTTCAAATTTTCGGATTGTAACAACCTCGTCCTTTGATTGTCGTTGACTAACAAAACTGTCATCATCAGTTTTCATTTGTTATGTCAGGCACTCTACAGTAATTTTTTTTGACAATAACGACGTAAATCTATGGATATATAAGTTTTATATTATTTAAATTATTAACATATTAAAATTATAGTGATTATAATAAATATAAGGTATAATGCCAAAAAATGCCCATAACATTTGATTAAATAATCATTTTTGCTCATATTCTTTTTTTGAAACAATTTAACCCTCAATGTTTTATTTTGTGCCAAAATGGCCCTTCTACGGATAAAAATTGTTAGTCAACTGGCGATAAACAACTTAAAATTAATTGACAGAATGGCACGTTAGAAGAAAAAAACTATACGTTATACAATTTTTTAAAATTATTTTTTTACTCATATGTCATTCTGTAAAGTCAACATATTTGTCTATATAACACTGCTATCGCGGTGTGCATTGCCATGTAGATTTGTTACGTCGTTTGAAGCTATTTATAGTCAGTCGACTAACAGTTTTCATCCACAGAACTAACAGTTTTCATCCACAGAAGGGTCATTTTGACTCAAAATAAAACGTTGAGAGTTAAATTAATTCAAAAAATAATGAGCTAAAATGATTATTCTGTCAAACGTTACAGAACATTTTTTGACATTATGCTTAAGCATAAATATATAATATTTGATTCGACCCTTTTCAATGGAAAAAGGCATATAAGTGAGTTGATAATTAAAAACGTGACAAAGCATAGCCATCTTTATAATTGGGTGGTTGTTGACAATAAATAAATTAATTAATAGGTCTAACCTAACCAAATCTAAGAAGCGCATCTGCACATCGATTCTGCTCTTTGAATGTGTAGTGTACTTAATCTTTACATGAAGAACAGAGGGTCTCCCCCGTTGGCCCATGTAAACCTTCGGCCTATAAAGCCAAGCTCCATCGTATTGCAATCATTCAAGGCTCGCATTCTACGAATATTCGTCGGCCTACCCATTTCATATCATCCCCGTAAGGACGTCATTAAAACTGTCGGTCATTATTAGTACCCTAAACAGACCGAACTTATAATTGAACAGACGACCGAATAAAAATAACTAAACAAACATAATTTTTTATTTGTATTAGTTCGTTAAAAATGATGAACGAACATAAATGAGTATTGAATATTATTTATTTTTTATTTCATATTTTAATGTACGTTTTTATTTTTTAAATGTAATACTTTTGTTATGAAAAATAATAAATATAAAAAGACATATGTGAATAAATTAAAAAGAACATAAATGAACTGATTACCGAATATTTACAAACATAAATGAACGAACGAACTCTTTGTTTGTTAAAGAGTTCGTGTTCGTTCATTTAATTAAACGAACAAAAAAATTGTTCATATTTGACGAACATAATCGAACTTCTCGCCGAACGGTCGCTGAACGTTCAGTTCATTGACGGCCCTAATCATAATTCAAGGTAATTTATAATAGGTAATTATTCCATGCACAAGCGTTTTAGTTTAGGATTTAGGGAATTAAGCATTGTAGTTTTGAATTTAGAGGTTGTTGATAGAATTTTAATTTGAAGTTAAAATTTAGGGTTTATAGGTTAAAATCTAAATCACTAACCATATTACCCTAAAATCTAAACCCTAAACCCTAAACTCTAAAATCAGTATATCTAACAGATGAACAACTGTATTAGTCAATCTGTTGGGTCAGTTAGAGTGGGCTAGTCACGTGGTTTTAGTGATTGGGTCATTATAATGGTTCAGATATAAAATACTCTAGTTTTATGAATCCTTTTGTATTCTCAAAAATCTCAGATTCATTTCAATTCCATTCGTTTCAGTTTGTGCATTTCTGTTTTAGTTTTCATTGTTGTTCCTTTGTACCAAGCTATAATTCTAAGAATCTGTCAATCAATACTGGTTATGCTAACTTCTTTCAAATTTTATATTTTCTTTAAAGCAAATAACTAAAAACATGAAATTTTATATTTTGCAGCTCAAATTTCTTTTAATTTCAGTGACTTTTATAAAATTTATAATCTTGTACTATTCAAAAAAATTATAATATTGTATAATAAAAGTAACCTCGTTAGTTTTAATCTGATTAATTTTTTTAATTTAATATTTTATTACATTTTCAATCAATTAAATGAATTATTTACACTAATTATGGTATCCATATTTTTCTTTATATGTAAAATATTTAAAAACTATAACATCTAATAAAAAATTTATATTTTACTTAGATCAACAAGATAATATAATAAGTGTCATTTGAAAAGACAACATCAAATCCAATTATGAGAAAAGAAACAAAAGAAAAAAACGTGTTATGGGAGCAAAAACATAGCACACCACAAGAGTAAAAAAAGAATGTGTCACGAGAGCAGACAAAGAACATCCACTATCTTCATACGAAATGGAGAGAGTAACTAAGCAAAATAAATAACATATATTAAGAGAAGAGAAAACCAACGATCAACGATCAATAAAAAGTTAATTTTGTCGTCGATGAAAGAAAAACAACGTAAGAAATAATAAAAATAGAGAGCAACCAATCTGATAAGAATTAAAATAAAAGGATTGTATATAAAAATAAATTACAGGATTCAACTTGATTTATCTTGTTTTGAATTTTATTTTTATAAGTATTTATAAATGATATGTTTTGAAAAATAGGTATAAGATTATAATTCTCAAAGGATTTTTTAGTATTTGTAAAAAAAATATAACAATTTCATAAACATATTTTTATTTGACATTTATTTTTGAATTTGAGTAATATAATTAAAGAGAAATATGAGATTATGGCACCAATGTTTTTCCCGTCAGAATTGGTTGTCTTGAACGACCACCATAATATACACGAAGGTCGTTCAGTCCCACCATCAACACCCAAAGCCGCCTATTTTGACAGAATAGTTTAAATTTCAATGGATATATCACAAATTATTCCCAATTAGAAAATTGCTTGTCATAATACAACAAAAGTAACAGTTAAATTTGTCTTTCAACCCGACAACTCCTTGTAAGTTGTATCTGCCCTAACCCTAGATTTGTTCCACAATTTTTAAATAGTGAATTTTATATATTCTTTTGTAAATTATATTTTTAAGAAATAAATCACCCTTATCTAAAGTAATACATTTCAGAATTAAAAAATATAACTAATTTATGACATTTTAAAAAAATAGAATTGCCGATTAAAAATTAATTCAGTTTGCAGTGTAGTTGTTGTAACATTTAGGAGGAAGTGAATTTGAGCGTCGAAGGTATGGATAATTTAGGCATTGTAATTTGCAGCTTTCAAAAAATGAGAATTGTTTTTATTTTTTTAAATATTTTATGACTTTTTGGTGACATCAAATATAAGTATTAAATTTAAAACATAAAATATAAAAAGAAAATTCTTATTTTTTTTTCTAAATATAAGAATTTTTTTAAAAATTAAAGTAAAAGCTTTTAAGAAAAAAGTAAAGGAAAATTTTGTAAAATATAAAAAAGAAACAAAAAATGTAAAAATATTTTCTATTTAAGAATTTTGAGATTTTTAATTTTTTTAAATTTTATAGATAATTTTTCCTTTAATTGAATTTATAAATATAATTTGTGTTGTGTAGTATATTCCTAATCCACCCCATGTCTTCTCTGTAACGAAAATTTCCAATGGGCTAATGTGGTAGATGTTTGGTAATTTTGGAGGTGAAATTAAAAAAAAAAAATTATATAGCCAAGTTATTAATTATTCAAATGCTCTCCACGTCGTCATTGAGGTGTATATAATAAAATTTGGGTACCAAGTGATTAATTATTCCAAAAGCTTTTACTTGTATTAGTCAACACTTGCTTGTTTTAACCCTTAATTAAGAGGACCAAGTTTTTCTTCACTTAATAATTGATTGATGCGTGTGTAACTTGATTATTTCGTCAAGACTAATATTGCCAGCTCAATCCCCTTTATCCTATTCAACATTATGCAAGTGATACGTGAGAAGAAAAGTATATAATATATCTTTATTCGATTGTTATCCTAATTAATAATCGCATTCTTGGCTTATACATTGGCATTGCCGGTCCATTTTTCCATAAAATAAAAATACATATTATGTATAATATTATTAAAAAGTACAATATATATATGAGTTATATTTGGATACGAGCTCATAGTCATGTTCTTGTTCGCGATTGAAGTGTAGTAATGATTGTATAGTCAACGTGTCTTATTATTGTAATATGCATTTTTTAATGTTGTTTGTTGTTGGTTTTACCTTTCATCGTCGAGCTTTAAGTGATGTTTGTATCTATTTTGTTTTGAGCCTTTGAGTTAGATTTTTTACCGTTTCTTTGTATGGTCATGTTTATGATCTAGAGTCGTTAGTTTTCGGGGGGATTTTGTTTATAAAAATATGTTCAGATTAAATTTGTTTACTTGTATTATAAACTCTCATTATATTCTTAATTTTTTTCTCTTTTAATAAAACTAACATACTCATACTAAAAAAATATAATATATATATATAATCATTTCACGTGGCTCAGACTGGTTAGTGTTTTATCAAAATAAAAAAGGCCAAAGGATGCGATAGATATGAAGAAATTTCGAGATGATAATTTTATTCATGGGGCCTTGGGCAGTTGGACTTGCTTTTGTCTTCATTTTATTCTTAAATTCAAATGTATAATTTTGATGTAAGAGGAAAATAAATAAAAAAATTATATATTTTCTGTCAATTGAATTTAGTTCATTTATTATTACTATTAGTGTAACATACATGAGTACGATCTTTCTCCTATTTAATATTGGAGTGGGATTTAAATAATCTACATTTTGATTGTATAAAAGAAATTCTCATTCTTTTAATATACAAGTAAAGGTTGCATTTGGTAGGTGCTATCTCAACGATCCAAAATCAAAAAAGTATATGATACTAATCAATATATATATATATATATATATATATATTAAGCATTTTTGTATTAATCCAAAAGAAAGCAGTAGAAACTGTTACATGATAACTAAGCTAATAAAAAGATTGCTACATAATATAAACCTCAAGTTGTATAGAAATACATGTTTGCATATCTTATTCAAAAAACCCTAATTTATTTTTCTCGTATTTATATTATTTTCCTATAATATTTAACACACATATATCTATAAAATGATGGGTATGATTTAGGAAATCTCAAGGTTGACTCAAACAAAACAAAAAAAGGTGGTCCTGCAGGCTGCAATAGAAAAGAAAGCGACACCAAACAAAGGGCAAAAAGAGCAGCCTTGGGTAAAGCTAAGGTTGCAAACATGTTTTAGGCCAAAGAGCAGCCTAGACTTTGATAAAGGTATATGTCTAAACATGTTTTAGGCCGAAGAGGCAAAGTAGAATCTTTTTCACATAAAAGTAAGGGCAAAAAAGGGTTACGTGCATGATTATAATAGCCATCATTTTCCAATTATATTCCCCTCTTTTTCAATCATATCCATAAATTAGTACTATAATAATGTATGGGCCAGCATTAGTCTGAAATCATGCATAAACAGCCAAAAATAGAAAAATAAACATACTTGTATTACTCATGTTGCAGCAAAAATTAGAAGAGGGACCCTTAAATCAATTCTCAACTAAATCCCAAGCAGACAACTCTTTATCGTTTTCAAAATCAAATTTCGAGACCTTTAAAACGGACCGCACATATCCAAGAACAAATCTAAATGATCCTTACATCGAAACTACATTAAAAACAAAAGGCAAAAATATTTTTTTTGTAATTAAGAACCAACCCAAAAATTGTAACTCATTTTCTCCAAATTTTCAGGCCACATTTCGATTCGAAATGTGTACAAAGAGAAACGGTATGACTACGTTGTTTTAATTATTATACATATACGATTTTTGGTGTTGTTGTAAAGTTTTTTCTATATAAATATTTAGGTCATGTTTGATAAACTGCAGTTTGAGTTAAAATTAGAAGTTTGATAGGTCAAATCCACTAACTTGAATGTTTGGTGAATAGCATATTGGAATAGTGAATTGTGGTGAAACCTTTAATTTTGAAAAAACGGCTAACATGAGCTTTTTGAAATTAAAGGTTTTGACATTAAATTATAAAGATCATTCTACCCTTAACAATTATTAAAAATCTCTAAATAAACTAAATTTAATATTTTATACTTTAATTCTTCACCATCGCATATTTATATTGTGATATTTGTAAACTATTACTTTTTGTTTTTTCCTTTTATTCTCACCCATTTATATTTATATTTAAATTTAATAATTAATTAAATTGTATTAAAAATAATTAATAAATTAATAAATTAATATATATTTTTTTTTGCCCGGCAAAATGTATGGCCTTGTTTGGTAAATAGCAGTTTGAGCTAAAATTAGAGTTTTTAGTTAATATTAGAGGTTTGACCGGTCAAATCTGTTAATTTGGATGTTTGGTGAATATCGGATTGAAATAACGGATTGGGGTGAAACCTCTAATTTTGGAAAAGCTACTAATATGAGCTTTTTGAAATTAAAGGTTTTAACTAAGAGTTATAAAGACCCTTTTACCCTTAACAATTATAAAAAAATCTCTGAATAACCTTTTCTATTTTAATTCTTTATCTCACATATTTATATTATGACATTTGTAAACTAATATTTGTTTTCTTTTTATTCTCACAAATTTATATTTGTATTTAAATTTAATAATTAATTAAATTATATTAAAAATAATTATATAAATAATAAATTAATATATAGATCTATCAAATATGTTTAGTAATGTTATATTAAAAAAATTATTTTTCATAATCTAATTAACATTAATAGATACAAAACATTAATAAAGAATAAATTATTCAAACAAATATAGAATATAATCATGTCCTTATATGTTATTTTGTTTGTTTAAATAATCAAACAGCTATCGGCTATCAGTTAATTTTATCAAATACTTATATACAATCAACTAATACAATTCGCTAGTTAAATCAGCTAATGCAATCCGTTATCAGCTAATGTAATTCGCTATCAGCTATCAACTATCCGCTAATTATCAAATAGGGTCCATGTTTTGTTAGAGGAACGAAACATACAAACCCCGATTGTGAGCCTCGTTAAAAACCTCCTTAAACCTAAGATAGAGGGAAATAGTACACCACAACCAAGTCATGACAAAAACTCCCCACAAGAAGCAACAATAAACAAAGCCAAAAAAAATCCAAACCGCACTCCCAATGCAAGCAGCCATGCTAACAGGACCAAGCACAGTCTCGGCCAAGGCTACCATCCAACACCAACAACGAAGGGACCAAACAAAGATGAAGGGCATATCAGACAGCAACACATAAAACAAAATCGCGCAACCAAAGACACGACACCAGACCAGCAAAAGAGAAAAAACCTCCAAACATGCAATGATAAAATACTCATCATTAAGAACGAAATAAAGCCACACGATCCACACCCTCCTTAGCCAAGGCATCAGCAAGTGAATTGGCCTCGCAGAATACATGATGAAAACACACATTCGACAAAGAGGAACAAATCAATTCTATTGACACAAAAGTATCCCATAATTTACACGGTCGACGTTGCGTTTGCATAATCCAACCTATTGCAATGCTAGAATCCAATTCAATGATCACAAGACGATCGGCCTAAACTGAATTCAACACCGTAGTCAAAGAAAATTCAATTGCCCGTAATTCAGCCACAGTTGAATCCAAATACCAAGAGGACCCGAAAATACAAATAAAATCTTCCCCGAAGCACTCCTTCAAAGCCTGCAGGGCCTGATTTACCCCTTGCCGAACCATCCACATTAAACTTTAATATACCACTAGATGGCGGTTCCTAGCATACACTAATCCGTGAAGAACAAAGAGAGGCTGAAACAATACAATCACCCAAGCATCTCCACCATACTGCTTCCATGATACTAAAATCTTCATTAGCCGTCTTTACCCAATAGAAGATCCCAGTTTAATAAAAAAAACATATCTCTTCACACGATAGACGTTTCTTGTTAAAACCGTCTCATTTCGCGCGAGCAATAAAAACCATAGAGTCGAAGCCACACAGGACAACCATCATTAACGTTGCATACCCGAGATATGTATTGCAGTAAAACCATAAACAATTGAACTCTATAAACTCTGACAAGTATTGCAGTAAAACCATAGAAACGCCCTACCACCCCAAAAACCAATCCCACACCATTCGAACAAAAACACGGGAATAAAGGATGTGATCAATCTCATCCATGGCCACGCTACACCATACGCATGAACCCTAGTCCGATGTTAAATTTATGCCACGATGACGCAAAAAATGAAAAGTTGGCAAATGCTGCAACCAAACGAACCAAAGAAAAGCCTGTATTTTCGGTGGAACTGGTACTTTCCAAGCAAAACAGGCTCTTACATCAACATCCCCTACCTTATCAAGCAAAAGCAATCTCGAAAAAGCCTGTATCAAAAATTGACCATGCTGGTCCAGTTTCCAATAAAGAGTATCCTCCACCCGAGCTCATAGCCTCAATGCAGCCACTATCTCAGTTAAATTAGTAAGTTGTCGAGTATCAAACACCTATAAATCTCGCCTAAAAAAAGTGTGTCGTTGCTCGTGTACAAAGGAACTATTAATAGAATAATCAATGGCTAACACAAGCTTGTTAGTTGTAATAGAAAACAACCGCGGAAAAGAATCTTTTAATGGCAATTCAGCACACCACGGATCTAAGCAAAATAGCATATTCGTACCACAACCCAACTTCTAGGTAAAACACGTTGAACCCATATAAAAACTCACACTAGCACTCATATATGTGGAAACTATTTGCTTCTAAATAACCGGCAATGACGACCTATGAGACGTATTAAACCTCTACCATTGCACATTCTCACCATATTTCACAATGATCAACGATCGCCAAAGAGAAGACGATTCCTGATCATATCACCAACTCCATTTAGAAAGCAATACTTGATTTCGAACCTGAAAGTTTGCCACCCCTAAACCACCAAGGTGTCGAGGCTTGCACACTACCTTCCAAATTACACGATGTATTTTCCTATGCAAACCAATACTCCCTACAGGAATGATGTGATTATAGAGTCGAAGCCACACAGGACAACCACTATTGACGTTGCATACCCGAGAAAGAACATAAACAATTGAATTCTATAAACTCCAACAAGTATTGCGTTAAAACCATAGAAATGCCCTACCACCCCAAAAACCAATCCCACACTATTCGAACAAAAGCACGAGAGTAAAGGACGTGATTAATCTCATTCACGGCCACGCCACACTGTACGCATGGACCCTAGTCTGATGTCAAATTTATGCCACGATAACGTAAAAAATGAGAAGTTGGCAAATGCTGCAACCAAACGAACCAAAGAAAAGCCTGTATTTTTGGTGAAACTGGTACTTTCCAAGCAAAACAAGCTCCTACATCAACATCCCCTACCTTATCAAGCAAAAGTAATCTCGACAAAGCCTGTATCAAAAACTGACCATGCTGATCTAGTTTCCAATAAGAGTATCCCCATGGTGCCCCATTACTCCACAAAGAATGAATTACCTCATTTGCCAAAAGAATCCCATTAACAATCTGACGGCCTTTCACAAAAGCCATTTGCGTATAGCTAATAATAATATCCATAACGCGCTGTAGTCGTCACGCCAAAGTTTTAGCCATAATTTTTTACATCGAACTCACTTGACTAATAGGCCTAAAATCATTAATAGTGAGAGGCGAATCCTTCTTTGGTAAAAGAATTAAAAAAAATAGAGTTTACGTCTAGTGGCAATTTGCCTGTAAGATGAAACTGATTCATGAGGTGTAAGACATCATCTTTAACAAAATCCCAACCACGTCTATAAAATTTAAAATTGAACCCATCCGGGCTGGGTGCCTTTTAGCCATCACAACTCCAAATTACTGCTCAGATTTCATCCAAAGTAAAAAGCACATTCAAAGCCGTCATCTCTACCTCCCCCAACTTCTTGAAATCACCACTAACTGTCCAAGTGCCTAGCCTTGATTCTTTAGCGAAATGCTTTTTTGAACTCAAGACAAATCAATTTGCAGAGTCAAGTCGGATCAGTTTTCCAGACACCATTCACCTCCAAACCCACGATAGTGTTACGAGCAGCCCTTAATTTAGCAGTACGATGAAAGAAAGCCATATTTTATCACCCAAGACAATTCAAGTCGCACGCGACTTTTGTCGCCAAATGGATTCTTTAGGGGCAATTGCCTTCCATAACTCTTGAAACCACATCTAATGCCTCTCTAAAGCCTCATCTGACACCACACCTGAAGCCACCTCATGATCAACTCCCTCAATATCCCGTCGAATAGTCTCAACAGTCACTTTTACGTCTCTAAATTTAGTGTGATTCCATGCTCTAAGAAAAATCTTCACGTGCCTCAATTTGATAGCCAAATTATCTTTCCCAAAATAGTAGATAAACGCAACCATTCCTGAGACAGTTGATGCATATTTCGCTCACTATCTAATCAACAGTTCATAAATTTGAAAGGACTCGGACCCCAGTCGCAATTATCACATAGGAGCAAAAGAGAAGTATGGTCCAAAACATTTTTCGACAAATAAATTTGTTGAATATTACTGAAAGTCTCAACCCACATATTAGTCACCAAAAAACGATCAATTCGACTGCAATGTCTATTAAGGTCAAACCAAGTAAAATGACTTCCATAAAGAGGTAAATCCACCAACCCCATATCCTCAATGAAAGTAAAAAATTCCTCATTGCCAAGACGTTCTGAACTACAACCTCCTCGTTCAGATGGCCGACGAACTGGGTTAAAATCCCCCGCTATGCACCAAGCACCCTCAACCTTGCAAATTCTATATGATAGAGCCTCTTATAATCCAACATGCTCACGAGCCTCACAAAGAGCATAAATAGAAAGAATACAACAATGCAGCCTTATTTGTGTCTATTGTCTTTGCAGCAAAATAAAATGGCAAGACACCACCGATGATTCCACCACAAACCTCGACGCTTCCTAAATTGTCACAATTCCACCAGACGCTCCAATTGAAGGAGAAAAAAAATAAATTCAAAAAATCCGAGGGCCACAGACTAGCCAAAACCAAGGAAGGAATCTCCTCGAGCTTGGATTCTTGTAGCAGGAGCATGTCCACCTTATTTCTCCTCACTACATCACAAATTTGTCGAAGTTTCATTATACTGCCCAAACCGCATACATTCCACTACCCAAACTGCGTATATTCCACGATAAGATACGCATGCTCACAACCCTGCTCTACTCTCAAAAATCACCCGCCTCAAGTCCCTAACTATGTCATCCTCATTCCCTATCGTCTGTACTTTAATCAATTTACTTAATTGGATAGTAGCATCAACCTCACGACGTAATACTAAAATCTTGTCTGAAATAATGTCCGGTGACGCTTGAAGTGTCCCTTTTTGCTGACTTTTCTTTCTTCTGACCGGTAAAGGACAAGGTTGTGACTCTTGATTATTGGTTGTAACATTACCTCTTGTTGTGTTTGATTTTGAATTCTCGAGGAAATAACAGCCACAGAAATAGGGATAGTGTTAATCTGTTACACCACTACCTTAATCAAATTAGAATTGGATTCCAAGTGAGACTCTTCAACAGCCTTTGATGAATTTGCAACAATACCTTTTGACGATCCAGGAGCACTTTCATCCAAACTCAAACACCCATGTTCCACGAGATGTGTATTCGTAACATGATGTATATCCACGACAACCAGCGAAGATGAAATGCTTATAGGATCTAGTTGATTCACCCTACCCGGTGTGATATCCCAAATCATCCCAACATCCTTTCAATTTCGAACAACCAATGCCAAGTTATCTCCAATAGCATCCCCTACCATTCCTTCATTGTCATATGTTAACTCTTCAAAAGTACTGATTTTTATGTATATATTGACATGCTTTTGCTTGTCTTTAGGTGTATATTCGTGCATTTAATTAGTAAAATCATGCATTTGCATTAAGGAGTTAAGAGTTGTTTATTTTGCCTGAGTGAAGGGTTGTTTTGTTGCAGGTTATGAGCAGGGCAGGCTCGACAGAGCAGCACAGGAACAGGAAGCAGGAAAAGCAAAAGAGAATTGTCGAGTTGCAATTGGCAAAGTTAGACCAAAAGTTGCCAAGCTCTTGGCAAAGAAATGACATTCAATGTCCGGTCAAAGTAGCCGTTAAATTAAGTATATGTCAGCCCTAAAATTCAAACGAAGATAAGAGGATAGCGCGCTTATCTCAAGTGCGTAATCGACTTTCAAATTCAAACATAATTTAGGGTTTTCACGAGTGCCTAATTAAAGTAATACGATCATTGAGACTAAGGAGGCTGCACCGTGGTAAAAAAGGAAGCTAGAGGGAAAACGTGGTTCGACTAGCTTAGACCGAAAGCTTTGGAGCCATTGAAGGGCTGTATCGGCAGATCTCTTTCTTTGTCCATTCTCTTAATTTAATTTTCTTTTTAATGGTGATGTTAAGATACGAATTTTGCGGATGGACCCTCTAGCCATGAACTAATTTCTTTTAAGTTGGCTGAGGATGTTTTTGCGATGAACGCTTAGTTAGTTTTAAGTTTTTAATAATTGAATGCCTTGACAACTTTGTCTACCCTGCTAGCACTTCATTTTCTTAAATTCTTTATCATACGATAGTTGGCATTGTATGCTTATTATGCCTTAATATCTAAACAAACTTAAGGGGTAACGATCAGTTGTTAGGTATTAAGGAGAGAAACTTCGACAGAAAATGTTCAAGTAGATGAGCTTATTTCGGAAGTGAATCTACCCCTTAGGAGTATAGATTAAAACTTCATCAAGTTAATTTATGAAAAACTTCACTATAGACATATAGGGGTTAATCGTGGTTAACTTAGGGTATTACCATCGACAGAGGCAATACTACTCTTAAAATATGCTCGGCAATAAATCTAAGGCTGAAAATTATTAATAACCAAATTAGCTGGCGTGAAAGCCAGACATCACTTGCCAACGCTCATCATCCATTTGAATACTCTTGTTTGCCAATCTATTTAAGCTTTTTACTGTATTTTATTAGTTATTTTCTAATTCAAAACTCCAAATCAAATTCAATACTTTTGTTCCCTTTAACAAGTAAAACATCGCGGTATTTAATTCTTGGACAATTCTTGTGGATACGATACTCAGCTCATTGTTGTATTACTTGTTGACTATGTATACTTGCACGCAATAGACCTACACTTGGCATTATTTACTTGCATATTTACACTGAATCGTCAATCTTTTGTCAAGCGTTAGCAAAGTCGACATTAGACGTCCCACAACCATTATCTGTAAAGGCCATTTCGTTATCCTCTGTATCACCATTAAAATGTGACTCACAATTTGAATCCGAATCTGAATCCAATAAATCCACATCATTATCCAATTTGAAGCTTGGCCAGAAGATTGGCTCAACCTCTGTCACTCGTACACAAAAATCATGACCCTGCAACGTAATATTAATAAAACTGTCAATCCTTGATAAACAATTAATGCATAATAGAATATTAGCTCTTTTGAAACAAAGCAGAGTTGCCGTCTCCTTATCAACATTAATAAATGACCCCCATAGCTAGTAATCTTGGTGAAAGTCTGTTGGCACCATCTATGTAGAGGCAACCCATACACCGAAACCCATGCACGCCGGCTATAAAATTTGGCTACATTGGCATTCCATGCTTCCACCTTATTAAACCAAAGGCTCAGCTTATCCCTGTCTCGTAAAAACTCATCCCGTGGTTTTGCACCATCGAACAAAAGCAAAACTATAGTTCCTAACGTTTGCATGATATGAAAACTATAAAAACCAGCCGTGTGTAAGTCCTCTGCCAAAGAAATAAGAGAAGTGAATCGAGCACACCACCCTATTACACAAAAAATCCAAAACCTCACATGCATCCAAATCAGCTTCCCCCACTGTATGAAGCGATCCTGATGGAATAGAATCCTTTCTTTTAAATCCTGCAGAAACATCCCGCGCCCCTGACATCTTTATAGGAGATTGGCGAACAGGAGATTTCCTATGATTATTCGTAACCGCTCCAATCACATTTGATTGTACCTCTCATTCAACCCTAAACGCATTCTAGCATCCCACTATGTGCCCATGAGCCATAGGTTTCCTCGTAACCGAACAGCTCTGTTGTTCTTCTCTCCTAAACTGAGATAATCCAGGATCCCTCACCATTGTAACCGAAAGAATTGAGCCACAAAGAAATGCGCCGTGAAATCTCTTCAAAGCCTTGCGGGTGTCCTCTATTGTACCCATCCTTACGAACCCAAACCTGCGACCATCCGTTCCTCACTTTCTAAGAATAAACACATCCAAAACCTGTGCACAACCATCAAAAGCCAATCGTAGACCCGCCCAGCGAATGCCCTCAGATAAATTGCCCACAAAGAGAGTCACCTCTCGCCATCGTCGAAGCTCCACACTACTCATAGCCATTGAATTTGTTATATTAAAAAAATTATTTTTCATAATCTAATTAATATTAATAGATACAAATATTGAGTTTTTTGATAAAAATATTGATAACTAATAAAGTATTCAAACAAGTATAGAATATAATCATGTCCTTATATGTCATTTTACTTGTTTAAATAAGCAAACACCTATTTGCATCAATGTTACCCTCAAACTTTCAATTTGCATCAATGTTATCCTTTGATCGTTGAAACTGTTATTTATTGTTATGATTTTAATATGGCAATCATATGATGTTGATGTGGCAGTATACGTGTGAATGATGATGTGATAAAATAACTTAATTGGTTTTTTAAAATGTTCAAAGGGTGAATTGATTTTTTAGTAAAGTTGAGGGTTTATTTAATCTTTAAGAGAGTCTACTTTAGTCCTAGAAGAGGTGAAAGGCAAAAGATGGAGAGGACGACCACAAAAAAAATACGGTTGTAGAGGGTTCTATTAACGATTCTCTTTTGGTCTCTGAGGCCGCTCTTGTGCGTAAGGCACATGCAATGTTGAAGGTGGGTAAATGAGTGAGGGTCTCGACCATTGGAAAAAGGAAAACATCATAGCGAATATTGTTAAAATTCTCAAGGGTAAAGATTATTGATGGTGGATAAGGCGGGAGAGAGTTATTTTTCTTTGTTGTATTAAGTTTTGGTTGTTTTCTGTTGGTATGTAGGAGTAGGTTGCTTTGGTTGTGCTTTATGATCGAGAGAATGATGTTTTTGGGTCGAGGGAGGTGGTAGTTTTTTGGCGAGTGAGGTGATCGTCATTGTGGATGAGTTGTGTGGTTTTTAGTTGATAAGGAGGTAAGCTTTGAGCCTTGCTTTAGGGGTTGTTGTTTGTGTTTCTCTCGCTTGTAATAGTGCTATATGGTGCAATGTATTAACGAGTTGTGTAGAAGTTGCTTATTGTGGTCACATGTTGGTGAGTTGGGCATGGTTTGTGTTGCCGAGAGGTGTTAAGGATTGGTGATAATCTTTGACATTTGTAGGCCTTAATGTGTTGCACTCTTTTCCTCTTCTTATGGGGGAGATTTTTGACGAGGCACACATTGTGGGTCGCAGATGTTCCAACGAGTTGAGGGGCGGCCGAATTTATTGATTATTGAGTTTATTGGTGTGCCTGTTTTTCCGATGAGATGGTTTCGAGTCATCCAATGTTGCTGAATTGCTAAACGTTCTTTTGTTGGTGTAGTTCTGCGTTTTGTATTCTGGTGGGCGTTAGTTGGTGTTTTTTTTTTTTTTACTTTTGATGCAATAATGTGTTATGAACTGTTGTTTTGGATTTTTGGCATCTTCTTGGTGCTTTGCGTTTTTAATAAAAGCATGATGCATTGATAAAAAATTAATATTTATGAAAAAAATCAGAAATTATTAGAAGTATCAAAATAATAAAAATTAAAACACTATTAAAAGTTTTAAAAATCATGAAAATTGTAAAATTTAAAAATATAGAAGCTATAAAATGATGGTTTTTAATTTATTAAAAAAATTAAAATATTTGTTAAAAATTCTGAACACTTCCATCAAAAAAGTCATTGACTATCTTTTGACAATCTAGGTCTATTGTTATTCTTTGAACATATTTTCAATGAAATCAACATTGCATTAGAATAACAATGATTTTGAGGTTTCTTACTTTAAATTTAAAAATGAAGGGATAAAATTCATCAAAATAGTTTTCACGCCTCTTATTTTGTATATTAAAGTTTGATTTCTTAAATATAATCGATATAATAATATGGTATTGGTTTGAGTTTCTTCCTAATAAAACTCAAATTCTTATTATTATATTCACATAAAACAATGAAAATCATAATCGACTAAATAGCTATTGTCACGCCCCTAGAGTTTCAACACCCGGGAATGTGCGGCCTTAGACACCCCGTGACACTACTTGGTCGATTTTGTGCCTAAGTCAGCCTTAATAACGCCTTGACGAGTACTCTTGCTCGGCAAAGGCTCGGTCAAGCCCTCAAGGCTTCGTCTGATGCGGAAGCTTGAACACCAACGTGGCAAGTCTAGCCACCAAGGGAACCTTGACGCCTTAGGCAATGTGCCTCAGAACAAACGCCTAAGTACACATTCCCAACCCTTTTGGAAGATCAAACTCCCTTAGCACCGAGAAACGCGATGCATTCTATGCGAAAACGGATCAAACGAGATGAGCAAAGAATAACTTCGAAATAACGCTCAAGAACAAACAAGAGCAAACAAGAACACTCAGAGAATTTAGAGTAGATGCTTCTATTACTCAAGAGAGAATGGATGGAATGAGATGATACAATAAGGTGGGGGTAAGCCTCTATTTATAGTTGAAACCCCTTACATCCAACGGCTCAGTTTAAATTACATCGACGGTCGAGATTAACTCTATCTCTTTTCAAATCTCTAATTATCACAGATATTATCTTAATAATATATTTTAAATAAATGAATAATGCTTTGACCAAATTACCCTCCCAAATATTTCATAGATTTGACTAAGTCTGTGGCCTTACGGGCTTTCTAGCATTCTCTAAGTGTCAGGCCAAGCCTGACGGTCTTGGCAAGCTCGTTACACCGCATACAACCTCTTTGGCTGATGCTTGCGCCAATGCCTTGGTCTTAAAAGTTTGGCCCGTAACATTCTCCCCCACTAGACTTAGCGACGCCCTCGTCGCTCTACTCGAACGATCCTGGGTAGGGGATTACTCGTCGATGTCTTAGCTTCGTGCAATTCCCCCATATGAAATGCTTGCCTCCATTGAACACATCGATCATCGACACAACTCTTCACATCATCTTGGTGGCTTTTAGATGTCTCGGCTTGCTCGTGTCCCCCATAAGGACTGCTTGCTTCGACTATTTTCGCCAAGTGATGTCACGTGCTAAGACGCCACCGGGTACATCTCGAGTATGGGAGCCTTCTCCCACCAGTCTTGATTTACCTTTACTCGGACACTCATGGTCCTGCAGCAAAGTCTTGGGTGTTACCACGTTGAACACTGGACGAACTCTCAGACTCGTCAGCCCATCAGTTTGGCTCCTTATAACTCTGAAAGGTCCCTTCCAAGCTTTGTCTCCCACGCATTGGTTAGGTCTCACTCGATCTATACTCATCAAAGAAGGCAAATCAAACTCAAAAATACTGGAGTTGTGTTTGAGATGCAACATTCCTCTCAATTGTTGCATTTACTCTAAAATAGGTCAGCCTTTCTTTCTCCTTGAAGTCTGGCCCTCATTTGCATCGAACCACCCTCGTGACAGTTCTTTGCACTGTTTTGCATCGGCCCTTCTTCTACGAAGTCTGTTGCTCCTTGTTGCATCCACCCTTCTGACTTGAAGTTTGGTGCACTCTTCTTGCATCGGCCCTTCTTCTTTGAAGTTCGGTGCCCCTTTTTGCGTTGGTGCTTCTTTCTCGAAGTCATCCGCTTCTTTCCCACCTTGCCCATGGGTGATGTCTCCTTGGTTACTATGTCCTTCTTCGGCTTGGCCCCATTCGACACTCCATTGGTCTCAAAAGCGATGTTCTTTCCCCGAACATCCTCGGCAAGCTCTTTAGTAGCCTTCTCAGACATGTTCAACTCTTTCTGCTCTCAGTCTATCCATGTCTTGGTAGAATTCATCGGCCAATCTCGCAACTTGTGAGACCATTTACACTGGTAGCACTCCAATTACTTCTTCACCCTCGGCTTGACAACTTTTTCGCCCACTATCTCACCGGGTCTCGTCATTAGCTTGACTGCTTTAACTCTCGTAGTCGCACCATAGATCTCCCTTGGCTTATTGACACTTGCAATTGCGCCAAGTCTAACTACTTCTCCTTCTGGCTCATCCTCCTTCTTGATGATGGCAACAAGGCGATTCTTCTCGGGACATCCCCTTATCAGATGAGGACCATCACAGAAGTAGCACTTCAACTTCTTGTTCGCCTTCTTTTCTGGCGCGGACTTAGCCCGCCCATTCCCATTTCCTCTCGAACTGGGCTTGGATGACTCAACACTGGCTTGCTTGCTTCCTGCAGGCTCGGTCAGAGGTTCAGCAACTGTGATAGCCTCTGAAAGTCTCTGGGCATCTCCTTGCTCCACTATGAGCTTCGTCCTTGGTCTAAGTCCCTCTAAGAAAGTCTTGAGCACACCTCATTCACTCATTGCAGTCTTACAACTGAGCAGCTCTTCCTTGAGCTCATCTACCTTGATCCGCAAAGCCTTCACCTCAGCTTCGCAAGCATTACTCCCTTGAACTATCTTCATTTCGTTGAGAGCACATTGTGTCTCATCCTTCGACTTGTCCTCCATGGACTCCAGCTTGTCAAGACGAGACTCTACAACGCCTTGGGACTCATTGGCCTCTTTTTCGGATTTTTCAAGTTTTTCGACCCTACCCCTCACCAACGATATGAACTCAAACAATTCTCCTGAATATTCATGAAGTTCGTTAATCCTTACTTCAAATTCATCAAGATATTCCCTTACCTCGTTCAATGTCTTCCTCTTTGATGCCATCTCGGTCACTTCTTTGCAACGAACTACTTCGAATGCAAATCCTCGCCAAGCTTGACTGCAACTGCAAGTTGGCTCGAAAGTAAGTCCCCTCGACTCGCTCTGATACCACTTGTCACGCCCCTAGAGTTTCAATGCCCGGGAACGTACGACCTTAGGCACCCCGTGACACTACTTGGTTGGTTCTGTGCCTAAGTCAGCCTTAATGACCCCTCGACGAGTACTCCTGCTCGGCAAAGGCTCGGTCAAGCCCTCAAGGCTTCATCTGATGCAGAAGCTTGAACACCAACGTGGCAAGTCTAGCCACCAAGAGAACCGTGACGCCTTAGGCAATGTGCCTCGGAACAAACGACTAAGTACACCTTCCCAACCCTTTTGGAAGATCAAACTCCCTTAGCACCGAGAAACGCGATACGTTCTATGCGGAAACGAATCAAACGAGATGAGCGAAGAAAAACTTCAAAAGAACATTCAAGAACAAACAAGAGCAAACAAGAACACCCAGAGAATTTAGAGTAGATGTTTATATTACTCAAGAGAGAATGGATGGAATGGGATGATACAATGAGGTGGGGGTAAACCTCTATTTATAGTTGAATCCCCTACATCCAACGGCTTAATTTAAATTACATCGACGGTCGAGATTAACTCTATCTCTTTTCAAATCTCTAATTATCACAAACATTATCTTAATAATATATTTTAAATAAATGGATAATGCTTTAACCAAATTACCCTCCCAAATCTTCTATGGATTTGACTAAGTCTGGTGGCCTTACGGGCTTTCTAGCATTCTCTAAGTGTCGGGTCAAGCCTGACGGTCTTGGCAAGCTCGTTACACCGCATACAACCTCTTTGGCAGATGCTTGCGCCAATGCCTCGGTCCTAAAAGTTTGGTCTGTGACACTATGCAGAAACTCAAATCAGTGTCTTCTTGTAATATTAATTGTTTCTAAAAAAAACCTAATTTGTGTTCGAAAATTAGTAATGAACATCAATTTGAAAAATCTTATAGGTCACTGTCACTCTAATACAATATTAAATCCATTGAAAACATGGTTCGAAAAAAATGACTAATTCAAGCTATTGAAAAACGATTGAAGATTTGTCCAATCAAGGTGTTTGAATTTTTTATTATTTTAGTATTTTTATACATATATTTTTATTTGTATTCTTTTTATAATGTCGTGTACTTTTCAATATAGTTTTTTTATATAATTTTTAATATCTAAATACTTTTAAAATGTTTTTATTTTTTATAAAACTTGTAAAGTTCATAATTTTAGAGTTTTATAATATTTTTCTTGAAGATTAATTTAGCCCTCAAACTTTCTAAAAATTCAAATTAGCCATCTAACTTTCTAAAAAATAATTAAGCTAGCCTCTTTGTTATGTCACCAATTACATGTGGACTGCCAAATAAGCACCTTGGACCATCACGTTAACACCATAATGGTCAACAACGACTTTCGTCCGTCTAAAGATAATATTTATGCAATTCGAAAGTTCAAGGTTAAATTGATGAAATTAAAAACAAGAGGTAACATTACTAATTTTGGTTGAGTACAAGAACAAAAAGTACTTCTTAACCCAGATCCTTTAATTGTCAAGTGGCTAAGGATGCTCATTCGCTTTCCACTTTGTGTGGGTTCGAATCTTGACATTTACATTGGAAATATAAGAGTTCGTTTGGTTCTATAAAATATTTTCTATTTTTATTCTCACGAATTAATTTTTATTTTCAGTTTTCTAAAAATTGAAAAACACATTTGGTTAATATAAATGAGATCTTGTTTTTTAAAATGAAAAATAATAAAAATTTGTTTGGTATGAGTATCTATTTTTTAAATATAAAGGAAAACATAATTATTAAATAATTAAATTAAAATAGAATTATTAGAAAATGTCATTATAATGATAAAAATAAAATACGATTAAATAAACTTGTAGCGATGTTCCCCTCGCTAAAAAAAGATTGTTTTTTTATTTGTTTGGAAACTATTTTCTTCCGCGTGGGATTTTAGAAGAAACCCGTGTTTTATTTTGAAAATGGAGTCGCCATCGGCCACTTAGGTAGGTCGGACACCGTAAAAAGCCAGAGATTTAAAATTGATGGGTTCGGGAGTCGGTTACGGATGGGGAAGGATTAGCACCCCCACACCGCCCAAAATTGGTACTTTAATAATTACCGCTTTATTAATATTAAACTTTCAGATTAAAGTGACGATTAGATTAAAATTCGGTTATAAATGCGAGTAGATTTTAAAGGCCCCATTATTCGAGAGTAAACGCCCAACCGCTATCACTACGCCTGATACTGGCCCCGTTTATGCTCGAATAAAAGGGCACCGCATTGACAAAATATATCCGAAATGCAATCTTAGAAAACAAAATATTAACATTTATATTGACCTGGCATAAATATTATAATATTATATAAAAGATAATAATAAACTACATAAATAAAAAATATGGTCAATCATAATATAAGAAAACAAAACATGAACGAGAAAAACGAACTTTCAAAACTAAAATAATTGATTCTAACATGCTTAAACGCATTAAGATACCAATATAATATACATGACATGCATGAAATGTAATGCTAAACTAACATAACAACATGTTAACATAAAAAACTAATACTTGACTTCTATCATATGACATAATTTATACCCACAACCTAACATGACATTTAAACATGATAAATAATACCATACTAACATATAACCTAAAACAAAGCACTTAACAAAGCTAATGCTTACTTATCATGATCGAACAAGGCTAAACAAATAATGATGAACATAAAAGAAAATATACATGAATAAATAAAACCAAAGCAACTCATATATAAAAAAACAAAATATATAAAAAAAACACAATTAAACATGCCATTAACTAATATATCATAATGTACAAAATGAACAAACAAGGAAATCATGCTAACATGAATACGAACATGCGATTTAAATTAACCATAACAAGAAAGATAAAAAATAAAAAAATAAGAACACATAAATTAAAACCCAAAACATAATATCACAAATATGAAAACATACTAAGATGATGCAAACATGCTAAAATGAAGTAAATGACATGAATATTTAAAAAATAAAAAGGGACTAAAATGAACATGTAAGGTGCAAATGCAAACAACTAGAAGTAAAGGACTAAAAATAAAAACATTATTATAAAAACGGCAGTGACCTAATTGAATAAAAACAAAATAAAAGAGCAACATTAACATAAAAACGAAAAAGGAAGTGGGACCACAGGGCAGGGACTGATGAGGTAATTAGACCGTATGCAGGAATAAAGGTGGGGTGAATCTTGGGGGACCTGGGAGGAAATTTTCCCATTTTTGTGAAGCATTGACACCAAACGGTGTCGTTTTTTTTCAACCGGTTAAACAAGGATATAGGGTTCCTGTTATTTCATATCTGAACCTAAAAACCTAAAAACATTTCCCTCAGCCCTTTTCTCTCCAACCCCGAGCGGCGGCCATCCATGTTTGCCGTTCATCGGTCCTAAAACCTCTCAGCGATGGTCACGACGGCCTTGGTGAGGAGCCGAGCTTTGATGGTGAAAGTAACTTCGAAACCTCCTTGTTTTGTTTTCGAAATGAGATTAAAACCAAAAATGGTTTAATTTTTTTAAAAAAATGGTTTTGATATTCGTTTCAAAGAAAGAAAAGAAATAGATAGACATTTAGATCTGAATTTTTTGATTTCGAACTTATTAAAACCTTACATTTTTTATCTGAAATCCCTCACAAAATTCTTTTTTTCTGATCTCCCAGCCCTTTTTCTCTGATTTTTCGAATTGAAAAAGAAGCCCCCCTTTTACAATCTTTGGTTTCGGTTTTATACCCAAATCCTACACACTAACCCCTCAAATTTTTATTGTAGCATATCTGAAGTTGGATGGATGGAGCTGGATTTTTAGGGATGTTGGTTGAGGCAGGGTATGGTTGAAGGTATGGGTTCGGCCAGATGGTAGTTTAGATTTTGAGTTTGATTTGATTTTCTTTTTTTTGGGGTTTGGCAGTTTAAGGATTAGGGATCTTAGGATTATTTTAGGGTCTGAAATGGGTTACCGAATATGGTGGCCGGAGGTGCGGTGACGGTGGTCGTGGAGAGATGTGGTATAGTTTAGGATTAGGGTTTTTATGTTGAAAGGTATTTTGGTAATTTAGGGTTAATGGGTTAGGATCCGGGTCAGGTTCAGGTCTGAACCGGGTTTGGTTTGGGTTTGGGTTTAGTTTGGTTTAATTACGAGTCACTACAGTTGCCCCTATTTGCTTGTTGTTGTGTAACGGCAACGAAGCGAAGAATAAAAATGACCCATTTTATCCGGTCTAGGTGGTTATCTTCCCTTGGCGTATGTCTTCTTTCTTCAGTAAATCTTCTTTTTCCTTGATGCAGGTCTTCTTTCTTGTCTTGGTTGATCCACCTTGTCACTCTTGGGGAAACAAAACCTTCAAAATGGGGGTTGTCTGTTGGAGAGCAAAACGAGTTCAGCTTGCTACATTATTGACGACGATAATACCCATAGAAGATCTGACCCAGCTACAACACTGACGAAGAAACAGGGTCTACAAAATTTGATCCAGCTGCAACACTGACGAGGAGGCAAGACTGATAGGTAAAAGTTCTGATGTCTGATCCAGCTACAACTCTGACGAAGAAGCAAGATTAGAAAACTGACAAATTTTCCCTTTTTTCTCTACTTTTGTTTCTTTTTTCATTTTTTTCTTTTTTTCTTTTTTCTTTTTTTCTCTTTTTCTTTTTTCTTTTTTTCTCTTTTTTTTCTTTTTTGATTTTTTCTTACAACATTGCTAAAACTTGAAAGTTGATGAATTTTGACCAAGCTACAACACCGACGAAGAGGCATGGTCTAAAGTTAGTAATGTTGATCCAGCTACAACACCGACGAAGAGGCAGGATCAAGAGTTAATGAATTTGGTCTAGCTACAACACTGACGAAGAGGCAAGACCGGAAGTTAGTGAATTAGGTTCAGCTACAACACCGACGAAGAGGTAGAACCGAAAGTTAGATTTGACCAAGCTACAACACCGACGAAGAGGCAATGTCTGAAGATTTGATCCAGCTACTACACTGACGAAGAGGCAGGATCGGATAGTTGTTCTTTTTTGTGATCAAGCTACGACTCTGACAAAGAGGCATGATCAGAATTTGGTCGAAAGCTTATTTTTTTCATTTTTCATTTTTTGTTTTTTTTCTTTTTCTTTTTTCTTTTTTCTATTTTTCTTTGATTTTTTCTTCTTTTTTCTTTTTTGATTTGTTTTCTAGCTACAACATTAATAAAGAAAACTTGAAAATCAGTAAAGTTGGATCTATCAACGGAGAAACAGAAACATTAACTAGAACCCTACTACACCATCAGCGGATAAGTAGGACAGCAGCAACTGGGACCTAGCCACTCCATCAGCGGAGGACTGGATCGGATAATGACGACCTGGAACCGGCTACACCATCAGCGGAGAGCATGATCTAAGGGCGAAGGGAGCTTGGACCCGGCCACTCCATCAGCGGAGGATCGGATTGGACAATGACGACCTGGAACCGGCTACACCATCAGCGGAAAGCAAGATTTGAGGACGACGGGAGCTTGGACCCGGCCACTCCATCAGCGGAGGACCGGAGTGGACAATGACGACCTGAAACCGGCTACACCATCAGCGGAGAGCAGGATCTGAGGGCGACGGGAGCTTGGACCCGGCCACTCCATCAGCGGAGGACTGGATTGGACAATGACGACCTAGAACCGGCTACACCATCAGCGGAGAGCAGGATCTGAGGGTGACGGGAGCTTGGACCCAGCCACTTCATCAGCGGAGGACCGGTTCAGATAATGACGACCTGAAACTGGCTACACCATCAGTGGAGCAGAATCTGAGGGCGACGGGAGCTTAGACCCTGGCACTCCATCAGCGGAGGACCGGATTGGACAATGACGACCTGGAACCGGCTACACCATCAGCGGAGAGCAGGATCTGAGGGCGACTGCAGCTTGGACCCGGCCACTCTATCAGCGGAGGACTGGATTGGACAATGACGACCTGAAACCGGCTACACCATCAGCGGAGAGCAGGATCAGAGTACGACTACAGCTTGGACCTAGCAACTCCATCAGCGGAGAGCAAGATTTGATAATGACGACCTAGAACCGGCTACACCATCAGCGGAGAGCGGGATCTGAGGGAGACGGAAGCTTGGACCCGACCACTCCATCAGCAGAGGACTGGTTTGGATAATGACGACCTGGAACTGGCTACACCATCAGCGGAGAGCAGGATCTGAGGACGACGGAAGCTTGGACCCGGCCACTCCATCAGCAGAGAGCCTAGATCGGGCGATGAAAGTTGATACATTTTCTTTTGATTTTTCATTTTATTTTTCGATTTCACTTCTCTTTTTTGTTTTGTTTTTGTTTTGTTTTGTTTTTTTTTGTTTTGTTTTTTATTTTTTTAAATTTTTTACTGATTTTTTTAACTCAATTTTTTTTGATAAATTTTCTTTTTCTTGAACTATACAAAGAAGTAAGACTCGAGAGAAAAAAAATAGGTCTGGTTGCACCGTTAGCAGAGAAACAAGACCTGAATAGAAATTCGATCTGCTTGGGGAAAGGTTCAGATCTGTTGTACCATCAATGGAGAAACAAGATCTTCAGGATGTCTATACTGTTGCACCATCAGCGGTAAAGCAGAATCTGGAAATTGTTGGCCTATCAACAATGACGAAGGCAAGATTTGGAAAAGGTTACTTCTGCTGCTCTACTGGCGGAGAGGTATGACCTAAAAAATATTAATCAGTAAATGTTCACAAAATTTGTCATTGTTACCTTTTATTGATGTTTCAGCATCCTCTTTGTGTTTGGCCTCCTCTAAGACTAAGGTTGGTTGTCGTGTTGTTGCCCTCACGGATGAGGATGTTCGGTCTCTTTTTGAACCTTTTGTAAGCAAAAATGCATGAATTTTATGCATAAATGCATGGTGACTTCGGTGTATGCACTGAACATAGATGTATGACGTTTGCAAAAATGGTTTAATGCAAGATGAATGCAACAACATGTATGAATGTGACATGGTTTTTTTCGATCCTCAAAGAGATGCCCCTGATTCTTCACTGGTCCCGTCAGGATCTTGGTTTTTTGTATGTGACGGTGCCCCAACCTCAACTTGGGTTCGATCAGTCATCTGTGTGCATGCCCTAACATTTTATTAATTCCTATGCCATCGTCTGAAATTGCTCTTGAATTTGACACTTTGAGTGTGGATTCTGTTGCCCCTAGGTTGGGTTTATAAATTGTGTTGGTTCATGGCAGCTCGTTACTATTATTATTTTGGATTAGGTGCATTTTTGCAAACTGTGGTCAAAGATGCAAGAGTTTGACTCGACAATGAGGGCTGGACCTTAGCAAAGAATGCCCCTGGACTGATGCCTTGTTAGAGGCATAATGTTTGTAAAAGATGTGGGGGTGCTTTTGGACATGCCCGAAGACCAAACTTTTGTAAGAGGCTTTGTAAGGTGCTAGATCGACCATCTTCGTTGTATTTAATGGGGCAACCCGAGGATTAGTTTTATTATTCTGAAAATGAATGCATGCAAAATGTGTCCTAAATCGATGCAATGCAAAATTAAGATTGTGATGATGTTGTACAATGATGCAGGTGAAATCAATACGATGAGAATAAAATGAAACGAGTTAGTACCAAATAAAACGATTAAATAAAACAAATGAAAAATAGAGTAATAAAAAATGTACATAAACAAGAAATAAGGCACTAGAGCCTAAATATGGTGACCACTAATTGGGCAGAGTTTCACATGGCTTTAAAGGGTTGGCTCTTACGGCTCACTATATGCAGTTTTGGTGCTAAGAGGTACCCGAATTGTCCTTGCTGTCATCTACTAAGAGTAGCAAGGCCCCCGGTCATCACCCATTATAGGCTCCTTTCAACCGGGTTCAATTCAGGGGGACCCATTCGCTTATACCCATACGAAGGAACGATATCCTCACGAAAGTATAAGGTACTCGAGCCCCGAAGGTACTTGCTAGGCCCATACGGGAGAACGATATCTCCACGAAAGCATTAGCGTTTTCCCCCCACTTAAAAAAACGGGTTTATATGCCATATTTTAAATGCGTTAAAATAAACACGCAATCATAACCAAATGTTACTTTAATAGTCATTTTAATCCGGAATTTCCAATATTAATAAAGCGGTAATTATTTGAAAAAAGCTCGACTCTCATTTGATTTTGAAAAACAAAAATTTCCCCAGCGGAATCATCATCTGTAGCGATGCTTTTCCCGCTAAAAAATGATGTGTTTTTTTATTTTTGTTTGAAAATATTTTCTTCCACGTGAGATTTTAGAAGAAACCCGTGTTTTATTTTGAAAATGGAGTCGCCACCGGCCACTTAGGTAGGTCGGACACCGTAAAAAACCAGAGATTTAAAATTGATGGGTTCGGGAGTCGGTTACGGATAGGGAATGATTAGCACTCCCACACCGCCCAAAATTGGTACTTTAATAATTACCGCTTTATTAATATTAAACTTTCCGGATTAAAGTGACGATTAGATTAAAATTCGGTTATAAATGCGAGTAGATTTTAAAGGCCCCGTTATTCGAGAGTAAACGCCCAACCACTATCACTACGCCTGATACTGGCCCCGTTTACGCTCGAATAAAAAGGCACCGCATTGACAAAATATATCCGAAATGCAATCTTAGAAAACAAAATATTAACATTTATATTGACCTGGCATAAATATTATAATATTATATAAAAGATAATAATAAACTACATGAATAAAAAATATGGTCAATCATAATATAAGAAAACAAAACATGAACGAGAAAAACAAACTTTCAAAACTAAAATAATTGATTCTAACATGCTTAAACGCATTAAGATACCAATATAATATACATGACATGCATGAAATGTAATGCTAAACTAACATAACAACATGTTAACTTAAAAAATTAATACTTGACTTCTATCATATAATATAATTTATACCCACAACCTAACATGACATTTAAACATGATAAATAATATCATACTAACATATAACCTAAAACAAAGCACTTAACAAAGCTAATGCTTACTTATCATAATTGAACAAGGCTAAACAAATAATGATGCACATAAAAGAAAATATACATGAATAAATAAAACCAAAGCAACTCATATATAAAAAAACAAAATATATAAAGAAAAACACAATTAAACATGCCATTAACTAATATATCATAATGTACAAAATGAACAAACAAGGAAATCATGCTAACATGAATACGAACATACGATTTAAATTAACCATAACAAGAAAGATAAAAAAAATAAGAACACATAAATCAAAACCCAAAACATAATATCACAAATATGAAAACATACTAAGACGATGCAAACATGCTAAAAGGAAGTAAATGACATGAATATTTAAAAAATAAAAAGGGACTAAAATGAACATGTAAGGTGCAAATGCAAACAACTATAAGTAAAGGACTAAAAATAAAAACATTATTATAAAAACGGCAGTGACCAAATTGAATAAAAACAAAATAAAAGTGCAACATTAACATAAAAACGAAAAAGGAAGCGGGACCACAGGACAGGGACTGATGAGGTAATTAGACCGTATGCAGGAATAAAGGCGGGGTGAATCTTGGGGGACCTGGGAGGAAATTTTCCCATTTTTGTGAAGCATTGACACCAAACGGTGTCATTTTTTTTTCAACCGGTTAAACAAGGATATAGGGTTCCTGTTATTTCGAATCTGAACATAAAAACCTAAAAACATTTCCCTCAGCCCTTTTCTCTCCAACCCCGAGCGGCGGCCATCCATGTTTGCTGTTCATCGGTCCTAAAACCTCTCGGCGATGGTCACGACGGCCTTGGTGAGGAGCCGAGCTTTGATGGTGAAGGTAACTTCGAAACCTCCTTGTTTTGTTTTCGAAATGAGATTAAAACCAAAAATGGTTTAATTTTTTTTTAAAAATGGTTTTGATATTCGGTTCAAAGAAAGAAAAGAAAGAGATAGAAATTTAGATCTGAAATGTTTTATTTCGAACTTATTAAAACCTTACATTTTTATCTGAAATCCCTCACAAAATTCCTTTTTTATGATCTCCCAGCCCTTTTTCTCTGATTTTTCGAATTGAAAAAGAAGCCCACTTTTACAATCTTTGGTTTCAGTTTTATACCCAAATCCTACACATTAACCCCTCAAATTTTTGTTGTAGCAGATCTGAAGTTGGATGGATGGAGCCGGATTTTTAGGGATGTTGGTTGAGGCAGGGTATGGTTGAAGGTATGGGTTCGGCCAGAGGGTAGTTTAGATTTTGAGTTTGATTTGATTTTCTTTTTTGGGGGGTTTGGTAGTTTAAGGATTAGGGATCTTAGGATTATTTTAGGGTCTGAAATGGGTTACCGAAGATGGTGGCCGGAGGTGCGGTGACGGCGGCCGTGGAGGGTGGTGGTATAGTTTAGGATTAGGGTTTTTAGGTTGATGGGTATTTTGGTAATTTTAGGGTTAATGGGTTTGGATCCGGGTCAGGTTCGGGTCTGAACCGGGTTTGGTTTAGGTTTGGGTTTGGGTTTAGTTTGGTTTAATTACGGGTCATTACAAAACTAAAGTTTTAAAATCAATAAAAGATTGTTATTACAAGGATTCGAACTCGGATTAAATAAAGATAAATTACAAATAAATCTTTTTTTTATACTTTTTTAAAACATTTTCAATGAAAAGTCCTCTTATATGTTTTAAAATTTTCACTCGTTTTTATTTTCATTTTGTAGAAAATATTTTCTAATTTTCAAACACATTTTTTTCAACATGTTCTATTTTTCAAAAAAAGCGACCTATATTTTCGTAAACCAAACAGACCCTAAACATCGCTCTATTGTACAAAAATATGCCCCTTAAGCCAAATATTTATATAGATTTTTTAAAAAGAAAACCTTTGAAATGAGTTTTGGTTAATTTCAATAAAAGAAAAAGTATCCATCATTTTAAAGTTTTATTATTGGATGAGTCTACCACGCTCGACGAACACCGCTGAACACCACTAACGCTTAACATCGTTGAGCACCATTAAATTGATTAATAAAGATTAAAAATATGAAGGACGCAACATATAATTATAAAATATTTAAAATAAAATTTCAATTAAATTATTTTTCATATATATTATATTTTTATCTTTTTTTAAATAATTGGATCAAATATCAACCTTAATCAATTTAAAAAATAAAAATCCAAAACCAGAAACCTAAACCCAAAACCGAAAACCCTAAAGCCTAAACCTAATGTTCAAATTTAGGATTTAGGGTTTAGGATTTAAGGTTTAGGGTTTTGAGTTTTGAGTTTATTGTTTAGGGTTTTGGGTTTTGTGTTTAGGGTTTTGGGTTTCGAGTTTTTTATTTTTCAAATTGACTAAGGTTTCTATTTGATCCAATTATTTAAAAAAATTAAAAATATAATATATATATATATATGAAAAATAATTTAATTGAAATTTTGTTTTAAATAATTTATAATTATATGTTGAGTGCTTGAGATTTTTAATCTTTATTAATCAATTTAATGATATTCAGCGATTTTCAGCGTTAGTGGTGTTCAGCGTTGTTCGTCAAGCGTGGTAGGATTTTACTTATTATTTCATCTCAATTTATATAGAAAAATTCTACAACGTGCGTCGAACACCGCTGAACACCAATAAATTGATTAATAAAGATTAAATATCTCAAAGATTCAACATACAATTATAAATTATTTAAAATAAAATTTCAATTAAATTATTTTCATATATTATATATATATATATATATTTTTATTTTTTAAATAATTGGGTCAAATATCAACCATAGTCAATTCTTAAATTAAAAAAAAACTTAAATCTTTTTCTCCCAAATTAGAACTCTAATTCCCAAATTAAAACCCGAATTTTCAAATCAAAACCCTAAATAATTGGTTTTAATTTGAAAAAAAATCGTCTGATCGACAAGAGAAAATATTTTCCCACAAAGGTTGAAAATCAAAACCCTAAAATATATTTTGCCCAGCGATGGTAGGTTCGGATTCACTTATTGTTTTCATCTCGATTTTCAACACATTTACTGTTGCTTAATTTTATGACCTTTGGTGCGTCGACAAGAGAAAATATTTCCTTGAGATTGGTTCTAATTTGGGATTTAGAGTTTTAATTAGGGATTGATTATAGTTGGTATTTGATCTAATTATTTAAAAAATTAAAAAATATATAATATATATGGAAAATAATTTAATTAAAATTTTATTTTAAATAATTTTATAATTATATGTTGAGTTTTTGAGATTTTTAATCTTTATTAATTAATTTAATGGTGTTCAGCGTTAGTGATGTTTAACGGTATTCGACGCACGTAGTAGACTCATCCATTTATAAAACGGTATAATCATAAAATGATATTTTATTCTTACGTTTTCCTTATAACCTTTTAACTTTTCATTATTTTATCCATCCTACCAACTAAACTTAAAAGGAAAAAATATAAACAGTGATTCCATTTCTTAAATGTGGAAAGTTCAGAACTTTTAGATTACTAATTGTTTTCATTATAAATAATGTACCCTTATGTCACTTTCCCACTCAAATATAAACTCTGCACGTTATAACAGAACAGTAGTATAGCCATGAACTATCGGGAGATGCTTTTATTAATTACTCTAATCATACGGTTAATTTATGAAAGGCATTGTCAGTATTCTTAAATTTTAGTTTTAACCTAACCGGATCTCACTATTTATTTAACCAACAACTTCATAATAATCTTAACAAATCTACAATGAGTTGTTTTTTCTTGGGAATCTTTTAATCTTTTATATTTATTTTTTTAATTACCAGTACTCGACTTATTGATTGACTAATTCGGATCAGGTTTTGTAGAAACTTAATATGGGGTGATCCTTTCAATCAAATTTTCTCCATTCACAACAGAATTCAAACACCTAACTTTGTTTAAGGGACCCGGCGCCTAATCCCATTAGACCAACTAATTGTTGATTTAATCTTTAGCATAATGTCAAAAATGCCCCTAATGTTTGACTGAATAGTCATTTTGGACCATAATTTTTTTAAACAATTTAACCCTCAACGTTTTATTTTGGGTCAAAATGGCCCCTCTATGGTTAAAAATTGTTACTCAACTAACAATAAACAGCTTGAAATAACTTGACAGAATGACACGTTAGTGTGTACTGCTATATAAGTTTGTCACGTAATTTACCGTTAATTAACTAACATTTTCAATCCGCAGAGAAACTATTTTTGACTCAAAATAAAATATTGATAATTAAATTATTTCCAAAAGAAAATATGGCTAAAATAATTATTCAGTAAAATTTTAAAAACTTTTTAACTTATGCCTTAATCTTTTATATTTTTTAATATAAAATATTCGAAATCCAGTGCGCTTCACTTTTTTAAGAATTAGGAAGAAATCTTTACTATTTCTAGTCGTTGAAGCCTTAACGTGCATGCCACGAGTTTTTTTAGCTGTGCCCAATTCTCAGCCCTCGGTTGGACCACGTTTTGGGAAAAGTCTAAAACCGAGGGTTTGTGCAAGAAAGATAGCAGTTTCATGGTGTTTTGAAAACGAGATAAAGGCAGCCATTGACGAAACCATACAAAAAAGCACATCAACGTCCCTTTCAAAACCTTGTCTCTGTCTGTATTATTATGACACACACACACACACACATTGTCGCGCTGCACGCTCACTCTGCTGTTCAAAAAGATTCTCATCCAACTGGCTTTCCCTGACCACTTGGAAACTTCATCTTATTGCATTTATTTATTTTACATTAGCATTTGCCTAGCCTTGTCTCTTTAAATAACTCTCCACAATCAATATCTCTGCATTCACTCAAATTTCATTTCAAATGGCTCGGTTCATTAACGTTCTACTTGTACTGTCGCTTTCTCTTAGTTTCTGTTTGCTCCCCGAGACGGCATCGGTTCAACTGAGACGAAATTACTATGCTAATACGTGTCCCAACGTGGAATCCATTGTTAGAAATGCCGTTACTACGAAATTCAGACAAACTTTTGTCACTGTCCCTGCTACCATCCGTCTTTTCTTCCATGATTGCTTTGTCCAGGTTTCTTTCAAGAACACCCTTTTGAGTTTTCTACATGTCGGAATTATTGATGTCTAATCTTTGTGTTTTCTTTACTTAACAGGGATGCGATGCTTCGGTAATCATTCAATCCACCGGCAGCAATAAAGCCGAGAAGGATCACCCCGATAACCTGTCATTAGCCGGGGATGGGTTCGACACCGTGATCAAAGCTAAACAAGCAGTGGATGCGGTTCCTGGTTGCAGAAACAATGTTTCATGTGCTGATATATTGGCAATGGCAACTCGGGATGTTATTGCTCTGGTTTGTATCCCCCCATGTTGTTATTATATTTCAATGAATGTAAATGTAAAGAAGAAATGGGTTATCAAATTGGGAAAATGTGATGATATTTGTAGTCAGGTGGACCGTCTTATGCTGTTGAATTGGGGAGATTGGATGGGTTAAGCTCCACAGTTGCCAGTGTCAATGGAAAGCTGCCTCAACCATCTTTCAACTTGAATCAGCTCAATTCTATGTTTGCAGCAAATGGACTCACCCAAACAGACATGATTGCTCTTTCAGGTACTACTCGTATTCAATGTCGATGATAGTGTCAGATATGAATATATCTCCGATATATAAATATTTTTCATGTGAAAAATCTTTGAAGGGATATATTCTTATAATCATGTGACCATGTCTAGATAACGATCAAACACGGATGCCGAAAATGCTTTAAGATTGAAAAGAAACAAATCTGTCAGGCCAGGGCACTATGCCCCTTGTGAATGAATCTAGTTTAAGTTACATCTTATGTTAGCTGCGCGTGAGTATGCAACGATTACATAAAAACTTTTCAATGCTGATCATTACAGAATATTTTGACTCATTATCCCATATATGAATGTGACATGAATGTCTGCATACGAGCACAAGCATGAACTTTGGGTTTTACCTGAGGTTCCTTGTTTGCAGGTGCACACACTGTCGGATTCTCTCATTGCAGCAAGTTTTCAAACAGGATATACAGATTCAGCAGTCAAAATCCAGTGGACCCGACTCTCAACCGGACATATGCGACTCAACTGCAACAGATGTGTCCCAGGAATGTTGATCCCAGGATAGCCATCAACATGGACCCAAACACACCCGGGCAATTCGACAATGTCTACTTCCAGAACTTGCAACAAGGCAAGGGTCTGTTCACCTCCGACCAGGTTTTGTTCACGGACGGTAGGTCTAAGCCTCTCGTAAACGCGTGGGCCACCAGTTCACAGGCTTTTAACAATGCCTTCGTCACTGCCATTACCAAGCTCGGACGCGTAGGTGTTAAGACGGGGAAGAATGGGAACATTCGTAGGAGGTGTGATGCTTTTAACTGAGAAGGTTTACCAGAGGTTCTAGAGTAATAAACCGCTGGTAGACAATTCTTCAGGGTTTGGAACATCTACTATTGTTTAGTTTCTGATGTGATTCCTGTAATAAGTCAAATAAAGGGTTCCTTTACGTTCGCATAGAAGTCATAATAAAAGTGACAGGGTAACAGCAGATTAACGTTGTTTGATTTTAGCTTGGATTGAATGTCAAGGTGAATTAATATTCAGTTCAGACGTCACTGTCAACTTTTTTCTATAATTCTTTAGGGCTCAAAAAACAGACGGCAAATGACGAGCAATTTGTATTGTTATAGGAAGAAGTTGACAGTGTCATCTCCAAATGGATCTTTTATGAGTGATTTCTACAGATTTCCTTTTTATGGTCTCAGCCCTTATCTATAATTGCAAGAAGAAGATGATTTATGGGTGACTAAAGCCTTTGAACTTTTGAAAAAATAATTCAATTAAACCCCTACTTTTTTCTACATTTAATTGATCTCTAGAACTAAGGAATTGAATCAATAAACTTCTGAAAATTCAGATAGCAACACCGTGATACGACATGTGACACCAACCGATAAAAAATTGTTAGATTTAACAATCAAAATGGGTGAATTGATGAAATTACGGAGTATAGAGGTTTAATTGAGTGAAAAAAGGTTCAAGAGCTTTATTGATTTTTTTTCTTCCGAAGTTCGAGGCTTCTAACCCCCTTCAACACTTCAGCTCATCAAATGAGTGTTTCTCCAACTCGTTGATACATATCCAGACATAAATACAAGAAATAATCTTCCTAAAACGAAATCGACCTCACATCTTGGCGATGATCACAGGTCATTCTCACTGACTCGCTGACAGATAAACAATGCCTGTTAGATGTATGCACTCATTGTGACTTTACATGCTAACCGATCCGAGATGTGAAAAAGCAAACAATGACAGAAATCTACGAGCAGAGCTAGACAAGTAAAAGTGCATGAACAAAGTGTTGCCTATAGAAATAAACTCACCATGAGGCCACCTTGTTTGGGATATCAAGTTAGAACCATTTGTTTCTTCCTTTCAAAATGTGCAACATGATAATAGAAATGGTTTTAGGTAAAACCATATCCTCTATGGTAGAAATCTCACAGGCCATGAATCGGAAAGAGACGAATCTCACATGCCATAAAAAGGGCAAGCAGAAGAAAATGCGTGAAAAGAATCCAATCTCATGTAAGGATATACAGCTCCCTTGAAACAAATGATTTTCACACTGGTTTTGATATAAGCAACGAAACAATTTATGTCCATGCACCACCAAAAAAGTCACTAGAGTAAAGGAGTTTATGGTGACAAAGACCGTAAATAAACAAGCCGAAAATAATTGGTCATATCAGAAGAAAAAAGCATAGTAGATGATTAAAGCTCAAATGACAAGATCAACAAATAGCAGGCCCAAAAACTAGAAGATAGACTTCATTATTAATAAGTGTTCAATAAAGCAAACAAAAAACTATAGATATCAGAATGAGATAATTGCTAACCTGTTCGTAGCTGGTAGATTCTTACAAAGTGTCGACATAGTTGCACTTCACCATGTTAAAACACCTCCGGGATTAATGCATTGACCTATACACAATCTAATCAGATTGATTTGGAACTCTTGTAGCCTTTATAATTATTTACTCCATCTATTGTATAAAAATGTTATAACCAAGATCCATTGCTAGAATGGACTTTGTAATTGAAAATTCATAAAATTGCTCGGGTTAGAACCTGCTCCAATTCAAGTCATGGGCCCTTCACTCTTCTGAGGCAAGTAAGCAAACCTTCTCAAGTCTTGTTGGCCAGTCTACTCCAAGAATGAGGGGATTTAGCTCCATTGCGACTCGAAAGCCTAACATCGATGTAGATATGTACCGACTTTGTCTTTCGGCAAATTTTGCAGGTTGCATCCCATTCAAAGAGACAATGGACCAATTACGACCTTCTTCAATTAGTTTTTCTCTGGATCTGGAACTAGCCAGTTCCAAGCACGGTTTTATCAATCTCTTCGTGAAGACATCAGGACTATTGTTCAACACATCAGCACAATCTACTGAGATGCTTAATCCCTCCAACTCCAACTTCTGTTCCAACCTCTTTCTCAACGACTGCTATCAGGCAGTTCACCTCTGCAATAACAAGTCTCAGAAGCAGGTTCCAATCCGTTCCGAAGAAAACTCTGTGTTCCCTTAGCATTAAAAGAGATGCCAAGTGAGGCTCTAACGGGATTCCTACTGTGAATGCCCGGACTTCCTGCAGCTTGATTAACCTCTTCTCCATCCTCCACAGAACCAGGCGGTCTGCTACTCAACGAAAGCAATTCAATAGCACTTTGCTGTTCATGAACTTTAGGAAGTACATCTTCACAAGCAGGACTATGTTTCTTCCCATGAGGCCCTAAAGGACTCGGGCGGTCCCTCAACTTGCGGTCTCGAAGATTTGGGGTCCTGCCTTTACGAGGGGATTGAGGAATGTGTTTGCACAGCAACTGAAGATTACTTTTTTGAAACCTGGTTGTCAATTTAACACTTCAAGAACCTTCTGATTTGTTATCTCTTGATGGAGCCTTCGAAAGTGAAGCATTTCTAATAATTGATCTGAGGAGATGATTATGAAGACCAACATTTTCTCTCCCTATTGTATCAATGCAGAGCCTATCGAACTCGGGTTTTTCGATCTTAAGACTCAAAAATCTGCCAAGCAGATTGAAGTATTTCTCCACATTTATATGACCGATCTTCCTTTCAACCTGAGATTTCAACTCTTAAGTATCAACTCGAGAAAAAATCCAAACAGCCAGCATTTCACTTTACAAATTCCAAGTTCCTCACCATCATCAAAAATCAAAGATTTCAACCAAAGAAATCAATATCCAGACATGAAATAAACTTAATTCTAAAAAAAGTCACCAAAAACCCTAATGTCATCTATTAACATAGCTAACCAACAGATTAATCAAATTCAAACAGTCCCAAGTGAAATCACAACAAAGTTGCTAAATTCAAACAAGATGAACAAAACCCAGATTAGAAACTACACAAAACAAATAAATTAACTTCATTTAAGTAGAAAACCAATCATAAATCCACAAAATCTATTGCACTAAAAATTCCAGCTTTATAAACCCAGATGAGAAACAAAGGCACCTAAATGGAAATAAAGCAAAACCCACCTGAATCAACGAACTATATAGCTGAATTCAGTTGATACAAAACAAATTAATCATTATTATTCCATTAGAAACTTGAGAAAGTGGAGAGAAGAGATTATGGAAAGAAGCAAGCATGACCCTTTTTCCTTCATAAGCTTCTTCTGAAGTCAACAAAGTCAAAGCAACACGTGCGACAACTGCTACAATGGGGAGTTCTAAAGAGGTAATATTAAAAGAAGGTTAAAAAATTTGATAGGGGTGAACAATAAACACAGACGCCTTATATTTTACAAGTTAAGTTTATAAATTTGATTCTTGAGTCGAGTCAAATTTTTGAATTCTATATAAATTCAATTTTAATTATTTATCATGTTATATTATAATTTAATTTAAATTTAAACGATTTTTTCTAATTATATAAAACATGCATATATATTCCTTCGTTTTTTTATATATAACATATATTTTTTTATATTTTTACATATGTAGCTTATTTGAATTTTTTTCGAATTTGAGTTCGAATCAAATTTTTTAATTCTATACTCAAGAGGTCACGAGAAAAAGATAAGGATAAAAATTCTTGGCGGGTATAAATATGAAAAAAGCACTTCCCTATTTTTGAAACATATTTTAGAGTTTATCATAACTCTTAATTCTTATACGTTGGTTAAGTTCTAAAGGATTTAGTCCCTCGAATTTTGAATTTAAAAATCTAAGTTCAAATCTTAATTGCGTTAAATTTCTATTATATGATGACCGTTAAGTTGGCATTTTCATTATATCGAAATATCACATATTTACATGATAACAGTCAATTTAGCATTTTCATTATTTCGAAATATCACATCAGTGAATTAAATATGAAAATTTTAAACAATATTAACAATTAAACTTAAATTTTAAAAGTAGAGAAACTATATATATATATATAATTAGGATGGTTAATTTTTTAATGTACGAAGAGTATAGGAAATGGTCCAATTGTTGGACATATCGAATTGTCGGATGAATTATACATTTTCCACTTAATTTAAAGGTGATCGTCTTCTCTTCATGATATTTTTATTAAGTAGAGATATTATATTTTCACGTCAAAATTTAAATACATATAAAATAAGATAAAAATGAGCACCATTCACTCATCGACCAATAAGAGGATCTCTTCCCTCTATGATTTTGTTTCCTCTTTTTGTTAATATCTTTTGTTCCACAGGTGGCTGTTGTCATTCTGTTTTTTTGTTAATTAGATTTGCCATCTCCCCTTGTTGAAGGAGTGGGCTTCTCGTTGTGGCCTTTGGGCCTCTAGTTCAGTTAATTCCGTAGGTGTGTTTGGATGATCGATTTGAATGAGTAAATCCATTTTTATTAAGATTTTTAAAATTAACTTTTTGTTTTGAATAAAAGTAATAGAAAATTTTAAAATTTACAAAGAATTTTAATATGTGATTTTGGTAGTTCAAATCCATTATTCACATATCATTAGGTGGTTTTTAAAATCTCCTAATTTTATTTCATTTGATACGACTATAAAATAATAAATTTAATCTTCAAAATTACTATTTTTGCTTAATTATAATAAATATTTATATATTTTATATTATCAAAGTTATTTTTATATTTTTACAAATCTGATTATATCTACATTGTATATACTATTTATTATTAATATCAATACTTTTCTTTTATTTAAACTCTTAAAATTCAAATTGAATGATTAAACTTGTAAATAGCTGTCTTTTATAATTTCCTATGTTCTCCATATAAAATCTATTTTTCATCTCTTACAGATAAAGTTGTTCGAACTCGAATCACCACAGGGAATAATTCTCTATACGTCAATAAATTATTGTTTGTTTGCGGGAAATTGGAAAATAAAAAAAATTATGTTCATGTTTGGTAAATATCGGTTTGAGCAAAAATTAGAGGCTTGAACTAAAACTAGAAGTTTGACCGGTTAAATCCGTTATTTAGATGTTTGGTGAATAGCGGATTGGGGAGAAACCTCAAATTTTGAAAAGGCTGCTAATAGGAGTTTCTAAAATTAGAGGTTTTGACATTAAAGTTATAAAGACTATTTTACCCTTAACAATTATCAAAAATCTCCAAATAACATAAATTTAACATTTTCTATTTTATTTCTTCACGCTCACGTATTTACATCGTGACATTTGTAAACTAATATTTTTTGTTTTTGTCTTTTTATTGTCACACATTTATATTTGTATTTAAATTTAATAATTAAATAAATTATATTAAAATAATTACGTAAATAATAGATTAATATATAGATCCTTCAAATATGCTTAATAATGTTATATTAAAAAAAATATTTTTCAACTAATTAATATTAACATATACAAAATATTGATAACTAATAAACTATCAAACAAGTATTGAATATAATCATGTCCTTATGTGTCATTTTGTTTGTTTAAATAATAAAACAACTATCGGCTATTAGTCAATTTTATCAAACACTTTTATACAATTAGCTAATACAATCTGCTAATCAAATCAGCTAATGTAATCAACTATCAACTAATGTAATCCGCTATCAGCTATCCTCTAATTACCAAACAAAGTCTATATTTTTTTTGTAACATGCAATGAGTCAACGGATAAAAGCCTTCTCTTTCTTTTTGTGAAAGTGGCTATAAGACCCTTCAATTAACCCTTAAAATTTGCATATTATTAGGATTTATATCCAATACACTAGCGGTAAAAATTTTAGTTTTATGGGTTTAGAATTTAGAGGTAATAGTTATAATTTAGGGTTTAGAGGTTAGGGTTTAGGTTTTAGGATAATATATTGAAGATTTAGGTTTAAACCTATAAACCCTAAATTCTAACCATAAACCTTAAATTCTAAATTACTAAACCTAAACCTCACACCCTAAATTGAGTCCCTAAATTCTATTCACAATCACTAAATTTTAAAGTACAAATTTAAATCGTCAGCGTATAAAATAATTATCTATATTTTTATACTAGTTCGTTGAAAGTAACTTAATAGATTATTATTTATCCCAAAAAAAAACTTAATAGATTGTTAACCCTTTAACTCCAATGTTGATTACACAAGTATTTAGTTCGATAAACAAGAGTAAAAAATTACCTCAAATATTTATCTACCGACAATGCCTAGTCAACAAGGCATCGATGGTGAAAATATCAGCATTACTTGATTTGAATCTCATTATATGTGATATTTAGTTCGATTATTTTAAAGAAAAAAATAATTATTTGTTGCGTATATCGCAGATTTAATAGACAATCTGATTATTTTCTGTAATAATTAACTATTTATAATAGTTGTTCATGCCATATTATTTATAATTATACTTGTAAAAAATGAATATGATTGTCTTAGGTGACACATATCCCTATATTTTATGAAAAAGAATATATTCTTACTAATCGTTGATGATAAGTATACGTACCTTAAGATTAGGTGGATTAAACTTAATTGAATCGTATAATTTGCAGACAAATTTCAGACGTAGGAATCCCATAGCTTATCTGGCTATTGAGACATTCGACATTGTGGCCCGACAGGCCGGGCCAGTAACGACTCAGGTGTTGATAACGATTTCTTTCGTTCGTTCGTTTCATCTAATTCGGAATATTTTTAATTAAAATAATACTTCATAAATATTAATAAAAAATAGTGTCCACTCAAATTCAAATATTTTGAACTTCTAAAAATAATAACATGTTTCGAATCTACATGAGACTCACCTACCTTATACAAGCTGCAGTACAACGACCACTGAATTTATAACTTATTGATACGATAGCCAGGCCGATATTACTAAATTAGGGTTTAGACGTTAATTTTAGTATGAGTATGTTTTGTTTCATTTTTTATTTCGGTTTAATTTTGAAATCTACTGTTATCTATTGATTCCCGCATTAATTTTTAAAAGAAATAGAATACATAAATTTATTTTAAATATATATTATAACTAATAATCATATTTTGCAAATCCACTTGAATTGTATATTGAAACTAAATCTTTCTCTATTGATATAAAATAAAGTGACGTCAACAATTAGAGTATATTCTATGATTTTATTTTATATTTCACCCTTTAAATAACTGCATATATATATATATATAATGTCAAAATCATTGAACACCCACCTTTAAAAATTCCACTTTGTCATGCATTCTCTGTTAAGAAATCTATTACATTTGAGATGAATCGGACAAATTCAGGTTTGACCTCCCTGATTCGGAAGAAATAAAAGGAATATATTATAATTTTCAACAATTAAATATAACAAAGTTGTTAGTCACAGCAAGGCAATATACATGCCTATTATATACATATAGGCACACGCACATATATAAACCTGTAAAAGAAAACATGAGTTTTAAATTCCAAGTACGGGGTGTGCGAGTGACCTTTTGCTTCCAGGAAATGCAAATTAACTAACCAATCCTCCAAGTGAACTTTTCAGGGTTTTAGAAACACGAGTTGATTAGCAGGCAGCTATTTTGGAACATGAGAGGCCATGATCAAGATGGGACGGTGACGGTGATGGGAACCAAACGACGACGTGGCAGGTCCTCTGAGTTTGTTCTTATCCTTGCTCAGCTCTCACCATGCTTTCAGCTTCAGGACCTATTATATCACTCAAGTTTAGCTATAATTAAAGGGTCTTTTTACAAATACATGACTTTATTTTAGGGACGAATCTATAAAATTATAGGACATGAACATATAAAATATTAGTGGGATGAAAATAAATTTTAATAGAAAATTTTCTAAATCATATACGAATTTTAAAATTTTAGGAGGGCGACTGCCCCTCCAACCCCTCTATCCATCCCTGGTTTCATAAACTATCTGATCTATCGTCCCAAACATGAATGTCGAGGATCTAATGCAAAGGCCGACATGTAAACATTTTCTTTATCAATTATCTTTGAACAATTCCATTGTTTAAACTATGATAGTCGGGAAATGCTGGTTAATGTTAAAACAAAGATCTGGTTTTTGTCCATCATTTCTCTTACAGATTTAGTTCTTTTAGGGCAAATAATAGTTGGCTTGTCTTGTTAATTTTCCCAATAAGTTTAATACTATAAAGTTTTAAGGTCATGTGCCCATCGTCCCCAAACAAAACCTTGAAATAGATGAACAATGAATATCCTCAATTTCTTGGGATGGAATTAAATGGTTTTATGCTTCTTTTTTCTTAAATTTGTTTATCAATTTCCTTTTCTCATTTGTTAGTTTTAAAATAACCATTGACTTAATAGATTATTCACAATGTGGTGTAATTGTTTTTCTTTTTAACGTGAGCTATTATTTGATATACAACTAGTGAAAAATAATTCTACAAGTGGTGTTCAAATGATGTTAAGTGTAATTTAAATATATTTAGAAATTTAAAAATAAAATATTAAACATCATTTGAAAATTGAACACCAATTGTTTATTATATATTAATTAATAACCCTTTAAATATTACTCCAATGATAAAACAGAATTTTCTAATTAAAAATATAATCATTAATGAAACAGGTGGGTTTTTTATTTGCTTTGAAATGTGTGTGAAAAAGGAGGTGAGCTAATTTTTGGTATTGAGTCAAAATCCGATTCCAAATTATAATAAAAATACTTGGTAAAGTCTCAACCTGTTATTTGCATGGATTTAATGTAAAACAATATTGTCCCAACAAAAGAATAACTATAACGTTTGAAATATAATACTAGAAATGTAGGAAACAAAATATATGGAGGGTTGTGAATTTGTCTGAATGCTTACTCAAGCGCATGTTCCAACGTGTCACCACCATAGCTTGATTATACAAAAGCTCAGTTCAAGGAGTACATATTATATTCAGAATACGTGTGTGCGTTGATGCAATGTTAAAAAGGTAATATTGTCCCGTTATTAAAGAGATTTATTCAAGTGATAAGTATTTTGGTATCGTTTAAGTATATTTTGACTTCGAGATTTTGTACATGTAAAAAAAATTTATTAAGAGACACGTTCACTAAAATTAAGTGTACGACACAAATCGATTTAAATTAATTAATATAAAATTTTAAAAACAAAAATTAAAAAAAAAGGCAACGGAGGGATGGGCCAAAATGGGAGGTTAGAAGGAGGGGACACGGTGCATAATGTTGGGGATTCGGCCGAGCCAGGGCCGCACCCTGGTGTCGGATTCGTGGCATACAAATTTGCTCAAAACCAAACAAATTAACAATTTCAGAGAAATGACAGCTCCTCCCTGCTTGTCTCCCCTCCCCGACTTTCAAAGCTCCACATCATTTTTAACTATTAAACTTCCCAATTTGTGGTAAATTATTTCAAATGATTTAACTATTCAGTGAAAAAATTAGTTATTAAAAATTAGGGTAAATTACATCTAACCAAAACCGTTCAATTATGTATTGGGTAATAAATGTCTTTTTTTTCTTTTAAAAGTTATATTACAAATATATTACTCAATTAAATTATTGTTATAAATAAGTCACTTTTTTGTTTAAATTAATACGGATATGGCTTGGTATAATAATTTTTTTAGCCTCTAAGACTTATACAGTCAACTAATTTTATCTTATTCCGAAATAATTCAATAAATTTAGCCTATCATGTTTAACAAATCCATCAATTTAGCCTTTTTTGTATTATTGTCAAAGTAAGTGAGCCTATCGAATCAAAACAGAAGTTGAATAATGACATTTTTTCATAAAACAACAAGCTATTGTTAAATTATTATTATACTAAGAAAGTAATGTAACATTTTTGGGAAAAGAACAAAGACTAAAATGACGATTTTTTTCATAAAAAACTATGAGGGTCAAATTTATTACTATATTATTTTGAATTATGAACGAACTAATAAAGGCATAAAATCAAAAATAGTCCCCTAACGTTTGATATTTTGGTCACTTTAGCCCATATTCTTTTTTTTTGGTGCAAACAACCACCTAATATTTTATTTTCGTTCAAAATTCACCCCCGACAGATGAAAGCCGTTAGTCAACAAGCGGTCAACCCCTTCAACGACGTGGCATGTTTATGGCGATGACACATGACACTTTGCTGATGTAGCATATTTTTTATTTTTAAAAAATAAATAAAAATTCTATTTTAAAAAATATTTTTTTTGTATTTTTAACCAATCACACGATGTCACGTGGCACTTTGTTGATGTGGCATTATCTGATTGGTTAAAAATGTTTAAAAATAATTATTTTTAAAAAAAAATTATTTAAAAAATAAATATTTTTTAAAATTTATTTTTAAAAAATTAATTATTTTTTATATTTTTAACCAATCATATGATGCCATGTGGCACTTTGCTAATGTGGCATTATCTTATAAGTTAAAAATATTTTAAAATAATTATTTTTTAAAAATTAATTATTTTAAAAAATTAATATTTTTTAAAAAATTAATTATTTTTTAAAATATTTAAAAACATATTTAAAAATATTTTTTCAAAAAAATAATTATTTTTATTTTTTAACCAATCAGATGATGTCACATGGCACTTTGCTGACGTGACATCATTTGATTAATTAAAAAATATATAAATAATTAATTTTTATCATGTGAATGGTCCTCTTTCATACCCTTCTTCCTCGAGCCACACCATCCCAATAACTTATTAAAAGCAAAAAAAAAAACTTGATGTTTGGTGCTGAACTGCTTAACCCTAAACTTTCCAACTGTATTAATAAATTTTTAATTAATCTTCCCATTAACAATATATATAATTTTGATTCCATTAGACAAGACAATTTGGAAGACAATGGTAAACATGTTGGATACTTGTTAATTTCTTTTTCTAATCCATACTTGGTTTCCCACACTACACGAGTTTTTTTCCCAATTATTTGACGTTATCATTTCAAACATAGTCCACTCATATCTGGTTACCTAACGGTACCTAACATGCGAAAAATAAATTTAAAAACCCTAAAATAAATGTAAATACAAAGCACTATGCGATATTGCCTAACATGAGGATTTAATGTTTCGAATCGGCCCTACAATCTTAGTTGTGCTTTGAAGTATTTAAAGTCGTTAATTACATGACGAGGTTAAAAGACCCACACGATGAACAAACTAGATTACAAGCGAGAGGGAACAAGATCCCTACAATTATCATTTCGAGGAACTTGTTGTGGAATTTGTCACTAACTTTTTTTTATTTTTTTTTAAATATATATGAAACATGTTAACATGATATGTGTCGAGGACCCATATTCTTCCTTGACTTGAATTTCATCAATTATATATATAGTTTATCATCATACGTGAATTTGATCATGCAATATCATGTTCTTGGTATTAGGGTTTTTGTTTGGTTAAAACTTAAAACCCTAGTTATGTACACACACATGGCTAGGGATTTCGATCCATTATCGACGAAATCAATCTTTTTTAGGTTTCCGAGTCTTGACCGAGGAAGAAAATGTGGAACAAAAGCTGAAAACTTGGCGAGAATAATGTGTTCTTGTCATGGTTAACATGTTCATAAGCTGTTTCGGCTTTATGGCTTAAGCATAATTCTCCTTAAGTCCGCCAATAATTAAGTATGATTTCAGCATATACATATACAAACTTTTTTTTTTGTATAATCACCAGTGTCTAACACATAAGTTGACTAATTCGGATAGGGTACAGCCAGGGTCGGTCCTGAGATTTTAGAGGCTCCGGGCAAATCGAAAAATTAGGCCCTTAATAATAAGTGTTGAAAAAATTGAATTCCAAGAGTAGGTCTCTAATATAAATATTGAAAAATAATAGTAAATTTGAAGAGTACATCCATAATAATAAATATTTAAAAAATTAATTTTTGAAGAATAAACCCCTAATAACAAATATTGAAAATTTTTGGGCCCCCAGTAAAAATATTAAAAATGAAATTTAAGAGTAGACCCCTAATAAAAGTTATTGAAAAAATAATAATTTTAAGAGTATACCCCTAATAACAAATATTTGAAAAGAATGAGTCTTTAATGATAAGTATTGAAAAATTTAAACCTCAAATAACATGTATTAAAAAAATTTGGGCTGCAAATAACAAGTATTGAACAATCTAGACCCCTAATAACAAATATTGAAAAAAAATTAAGAGTATGTCCTAATAACAAATATTAAAAAAATTAAGAGTATGTCCTAATAACAAATATCAAGGAAAAATGAGCCTCTAATAACGAATGTTTAAAAAACAGGCCTCAAATATCAAATATTGAAAAAAAAATAGACTCCTAATAATAAATATTGAGAAAAAAATTAAGCATCTAATAACAAGTATTAAAAATGAGCCACAAACAACAAATATTGAAAAAAATGAATCCCTAATAACAAATATTAGAGAAAAAACTAAACAATAATAAAAATCTCAATTATGACACTAAAACTCATTAATGTTTAGACTAAATATATTTTTAAAGTAGAGATTATGGACTCCATTAATAAATATTTAAATTTTAATGAACTATATGTATAATTAAGAAAAATATAAATAGTAGGCCTGTGTGGGCAGTAGGCCTTGGGCAGGCGCCCCTCATGCCCACCCTCAGGGCCGACCTACTCTTTATAAGGGTGACTCTTCCAACCCAATTTATTTAATTCACAATATCAAAATTCGAACCACTAATCTTACTTAATGGATCTAGTGTCTTATCTTACTGAATCAACATGTTGTTCATCGTTTCAAAAACTTATTTAAAACCGTGAGTATACAAGAATATTTGCATTATTTTCTATATAAAAGGAGATTACAATAAGACCTATTGGAAACCATTTTTGATGCATACATGTATAAAACCAATTATTCTAAAGTTAAGGGCGCATAAGTAATTAATGATTTAATGTGTATATGTATTCCAAATTTTATTAATTTATCATTTCGTACAGCCATCAACAAAAAAATATATACTGCTTCCGTCATCGATGATGACTATGATTATCACCATCACATCGGTAATGACTCTTCTTATTAATATATAATGATATATTATCATTACTACCCAAATGATTAATTACTAAGCTAGTTCTAGTAGATTCTTTAAAAAACCATTAATATGTTAATGATATATGATTTATTAAATATGTATAAATTTTTAGTATATCAAAACAAATTAATGTTATCCGAGGCATTCAAACTTAAAAAAAAAAAACAGTCAACATGGTTCTAGATTTTTATGTAACCATGTGATTTTGCGACAAACAAAAATCGTCGTTCACAGTTACAATATTAATGTGGCGGTTCACAATATCGACGTGACAGTTCACAATAGATGATGACATGACATAAGATTTTAATTGATTTTTTGGTCAAGTTAGAACATTTAATTGATTTTTATAGAAAGTTTTGAGGCTTGCATAATTTGTAAGTAAAAAAATAAAGGCTGAGAAATTATTTGAAATTTAAGATGTATAAAAATAAATATTTGTAAAACATTGAAAAATTAAGAATACAAATATTTATTAAGCATTGCAAAATTTAAACACTTTAATCGAAAAAGTGTTTAGATTTTAAAAAGAATAAATAAATAAAATTTAACGTATCACAAGTTATAAAATAATAATTTATTTTAAACAATAAAATATTTAAAAAGCATTGAAATTTTGAACGCTTTTATCTTAAAAATGTACAAATTTTTCGACACTCTCGTCAATCTAAATTTACTACTTTTTATTGAACATATTCTCAGTAAAAAAATACAATAAGAATTTTTCTATCCTAAATGTTCTAAATTTTAAATAATTTATTGAGTGGGAGAAAAATATTAAAAACTATTAAAATATATCAATTTTATTTTTTATATTAAAATTAAAAAAGTGTTCAAGAAATATATAAAAAAAATTAAAATATTAAAAAATGTCACAGACTATAAAATGATAAACTAATAACTACAAAGAATTTAAAAATATTTATAAACTTTCAAAAAAAATTGAACACATTTATTGTCTCTCGTGAGGCCAAGTCAATTGCTATTTCTAGAACATATTTTTAGTCGATTAAGTAAAACTAGTGACAGAGCTGTGTACAATGTGGGGATGAGCTCTTGTCCCCTCCCACAATTTTTTTTACCTTATGTTATATATATTAATGAATTATTTATAAATTTGTCTCTTACTTTCTAATATTTATATTTTGTCCTCGTCCCCTTATTTCGGCTTCGTCGCTGAGTAAAACAACAATTTTTCTTCAAAAGTCTCTTGTTACTGCTTCAAAGTGAGAGTATCTAATCATGTTTCGGTGAATTGAAGTGTTCTACTTCATCATCTAGGTCTCTAAGGCGAAATATCCTTAAATGATTAACAATAATTTTTGTTGGTTAAATTGTCACATTAATATGTTTTTCTCAGATTAAAGGTCATTTTAGGTAAAAGTAGTCTGAAGGCAGAGTCAAAAATTAAATCTTAGGTTAACATACAAATAATTATAAAAGCAGAGGGACAAAGTATAAATAAATATTTTTTATTAAAAAAATATAAATCATTACTTGAATTCCATTTGTTTCAAACTCTTTGCGTTTGTTGATTTGCTAATATTTTTTTAATAGATTGATTTACAAATATTAAATTAATTAAAATTCGAAGCTTAATCTCTACACAAAATATAATGCCAGTACAACTTGTTTTAATATTCAAAAAGTAAATTTTAATGTATGGATAGGACAAAAACTTTATCCATAAGAACGTGTTATCAAGTAAGGATGATGAAAAAATATTTTAAAAAGACATGAGAAGATTATAGGGGAGACTATTGTTTCTTTATTTGTGCAAAAATAGTCCATTGTTTTTGGTAAGATTGTTGGAGTGGATCCTAGAATATTCTTACATTTTAATATGCAAATGCTATGTTAAGTGGAGATAAAAGTACAAATCCTCTCTAATTTTTTTCCGCAAATCTTAATTAAAACATATAAACACTGTACTTAGTCGCAATAATTGCTATCTTACAACTTATAAGAGTCAAAATCAAACCCCAATAAACTCATACCAACTCCACCACCCAAACCACGTAGATATTTCAAAAGAATGTCCATTTGCAACTTCAATAAATTTAATTGTACTCCGAATATATGCTATGCTTTTTAATTTAATATATTGTTTTTTCGATTATATTTAAAGTGATAGGATTACAAAGATATCACACCACAAACATTGAAAGTTCAGTGCATAACCATAAATACAATCACATAAGGGAATCATAGCATATACAACTCGGCCTCCTTCGTTGACAATAACGCTCGATGATACTCGTCACCCGAACGCTAAACTATGACTAGAATTACAAAAAAGTAGACAAAGAAACTGCTATAAAAACAGACAAAAGAACTGTCATAAAAGCAAATATGATATGTAACTGGCAAAGTAAGACAAAAAAGAAACAAGAAAAACTTAAAACTAAAATTAATCAACAAAGATGAATTTTATTTATATACAAAACCAGCAAAACGTTCAAAGGCCGCCGTCGGTGAAAAAAAATCAAATAACAAAAAAAAATATCGAAGAATTTAAAAAAATTTTGTAACCGCCGCAGAACAAAGTGGAGTAATATATTATTTTTTTATTGAATTTAAAGTTGCAATTAATTGTAATTTTAAATATCACCCTAGAGTTTTTATATTAATTTTTCTCCTATGGATAGAAAATAAATTAATACTTCTTGGGATACTGGATTCTAAATTCTTTATTCACATGACTTTTCAGTGACTTTGCTTTCATTTTCCTTTTTGCAAAGTGTTATTTTGTTTTAAATTAAATCATATTAAACCCTCCATAATTATAGGTCATTTTCAACATGTTAATTATTAATTAGTAAATCAATACTGTTATTAGCACTTTAATTTGCAGTAATTGTGGCACATTAAATAATTAATCATATTAGTGACGTGTCCATTTCCTTTTGAGAACCCAACCAATCATTGTCGAAACCGTTGTGGGTCGTGGGCTTCCAATTAAACTCCCCACTATCTCAACTCATATCCCTAACATGTAACGCCATTCCATCATCACCCATGCGGATTCACTTTTTTATTTAGTTTAGAGGTGAGTCTTTTAAAAAAAGATTTTTTTTACATCCACAATGCCTCGTATTTGAGACTTATTTAAGCGATATCAAATTGTTTACTACTTAAACCAACTTTTGATAAATTTATTTTTATAACACACTCAAATTTATTTTTAAAAAAAGAAACATAATTTTCATTCCCAATAAAATACATTTTATTTGTTAATTTTCATGCTTCAAAATTATTGAATAAATTTATATTTAAAATTTAAAAGACTATAAATAATCTAAACTTTATATATTCTAAAATTGCACTTTAAAATGAATAAAAACAGAATACTTTAAAATATACAAAAGGGTTTGATTGATGTAAAGTTCCATCAAAATTATTATGAATATGATATGGTTGCATCACATAATAAATACTGCCGGTTCAAAAACAACGGACGTGGAAGAAGATTAAGCATTCGGGACCTTAAACGGACGCATCACGACCGACCACTTGGGTTCAGATTAAAAGTGGTACCAGCAAAGATAACAATTTAATATATTCATCAAAAATAAATATTCCTTTTGTAAAATAAGTAGATTCTGAATCTAAAGATGAGAAAAATTGTGTAGTATTATAATTTATAATTTAATAAATATTGTTTAAATAATTAAACAAACCAATGGAATTATACGTAATTTATTCTTAATATATATAAAAGAAGAAAGAACTCAGAAAGACAGCGCAGGCGCAGCCGCCATTTCCACTTCCATCCTTTGTTGACGATTAATGATGAAAATCATTACTGTTACATTTTTTCCATTTATTTATTATCCATTAACTTTTTTAAAACCATTATATTTGTTAATATGCTAAAGAGAGAAATAAATAGTAGTATAAACAGAAAAAAAGAGGAAGAGAAGAAGAAAAGCACCGAATAAATGAAACGAACAGCCAGAAGAGAAGAAAAGAGTTTGGGGATTCTAAACATACAGCGAGCGTACAAGTAGTTTCCTTTCCTTCCTAATTTTTATTTTTTAATGCCACCTTCAAACCATTTGTTTTCTCTAGCAATCAACTTCCCACAATTCCCTCTTTCAGACCCCTTCTTTTTCTCTGATATCCAAGTCCCAAGCTTTTAGGCTTTTTCTCTCTTATTATATTCACCCAATTTTCTGAAGCTGCGTTTTCACCTATATAAACCCTTGTCTCGTTCCCATTCATCCCCCACTCAAACTCCCCATTTTCCCCCTAAATATCATTTTCTCTCGAGTCTTGACTTAAAGATATTGTAAAGGGAAGAAAATTATGGGAGACGATGAGTGTGTTGTAGTGGTAAGGGAGTTTGATCCTAGCAAAGATGTAACGAGCGTAGAAGAAGTAGAAAAAAGATGCGAAGTTGGTCCCAGCGGCGAACTCTCTCTCTTTACCGACCTCTTAGGTGACCCTATATGCCGAGTCCGCCATTCCCCTGCTTTTCTCATGCTGGTATAACTATACACATACATACTATTATCTTCCCATTTTTCTTCTTCTTATGGAAATCTCACTCTTTTTTTTTTCTCACGTACCAAGCAGGTGGCCGAATTAAGCTCCACCAAAGAAATAGTAGGGATGATCCGAGGTTGCATAAAAACTGTCACTTGTGGGACGAAACTCTCTCGCAATACCAAAAGCAATGATCCCGTTAAACTCCTTCCTGTTTATACCAAACTATCTTACATTTTAGGCCTCCGAGTTTCTCCTTCGCACAGGTATTTTGCATTACCAACAAATCAGCCATTTTAGTACGTTGAAACGATCGATCAATCAATGCTAATCAATTATCTTAATTTTTGTGTTTCTTTTTTTTTCAGGAGAATGGGAATAGGGTTAAAGCTGGTGCTTAGAATGGAAGAGTGGTTTATCCAAAACGGCGCTGAATATTCTTACTTGGCTACTGAAAGCGATAACCGAGCTTCCGTTAATCTCTTCATTGATAAATGCGGTTATTCCAAGTTCCGTACACCGTCCATTTTGGTTAACCCGGTTTTCGCTCATCGACTCACCGTTTCCAACCGAGTCACCCTGATCAAGCTCTCCGTTTCGGATGCCGAGTCGCTGTACCGCCGGCGTTTCTCCACCGTCGAGTTCTTCCCTCGCGACATTGATTCGGTGCTTAAGAATAGACTGAACCTGGGAACGTTCTTGGCCTTGCCACGTGGATTTTATACGCAGGAGTCGTGGCCCGGGTCGGATAAGTTTTTATCGGACCCGCCAGAGTCGTGGGCGGTATTGAGTGTTTGGAATTGTAAGGACGTGTTCAGGTTGGAAGTTCGTGGGGCGTCGAAGATGAAGAAAACGTTGGCCAGAACGACAAGGGTTGTGGACAAGCTGTTGCCGTTTTTGAGGGTGCCGTCGATTCCGGAAGTGTTTCGTCCGTTCGGTCTGCACTTTTTGTACGGTTTGGTTGGGGAAGGGCCACGCGTGGCTAAGTTCGTTAATGCGTTGTGCGCACACGCGCATAACTTGGCGAAAGATGGAGGGTGCAGTGTGGTGGCTACTGAAGTGGCGAGTCGTGAGCCGTTGAAACTGGGGGTCCCACATTGGAAAAGATTATCGTGCGACGAAGATTTATGGTGTATCAAGCGCCTAGGGGAAGACTATAGCGACGGGTCTGTCGGTGACTGGACTAAATCACCCCCTGGACTTTCCATTTTTGTCGACCCAAGAGAATTCTAAACTAACAAAATTAATAATAGTAATACTGTTTTTTTTTTGTGTAAATTGACGTGGCTTTTAAGATCATGTTCCAGACAAACAAGGCCTTATGTTTTTTAAGTGGGGTTGAATATCTTTTTAGGGAATATTTCTTTAATCTATTTTATTTTCAAAGCTTTAAAGGTTTTTTAATTACAACTAAATTAACGTTTACAATACCATGGGTGAGTCTATGTAAAAACAACAATACTATGGATGAGTCTACGAGTTTATATTAAATATATATAATACAAGATTTTGCAACATCATCAATATAAGTGGACAAGGTTTTTTTATATAAAAAATATGTGTAACAAACGATTATATAATTGAAATAAAAAAAATTCCTTCTAAATTTGTTTGTTATTAGTTTGATCTTTAAATATTTTTATTTTTAAAATTATATAAAATTCTTAGAAGAAATAAATACGTTTATAATAGTATTAACTATTATTATTTAAAAGATATTTTTTAAAAATATTTTCTATTGTGTCGGTATCTGATTAGCGTTATAATATGTAAACTTCTAGGTTTGATTGACGGTAAATCATATGTAAATTTTTAAGTAATTATAAGTGTAAACTATAGTATTAGCCACTGCAGTTTAGATATTTTCTCATTTTGGTCACTAAATTGTAAAACGTTTAATTTTGTCACTAAACGTAATGAATTAGTTTTTTGTCACTACTCTTAATTTACTAACAACGTGATGATGTGGTTGTTTTTTTGAAATAAAATATTTTTTGACTTTCATGTTAGTACTAAAATATCATGTCATCCTACTGTTAATTATTTAATGATCCAACAAATTTAAAAGTTTAATGGTAAAGTAAAAACTTTCAATAGTTTAATTATCTCAAAGTCTAGAGGTAGAGTTTAAACATTTTATAGTTTAATGATGTCAAAGTTCGAGGACTAATGATATAGTTTACCCTATTTCATAATGACAAAGACGACAATGACGTTTCTAATTGGCTTGATAGGCAAATATGTGCCCAAATTATGCTCTTTTTTTAGTTAGGTGTGCAAATTACTTTTTGGGGTAAATAAGTACCTAACGTTTCGTTATGTGACCCATTTAAGGTTCTTCGTTAATTCTCACTGTTAAAGGAAACGTGTCATCTCTTGAAAATTCTAAAATTATATTAAAAATAAATAAAATAAAATCCTTAAACCCATAAATCTGACCACTCCCGCATGTGTTGGCTGCGTTGTCAGCGACAAAATGAAGCACCCTCCCCTCGCCGAACAACTCACACGCCGTTCATCGTCCGTCCTGCCGCCGTTCGTCGTGAATCATTCGAAGGAATCATTCGATAATTTTGACGTTTCGCACGGTGTCGGTTGATTTTCGACGATGAGGTGGAAGGGAAATGGTCGTGATGGTCCAACGACCGATGTGGTGGGCGGCGGCATGGTAATCAGCGGCATAATCGGCCCAAATCGAAATTTAGGTTTTGAGGAGTTAGGGATTTTGGGGGCTGTTTTGTGAAATATGAAAAACTTAGAAATTTTCTGAAAATTATATAATTTTATTTATTTTTAATATAATTTTGGAATTTTCAAGAGATGACACGTGTACTTTAACGGTAGGAATTAACAGAAAACTTTAAATGAGTCATAGAACGAAAAATTAGGTACTTATTTGGGCCAAAAAATAATTTGAGCATCTAACTCGAAAAAAGAACATAGATTGGGCATCTATTTGACGGTTAAGGCTATCTAATTTAAACCTCGAGAATCTTTGAAAGACCTCGTTACAATTTAATGGGTATAAAAATGTTAAAATCAAAACGGTTCTTACAAGATAAAAGAACAAATCATGTTATAATCAAGAATATCATAACATAGAAATCCCATTCGACTTTTTGCCATAATCAAAACGATTCCCGTGTACAAAGGAAATAAGACTTCGAACATATGCTTGAGACAGCGTACCCTACGATATATACCTATACTCTATCCATCTTCATATTCAACAGATGAATTAGGTCCTTAGTATCTTTCTAATTAAGGGTTAGTGGTGTAGGTGGATTCTCACTTTTACTCGTGTCTTGTTTATATTATATACTCCATTCCATTTGTCTTACTCAATATATTTCTTTTGTATTTTAAAATTGTCTCATTTAAAATATCTCATTGAAAAATTAACAACTTTTATAAGGTATATTTTTCTTTATACATTTTTTTTAATTTTCCAACAAAATAAAATTTAACTTTTCAAGGATGAAATTGTCGTTTTAATTATTTTACATCATCTTTTTTACATAAATTTTTTCTTATTAAAACTGTGTGAAAAATTAATAATAGACGAAATAAATATGACAGAGAGAGTAAAAAATATTAGTTTGAGACCTTTAGCTGCTGTTATAGGTTTGCTTTTTTTTGGAAGGTTGGATGGAAAATTCAGACGGATACGATAAGATAGGAGGAGTACAAATGTTTTGGTTTTCTTTTCTTTTCCAAAGTGGGTTTTGTTTAGAACAATGGGCCATGTATAGTAGGAGGTACTATAGGATTGTGATTTGTCCCAATCCTCCTTTATTTTTTATATAAAAAGACAAAACCAATAATTGTAGTAAGTTTGTTAGCTTTTCAAAAATAAAATAATACATAATGTCAAGAATTGTCTCTTATGTTTATAGGATAGCCATTTCAGTTTGTATCTTTTTAAGTACTTTAATTTTTAATATTTTATTTTATGTTAAAATAATTTTTTTATAAATGAAAATCGTCAGTTAACTAACGATAAATGATTTAAAATGACCAATAAATTTATATGACAATCGATGCTAACATAATAATATTATATAGATAAAGATATTGACTTGACAAATATCACATTAGTAAAAAATAATTTTATGTTAATGTTTTATTCTGTCAAGTTATTTCAAGCTATTTATTATTAATTGATTAACAATTTTTATTTATGAAAAGATTATTTTGACCTAAAATGAATCGTTGTGAGTTAAAGTGCTTCAAAAAATAATAGAGATCAAATTGACTGTCCAAAGCTTTAGTGATATTTTTTGACGTTATACCATAAAATAAAAGAAAGTTTGCTAGACATTATTTGGATGGATCATTCATTTACATGCTAAAAATTACTCACTTGTTGCATTTGTCACTGTTCGAAGGATGTTTGAAAGCCAACAAGGAATGAAGGAGAGATATTTTGATGGGAAAAAAGGTTATCAAAGAACAAGAAACAAAAAAATACGTGTAAGAACTCAATGGGTTATACATGCAATAAAAAAGACATGTTAAAAAATAGATTTAAAGATAGTCGTCGGTGCAAAATTCGCTATACAAATGAATCATGGGTTTAAAGGTGATTGTTTTGTGTGGGGTATTCAAAAGATGTGAATAATCAATGGGACGATTCTATAGTTTATACATAATGGTTCATTGATTTTTTTTTAAAATATAGATATAAAAGTAAAAATAACAATTCTATAGTTTATAGTAACTCTCTTTTTTTTTTCTAAGTTTTTTTGTTGGTGGTTTAAGAAGGTGACATAATCCATCTTTAGTTAAGCGGTTGTCATTAATGTCAGAACTTAACATTATTTATTTAGGGGTTATTTAAATTTTTTAAATTTAAAAAGGGATCATTTATGAATTATATAATTTTAGGGTTAAAATTTATTTTACCATCGTTTTTTTTATATTTTTGTGGGTCGGTCTTAAGTAGGGGTATATTCGGTTCGGTTCGGTTTTTTAACAAAATATGAACCGAACTGCAGTCTGCAATTTTTAAAAAATAAAACCGAATAGTAAAAAAACCGAAATACCAAAAACCGAATTTTGCGGTTCAGTTCGGTTAAAAACCGTGGTTTTAATGTGTTTTTTTCAAATAAAAAAAAAACAAAACACATAATATATTTTAATTTATCATTAGACACTCCAATATCAATTTATTTTGCCATTAAGAACAACAAGACATATGTCTTGAGCTCTTGACAAATCTAAGTTTCAAATAAAAATGAATTAAAAAATAACGATGATTACAAAACATACAATCTATCTAAAAAACAAATCACATAAAATATTCATTTAATTAATATTCACTCAATGATTCTACATCACCAACTTAGAACACAAATATGTGGTCTAATATATTGTTTGATTAAAACAAAACTCAAATATTCAACATAGTAAAACAACTCTTGAATAGTAAATATTATAAAAACATGTTCCAATTTGAAACACAATATTCAATCAACTTAATATTATAAAAATATATCCAAATATTCCAAGAAAATATCTTAAAAAACAAATCAAAATATTTCAAGAGACTATCTTTAAAATATATTTGACATGGAACATAATGTATTTTTTAATTCGGTTTGATATGGAATAAATGAGTTCTATATGGAAAACCCGAAACCGAACCGAATTAAAAAGCTTAAGTTTTAAACCGAACCAAAAACCGAACTTCAACATACAAACTCGAACCGAACCGTATAACTCGATTCGAGTCGATTTTTCGATTTTCTCGATTTCATTGCTCACCCCTAGTCCTAAGGGCGTTTTGCCCTTGGCTGCCACCCATATTTTGTCATGACCATTTTTATGTTCTTTTTAATCTTCTTTTTTTCTCATCCTTTTTAATTTTCGTTATGGCATATTTGATTTTTGCGACTTGGTTTAATAAGTCACCACTTTTTTAAAGGAAATTCGTGGATGTTTATTTTGCTCTTGTAGCACTTTTTATGCTTTGATGAAACGCTTTTTTTTTTAAATTGGATTTGACGTCGTTACTTTAGTTGGTGGTTAGTTGATTATCATGTTCATTTATACTGGGTTGAGGCCTTAGACTAATTCTCTTGTATTGGTAGGCACTTGAAGTCACCAAAAAATAATTCGTGGTAGAGTTGTGGTAAAGCCAATTTTGTCAACATACTATAATTGTTATGCATTTTTATGTTAGTATTGATGATATTTATCTTTCACCGGTTAGAATGATTTCTGTTTATCTATCATTTTTGTAATTTGTTGGTTAAGTTTTAACTCCTTCCTTGTATGGTTTTATTTTATGCTTTAGTAATTAGTTTGTGTAGTTTAATTATTTTTGAAAAATTCATCAATTAATGTTATTAGTCTAATTTAATTTTAATTTTGTAAATTCTTATTCTAATTTTATTACATTTCCTCGTTATTTAATAAAATTAATAATTATTATTCGTAAAAACTAAAAATAATAACTTATTAATAATGAATGGTTTGTCAATTAAACAATCAAAATTATTTGAGTTGATTTCAAATTTATAATTGAATACCAAAACTAATATAATATATCTTATTTAGGAAAGACAAAAGTGACTTGTGACTTACGGCTGGAAAAATTTAGAGAGTGAAAGAAGAAAAAATCCCCAAAATTAAAGGAACCTTGAGCAGTAATGGCTGACCCTTGAAATGAACTAACTGTTGTATTGGCGTCTGATTCAACCAAAACTATAGTATCAAACTGTTACATAAAGTGAGCATAAATAAATATTCTTTTTTTAAAAATAGTTATTTAATATAAAAAATTATTAAAACATGAATATTTATCTGACCAAGAAATAAATAGTTATCATTTAATTATTATTTTTTCTTAAAAATAATTAAGGAATAAGTAATGATGCGAAGTGATGGGAAAGCAGCTGCCGAAAGGGCCTTGGCTTTATATTCTTTTAATAACTTTAACTGCCCCATGCAATTAAAGAATTGATTTCTTCTACACACTTGTCTCCATTTTACTCTGTATTTGTCAATGAAAAGTTATATGAATCCAACATTAATCGGTTTATTAAACATCTTTATTGTAATAAAATCATCTTTTATTTTAAAGTTCTTTTGAAATCTATCAACATCCGAGCTTTAGGGGGGGGGGGGGGAAATGAGTATGAACTATAATAACCTAGAATACTCGTACATGGACGGAACTATAATTGAAAATTAAGAGAGGCCAAATTATTGAACTTAAAAATATAAGAGTTTATTAAGTATTTAAACTTTAAATTAAGTGATAATGTTTACTTTATCTAGTATTTAGATTTATAGGGATTTAAATTATTATTGGACCAAAAAATTGAAGGGAAAAAATTTAAAATTTTAAAGGATTTAATTAAAATTATTAAAACAATAATATTTAATATGAATTTTTAAAAATTTAAGATGGCCAAATTAAAATTTTAAAAATTTAGAAAATTTGAAGGTCTTATTGTGTATTTTTCAAATTTATAATTATTTTTTAAAAATAAATTTATACTAAAATAAAAGTAAAAATTTACTGACGCTTGGAGGGCAAAAGTCGCTCCCAAAGTCCCAAGTCCTAAGTAGATCCGCGTACGCACACATTTAATTACAACTACAATCAATCAAGACTATAGTACAATATATTGGTAAGAAATATTATTTTAATCATGATTGATGTTAGGTCTTGAATTTAATTTCAGGTAGTTTTTGTAAAAATTACAAATATAATGTCAAAAAGTAGTGATAGTTTGAGATTTTTTAATTGATATAGTGGTTAAAAATGCTCGTCAATTTTTTAACCTTAACATTTACATTAAAAATATAAATATCTTTTATCGTTAAAAAAAACTAACAGTGATAGTTTCGTATATATTGAAAGTACTGAGTACTGACTAATTCAACACATTGTTTCCTTCATATCGTCTAGGCCAATATACATGTATGTTAGGGCTTGCGAGCTAAGCTGACGAGGCCTGTAAAGCCCCTTTAAACACTTAACTTTGAACTGTGTCCATTTAAGTCTGGTGGGGCTTTCAAAATGAAAATGTTGAGCTCAAGTTGTTTCGAACTCGTCCTGAGTTAAAATCGTAAATAAATTTAATTTTTCTTTAACAAAACACTGAAATTTATTAATAGATAAAAAAGAGATGGTAAAAACTACGTACCCTAATTACGAGAATTCTGATATTTGTATTTGTTTTTCTACAAATTTAAATATACTCTAATAATTATTTCAATCATATCGATTCTAATTACAATTCTTCAAATAATATATTCTCATTATTTTTTTGACGAAAAAAAAAGATCAACAGGAGCCTCATTAAAAAATCTTCCTAAACTTAAATAAAAAAAAAGAATACACCAGAAGAACTACATAATCAGTTAAGTCACAGAAATATCCGCATGTAAAGCGTTTACAACTATATCCAGTGGCTATACAAAAGTCACCTCTTTCTGCTCCATCTGGAACCCATACTTTGCCAAAGAATCGGCCACCGCATTCGCCTCTTATAGATCCGGAAAAAACGAACTTTCCAATCCCGAGCCACCAACATCATAATCTGATGAGCAAGGGAGCTATACCTTCCACTCTCTGGTTTCATGCGTAAAAGCTTAATCGCATCTCCACTGGCAATCTCAACATTAATACTGCGAATACCCCTATCCCAAGCATGTCGAAGACCAACTAAAATACCCTATAATTTCGCATCTAGCACTGAGCATATACCAATAAGTTTAGCAAAATCTAATACCCATCTACCTAGCTCATCACGGATCACTCCTCAAATTGTAACGAGCCCTGTCCGAATTAAGCGCGCACCACCCTGCATCTGGTCGACGCCAAGCAGCACCACTTCGATCCCCCTGACTACTCCTTAATGTCAGACGTGCATGCGTTCTTTTAGCCAAAACATTCTCCCAAACAAGTCCATGTGTTGCTTCAAGAATAGATGCCTACCCATCGCTCATCGTGTCAAAAAATACACCGATTCTTATTCTTTCAAATCATCCATAGCGCTGTGTCAAACAATAGCTGCCACTCATCCAGATATGCCATTGCAAAATCCGAAACATATTCTAATTATTAATACCGTGATTGACTTCACACCATTTTAAATTTATTTTTGTTAATTATCAGGACCTTAGTCAAAAAATTAAGCAGCCTAACATTTGAGGTGGAACAAAAGATGGGGTTTGGATGTTTTAAAAATCAATTCCCGAGCTATTCCATATGCCTCCCTCGTTCCATTTACTTGGAAAATAACAAGTGGTAAACCAGCTTGAAGAGTCGGTTCTATTCCCCTACTGTCATTTCAGATAAATATTACAAACAGGCAAGCTCCAACACCGTTGCTAAGCTGCAGCCTGCCTGAACTAAGACAGTCAATGTTTCCTACTTGTGGAAGGAGTGGACTTTGTTTCCTCCGTATTCGCCGATCCAGGGCTCTCCGATGTATCAGTGCTGCTAATTTCACCATTTCTTTCCTTACTCGACAGAAGTTTTGCAAAGATCTTTGACATCGCCAAGCCTTTCATTCTACTCGCAGCAGCCCTTTCGACCTCGTTCTTGGCCACATCGCTTCGGCTTCCATCACTGCCATTACTGCCTAATCTCAGAGTACTAAGCTCCCCTTTCAAAGCCTTGATATCCTCAGCTGTTGGCACCGAATCCCAATCCTCATCGGTGTTTGTCGTGGTGGTCCTTGAACTACCGTGGGAACCTCCGGGAAGAAGGGCTCTAACAGACCCCGAAAGATCAGGTGTGCTACTGCCGGAGGACGTTGTGGCCCTGACTTGCTCAAAGAAGAGAACCTGCACGACAACACGCAACGGAAGCCTCTCATTTTGCACAGCATGCATGCAGGCTTCGGCTGACAGCTTCTTGCAGTCCATTAACCTGCATATTCTCTTTCTCTCACTTTTGCTGATTCCAGGGTGTTCCTATAATGATAGAAGAAGAAGAAAAAGCTTAAAGACGGACTTTCCAACAGTATAAACCAGAGCTAAGATGCTGGAAATTACCTTCAGATACATGTCTATGGCACGGTAAAGTCCGTCATGAGAAGGTCTTGAGATGGATATTATATGCTCAGCAAGATTGACAAATTTAGAAAGCGGTAAATTTGGATCTCGTGCAATTTCGGCTAGGTACCCATCAATTAGCTTTGCTACCAACACTTTAGAAGCATCTGGTCCAAACTTGGGGCTTCTAGTACCCTCATTGAATTCCTTTTTAGTGGGGTCAGTTTGAGAAATGTGAGACATGAACTCCTCGACAAAGTTTTGAACCATGTCAACATCATATATTGTTGTTTCTCCAGCCGGAGCTCGAATCAGAAGATCGGTCACCGTTGCTTCAGGGAGCTGCTGGCTGATTCTCCTTATCAACTCGTTTCTCTCCATTTCACTGCAATCCAATAAAATTGCTGCTCTTAATAATCTTAGCAAGAAGCTACATGAAACAGTTCCTTTCTCAGTTGGGAGCAGCCACACAATGGTCTCCACCATTGACCGATACTTTATGGTATTGTTATTCGGGATCATACCCTTGTTAAAACCCGGCAATCTTCTCAGGGTATATGCATTTACTGCTTCTCCGATTACATCACCTGAAACTCTGCCTTTTGCTTTAATTGTTGTTATCACACGCTTGTATAAATCAATATGAAGCTCACAGAGATCTTCTACCCACCAGTCCTTCGGAACTGTTTGTTGTTTTCTTACACCATTCCATTGCGGACTGTTTCCGTTCTCTGATGGGAGCTTCTTCCTATTATAAGTGTATGACCACTCCACCAGGGAAGTATCGATTGAAGCCTTCGAAGCTATGGAATCAAGGCTGCGGCTGATCACCTTTAATTCCTCGGACCATGGAAGTAAAGATTTTGTTGTTTGAAGAACTGTGATGGAATCTTTCCAGCTCCTGAATATACTTGAATTGAGGAAGACATCGATCTTATAGATGAGGTTTCCTTTCTCAACAGTTTCGTACATTTCAAGGTACTCAGCTGCACATCGAGCTGCAACGACATTGTACGCGTTGAGAGTCACCGTCATGCCATAACAAAACTTGGCACACATTTCGAAAGCTGCAGGTCCACCAGGTATGTCCTGAATGTAGATTTCATCTCCGTTCTCATCATTTGATGTTGCAACCAGCTTTTGCAAGCGTGCACTTTTTGACAACAATGGAAACTACATAAACATTATAATTAACAAATGTTAACAATAAAAAATTGTATGGACCAAAAGAAACTGCAATATATCATTTACATCTCCTATGCTAAATTAAAACCATATATCCTTTGCAAGATGACAGATTTGATATGGGTTCATACCTTGTGACAATAGAATTTCACATCCCCAACGTTAATGACTACGTCAGTTGCCAACTCGGTTGCAACATACCTGACATTAATGTTTGCTCAGTCATGTCAACAAAAAATTAAAGCACAAATAATTACTGAACTCAAATGGGGGAATACATCAGCAGAATTAGGATAAAGCTTTGAAAAGAAAATCAACATACTCTGAATATGTTGATTTTTTTTCAAAGTTTTTCGAAGTATTTGATGTGTCATTAGATGGTCATATCCACATACTCATGTCCGGTGTGGCCCGTGTGGGGCACAAGTATTACACAAAAATAAAGAGTTGAAGCAACATAGTCCTAAAGTAGTAATGAGTTTTAAGTTTTGAAGCAACACATATAGAAAAATACATATAGAAGTTTAAGACATGCCTCAAACCCCCCATGAACACTTAATAGAGCCGGTGCTTGCTAACAGATTAAACATTGACCCGAAACCATTTTGGGCAAGTCTTAGTAGCAGAGAAGAAAACTTTAAAGGAAGGGCAAGTAACAAGAATGCCAATAAAAGTAGATAAAATGATGTCAAAATTGTTAGCTACCATAAACTAAGATCTCAAACTCACCTGATATTGTCTCCATCGGTCTGAAATGAATCAGGCTTGGATCCCAGTTTCATAAACTTCATCTTGCTCAACAAATATTGAAAACTCTTCCCCCTTTCTTGATCTACAAATATTCAATCAGTAACTGATATTTTTAATTTTAAAAACATGGGAAGGATATGTATCAAATCATGTGCATTTCTTAGTATGACCGAATCTTTGACACGAAATAAGGCCACATATGGGGAGAAAAAAGAATAATACAAAGTGGTCACTTGACTGAGAAGAGACCCCCAAAGAAGTGGGTTACTTCCTCGGTTGGTAAAACACTAGGTAAAAGGACTCAAGGCTGGAAAGAGGTCAGCTGAGGAGAAATGGACAAACGCATGCTCACAACATACATAATTCTCAAAAACCAGACACCCCCACTTGCCCAAAACTGACACCACCACCCTTCGCTTGTTTATCTTATTGTCTTTGTTTCTTTTTTCCATTACCAAGAACTTTTTTTGTCCACAGAGATCTATGAACCCCAAAACCCACAAATGCACAATCCTTTACAACTCATCTCTTAAGATTTTAACCATTTTTACTGCTGTGCTTATGGTGGAAAACCTGAAGAAGAAACCAACAAATTAGTGGACATGGAGAATCAATTTTGGTTTTTGGAGGTTTCTAAAGGGGGGAGAAAAGCTTCACAAATTCCAATGAAATTGGTCCAAACAATACCATAAGATTGAAAAATCAGAAAATGTTACACAAATATCAATTCAGGAACACAAAGAACTGAATGAACACTGAACAGCAAGATTTCATGGCCTGCTAAATAGAAAACACTACAACACAACCCCAAAACGTATTTGCTGTTTTAAGACCAAAACGATGACTGAACACTAAGAGAATAAAACCAAAAGAACAAGGATTACAAATCTATCTGCAGCTAAAACCAAACAAAAGAAGAGATGCAGATGTTGAGCACTAGAATCTGAGCATACCTTGGAGGAATCACTAGAAAAAAGAGCCTTAAAATGTCCCAAATCAGCTCTCAGGTCCAAAATCAAACCCTCAGAATCCTCAACATTTCCCACTAAAAAGCCAAATCTCAGATATGTTCCTAAACCTCTATCTATTTTATCTCCTTTGAATCAGCACCACCACAAAATCTTTACCCTCTCTCATCTTATCCCTCGTATATTCAGATTTCAACCCCCACAATCGTTCACTTTAAAAACCCAAACTTTTTTCTTCTTATTTTCTGTATATATAAATAAAAACCCAAACTTGAGCACACTTGCCTTTTGGGTTTTGCAGAAAAAATGCATCAACTTTTTATAATTCACATTTGTAACGCAAAACACTTTGAAAAAAGAAAAGGAAAAAACAAAAACAAAAACAATAAACAAGGACCCCACCAAATGTTTTGAATTCCAATCTTTGTTTTTGGTATTTGTTTTCACTGTCTGCAATTGTTAGAATGAGAATGCACGCCAAGTCTGACAAGAACAACTTTGCTGCTCCCTTTATTGAATACACATTTCACTTTCACTTGGTTTTAGTGCGGTGTGAGGTAAAAACAATCCTCTGTTCACTAGATAACGACCCATCCATCCATCTATCCATCCTCGTCTCGTATTTTGATAATAATGCTATCCATCTCATGAAATAGTAGCTTTATTCTTCTTCATAAATCCATTTATTTATTTTTTCAAGTAAACGTATAAATATAATGAAATACATACAGCTATTGTTTTCTCGTGACATGGTCCAAATTATCGTGATATCACGATATGGGCCTTGGCCCCACTCTGGGTTTCACGTGGCTCTATTATGGACCTTCTTTTCAATTTTGGACACCTTTCACTTTCATGCTTGCCTTTTTATGTTATTTCCTTCCTTATTAATAACATTTTTAATATTTTAATTACAAGCCAAGAATTTTTACTCTGGTCAATAATTTTTAAAATAAATGGTTAAAAATTTTCAGTTAACACTTCTTTTTTTTAAATCGTGAGTTCAATGAATAAAAATCATATGTTCTTTTTCGGTGTCCCTTTCTATGTATCACATTAAAAAAAAAATTAGATTTATGGTTTTAGGTTACGGTTTAGGGAATTAGAGGTAAGGTGTATTTTTAAGGTTTAGAATTTATAATTTAGGATTTAAAATTTAAGGTTGTGACTTAAAATTTATTTTTTTAGTGTTGAGGCATAAAAAAAAACACTAAAAAGAGACAAAAATTTTATTCAAATTCAATATTGATTAGTAACAAAATTTTCCTCTCCTTAGATAAAAACTGTTCATAAAACAAGAATTTGATAATCACTAGCCATAATTATTTTATTTAAAATGTAAAATAATAATTTATTCGAATTATTTTAACAATGTTTAGGATTGGTACAAATGAGAACTAATAATTTAAGCCATCTTTTTACTACTTGGTTCATTTAAATAATGTTTTCTCATTGATTTAATAAGTCTTGGAAATCAAAACAGTAGCAGTGGGAGATAGGAGAGGTAATTTATTCGATTAATGAACATAAATTTTCTTCTCATTCTTTTATTATTTAATAGTTTTAAGTTGATTACAATATTTATATTATAAAAATTATTTTTATCTTTAAATAAAAAAATACAAAATACTTAAATATACTCGATCTCAGAATTTTCTTATATTATACTTACAACAATCCCAATCGAATTATATTCAACCGACTTTTTTTTCTTAATCTTAAATATAATAAGATAATGAAAGTCAATAAAATTATAAACAAAGCCCTTAATAATATTTTATATAATTGTTTGTCCAATACAATCTTTCATTTTTATATATAGCACAATCTCTTGTTCCCTTCACCTAACATGCAATGCTGCAACTCTCTGCTGAATCCAATGTCACAATTTCCTTTTTCTTATTCTTTTGAACACATTCCCATAACTATGCTTAATTTTACTAATAGTATTATCATTCAAGATTCTCATCACTTGCCCATCAATTCCTATATTCTTTCCCTCCTTTTTAATCTAATTTAGACTTCTTAGATATGCGCACACACCCCTCTCTCTCTCTCTCTAAAAAAGTTTTATTCTAAAATCACCTCCTTAAGGTTTTTTAACGTTAATTTCTACTCTTAACGTTTTTTTTTTTATCATTTCTACTCTCACCGAGAGGAGCGGTGAGCGGTCGCTCCCCTTAACAATTTGAAAATTTCTATATGATTTAAAAAAATTTTAAAAATTTTCTATGTATTTTTATTGAAAATCTATTTTCGCCCCTAAATTTTTATAAATTCTTAAAAATAATATAGGTTCGTTTTCCCTAACCTAAAATTCTGCGTTCGTCCTCGACTCCAACTACCTTTTCCATCCAAGAGGAAGATGTAGTGCTCCCACAAAATGCCATGTAATACAATTGGAAAGACCACATGATAAAAAATCCAAAAAAAATGTGAAAAGCAAAAAAATATTAAAAATTTATATATATATTATTTGAATTTTTAATTTTTTAATTTCATATGGGATATTTTTTGAATGACTTAATTAAAACTTTTAAATTAAAGATAATCCACATATTTTTTTAGTAAAAATCTACTCATTACCTACCATTAATTTAAGTCATCTATTTTCACTAATCTAACAATCCAAAAAAAAATTTATAAAACTCTAAGCTTTATACTATGTCAACATATCCTAGCCTCCCTCTATCTTTGTATATAGGCCATAGTATTCATTTATACTTTGTAAAACTTAAAAGTTTGATACATTTTTTAGATCGTTGAATTTATTGATTTTAACGTCTAAGATTAAAACTTTTAAATTAAGGATAATCCGCTTAATTTTATCCATAAAAAACTTCTCGTTACTTATTGTTAATCTCAACTATCCATTTTCATTAATCTCCTCATTATTTTACTGTATCAATAAATCTTGACCCATATATATATAATCTTCACTTACACACAATATAAAACTATAAATTTTACACGTTTTTGGATTGTTGGATGAGTGAAATAGATGATTGAGATTAACTCCTTACTTTTTTTTTCAAGTAATAATCTTCACATATCCTACTATTAATCTCAGCCATTCATTTAACCCCTCCAATGTTAAAAAAAAAAAGAGTAAAACGTTTTACCTTTTTAAATGAAAACAAATAGACGGTGATTAGATTTGTTGCCAATATTTTGCATGAACAAAATCTATGCAATGTGGGATTGATTGTTGATGAAGTGTCTGGAACTGGGATTAATATCCGACACAAATTTCTGTATAAAAAAAACATAAAACAATCTTTCCAAAGATCCTAACTATCAAGTACTGGCATTGCATGCTTAGAGTTATGGTTAAATCAAAAGCACTAATTATCAACATCATTTATGCGAATAACTATGCTTGCCTTCCTTGAGGAAGACTCAAAGGTCCCACATTGCTCATTTGAATGTCCAAATTCTCTACAAATTATTACAAAACATCAACTAACTATGTTCATTTTTTGGTGTGTTTATGGGCATGCTAATACACATTAAGACCTTTTTTTATTTAAGAGATTATCACATATATAGCATTTTTGTAATTATTGTATAGATATGAAACATAAATGATCAAATATGTTAGTAATAGGACAATGGGGAATAATGTTATTGATGAAAAAACCATACAAGCACAACCAAAGATGCCAAGTTGAAAGAGGAAAGGCAGGATTGTGGATGTCAAGTCGTGTTTTAACCTATTTGGCCCATACCATGTGGTCTGTCCCATATTACAAGAGCCTTTGCCCCTACATTATCTCTATTTCATGCCACCTTTTCTCCTTTCTAAAATAACAAAATACCATCTTTCCAGCTCAATGGAAAATTCTTGGCCGCATGGAGGGGACCAGCCACTTCCCTCATTACATCGTATGTTTCCGACTCAAGACACCTTTTTTCCCCTCAATTAAACACGAATTTTTGATGTTTTTAACCTTGATTTTTATTTTTTTAGTTTAACCACCGGTATCTGACTCATTGACCGACTATTTTGGATCAGATTTTATAAATGCCCAATATGGGACAACTCTCACAAGTTCTCAACCCAATTTTTTCCATTCACAATGCCAAGAATCGAACTTCTGGCCTTGCTTAAGGGACTCAATGCCTCATCACCTGATTAATTAGTTGTTAATAAAAATTTGATTATTTTTAGTTGGTTCATATAATTATTTTAATATATGGTATCTCTAATTTTTTTTGAAAAGTAAAAATTGTTAGATTTATTGCTGGGAATTATACAATAAAGTACACAAATATGAGTCTCATTAAAAAATCTCCCTAAACTTAGATGGAGGAAAAGAGTGCACCACATCTTTGCCATTAAGCTTCAACCCATTACAACCCCCACACTCGAATCATAACTCAAGGAAAACCCAAACTATCCAGCCAACATTAACCTATCAGAACCATTTCTAATATACTCCCAGTCACACAGAACATGCAAGAGTTTAACAACATATTCTGCAGAATGGGCTTACCATTAGTTTCTAACACCGATGAATTGGATCAAGACCGCCTTTTACGACCTCAAAAACATACACAACCTCAATAAATTTCCCAGAAGTCTTACCTACATCGTCAAACCAGCAAAAATAGAACCACTCCAGCCATCATCATATGTCTATACCTGCTTTAGCTAATGCATTCGCTGCACTATTTTGCTCTCTTCCCACTAAGAAAATCTGCCAAGAAATGGATTTAGCAACATTCAAACATGCTAAAATAATATCCTTGAACGCGGCAGGGGCCTCGTTTGGCTGCCGAATCCACGAAACAACGCAACTGCAGTCAGTCTCTACCACCAGCTTAGCACACAGTGCCCAATTGGATGCAGCGAAAAGTGAGAAAGATTCCTTAACTGCTAGCAATTCTGTCGAGGTGGGATCTGCATTGCCAATCGATTTTGAAAAACTCATAATTGTCTTCACAGAGTAATCCCTCAAAATACCTCCGATACCTGTAGGCCCGAAACTCTCTCTCACTGCGCCGTCAGTATCAAATTTCAAGAAGTCAACATTAGGCGCGGACCATTTGTCAATAACAACATTGCCCTTTACTGGAGGCAAACACCAAGACTTGGGATTCATGATAAAATCAGTAATTGTCATAAGTGAATCTAGCCACTTCACACGAGTCCACCAACCCACTCGAATAATGTAATCCCCTTAGCCCGGCCTAGCCGAAACCGGACTAACAGAGTTACATTAGGTTTGCCGAAACAAATCCGGACTAATAAACTAAATCGAGTCCATTTTTTTCTTTTTATCTTGTCTATATGCATATTAGTATTATCCTAAATGATCATACTTCAGCGGAAACGCCACATTGGAAACAAATTGCAAAACGGGATTCAATAACACAACAATTCACATTAGGGACCAACACGTAATTTCTACAAAATATAAGGTTCCCAACTTAATTAAGATTACCCATCCTCAATTAATTCAATTTCATGCTCACAGGTCGAGTTCCAAGCCAAAACAAACATCCAATCCCACTCAATTGCATACATAACATTCAGAGACTAATTTTCAAGATTTTCAAACTTTAGCAAATTCATTTACACGCAATTAGCTAGGTGTACCAATCCGATCACTACGCGTACTGATACAGAATAACAGACATAACGGCTATATGTATTGAAACACATACTCGCGTATCGGTACGGTATATTGACCAACCCGTACCGATACAGCTTTGACCCCGTACCGATTCCCCTTGTATTTTCTCAACACTTGAAATTCCAATAGCTAGAGACCGTACCGATACAGTACCTCGCGTATCGATACGGCTTGTTAAAATCAAAGGGGTCGTTTCGGTACGTTGGCCTGTGTACCGACACCAACGTATAATTTCCTTAAGGCGTACCGATACGGTGGCTAAGCATACCGATACGCTATGCTTTATTTCATCGATTTGAGCCTCAACAGGACCTCGCATAATGAACCTTGGGTCCTCGTACCGGTATGCAGAGGCCTGTAATGACCTCTAGGTCCAACATATGACATTTTGGCTCACCTCAATCAATCCTAACACATATCTAAACATCATATAACATCTTCAACATGCTTTAACATCAACATGCCAGCAATTAGACTAATCTAGCAAATCTAGCACAATCAATCACAAAGTCTATAGATATGCTTCCTAGTCTACATCCAAGAAACAAATCCATTTGCGTCTCAACTACTGTAAACTTCTTACAAATCCAAAACAACAATCAAAACTTGCACAAACAGCGAGTTCACCAAAAACCCTCCCAAAACATCATTTGACACATTGCCCTTATTACCACTTAAAATACTTCAAACCATACTTTGAAAACTAGTCTTGGGATTCTTTTCCTTGCTTTCTGGCTGCTACAATCTTTAATTCTCTGCACTGATAGAAAAGAGAGCGTAATCACACTAGGCTTAGTGAGGATTGCTCAAGAAAACAACCATCATCAATGTATTTTAAACCAATTTACATTTCTTTTAAAATCCACTTTCCAAAACACTTTTTAAACTTCATTTCAACATCATGCCTTGTCAAAACCATGCACTTAACGGTTCCAAAATAGTATATTAAACCATATGCAACAAGTATCATGGATTCAACAGTAAAATCTCATTTGCTACCCTCAATTTAAGCTTTTCCATGCATGCTACCAATGCAAGGCTTAAAGAGTATTCACATTATACAAACAATCCATCAACATGATACTTCAATTCATTATATTGGCTTACACGTGATCCATTCCCACATCTCATTATTTTTATCAAACCACATCAGATACACGGATTTCCCAAGTGATACCCAATCACTTACGGCTCAATGGCATGGAGTAAATGCAACACAAGAATAACCTCTACACTACCAAAGCTCATCCTCCAATTTGGAATAAACACCTCTAATGCATCACCTCAACGATCGCGACCGGAGTAATATGCCATTGAAGTATCACCTCAACAATATTGGAGTTCACATAGTCGGAGTTAATACTCTCAATACATCACCTCTATGAACGATGTGCGACTTATTATAGTGCACTTTACATCTTATGGCCGACCAACTATATCTGATAACATTTCCATAACATCACTTTTCAATATAATCCAATTAATTAACATTAACTCACTGTTTCCATATGCATTAATTAAAACCATTTATCCAATGCATTAAACCATGCATTAGCCAATGTTCAACAATATTTTCAAAACAAGCATTACCACCAAATGCATTATCATCATCATATAATTATTTTCCTAGCATTAAACCATGCTTAAATCATGCATACAACAGTGACTAATCAAAACATTAAAACAAGTGCATTAAAAGCAATTCCCAAACCGAGTTCAAGAGAGGATTCATCCTTTACTTTCAAGCTTAGACCAGCGTTTCAAGCTCGATCTAAACTCCCAAATATAACTTTCAAACTTTTGAAAAGCTGTAAAACTCGTTCTCACTCACCGACTCGCAAAACCTCGCTTGCCGATACGGTAACATCACCTACAAAGCTTCCGAAACAACCGTTCAAGCTTGAGGATTAACTTCCCCTGCTTTATCCACACAAAAATAGAGGGTACATTGCATCAAAATGCAATCAACAACACAACAACACAAAACCTCAACATCCTTAACCAATTTTCATCCCACAACAATCGAAATTAGCATCAAACATCTTCCAAACTTTACCCAGCCACAAACTGACATCTTAACCCATCAATTAACATAAATCAACATCTAAAAACACATCACTAACGTCCTTATACCTCCAGCATTCATAAAACCTCCATAACTCTTTAAAAACACATAACTAGCAACCTAGAAAATTAGGAATTCAATTAGTTTCGGGATTCTTATGATTAAACCATCTTACTAACATCATTTAACATCAAAATCACGATCTATATCAATCCAAATCATGAGAAAATAGAACCATTATGAGAGTAACCCAATTTCACCAATTAAACCTTGATTTAACCATTTTCCTTTACAAGTTAAAAATTATAAGTAAAGAATCAAAAACTTGGGAATTTTAATAAAGAACATTGTATTAGAGGAGAAGAACGAACCTCACCTCTAATGGCTGATTTTCCCCTTAATTAAATGAATTCCATAGCAAAACAATGAAAAACCAAATTGATTTTGTTAGAAAATCATTATAATATCAACTGAAATCAAAAGAATAGTTAAAAGAAGATTTTACCCGAGAGCTTTGAAGAGAAAAGAAGCGTTCGAATGAAGAGAATTGAAGAGAAAAATTCTTTTGTGAAAAGTTATGTAAATTTTGTTTTAAAGCTTTTTAATTAATCAATAAATTCTTTAACCTTTTATATTATTTTAAAACCATTAAAAATAGTTAATTAAGGAAAAAAGTTTGATATTAGACTTTAGGGTAAATAGCTCCTTAAAGATTCAAAATTTTGACCCTTTTATAAAATAGTTTTGAAAACTTTACATTTTGGTCACTAACCAAAATGTCCAATTTCGAGACCCCTTTTTGCATAATTGATTTACCAAAATCATTTCCATATTAAATAATGATTTTAGATAATTTTCCATATTTTTATCCCTTCTAAAAATATTTAATCCAATTTAAATCCCGAAACTGACTCGAATCCTCTAATCTGATCCAACAGAACGTCTCCTAGGCCCAAAACCGAGGTGTTACAAATAAGAACAAAAAAAATTGATTAGATTTTATACCTTTTCCTCAGAAGAGGACTTTATTCCTATGAAGCTAGATTGACTAAGAGATCACGAAGAAAGTCAAATTTCAAAGTGATTGCAAATGAGATAACGATCAAAGAAATCTCCAACAATTAAAGAAAAGTTTACCTGTACATGGTAGCACACCGTGAATGTTCCAAATTCTGCACCATCGGACCCAAATGAACCAAAAGAATTCGTATTGGAAGAATAAATGATCAATCGATTCTTCGTCGGAGGAGCATAGCAAACACCTATCGTCAACTAAAGAAGTCACACCCCTATTCAATAGCTCTAGTTTCGTGGGAAGACGGCCATAAAGGAGCATCCATACGAAGCATTAAACTTTATAAGGAGTGAGGTCAACTCAAATCTGATTCCAATCAAAGAATGTTTGTACATTTGATGCAAGAAGCTTACACATATCTTTTGACAAATAGCATCCAGACGAGGAATTTGCCCATCTAATACAATTCGTGAGCATAATCCTAATACGACAATTATTTAAAGTTTTAGAAAAAAACACATACCTTTTTTTCTCATTCAAATAGAGGTCGTCGTAGCAGGATCTCCCACTTTCAGGTCAAACCGTCATACATGCCAATTTTTTCCACTGTCCCGGATTTTTTTTGAGACAGTCTTTAAGGCATTGATTGTTCACCCACTTATCTCTCCAAAAATCCAAGCTCTTTCCGTCACCCACATGCAAGATTAAATTAGAGACAAAAGGATCATTACACTCTTTTTCAAGATCAAGAGGACTAATAATATCTCTCTACAACCATGATTTGTTTACGCGAGATGTGTTGGAAGGGAGTAGATTTTCATTTTCCCTATCATACTTTGCCTTAATAATTCTTCTCCAATAACTATCTCTTTCCATGTCGTATCTCCAAAGCCATTTATACAGTAGTGCTTTGTTTTTTACTCTGAAATCAATAAGCCACAAACCATCCAGATTTTTAAAAGACAAAGGACTTCCCAACATACCCAATGGATTTTTCGGCTATCCAAAGCTCCCCAGATGAAGTTTGCCATAATTCTATTGAATTCAGAGGATACCGACGCAGACATTTTGAACATAGATAGAAAATAGATGGGTAGATTTGCCATTATAGACTTTGCGAGAGTAATCCTTCCTCCAAAGGACAAAAAATCTAGTCTTTCAAGGGGTTAGGCGTTTTCTAATTTTCTCCAAGACTGGTCTCTATAAAGTAGGAGAGTTTCTCAATACCCCTAAGGCTAAGCTAAGATATAAAGACGGAAATTTAGAAGCCATACACCTTAGTTTGACAGTCCAAGAAATAATTCTTGATTCATCGACATTTATACCAAACAAGGAGGACTTTCTCAAGTTCAACCGTAAGCCTGCCGCCAGATCAAACAAAGGGAAACACTCTTAATATTCTGGATTTGTGTCGCACTAGCCTCACTAAATATGATTAAGTCATCGACGAATTGTAAGTGAGAAACTTGCAAGTTCTCACTACCTATGTAAATGCCTTCAAAGAATCCGGACGCAATAGTCTTGTTAATAACAGAATTTAACCCTTCAGCAACTATGTTAAAGAGGAGATGGGATAATGGGCATCCTTACCGCAACCCCCTTCTAATAAAAAATCTCTCTGTTGAGGAACCATTCATCAAGACTGAGATCGATGCCGTCGAAACACAAGAATAAATTCAACAAGGCTATTGGTTGATAGTACACATTCTATCTTCGAACCCCATTTTGCACAACATTAAATCTAGGAATGTCCAATCCACCGTATCGCAGGCCTTCCGAAAGTCATCCTTGAATACTACACATTCTGTTCCTCGCCTCTTTATATTGTCAATTAACTCATTAACTATCAGCGAGCAGTCGAGAATTTTTTTGCCTTTGATAAACGCAAATTGGTTGATACTGATTATTTCCTCAAGGCACCAGGTAAGACGATTTGTAGCAATTTTGAGAGAGTTTTATAGGCCTCACCCACTAGACTGATCGGTCGATAGTCGTCAATCGATTTAGAACACTCTTTTTTTTAGAATTAACGAGATAAAGGAATGATTCAAGTTGAGGTCCCTGGGCTTACCTTCCCAAAAATCATTAAGAAATGTCATTACATCTAGCTTGATTAGTGTTTAATATCTTCTGAAGAAACCAAGATTGAACCCGTTCGGGCCAGAAGATTTGTTCTCATTTGCCCTCTTAATAAGTCCACACTTCTTCCTCTTCAAAACACCGTTCCAATCATTCACTAGAATCTGAACTAATACTCTTGATAGGGCAGTCCAAATCCTTTAGCTCAATTGTCTGGAAAGAATTATACACACCTGAAAAGTGTCACTGCACTTCTTTTTGAATTTCAATAGGATTTTGCAGTAGATCACTACCAACTCGGAGCTTATGGATCCAATTGACTCGCCTTCTTGAAGAGGCCATCAAATGAAAGAATTTAGTATTCATATCTCCTTCGCATGTTCACTGAATTCTTGTTTTTTGACACCATTCTCTTTCTTTTCGTTTTAGTAATTCCCATAGCTTCACTCTTAAGGAGTTGATCTCCTTGGTAATATTTGAAATGTTTTGGCCTAAACTTAGCTTGTTCTTCAGAAAGTCAATCTATTGTTCAATAGCTAATATGAATGTCTTGCACTTTTCCTATTAACCCACCCTTTCGCCCCAGACTTTGAACTTCGTAGAATAACACCAATGCCAGACCCCCTCAACTTCTTTAGGGCAAAAGAAATCATTGAATTAAAGCTGGCATTCTCCATCCAATGATTAAAGAGTTTAAAGGGTCTCAGTCCAGACTTAAATTTTTTAAAAACTAACCAGATTGGATTATGGTCGGACAATAACTTTGGCAGAGCGTGCAGACAAATACCTGGGAGCAATTGGAGAAAATCAGGAGAAATCAACATTCGATCCAACCTACAGATCGTTGTAACCTCACAGAAATTAATCCAAGTGAACAAACTACCGATCAGAGGGAGATCAACTAGTCATGTATTATCGATGAGCTCTGAAAGTGCCTGCATAGAGGCTTGATTAAGAGACAGGCCAATCTTTTCTTCTTCCTACTTTATCGTATTAAAGTCACCCTGATTATCCACAACCCTCTGCACGAAGAGATGATTTCTTCCAGTTCCTCAAACACAAGTTTTCTTGTCGCGACCTCATTAGGAGCATAGAGGTTAATAAGGTTGCACTCGATATTTAACCTCGGGAATTTTCCATAGATAACAATGGAATTTGGCTTTAGGAGGCTCCAATTAACTCTAAGAACAGTCGGATCCCATAGACAACCTAATCTTCCAACTGAACCAGTCGAAGGACTAGCGAGAAAATTACCCCCTGATTGACCCCATATCGCATTGGCTTTCCTTGCATCAAACATTCCAACTTAGTTTCTTGAACAAACAACACGTTTAACTTTTTATCTTTCACCTATTTTTTCACAACCCCGGACTTCTCCGGTTTTTCAAGCCCTCTAATGTTCCAAGATAGCAAATTAGGGAATTTCATTAATAAACAATTTCATACCTCATCTTACTCCAAATCCTTTTCATATCACTCTACCAGATTTATCTTCAAGCTGCGCTAGGCTCTCAACAAACTTCAAGCGTATCTTCTTGAACTGAAAACCCACCATCTCCCCTACTTCCAAGGAATTCACTATTTCTAGTAGATTCCCTAGGAATTAGACCCCCTCTTCTAACCCACTTTCTGATACCTCAGGGTTTAATTGCTCAACCGATTCCTCAATTGAGACAGACACTTATTTTTACCCTTGTAACACCCCTTCTCGGTCTGGTAGAAATTTGGGTCGAAAAACGTTACCAGTGAACAATACGATAAACGGTTTATTAATTTTGATGACTTATACTATAAATAGTGAATTAATGACGTTGATTCGATGCAATGAATGACTATGATCAATGTAAACTCAGTCAAATTATAGTTAATAAATCATTTGGTAACTTATACAAATTTAGGGACTAAATTGTAATTTTAGAAAATTAAAAAGACTTATCAATAATTAGGGTTACTAATGTGAAATTCGATGATGAGTGTCTTACTTACAAATTTTCAATGAGTTCAGAGTTCATTTACATCTTCAATTAAGCCTCATAAAATTCAGTGACTATCTTGCAAGATTGTAAAACCATATAACTAACTTTAACTAACTCACATGTATCAGTACCGGTACTCATGAGGCCGTACCGGTACGCCCTTATAAATAAATTATTTCAAACCTAAATCCAGTACCGGTATGAGGATTCAATGCCCTTTGTATCGGTACGGTTCCATCACCGTACCAATACCCTTGCTACAGTAAAATTCCTGTGTTGATTTGGCGTACTAGTACTACTGTAGTAGTATCGGTACACCTTGATTCACAATACCAAAAATTGTATGTCAGTACCGGCACGAAACCACCCGTACCGGTACGCCTGGGTTAACATTACCCAAAATTACTTATTTGTACTAGTACGACACCACCCGTACTGGTACGCTTGGGCCTGTAATGACATTTCTTGTCTGATTTTTAGTCAAATTAGGGGCCTTAATCTTGTCCAATGTTTACCAAATTTTACCAGCAAACTTATAAACATTAAATCTAAATGCATGCCAAATTTCATGCCAAAATGGACCCATTTACCAAGTTTTCACTTCTTAAAGCATTTTAGGCCATTTTAACAATTTTGCCAAAACACTATCATGCCATATATCACATTTAACCCACTCAACATGGTGAACCATATGTACATACAAAATGGGGCTAAACTAACATGTCTAGACCCTATGCCACCATACTAAGAGTTCAAAGGCTAGGTTTATATTACTTATAGCTTGTGTGACTTACTTCAAAAATCGCCTAGCTCCAATCCTTGATCTGACACACTTTTAACCTGAAAATGCATGGAAATGAGATACGTTAGGCTTATATAGCCTAGTGAGGTAGTCAACAACAATAACATGTATGCCAATAGCATCAATAACATGTATATCAATGTAAATGCATCTTAAATCATGTTTTAACAATAATTTCAATAACTTGATTTCTTAGATCGATATGTGAATATGGATACACGAATTCCCAACTAACATCACCAACAATAAATGGTCAATATCCTCCAACATCGCCAATAAGACCAAAACAAACACATCCAGCTAACATCGCCAAAAAGAGCCTTAGCTCAAGGATCGTAGTCTACTTTGTACCAATGAGCTCATGAATTCTATGGTATGCCAATTGTATCTCATGTCCATTCGTATCCAAGGATTCAATACTTAGGCTAATAACAATAACAATAACAATAACGGTAGCGATAACAATAACAATATACAATGATCAATATGATCTTTCTCAATGTTTCAACGATATCAATGACAATGTAATGATTCAATAATTTTCATATCAATGCAATAAGCTTACCAATAGTACCTCCTACGAGGTTTCGATGTAACCATACTTTGAAATCATTGATGGAAATACAATAAACAATATCAATGAAATCGAGAAAGGCACCTAGCTAATCCCGAGACTCCGACTATACTCACTGATACTCCCAAAGCTTTTAGGGCTCCCAAATGACAATTCTCTTGTTCTTTGACTTATTGGAGTTTGATGAATTTGGTGATTATTCACCTTGATTATCTTGAGCCGATCAATATCTATAATCTAGGATTAAGGAACTCGAGAAAATCAAAGCTTAAGTTATCTTCCAATGGAGGAGTGTGCTTGGCTTGGTTAGAGAAAGAAGATGAAGATGGATATGAGAGGTTCAAGCTTAGGAAATAACTTAACCGGGTAAGATTTTCTTTCTTTTTTTCCTTATCTAATTTTGCTTTCCTTTGGGTGAAGGAATTTCAGCCTAAATGCCCACGTAAGTGGTGATTAAGCTTGAGGAGGGGACTCAAGGTTAGTCCCTCAACTCTTTACTTTCTATACTTTTCTCCCAAACTTTGAATTTTTTCCAATTTAGTCACTAGGACAATTTTCAAGGTTTGCAATAAAGTCCTTGATCAATAACAATACTTAATTAAGGTTCAATAATCCAATAATTGACCACTTGGTCAAAGGTCAATACTATAGTTTGACTTTTCGATGCAAAGTTTCCCCGGTTGTCGGAATTGAATTTCGACTAGGCCTGATTTTGGGGTGTTACAACCCTGGTTCCTAAAACCCAAACCATGCTAGAGATTTGGCCAATACCAATGTCTAGTGAGCTTTGGCCTGGCCAACCCCCTCTATTTTTTCTTTCTTTTCAGGACCAATTCGGTTGGGGACATCAGGCCCTTAATACCTCTACCAGATATCAACAGTCCTTGTTCATTTCTAACACATAGGTTTGACTCCTCACTATCCGGGAACCCCATATTAACAATTGGGACCTCATGGAGGCCATTAGCAGCTGGCTTAAAATCTGATCCAGCTACGGTCTAGGCTTCTTTCATGGGTGGAATGGGCTGAATATTCGTAAGGGGCCCATCTTGCTCACACCCATCAAACTCATCCGTCTGAATATTGTGCACCCTGATTTAACAATCCTTGGTTTCCATCTACATAATGATCCTCAATTTCCATACCTCGAACCAACCCTTCCACGCTGTCTTTTTTTGACACATGGCTATCTTCGTAAATAGGCTCTCCATCAGATGCCCCAGGGTCATTCCAATCGTCACCCATCTGATTGGAAACTAGAACCTCTGTCGTCTCCGACGAATCTTGCATCCCGCCTGAAAAACTTTTCCCCATCAATCCAGGTAGCTTCCTCCTCGAAAGCTTTCGTTCTGATTGCTATTCTAGACTAGCGACCTTCAACCTATACCATAATCGACGACGAGACCTCTGTACTTTTCTCAACTAACACAAGGATTATGGCCCTGTCAAACCTCTCCTTTAATTCAGTTTCCTCATCTATTCTAATTAGGTTTCCCCACCGGTTACCAATACTGGAAAAGAAGGATGTGTGCCAGATGCAAATTGGGACTTCTTCCAGGATAATCTACAGCTTTACTCTATTTTGAGATTCCGATAAAGCTAATGGTTCAATCCAATCAAACCACACATCTAACACTTGAGTTTTGTTCTTCCATGCCAGATTAATATGGTTATCCGACTCAAATTGAATCACTGCCAACGACCCATGCCATGGACTCACCTGACATGGTATCTCTAAATTTTGGAATATAAATTTTATTATTTATATTCAGAGCTATCAAATGTGATCGAAATCTAAAATTTGAGAATGATAAATTCGATTCTAAATATGGTCAAATTTGATTTAAGGACGAAAACTTAAATTGACTTGAATCTAATCCGAATTTAATAAATAATTTGAAAATTAAATTAATCTAAACTTGAAATAACTTGAACGTAAAACAATTTTAATATTCAATGATTAAATCCTAAAATAATAATTACTTAAAAGTCTAAATCCTTTATAATTTGATTTAAAAAAATTTCAAATCTCATACCCAATTGACATAAAAGAATGGAAACCAAAATGACATGTCTCATACTCATTTGATAGACTAACAGTAGAAAAAAAAAGTTTCTATAAGTGAACTGATTTTGAGGTTTAGTGTTTTAGTTTAGCATCTAAAGTTTAGTGATTTAAAATTTAGGATTAAAAATTTAAATCTTTAACCTTATGGCCCTCTACCATATATTCTAAATTCATAACCCTAACCTTTAAATTATAACTAAAACCCTAAACCCATAATAAGTTCGCTTGCGAAAAAAATTTCAGTCAGTATATTAAATAATTTCTCTTTCTTCAATGGATGAATGTATTTTTAGGAAATTACGAGAAAGCACATGGCGATGGATTCTGATGGTCTTGTTAAATGCAATGAGAGTTGGTTTTAGCTTGAAGGCTTTTGAGACAAGGGAACGTGAACTCTAATCATGATCGTCATATGCTCCAATATTCCATGTTTGATAACTTAGAAAGTAAAGATCTCCCTGACAAACAAGTAAAGCTTGAGTTTGATGGCTTTCTAGATTCATAGTTCCAATGGAAGAAACATAAACAAATAAATCTTTGGTATTGGTGGTTCAATGAACTTGCAGGAACTGCCCTTTCTCACTTCATGCCGTTCACTTCCTTTTTCAATTATTATTATTATACCCAGAGATTCCTTGTCATATGCATTTCGGCTTTTAGGGTTTTAATTCTCTGGATATGATTAAATCAATCTGGAATCTTTTCTACTCCTAAACTACAACCATAATTGCATTCATTCACCTATGCGGGGATGGACCTAGAGGGGCTGGAAGGGGCGGTCGCCCCCTAAAAATTTGAAATTTCTATATGATTTAAAATTTTTCTATGTATTTCCTATTGAAAATTTATTTTCGCCCCCTAAAATTGTATAAGTTCGCCCCCTGTAGAATTTTATAGGTTCGCCCCTAACATAAAGTCCTGCGTCCGTCCTTGCCTATTTGAATTAAGATGTGGGATTCTTGAAATATTGAGATTAATTTAATCGGTTCATGTGTTTATCAATGTTAATCAAAATAAATTATATTCTTTATTAAAAAACTTGAAGTAATGAATGAGGTTTTGATTATGCTAGCAAGGTTAGAATTGAGATTTTAAGCGTTTAGATTTAAGTTCTATTATGCGCAAATGTTATGTGTAGATTGTATCCCAAATTATTTTAATTTCGGTCTATATATATTCCGATTATCAATACGTTCGTTCATATATTGTATTAAGAAACTTGAAAGTAATGAAGGAGGCTTTAATTGTATTGGTAAGGTTAAATGTTGAGATGATGAATGTTTGGATTTGAGTTCCATCACCCTGTTAAGAGTTATTTTGCTCTAGGTTTGGATATATTTTGGTTGTCCGTCCATCCATTTGTGTCTTGTATATTTGATTTTAGTCTTAGTTATACAAATATATTTATTGTAACCGGAATTGCAATTCTATTTCTATTTTCTATTAATTAATGATTCTGATTGTAGCAGTACAAATGTATTAAATGTAATTGACAGGGGCGGATGCATATGGGAGCCAGGGTAGCCCTGGTCCCTGAAGATTTTTTTTTATAAATCTTAAATCTAATTTTAATCATACTTAGAAAGGGTAAAAAGGAGACTTTAAGAGATAGAATGGGAGTACTTCTAGTGGGTTTAAAACCCATAACCTAAAGAAATATGAGGGAATAAAGATGGACAATTTGACCAATAGGCCAAATGTACTTGCTCACCCCCAAGATTTTGAATTTTCAAAATCTAGCCTTTGGAAATTTTAAAAATTTTAATTTGACCCCTATAAAATTTAAAAAGTCTTATTATGTTCAAAGATTTTGAATATTTATAATTAAGTCATTTTCTATTTTTTTTAATTTTCATTAAGTCTCAAAATTTCTAAAAGATTTAGGTAAACATATTTTTTAAAATTTAAAATTAAACCCTTCGAAATTTTTGAACATTTTAATTTAGACCTTTAAAATTTTTGAAAATTTTAAGTAGGTTCTCCAAATTCTGTTGTCAAGATCGTTCCTATGGCAATTGAAATTGTAACTTAAAAAATCAAAATCAAAATTCTCGTAACATGTAATAACTAATAATATTGTTCTATATTCTGCAATAGATTGCTCATTACCCAAACTGAAAATCTAAGGAAAAACAACACCAGTAACTATTTGCACCACTCAACTTTGCCCAAAATGAGAAAAGATGAAGAATTACTTAAAATTTACTAGTAAGTATTTAGAGGCTAAAAGAAGCGATGAAGAAATAAAGTGAAATATATTTGACTACACCTCTACAAGGTTGCATGGATACAATAATTTAAGGAAGAACAGATCCTCACTAGATACTAATAATGTCCTTGCATGTGGCAATTTGAGAATATATCCTTTGAGCTCCATCCAGGTTGTTTTAATGGTGTCGTCCTTCTTCCGGGGACTTTGGCTTTTCTCCTTCACACCTACCAAATCTTTTTAAACTTTATTTTCCGAACCACACACCTTTAAAACGCTTCTTCTTCTTTTCAGCAACCAAGTACACCCATGACTCACATGAATCATTCATGGCCTCACTCATATGCATAGTCATGCATGATAACAAACTCAGATCCGTATATGTGTCTGTACACGTGTATGCACGCGTGTTTAAAAGAGAAAAAAATACGTATGAGAATCTAGGGGTGAAAGTGAGGACACAGCTCATGAGATAATTTTGCAGTTTTATGATGATGGCAATGCTGAAGCTCTGAAGGGTGGGGGGAACAGCCGAACAGTGGAACATCAGGCTTTGGGTTGTGTGAATGAACAAAACAAGCATAGGAAGATGGCAGATTCCAGTATCCATGATGTTCTTCACCAATTTCACTTCATCTGCCCGTCTCATATTTGAACCACTCACGGAGTTGTCTGCCAATTTGTAGTTTTAAAAGGAGCATTTCTTTTTCAATGTTTGACGACTGAAACAATGTCGTTGAACAGAAATGTTGGGACCTGAACCGATTTATGGGCCTACGATTGTGGTTCTGGAGTGACTTGGTTTAGTAGAAGTAGATGAACCCAAACCTAGGCCCTTCTTTAAACCATTAGTTTAGGGTTTTTGAAAAATAACGTCGGGCCTAAAAATCATGATAATTAATAACGATGAACAAGCAAACATTGGCTGCAGGATGAATTATCATTTTTTTAATAGAAGCCCTTAATTTTATTAAGGGGAGAAAATATCTAAAATAATGATAAAGATTTACAACTCATTGTAAACTAAATACATAATTTGGATATTTTTCTATAATATTAACTCTAGTCACTTTAAATTATACAAGGACCATACATAGAAAAAGTTAAAAACCCAACCAAAAAATTAAATACAAATCTGACTGCATCGGTAAACGAACCACAAAAGAGGATTAAGCTAATGAAAGACCATAGAGAACCGTAGATCAGAGCTGGGTGCTGTAAGAAACTATCCACGAACGCAAACCGCATATCCAAATGTAATCCGAGGGTCCAGAATAGGAAAGATCAATAGGATTACAAATAAGCACCATCTTAATCAGTCGTGGCGTCGTCAAATCCAACCCTGAGAAAATATAAAATAAAAGAACGGTCAAACGATCGAGAAAGAAAATGAAAACGTGTCAAATGACAGAGATAAACGTGCCACAAAGAAAGAAAAAAATATGCCACAAAAACAATGTTATTTTTCTTAAAAATTAAAAAAAAAGAACAGGCGGTCGACGACCAACAATAAAGCCGGTAACGCCGCCGGTTAAACAAAGTTGAAGAGCAAAGAGTTACGCTCTATATTTCTAAGGAGAAAACAAGGTTGCGGCGCTTAGGGTTTTTCGTAGTGTAGGATGAATTATCTTTTTGATTAACGTTAACACTGATTGTTTCTTCTGGTTCAGTTGGTAAATTCAATTTACCTCAACGATTTAACGCGATGGCCCTCGCTGTTATTGCGATTAAAGCCTTGTAGTGACGTCGAATATATGTCCTCTTAAAGGCTAAAGCTTGACCAGACAAAAATAATATCTTGTAACAAATAGAACACATGTGAGTCTTGCCGGAGCCACATTGTTTAGTCATGGGCGGTGCATTGGTCGCCACCTTGGAAGTGGTGGCGGCAGCGGTGGAAGTGATGGAAACGCTTTGTTACAGACTTTACACTTGTAAATTGTAATGATTGAAGGAGCGGAAGGGCTGGTTTTGGCAGTGGTTCGCTGATGCTAGCATGAGATGGAATCATAGAAAAGAGATAGTATTCTTCTTTTGTTGGTGGGTTTTGGAATCTGGGTCGTTTTTTTCTCTTTGTATACGGCTCAAGTCAACACCGTCATGGTGGAGCCGTGGAGATGCTGAAGTTGGAGATTTCAACGTTTCAAGGGGCATACTAAGGAAGGGGTCTCTTGGTTTGCAGTAAATGGTTGTAGGTGTCTCAAATGGGGGTGATAAACTGGTGTCGTCAGCTAAGTGATGACTTAATTATAAAACCCTACACCTCTTCTTCTTCATTCTTTTTCGAGTTGAAAAATAACATAGTATATAAGGGTGTGCATTTATTTAATTCAGTTAACCGACGAATCGAATTACTCAAAATTTATTAATCGATTTTTTTTAACTGTTAACCGAACCGAATTTTTTTGAAAAATTTTAACCGAATTGAAAAAAGTTCAGTTAATTCGGTCGTTTTCAAATTAACCAAAATTTGTTATAAAACTTTGGATAAATTACACAATTGGTCACTAAATATGCTAAAATAATCTTTTTAGTCACTGAACTTTCATTTTATGCTAATTTGATAAAAGTTTAATGACTATTTTATAACATATCAAAAAATTTAATGATCATTTTATAATTTGTAAAAGTTTAATGACCAAAAATTAATATATATATATATAATATTTAATATATAATAATTTCGGTTAATTAACCGGTTTCGAACCGAATTAACCGATAACAGAATTTTCCAAAAAAAATTAACCGTTAACCGAACTTACCTAAAATTAACCAATCGAATTAACCAAAAAAAACTTAGTTCATTCAATTAATTTGGTTAAAACCGAATAATGCACACCCCTAATAATTTATGGCAGCAATTTTTAGTTTTTTTTTACAATATTTGCCATACTAGAAATGGGCCGGTTAAATCATATTGGTTGTTATATTTTTAAGAGGTCCAGTGGAAGGCCCCTGTTTTCTTTTTCGTCTCTTTACCCTTTTTTTTTTTATCTCTGTTCTCTTTTCTTACAATTTTTTCGCCAACAATGATGAAGTCCTCCTTAATTTGAATACGTAATAAATTTTAACTAAACTACGTTAAAATTATATGACTTAAATATATATTTGGCACTTGAACTATACCATTTCTCTTAAATTGGTACTTACAAAATTTTTATTTCTAAATTGGTACTTAAACTAGACACTTTCTCCCAAGTTGACACCTAAAGAATTTTTGCTCCCATTTCGGTACCTAACTTTATTTCAATCGACTATTTTGATATTTTATTAACTTATTTAATCCCTAAAATTTATACATTCTATCAATTTGGTCATAATTCGAAACAATTCAATACAGTCAACCCTTTATATTTAGTCACTTTTTTGTGCTACTACCAAATCAAGCAAGCCCAACGGATCAAAACAATAATAGGATAATTGCATTCTACCATAAAACAACAACGAGTTACTATTAAGCTTTTTTATACCAGAAAAGTGATATAACATTTATAGGAGAGAAACAAAAAACATATTGATAGGATTTTTAAATATAGAGTGTTAAATTTGTTGAATTTCTCGCGACCATTTTTGAAAATGGGATGTGTAAAAATAGCCCGACGATCGATCTTTTAGAAAATTAGGGTTTTCTGGTCATTTTTAAATTAATCTTGAAAATTTAGGGTTTTCATATTAAATCGGATTTTCCTTTATTTATCTTGAAAAACATTTTGGAGTCGCCACCGATCACTTCGTGGTAGACCGGACACCGAAAAAATAATCCAGAGATTCTGTCTTAAAAATTGAGTTCGGGAGTCGGTTACGTGTAGGGAAGGGTTAGCACCCCTACAAACGCCCGTTATCGGTACCTTTAATTTTACGTGGCATATCGAATAATTATTTGAATTTAATTTATCCCATAATTATTAACTGAATTTAAATTCCGAATGCAGATATCATTTTATAAGGAAATTCATTTTGTTCGAATACGAGATTAAAAGCAGCCCGTTAGGTGGCACCCCTATTCGTATCTAAAAAATAAATTTCCAACATAAAAAGTTTTTTAATGAATGCCATTTATTGTCTTGTTAATTTTAACTACTATTCCTAATAAGTCTCTACTCAATTAGTTATTTAAATCTATGAATACTAATTAATTTAATGGCTTTTATGTAAAAATGCCAATTTCTTGAACACATTCCATATATTTAAAGCCCTTAAATTAATTATATTCCTAATTAATTAATCCTCTAATTAATTAAAGTTCTAATTCTAATTAAGGCTCTAACAATTTATTATTCAATATTATAAGTGAAAGTGTATATCGAATATACACCTTTATGACCAAGGCTGAGATAACACCCCATTGTAAACAATGGAACACCATCTAGATTTGAACCTCAAAGATTCTATTCGATGTACATTTAATTAATTACAATGTATTAATTATTAATGTCAATTAAATAGCTAATTTGATTTCCAATTATAAGTGTAATATATTAAATATATTCATTAAAATTCATGTTGAGATAACACCCCATTGTAAACAATGGATCACCATCCAAATTAGGATTTTAAAGTTTATGTTTAATATATTTTTAATTACTACAATTATCTTACCTAATTCAATTATTGAATCTTAATTAGAGAACCTAGGTAAGGGCTCTAATTATTATTTGAACTATGTGTATTCAATTATCTATCATTTAATTCTATATGACTAATTTAAAACATGCATCACATATAAATTAATTGCATTAAAATTAAATAAAACAAATAATTAAATGACCAAATAAAAAACAAATGAAGCACAAAGCCAATTTTTATTACAAAAAGGGACTGAAATGAAAGAAGTACAAAATTAAATGTCCAATTACAAAGCTCATATGACCCAATTGCAAATGATTACAAACTCTGAGGAATCTATTAAAGGGCACATAGGATCAGATTGAAAGAATTACAGATTCTAGTGGACAAATCAAGAGAACTAGGGACCAAATTATGAAGCAATCCAAAGTTCCAAGGACCCAAAGCCTATTTGACCCAAATAAAGGAACGCAGGTTGAACTCGACCCACTTTAGAAACGCGCGGGTTTTTCACCGTCCAAAACGCTGCGTTTTGGCTAGGGTATATATATACCCTTTTTCCTTTAAAAAAATTTCCCTTTCATTTCATCAGATTTCCTTCTCTCTCTACACTCACCGATCTCTCAAACCCTCTCCACTCTCACTCTAGAAATATAAATAAGCCTATAAAAAGCCCCCTAAATGGATCGAAAACACCCAATTTTGGATGAATATTCATCAGAGTTTTTCAAGAAATCAATGAATATCATCCTCTCCGGCCACACGCCACCGCCAATGCCGCTCTGAATCCTCAGCCCCCAACTTCGGCCACCCTTTGGCTGTTCACCGACCACTGCAAGTAAACACCGGTCATCGCCTCACTTCGGCCGGCCGCCGCAAGGTAATTTTTGGTCGCTGTGAGGCGATTTCTGGCCGTCGTGAGGTGATTTCTGGTTGCCGCACCTCTGCCATGAAAACCCTAAATCCACCAAAAATTCCCGATTTACAACCCTAAAACCCCTAATCTACCCAGATCCGATAGGATTCCCTTCTTCCCCGGCCTAAGCTACTCGTAAGCTCGTGCCTCTTCGACTCCGACCATACTAAAAAACATCCAAATCCTCACCGACGATAGGTAAACTTTCGAACTTATTTCTTTTTATTTCATTAAATCTTATTTTTAGTTTATTAATATTTCAGATCTAATGTGTTTATTTGATTTGCATGCGAGGAAAAAAATGGAAGTCGAGAAGAAAATACTTGTTTATAGTGTTTCTGGTGATTCTGATATGGTCTGCGGTATTCGACTTAATCTCCGGCGGCGTTTCAGGTTCTGTCAGTCTGGTTCTCGGCGGCTGCTCAACTTCAAGCGGCGGTTCATCTCACCAAACTGTTCAGTCACCGAGGTAAGCCTTTCTCTCTCCTTAATTATTTATTATTATTATTATTATTATTATTTATGGTATATTATTAATGGTTATCATTATTTCCATCTGACACTTTCTCTCTCCTATTTATAGGTGAGTGGGAGGTGACGTCATCAAGATGCCAGCTGGTGATGAAGAAACACACAATCTGTGTGAAATGGGTCTGGACGAATAGGAGCCTTCCACGCGTCCTTTTGGACACCAATTTGAGCGGGAAAAAATAACAGATTTAGGCTATCTGTGTTTTTTGGGTTATACGAATGATAAAATGGGCGGGAAACAGATGTAAATTGGGCCTTATGAATTTGTATTTGGGCTTTGGGATTTTAGAAATATAAATTGGACATTTTTGGGTATTTGAACATTATTATATGGATTGTATTTTGGACTAAATTTATTTATTTACTTATTGTATATTATTTATTTATTATTTATTAGCCCGATCAAAATTCGGGTATTATAGCTGCCCCTCTTTGCTCATTGCTGTAGAACAGAAAATGGGCAAATACTAAAAAAAAACACGAATTTTGTCCGAATCCATTGGCCATCTTCTAAACTACTGAAGCTTGAAGCTGTTCTTCTCATTACGAAATTCTTCAAACTTCTGCCGAACTGTGGAATCTGAAGTTGTTCTTCTTATTATAAAATTCTTCATCTTTTCAGGTCTAAAATTGCTCTTCATTCTTCATCTCTTGAGGTTTGAAGTTGTTCTTCTTATTATGAAATTCTTCATTCCTCACAAGGGCGAACTCTTCTTATTATGAGCTCTTCCTTCTTCATCAGGCGAGTTCATTTCCTTAGGAACTCTGTGGTGAATTCTTATCATTAGGAATTTTGGAGCGAACCCTTCTCATTAGGATTTCTTCATTCTTTGTTGGGCGAATTCTTCTCATTAGGAATTCTGGAGCGAACTCTTCTCATTAGGAGTTCTTTATTCTTTGCTGGGCGAATCATTCTTATTAGGAATTCTAGAGTGAACCCTTTTCATTAGGAATTCTTCATTCTTTGCTGAGCGAATTCTTCTCATTAGGAATTCTGGAGCGAATTCTTCTCATTAGGAGTTCTTCAATCTTTGTTGGTCCACCTCTCTGTAAAGGCATGAACAGGTGAGCTCTTCTCATTATAAACTTTTCAATCTTCAGCAAACGAACTCTTCTCATTAGGAGCTCTTCAATCTTTCTTGGCGAGTTCTTCTTATTATGAACTCTGAATTCTTTGTTGGTTGAGCTCCTCTTACTGAGAACTCTGAATTCTAGAGATGTTGATTATCCTTTCTTCTAGGGAACGATCCTGCAAAAAGAAACATCATCTATTAATTCAAATTCAATCTAAAATATCATGAAAATATTTTCAATTTCTCGCTTGAAGCACTGAGTTCTTTGATGTCATTGCTTTTCTGTGTAAGGTATCTTGATCTTTCTATCTGAAGCTCATATGGGATCTCATCTCCTGTTTCTCTTTCTCTATTGATCAATCTTCTTCTATTCCCGCAAAAGTCAAATTTATCATTAATCTTCCAACATTAATTGTAAAAATACACAATTCGGTTATATCATTAAAATTTCAAGTGCGTCAACAGGAGACGCTGAAACTATGAATCTTCCTCGTTTGGGCCTGAAGTTGGTGTATCTTGCTTTTCAATCTGGCAATTTGAACCATTTCTGTCTTTCTTTCTCCTCTTTTTCTTTATCTTTCTCTTTCTTCTCTTTTTTCTTATCTCTTTCTTTTTCTCTTTTTCCTCTCTTTCTTTTCTTTTTCTTATTTTTTTCTTTTCATTCTTTCTTCTTTTTCTCATTTTTCTTTTTTCTTTTTTCGTTTTCTCTTCTTTTCTTTTTCTTTTTTCTCTTTGTTGTTTTTTCTTCTCTCTTTTTCTTTTTTTTCTCTTTTTCATCTCTTTTCTCTCTTATTTTTCTTTATTCTCTCTCTAAGAAGAGAAAAACAAAGCAAAGAATAAATCCCTCTACAAGGTATGTGTGTTGCACTCTTGCTCTCACCAAAATCCTAATACACTTGAGCTTACATAAACATTTTTGGCTCACAAGTGTAGTCTATACAAAGAATGGGAATTAAAGCGCAAAAGACTTAATTAGAATCATAGACATGTTGGCATGTTGATCATTAGTTGTACCAGGTGCTTGATGGGTCCTTTTATACTCCCAAATGAATTCCTAGCCGTTGGAGACCGTTGGGGATGATTTGGAGCCGTTGGAGACTTTATTCTCCGTAATAAATGTAGTTCTGGAGATGTCCGTATCAGTACACGGGGTAGCCATATCGGTGCGCGTTCTTCAAAAACTAGTTGTTATGCTCGCACAGCCTTAGTGTATCCATACACCTTTGGAGCGTATCAGTACGGTGTATCGGTACGCTACAGTCCGTATCGATACGGTGGATCGATACGGGGTTCAGTACGCGTAGGGAAATAGCTGTTGGGGTTTTGAAAATAGCCGTTGGGGATTTGAAAAGCAAGGATCGGTACGCCTATACACGTATCGGTCTGATCCCTTTCTGTATTGATAAACCTAAGCCTATACCGGTACGAGTTTTCGGTTATAGAAAATACTGTAGCTAAAACCCTAAAGAGTATCGATACAGGGTGTAACCGTATCGGTACGGTCATGCTGAAAAGTTGAGTTTGACTACTTTAAAACATTTTAAACACTTTCAAAACCTTTTGAAAATAACTCAAACTTATTTTCAAGTTGTTTGGACTTAAAATCATTTTTGAAATCTTTTCAATTTAGTCCAAAACTATTTTTCAATTATTATATCAAAACAAATATCCTAACAGACAAAATATGCATTACCTTCTGAATTTTTAGTTTAAATACCTAATAAGTCATTTTATTTTTTTAACTCAATATTTTGACCTCTCCCAATATTCCATGCTGACTCTGCCTCTAGATAGATACCTAATCGCACAAAAAAAACTTAAATACTTAATCGTAACATTAACAAAAGGTTTAGATACATAGTTACACAACAACAAAATGAATATCACCTTACACGTAAATATCCGAAAAATTATATTTAGCCTTACAATTGCAATGAGCTTTCTATTTGGAGCAAAGTGACTTAAGACTCACCTCAGGCTGGGCTGGAAGTATTTGATTGGGTTTTTATTGAAGCCTTATGAAATAGACATTTTAATTGCTGCTGCCTGGCCCAAATATAAGGATCTCATTCTTCAAAAACAATAACAAATGATGGTGAAAATACATAATGCTAAAAAAATATCCATAATGATCGACTGAATAATTATTTTAGTCTTTATTTATTTTTAATTAATTTAACCTCTAACATTTTATTTTGGGTTAAAATATAGCCCCATGCAGATGAAAATTGTCAATCAACTGACGATAAACAGCTTGAAATAATATGACAAACCTACATGACAATGCACGCCGCGATAGCAATGTCATATAGATAAATATGTTAACTTTACATAATGACACATTATTTAAAAAATATTTTTATAAAATTGTACAAAATATAAAATATTTTTTCTTCTGACGTGTCATTCTGTCAAATAATTTCAAGTTGTTTATAGTTAGTTGACTAACAGTTTTCATCCTTAGAGAGGTCATTTTGACCCAAAATAAAACGTTGGAGTTAAATTGATTCATAAAAAGAATATGGGTCAAAATGACTATTTAGTCAAACATTTAGAGAACTTTTTGACTTTATGTGTGAAAACCACAACACCTTTTTTTAATACAACACATTTATCAAAAATCAAAATTCTGTTTTAAGGTATCATCAAATAATTAAGAAAATTTTGATTGACATCTTTTTCTCTTTTAAATTGTAGCTTTAATATATTAGGAGTAAAATTTTCTTTCTCTTTTCCTCCGTCGTTATGTAAGAATAATTAAAAAAATAATGTACCATATGACGCATTTGCAAGCACCCCATTTGAGTATTATCCCCAACTTTTGTTTGATTGCATCTACTAGCGCTTTTGCTTGATTTTGATTTTATCAGTCGGTTCAATTCAAATTACTTTAATTAAATATAAAATAAGAATGATTTATGTATTTCTAAATTTGTATTTATAAAGTTATCCAGTTTTGCATGAAAACTTAATAAATACTTGGACGAGGCTTCGGTTAAATTGATTAAATAACTTTAAATTTGATTAAATTAAGTTATATAAATGATTAGCATATAGTTTCAGACCATTCATTGATAAATATAGTTTTTCCCTTTCATATCGTGTGACCTTAATAATGAGCGGTGCTGATAGCGAACAAAAATTCTCTGTCTTTTTTCGGTATTTTTTATGCCTTAACATTAAATAATTAAATTATAAACTTTAACATTAAATTCTAAATCTTAAATTTAAACCCTAAAAATATACTATACACCTAATTTTTAACCCTAAACATCACCCTAAATCTTAAACATAATTTTTTAGTATGAGAGCAAAAATAAGGGCACTAAAATTGGTAGAGGATTTCTATTCGCCGGTAGCATATAGAATAAGGGAACAATTGTGGAGCAAAAATCTCCTACTCCTTTCGGTGCCATTTTCTACGCCTAACACTAAAAAATCAAATCATAAACTTTAAACTCTAAAAATACTTTATACCTTACATTTCATAAATCTTAATTATAAATTCTAACTCTAAACCTTAACATTAAACTTTAAACATAATCTTTTAGAGTAAAATATAAATAAAGACAACGAAAAAAAGAAGAGGTTTCTATGTCTTGAAACGGAGAGACTGGCTAACTTGCTATTTAATGAAATGAAAGAACTTGGAAAGTTGATTGTATTGGAATGGAAGCATGGTTTCCTCCAACACAGTGATAAATAAAAAAATATTAGTTATAAATCAGAATCCATTCCAACATCTAAAAAACATTAGAGAGATGATCAGTCAAAGTTGTTGCTTTGACCATCTTGAACTTCCCTTCCCTTCCTTCACCCAAGGTTTCAGTCAAAGGTCCTCAGCACCAAAACCAACGCCCAAAAACACACATAAACTATACCAACTAATCCATTTCTACAAATGAAAGACATTAATACATTCATCTATTTTCTAAGAGAGGATTATTATCCAGGATCAAAGCCGAAAATGTTGATTAATTATTGTAATTATTCTTAAGAGATGACATTCAACAAATCCAATATTCCAATTCTACCCTTTACAAATAGTTTTTTCTCATTCTCAGACTGCAAGCATATATATATTATTAATGGTTTGGATGATGGGGAGGGCCGATGAGTGTATATATATAAAAAAATTACACAGGGGGGCGGTGGTCCAGGCTTTGGCACGTGAAGACGCTCCTCCGTCAGCTAACTTTGGCAGCCTGCACTGCAATCCAACTTTCATAATATCAAACTATCAACGCATTTCTTGGCTTTCCTCTCCATTTTAACCAACCCCTGCCACTGTAGGACCTCGACCTTCCTTCTTGTTTAGTTTTGCCCCCCTTGCATCCACTTCCCAAATATAATAAAAAATAACCCACTACATAAAGTATTGGAGATCGTTGAAATTGAAATTGAAATTGATGTAATAAGTAATTCATCTAACTTGCAACAAGGTCCAACTTAATTAAGTTTATAGAGTGTGCTACATTGTGGCAGATGTGGCCATTTTTTTGTCTAAAGAAACGAAGAATTATATCAATGTTGAAACATTAATATATATATATATATATATATATATATATATATATATATTCCAACCATTTCCATTTTTAGTTACTTGCAGTAGCTCAATGCCTCGATATGATAGCGTTTTAAAGAATTACAGCTTGTATTCGCATCTTTCAACCTTTTCTGCTTTTCCTCTCAACTAGCTACCATATTTACTTTAAGACATTTACACTATGTTTTCTAAGTAGAAAATAGGTTAAAAAAAATAAAAGCAACCATATGTTTTTTTGTATAATTATTTTTCTTTATATGAGTACAAGGTTTAGATTAAAAGTTTATAGACAGATATTAATGTTGAGAATGCTCATGATTATTGAAAATCAGAAACATATTGGGAGAGTTATAGAGATAATTTGACATGGTTTCAATACTTTTACGAGTCATGTTCATTCTTAGTGAAGGGGAAGGCTTTATTCTAGCTAATTGCACCACGTGTTCTAAAACTATGACCCTTATTTTAAATTAGTCCCCAATTTTTTTTAAATATTTCAATTTCATCCTCAATCTATGACCTTGATTCTAAATTATCCTAAAAAATTTTAAACATTCTAATTTCATCCTCAAACTATGATTCTCATTCTAAATTGGTCCTCAAACTTTTTGAATGCTCTAATTTCATCCCCAAATTATCATTGTATGCTAATCATATCTTATGTTAATAAAATGTCACAAAAATTGTTAATTATCATGAAACACTTATGTGTATTATATAATAATATGGTGTGGTATAAACGATGATTTGAAGATGAAATTGGAACATTTAAAAATTTTGAGGACCAATTTAGAATGATGGTCTTAATTTTGGGATGAAAATGGAACATAAGTTTGGGGGACCAATTTATAATAAGAGCTATAGTTTAAGGATAAAATTGGAGCATTTAAAAGTCTAGAGACCAATTTAAAATAAAAGTCATAGTTTGGGGATGTTTGGTGCCATTAACTCGCTTTATATAGACAATAAGCTTGATGTGGATCTTAATGTTCTATCCTGTAAGGTTAATGGTAAAGTCAACCAATATTTGTTTAAATGTGACTGGACTACATAAGGGATTTTATTGTGTGTTAGATGTGATAGGAATTCTTAAAATGGATTCAATATAATCTACTGGTAATCTTTAGACAAACAAGTTTTTAAGGTGAGTATTCAATCTAAGTCGAGTCATTTTTTTTGAGTTAATCGAGTTGACAAGTTATATTTTATGATTCAAACTTTATTGATTTTTTTCAAGTTGAGTTGTTCGAGTTTCTTCCAAAATTAATTGTTTTTTATAATTTTATGATACAGATTGGTTCTAATTTAAACAACTTTCTCTAATCATATAAGATATAATATTTCTTCATTTTTTACATGTTTAAGTAAGATTTGTAATGATATTCAATAAATCAATTTTTGAGGATAAAGTATTTATGGGAGGATACATGAGTCAAGGAATTTATGAGAATAAATAATTTACAAAAGAATACAGTTAAAGGACCAAATAGAATAAAACGAAAAGTTGAGAGAATAAATAGAAAAAAGTAAATTTATTGTTAAAAATATGAATTAAATTTGAATAGATATTCTATAGTGGTAGTGGAGCATGTGGTTCAAATTTGATAAAAAAAAATGGACTTAAAAAGGAGGAGAACTAAAGAAATGAGAAAATCATACAAAGTTGAGGGACTGAATTAAAAAAAAGAGGAAATTTATTTTCAAAAAGGGGAATTGAACTACATAGGTATTCTCCAGTGGTTAAGGAACACGTATTCAAATTTGGTCAACAATTGACTTAAAACGAAAGAATAATTGAAAAAAAAAGAAATTAGGGACTAAATTACAAAATAATAAAATTTTATTTTTTGAGTTGAAAAAATCTGAACCGAAGTCAAACTCGAAAATGACTTGTTAATTCGAATTGATTAAAATAATTTAAAATTAAAAAAATTAATTAAGTCGAATTTTACTCACCTCTAAAATAATTAGTTAGATAAAATTCTAATTGATTGAGAGCCGTTTACTCGACGAAATACTTCAAGCATTTAAATATAAGAAAAAACTTTAATACACAGGCTGTGTAAACTTTAGGAATTTTTTTTTTGTTAGGACGGACGTGAGGAATGTTCTGGCGCCGGTGGTGCACACCACCTATCGACGGTGATAAAGATTGGGGCGATCGACGTAGAGGAAAGACGAAAGGGTGGGGAAGAAGAGTCTGGAACTATTTTAGATTCGAATAAACATTTTTCTTTTTTTTGGGGGGGGGGGGGCAGATGGGTAGATTCAGGATTTAATATTGTTATTTGATTCACCCAACAAGTTATAAGCCAAATAAAATGTTGGGTAAACTTGATACTAAGAGTTATATAGCTCAGTTGGCTGGTAACCGGCCTTGGAATGCTTAGGTTATGGTATCAAATCCCACCTCAAGCATTTTCCCAACAATCCCCTTATTTTTTAGGGTGTTACAATAACGAGAAAAAGTTGAAGACTTTTTTAATATTTTATGAATGTTTAAATATTATTTAAATATTAATATTTTATTTTTTAGCTTAATGATTAAGTAAGTTATCGAACGTTTAATTAAAATTAGTTACGCCTCTAAATTTGGTAAAAAATCAATTATACCCTCAAATTCGGTTAAAATAATCAATTCAGCCCCCTACACCACGTCATCATCTCACGTGTACTGTCATGTCAGCATTGTAGACCGCCACGTCATTACCGATAATTGCCACGTCAGCACTCTAACCGTCAACGTCGGTCAAAGGGTCAATTTGATCGATTTCGCGGACTGGAAGGTCACATTGACGAGTTTTTCGGCAATGGGCAAAATTAATTTTTTGGGTCAAACTCAGAGACAAAAGTATCTCTTTAACCTATTTTTTATTAAATATATTATTAAAACACATTAAATATTAAAGAATTATTTAAATATGTATAACATCATTTAAAATTTATGTTTTACCTTAAACTCCAAATTTTAACAATTTTTCTATACAACACCATTTAAATATTAAATTAATATGAATAAAAAATATTTAATAAATTTAAACTCAAATAATTGGCTATATAGTTAAAAAAATATGGTACAAACGTTTTAAAAGAAGAAAACTCATTATTTCAAAGGTTATTTTTTTTTTCCAAAATAACATAAATTTACAAATACCTAAGAAATTGGTAAAAATAAAATTCTTGAAATCTTGACAAAAACCACTATTGTTGGTAATATTCTTTTCCTTGGGGAGGATGAGGGCAAATAAAACATAAAAATAAGATTTCAAAAAAACTTATTATCTATGATATTAAAAGTTTTATCGTACAAAACTTTAATATAATTTTTTCAATAGTATAGAGATGATTACAAGATAACATCTATTTATAAATATTTTTAAGTCTTCAACAATGCACACACATTTTGTAGACAAAGTAACTTGAAGACATTTTGGGTTTAACAGGAAAAACAAATTGTTTGGTGAAAACATTTTTAATTTTTTAGGGGATCGAAATCTGTTTCAAGACTGAGGCCATGTTTGATAAATAGTTGTTTGAGCCAAAAATAAATGTTTGAGCTAATATTAGAGGTTTGACCAGTCAAATCCGCTAATTTGGATGTTTGGTGAATAACGGATTGAGGTGAAACATCTAATTTTGCAAAAGCTGCTAATATGAGCTTTTATAAATTAGAGATTTTGACATAAGAGTTATAAGGCCCTTCTAGTCTTAACAATTATAAAAAAAAACTTCAAATAACTTAAATTTAATATTTTCTATTTTAATTCTTCAACTCACGTATTTACATCGTGACATTTGTAAACTAATACTTTTGGTTTTTTTTTCATTTTATTCTCATACATTTATATTTGTATTTAAATTTAATAATTAATTAAATTATATTAAAAATAACTATATAAATAATAAATATATACATATATCCTTCAAGTATGCTTAGTAATGCAATATTAAAAAGTTATCTTTCATAATATAATTAATGTTAATAGATATAAGATACTGATAACTAATAAACTATTCAAATAAGTATAAAATATAATCATGTATTTATATGTCATTTTGCTTGTTTAAATAATCAAACAGCTATTAGCTATCAGTTAATTTTACTAAATATTTTTATACAATCAACTAATACAATCCGCTAGTCAAATCAGCTAATGCAACCAGCTATCGACTAATGTAATATGCTACTTGCTATCAGCTAATTGCCAAACATCTCTTTAATGTTTATCATGACTAACATAATATCTTTAAATATCATCGTTATATCTGATGAAAATATTTTTTAATATTCTTTTGTTTGACTAAAATATTTTTTAATAATATTTATTATTCATAGTATTTTTAAATATCTTTAATAAAAAATTGTTGGATGAAAATATTTTTAATTAATATTTATTTATTTATTTATTTGCATTTCTAATAACAGTATTTTAATATCTTTTGAAAATGATAAAGTTGTCTAGACATTTTAAATAAAAAATGTTTTAAAAAACTATATTGATACTTATAGACTTATAGTGTACATTTAAGGTAAAATTGGTTGATTCTAGTTTTCTAAATAGCGCCATCCTGTATCGGAGCCGCTACTTTTGGCGGCACCAGAAGCGCGAGTCTCATCTCATCAACCCCTCTCCTTAATCTGTTTCTTACCACATTCCCATCTCTTCCAACACTTTCCTTAATCCCCTCAAACCAGGATTCAACTCCCAACTCTTACCTTCTACATATACACTCTCAAATAAACCACCAAATCCATGTTTTGTTTTTCTTGTTTTCTTTGAAAAAATCATTTTTTCTTCCCATTTTTGATCCATGAACAGAGAGTTCGACACTTCGTTTTCTAGCTCTAGCCTCTTGTGCCAAGAAACTGGAGAAGCTTGTTTTTCTGAAACTGCAAGAGAATGCAATCAAAGTGTTTATTCCAACCATTACAAATCATGTTTTGTTTCAGACAACGAAGACAATGAGTACATCCACAACTTGATTCTAAGAGAAACCGACGAGGGATTCAAAACTAATCCATCCACCAGTAAAGCCTGGCTGCAATTTTCTCGTTTGGATGCCATTGAATGGATTTTCAACGTATGTTTCTCTCCCCCATTTATATTTAATTCCCTGTTTTTCTTTTCTCCGTGAATAAATCTTCTGTCTTTTTTTTCTTTTGTTTTTGTTTCAGACGAGAGAAACCTTCGGATTCCAAGTTCATACAGCTTATTTGTCTGTAGCATACTTTGATCGGTTTATTTCAATAAGATCTATTGATGTAAGTGTTTTTTTCTTAATTTTTTTAAACAATGATCAATGGGGTTTGTTGTTTTTGTTTGAAACAAGTGTTTTCGATGTTATTCATGTGTAGAAAGGGAAGGTGTGGGCTGTTCGATTGTTGTCGATAGCATGTTTATCATTGGCAGCAAAAATGGAAGAATGTAAAGTCCCGTTTTTATCGGAGTTTCAGACAAAAGATTACCAATTCGAGAACAAAGTGATTCAAAGAATGGAGTTATTGGTACTCAGCACATTGGAATGGAAGATGAATTCCGTCACACCATTCTCTTATCTGCAATTTTTCATCACAAAGTTTCATGCCGAATCCACTCCCAAAGGACTAATCTCCAAAGCCATTGAACTAATCATATCCATCATCAAAGGTAATCAAATTCAAAACAAAGGTTCAATCTTCAATGAAATTAACAACTCAAACTCTGTGCTTTCAATGCAGCAATCAATTTGGTGGATTATCGACCGTCGATCATTGCTGCAGCTGCAGTGTTAGCTGCTTCAAACAGTGGGTTAACAAGAGAAGCAATGGAGGCCAAGGTCGATTCCATTTCATTGTGGGGATCTTTACAGAGTGTGAGCTTTCGTTTTCCTTGAACAACGTTTTGAAATGCTTGATGTGTATTTTTACTGATGTGAATGTTGTGTTGGATGAAACAGGAAGAGATGTATTTTTGCTATGGTATGATGGAGATGGGGAAATCTAAGACTCCACAGTCCGTAATATCCTCGAATTATTCGTCGGTACATAATGTAGTAGTTGAGGGTATTTCAGATGTCAGTCATGGAGGTGGAACCAAGAGGAAACTTATATTCAATGAGTCTGATCAAAATAGCCTGGCAAAGAAAATATGTCGGCCATAATGGATTGGAGTTTGATGGTTTTCTGTTCTTTTTTGGTGATCATATTTGGGTTTATTGATTTGATTATTTTGATGAAAAAAAAGGAGTAAATTTTGATTGTTGCACTTAGTTTTTTTTCATTAAGATTTGGTGTTTATGATTGGGGATGTTTAATCTTCCAATTAACACAAGAAGTAAATGCATAAATAAAAAGTGCAGGGTTTGGCCTAGGGTAGAGAAGTTGGGAGGTAATGGGAAGATTGATTGTTTATTTCTTTTAGTTTTGATTGTATTTTTAGTTGTTAATCTTTGATTTGTAGTTGTTGGAAAGAAATGTTATGGTTCGGACAGAGGAACGGGATTACAAATGTGGGACTCGAATGTCATTTCTTAAAAAGATTGAACGAACCAACTAAGCTGCTAAATTGTGAAAAAATAAGGTTTAATGGATAATCCTGTCCATGTAGTAAAATTAAATCAGTAATATTGTCTCTTTCTCTTATTTTGTTTAATTTTTAGTTTTTTATTTATTGGTCGACTACTTTCGGATCGAATTTTGTGGAGGCATAATATGGAGAGAACCTTCCAATCCAGTTTTTTTCATTCACAATATCAGGATTCGAACCTCTAACCTTACTTAAAGGACCTATCACCTCATCCCTCCTTTTCAATTGCATTAATCTAGCTCTCATAGTCTTCTAAAATCAGCAATATTGTCTCTCTTGTTTAAGTTCATCAATTTAGCTCTCAAACTCTTGAGTTGCATCAATTTCTCTTTTAATTGTCGTTGACTAAATAAACTTTTATCATTACTCGCCTTTTATCATGTCAGGCACTCTGTTTTAAAATAATTAACAACGTATGAGTTAGCATGTCTATATGTTATTTTTTCAATAAATTAATATCCTCCAATAAAATAATGATGGACCAATTTTGATGACTATATGTCTACATGTTTTTTAAAATGTAATTTTAAAATAAATAAATAATTTTAAAGCTCACCATTTGTACTATTACGTCATTAAAATTGACATGTCATCATCGACAAGAGAAGACAGTTGATGATAATAACTGATGTGGAAGCAAATAGCGATCACATGCACAAAGAAGATGTAACATTATTGATTTTGAAAGACTACAAATGTTAAACTAACATGTTAATATTATTGATTTAGGAGTACTACGGGATAAAATTACCCGGAGGCTAAAAAGAAGAGCATTTTTTCTTGAAGTTCCAAAGAAAATTGTGCATAGAGTAGAAGAAATCGCAAGGAAGACATTGTTCATGAGATTAAAGGGCCATATTTCCTCAAAGTTGCTATCTACTGAACCCCTTGTATCTGTCTCTGTCTTCTTAAAGCCTACACATGAGAAAGCCTGATGTTTGTTCCTTTAGATTTAAGTTTGTAGGAAACTAGTTTTGATGATGGAAGTTGAGAGTTGAGACCACTGTTTTGGCCTCTTTGGGGGGATTGAATGGGGGAGCATCAGAATCAGTTTCACGGCATTTGCCAATTTGGGTGTCAGAGGTTCCACATGCTTGCGTGGGGAACTTGGGATTATCGTCATCCAGTCTGGCACCGTACACCAATTGTATTCTAGTCTCCAGCCATCACTATGTAGTATGTACCCTCGCAATACAACTCGTAATGTTGCCTTCTGCAGGCATGCCCGCTGCCCTTCAATCATAAGTCCATTACATTACAACTCCACATGTTTTTTGTTTCCAATGTCTCTCTCCTCACCAGAAAAAAGTTTGAATCATACTGTAGATGTTTAACGATTTGGTCCCAAAAATAAAAATTGTCAAACTTGAGTTAGAGTCCCACAAGTCTCGGACAAAAACGCTTAAAGAGACAATGAAGAAGGGTGGAACTTGGTATATGTTTCAATTAGAAAACGAAATTAAGAACATGAGAATTAAGCAAACCTAGAGCTTCTCCTATAAACAAAAAAAAAAAATCAATCCACAAAATGTTTCAATATGTTCTAAGCACACCAAAATGATAATCATAGTGATCCTTGGTCCTGAAATCTCCGTTTACCTTCTGACTGCAATCAAGCGTCAATAAAGCAGGGAAAACTTTCGTGTCACCAATGAATCTACACCGTAAGTATGAACAACAAGGCTTTATGGCTGTTCATTTGGGGAATAGCATCCGTGTTGATCGTGGTTCATACGGGTATCGTCTTCAGGGCAGCCGCGATCGGCATGCCTAAGAATCCTATGAACACGCTTACGAACCACTGTGAGTACGTGAGGGGAATTGTACTGGCAAATGTGCCCAAGAATTCAATGATGATGACTTGGAAGATAGCGGTGCAACCAAGGACAGCCACAAAAACGTAGTTATCTAATATACCCTTGAAAACATTTATTTCCTCCATGTTACGTGAGCTGATCTCGTTGAAAACCTGTGGAAATTATGGAGCATACTTTGTAAGGTAAATTCCCCGTGAATAACAAAATATGCATTTCAGCAAGTGTGTACATAGCAATGCATGAAGAGTATCAAGGAGCTCATAATAGAAGGTTACCTGACAGAAGACAAATGAATTGAAAATAAGCGTGTTCAATGTCAGGTCAGAATCAGGGCCATCGAGACTAAACATTGCTTTTCCTTTCACCTGAAGGTACCATATAACCATAAACTGATAGAAGGACTGCCCTAAGATATTCCTCCACATCACATTACTGATAAAATTTCCTTTCTTTCCAACTGGTGAACGTTTCATTAGTTCATCAGTTGGAGGCTCAGTTGCGAGCGCAAGTGCTCCCAGAGTATCCATAATCATATTGACCCACAATAGCTGAACAGCTGTGAGAGGAGCGCTCCCTGCAAAATGATTTGGTGCAAAAAGCATAAGCAAATATGACAGCATTATATTTATTTGCAACCAAAGCTAGAACATAAGTTTAAAATAGATGCAGACAGAACGTATCCCCTTCTTACCAGTCAAACATGCCGAGGAGAAGTTAACAATCAGTGCGACGATGTTGACTGTCAGTTGAAACTGTACAAATTTTTGAATATTTATGTATACCGAACGACCCCATTTAGCTACTGTAACAATTGTTGAGAAATTGTCATCCAGAATTATGACATCAGCACTCTCTTTGGCCACCTGGAATTGAGAATTGAGATTAGTTGAATCTTGACACTGTTAATATCAGGCATTTCTTTATATATTTAAGTAAAATATTTTACTAGCATGCAACAAGGACAGTCATTATTACAACACTCCAGCATCAGGTGCGTGAAAGGTGGTTGTAGTCTTTCACAATCAAGCAGCAAATATAGCATCAAAACTGATCATAAAGGCTTCCTTCCAACACTTATGGGGCCTTTTCTCAGGCCCTTCTTCTCAAAAGTACTAAAGTCTACTGCTCCTTATTTTATATCATACTATGAGTAGCACTCCATTGAGAACATGCATCGCTATCTTACTCATTCTCATGGTATTGAATCAGTAATTAATGGAGCATATTCCTATTTTTATATATAAAATCATTTGATTACCTCAGTTCCAGCAATCCCCATTGCTAGTCCAATATCTGCTTCATGTAGAGCCGGAGCATCATTTGTTCCATCACCAGTCACAGCAACAACTTCATCAAATGTACTTCGCAATTGCCTTACCAGAGTATGCTTGTCCATGGGAGAGGACCGAGCCATCACCTGCAAAAGAAAGGTATCTAGGCGTGAATTACATGATTTATCCTTGTTAAAAGTACCTAACTAGGTAAAGTTTTGAAGCAAAGAATAAAAAAGTGGAGAGTACCTGAATCTTTGGAATTAAAGTAAGCATTTCCTCCTGACTCTTCTCTCTGAAATCAGGGCCTTCAATAGCTATACCATCATCTGTAAGAATTCCACATTCCCTGGCTATAGCCTTTGCAGTGTTTATGTTGTCTCCAGTAACCATTCGAACAGTAATCCCAGCAGAACGACAAATAGCAACAGATTCTTTGACACCAGGGCGAACTGGATCTTTAATACCCACAATTCCTATACAAGTATATCCAGAAAGTGGAATGGCATTGTCAGGGGAGAAACCATTTTCCAGTTCCATATATGCAAGACACAAGGTTCGAAGAGCCTCATTAGCAAACTCGTTAATTGTAGCATTGAGGTGGTTAACAGATTCTTCATCCAGAGGAACAACTTCCCCATTTGAATTAATCACCTTGTCACATCCAGCCAAAACGATCTCCGAAGCACCTTTAGTGTGTGCTCGTAGCCCCCCTTCAGGAAGCTCCAGGATAACTCCCATTCGTTTCTTTGTGGAGTTGAATGGCTCAACCTTAACAAGTTTTGATGTCAGTCGTTCCGCTTGGGAATCTCCACCCAGAGACAAGCCAAATTCTAACAAAGCAGCCTCTGTGGGTGTTCCTAATATCTCACGTTTTCCATCTTGGTTAACAACAATTTCACCCCCAGTGTTGGTAAAAATTGATTGTAGCAAAAGTTTCACAGCAGACTCTGGAATTTCAGAGCAGAGAGAAGCTTTACTGTTGTTACCTACTTCCCTGACACCCATGCAAATGCATGATTTCACAACCGTCATGTGATTAGTGGTTAGTGTCCCAGTTTTATCGCTACAAATACTTGTTGCTGATCCCATAGTCTCACAAGCTGCAAGGTGACGAACTAGTGCTTTATCATTCATCATCTTCTTCATGGCAAAAGCAAGGCTCAGGGTCACAGCCAATGGTAGACCCTCGGGAACTGCAACAACAACAATTGTAACTGCAACCGCAAAGAACTCCAGCATTTTCAATGCTTCATCGCCAGACCAACTCCAGATTGTCCCTTCTTGCAGTTTATTCATGAACAGTCCTTGCACCAATACAGCAAACGTTACTACAGCAAAAAACAGGCCTACCTTCCCAATAATGGTCGCTACACCATTCAATTTCACCTGCAATGGGGTCTCATCATCTCCCCCTTCACTAAGGGTTGCCATCAATTTACCCCATTGTGTTCTCATCCCAACAGAAGAAACCATCATCTTGCATGATCCATCTTGAAGCTTAGTACCAGAAAGCATAAAAGGGTTGTCAGCATTCACCGTTACTGGCTCACTCTCCCCTGTTAAACTTGATTCATCAATTAGCACAGAGAATCCCGAGACAAAAAGGCCGTCAGCAGGGACTTGGTCACCAATATTGAGGTGTACAATATCACCCGGAAGCAAATCATATATAGACATTTTCTGCCTACATGCATTTCTTGTTACCTGAATTGTGATTTTCTTTTTCTCCTTGTCCAAATCCTTGAACTGTAAAGATTGGCGATAATCACTTGTAGCTGTGACAAACACAACCAATAAGATACTAGCAACAATCCCAAGTCCATCATGAGCTCCCTTTGGCCATCCTTCCATTGCTATCCCGACTATCAACGACACAAAAGCACACACACCAAGGATCATAAGGGTCATGTCCTGAAGAGCTTCCCATACAAATACCAAGAACCCCTTAGCTTCAGCCTCAGCAAACTTATTGATTCCGTAGACCTGTTGTCTTTTAGTCAACAGACTGGTATCAGAAGTTAGCCCATTTGTGGTTGATGTAGCGAGCTTTTCCGCAATACCACCCATTCCACCGTGAATCTTCAGTTTCTTCACATCATGGCCTTCCACAATGGATCCTAACTCATCAGCACAAAGTTGAAAACCAGCAGCTTTGACTTCTTCAGGGACAACATAATCACCCTCACTTGTTTGTACACCTGAAAAAATAATATTCAGTTAAGTTGAAAGGCAGCTTTCATTCAAAATAGAATGCAACAAACTTGACTTTGCTGCAAAAATCTCACCTGAGATAAATTGAAATGCAGCTTTCGAAACCAGTACAGCGATTCTCAATTTTTCCTGCAATGTTACAGATCAAAAAGAATAAGCTATACAATGCCAAAATTGAAAATCACAATACTCTTATATTTAATCAAAGGAGCTTAACATTTAGGGGAGGATTTTTTTTCCTTCAGTTTTCAACTGTGAAAGAAGAAACAATTAACTTTGAGAAAATATAATATATATGAGATTTAAACTCTCCGACTTATTTGAGCTAATTTATATAGATCAAACCAAAATCTCATATGTTTATAGTAAAACCGAAAGTAACACTTTACGGCATTTTATTAAAGAAAAGAAAAATTAGAACAGGATATTTTCAGCAGTTTAATCTAAATCAGAAACTGGATTTAGAAATTCAACGCACATAATTGGATCGTCGCATAGCAGCAGCCTCGTAGCGTTTGGAGAGGTTGGCAGTGAATCGAAAACGCCGTTTCGGATTCTTGACGAAACCACAAACTTTCCTCCATCTTTCCAACGCTTCCTCCGACGAGTGCTTCGGCTTCAGATCGAAGCTCTCATTCAAAAAATTCTCCATCCCTTTCTCTTGTTTTTTCAATCGTTGAAATATCTCTTTCGTTCCTAAAACTATTTCCTCTGCTTGATTCAAATATATATAGAAAGCAGAGAAACCACGAGGAAACGAGAAAAGTTCAACCGAGTAAAAGAAAGTCTTCGTCAAAAAGAAACTCCGTAAATGCTTTCACCAACAACGCAGAAGTTTCAGACACAGTTTCCACAAATTAAAGGGTAAACTATATAAATAGTCATCAAACGTTTGGGACGCTTACATTTTGGCTATCACACTTTTAAAAAATACAACACAATCACTGATTTTTAATTCGTTATTATTTCAATTATTGTCGTCAACTAACATTAAAAAATGATACTGGAGTACATTAGAGTCATCTTTTCCCTATGAAAACCTTAAATTTCTCAAACCAATTACAATAATTGAACTTCTATCACTTGTATCGTTATGAAAATACAACATTCATCATACTCAAAAGCTTGACCATTATTTCATGGGAGCTTAGGGCAAGTACTTTGAGAAATTTTGAAAACGTTATCCCGATCAAACTTTTAAAAATGGCTTTCAAAAGAAATCGAATCAAAACTTATCATATTCCTAACAACCATTTAAAGGATTGATTGTATTATATCCCTTGGTAACACATGATATTTGATAGATACTTTAAAAAAAATTGTGCGAAACTTACGAGAGCGTTTAGTCAGGTATTTAAAAAAAAAATTGAAGAAAGTTTAGGACAAGTAAATTTGAAGGGGAAAATTAAGATTATGTTGTCGAAATTGAGAGGTTCACATCATCCACATCTTCCATGAAAATAAGTTAGCAGATGCTATGGTCAAGATCAATGACGAAGTTAGAATTTTTATATAGTATAATCATAGTGAAGAAGGAGGTATGAAAAAAAATCTTATACCACTACAATAAATATTGATGACCTTATACTACATCAAATCAAATAGGGTCAATTTTAATATTTTTTATGAAAAATTTGATACAATTCGAATATTTCCATGAAATAAACACCTTTTAGTAGGATTAATTGCACCATAATATTTTCATAGCTCCGCCCATGGTCAAGATGGTTCATTCAGCTTCATTTGATGCACTCGTGTTTAAGGCTCCTATGATATGGGTTTTTCTCTGTTGCATGAGGACTGTAATGCTAATGTTGTGTGATTGGGGTTAAGATGCAATCCAATCTTTCTTTCTTTCTTCATTTCATCAAATATATACATATATATATATAATAACAATACATGAACCACGATACAAAAGTTTTGGAAGAATTAAAAATTAATTAATATGAAAAGAAACTTAAAATGAATCAATTAATTTAGAATTATTTTATTAAAATAAATTATTATTTATAAGAAAATATAACATTTGTGAAAATAAATGACAATTACTTTTTGTTAATTGAAAGAAAAAAATAAAGTAAAACTAGTAATAGTCAAATTAACTTACCTAACGAAGAAAGTGAAATTTTGATTAGTAAAAAATCATTTTTATTTTTATTTTATGATACTTTTAAAAATATTTAAAATATTATTTTTAAACAAAAAGTATAACAATTTCTACATGTAATGTAACTCCAAAAATATTTAATATTATTATTTATTTTTATCAAATAATGTAGATTAAATTCCTTGCGAAGCAAGGGTTCCACTCTAGTTTGCATTAAGCTAAAATATAATACTCCTTTGAGCAATTAGATTTGACCGGTTAATCAAACTGCTTATCTTTGTCCCCTTATATTCTTTTAGGTCATGAGTTATAGACCTACAAAAAATACTTTACTTCCTTCCCTTAAAGTCTTGTTTCCCCTAAAGTCCCATTTCCTTTCTCCTCTAGGTAGGATTAAGATTAGAATTAGGATTTGTCATATATATAATACTCTTTTTGTCCTACTAAATTGTTTTATTTTAATTTTTTAATAAGTCAAAAAAATTTAACTTTGAGCATAATTATTTTAAATATTTTAATTAATTAAATTTTATAAAATATAGATTTAAATTATTTTATTAAAAATTTTAAAATATTTTTCACATTTTTATCAATAATAATTTTAAAGTAATAAGAAGTCAAAGTTAAAAAAATTGACAAAAAAAACTTAATACTGGACAAATTTAGTAGGACATGTAGAATATATTTTTCAGTATTTTTAATATGGTTTTATAACGTTACTTGTTTTATTTTTTAAGTCATAAATGCATGTATATACATCTTAGATAAAATTATTTGAACTTAATTTTTTTTAGGACATTCTCTTTTTTATTGTGATCATTCTTTGGTATTTTTCTAGATAATAGAAATAATATAATTAATAATTTGATTGAAAATAAAAAGTAAATAAAATTAAAAATTGAGTTTTAAGTATCCTTCTAAACTGAATATTTCGTGAATTTTTTTTTAATATCCAGGGATATTTTCTTTATCAAATCAGTAGGTTTTTTTTTTTTTTTTATCAATGAATCAGTAGGTTAAGGATCAGATATTTGAGAAGGGATATTTTTAAATATCTTTAATGTGACTGTGAGGTGAGCCAATAAGCGAGAGGTGTTCTGGTGTTTTTGAATTAAGATGAAAATTGATTTGAAATTGGCTTTTTACCTTTTGTATCTAAACTAAAATCAGGAAATTATGGGACCCCGGCCCCACCCCACCCACCCCGCCCACCGCTGTGTGACTGCTTTAATTTAATATTCCTACGCGGAAAGAACTTTCCCACGTGGTCATAAAATCATGGGTAACTTATAAATTTCATCACGGAGCGTTTTCCCCCTATTTTAGTTATTAAAATTTTAAAAAAATTAATTTAATCATTAAAATTTTGATTCATTCTAAAAATTTTCAAATTAATCATTAAATTTTGACTCACTCTTATTTTATTTACTCGAGAATTAAATCAAAAATGAAAAAGTGACATGACAATCACGTGTGCTGATGTTGGCTCTTTTGCTGACATAACATCAATGTGTCACGTCATTTTCATTTTTTATTTTATCGTATTTCTCAAAGATGAAAGTTGTACACTTTCATCCCTATTTCACATCGATGTTGAAATTACCATTCTCCAATGTCTTCTCTGATAGCTTGAGACACCGACGAGCTTACCTCATCATCTTTTACCCCTTTATTACTTTAGATTTCTTCAAAACCATTTTAAAACTTACAAAAATTCAACTCAAAATATAAAACACATAAAACCTAAATCACTCTAATCTATATATATCTATCATCTAATCAGCGTAGAATCAAAATATACATCTCGCTTCCATCTTCTCTACCTCCCCACCGTTGGAATTTGAAAAAAGATTCTCCATTGTCGAAAAATCAAAAGTAATTTGAGATCAGGTTTCTTTACAAAAATATGAAGAAGGATTTAGGGGCATTTCATATTGTAATCACCCAAATCCGTCTGGCGCTCTTTTTTATTTTTAAATTTCTTTTCGATTATTTAATTTAATTTGGAAAATCCCTGCCCGGTTTTTAAAATTAAAAATGTGGAGTCACTACCGATCATTTTAAAATAGGTAGACCGGACACCGAGAAAACCAGAGATCAAAATATTCGGGTCCGGGAGTCGGTTATGGACGAGGAAGGATGAGCACACCACACCCCCAAAATTGGTACCTAGCCGATTATTTAATGTCTTGGTGTTGGAAATTTTGAATTCGATTAAAATTTAAAATGTGGTTCTTAAATGCCGAAAATATTGAGAGAACTGCATCCCTATGCGCCCGGTACACGGTTTCTCGTTTTCTTAAAAAATTCGAGGAAATCACATCCCTATACGCTAGGGATACGATTTCTCGAAGTTTTAGAATTCAAAATTAATTTCTTTAAAATATTTTTTTATGATTTAAAAAAACATATATGATGCAAAATTATAAGATAACATGTAAAATATATATACTCAAAAATATAATACTTAAGGTAAAATATCTTTAAAACAAACTTATATACATTAAGTTAATAATTTATATATATATATATATATTATTTCTACAAAAATAAGTATTTATTATTATTTTATATAGATACTTAAAATATAATATTTAAGGTAAAATGTATACATGTATTATTTATTAAAAATATGCCTATATATATATTAAGTTAGTAGTTTATATATATATACATATATATTCTTTTACAAAAAAATATTTATTATTATTTTATATATATATATTGTAATTAAACAAAATACTATATTTTATTTTATAAATATATATAAAACCTTATATATATATATATACAATATATAAAAATATAAAAATTACTATACATAAAAATATGTATTATAGATAAAAAAACTTATATATATACATATATCTTATGTGATATTAATATATATATAGTAAATTACTTGGTATAATAATAATAATAATAATAATAATAATAATAATAATAATAATAATAATAATAATAATAATAATAATGTGTATGCATGAATCCTATTAAAATGCATGGAATAGCATAAAATTAAATATCAAGTATTAGAATGCATGAATATTAAATTACATGGCATGAAATAATATAAAAAAGGGACTAAAATGAAACAAATGCGAGATATGAGGAAATAACCGTAAATCAAGAGAAATAGCATACTAGAAATTAAATGCTAAATTTCAATGACTAGATTGCAACAAAATAGAAATTAAAAGCTACAGAAAATAAATAAACTATAACATAAATGGACGAAATTAAATGCGCATAAAAAGAAGGACCGAACACATGATTATCCCATGAAAATAACGAAAGCGGAAGAAAAATAGGGGACCGAAAGCATAATTTGACCTAGAAAAATGGAAATGGTATATTAAAGGGAGGACCGGGTGTGTAATTAGACCATCAAAGAAGAACGCAGATTTTCCTCGAGTATCTGGGTCACCGCGCGGGTCAGGGCCTAAAAATGATGTCATTTTTGGTATGGCCGGTTTGAAATAATAAAGGATTTTTTTATTCAAACAGAATTTGTTTTTTAAAAAAACAAAATCCTAATTATCTAACCCTCCATTTTTTTCTCCTTTCGAACCAGTGCGATGCCACCTCTCTTCTTTCTCTTCGTTCACTGGCGAAATGCCTCACGGCGTATTTGAGTGACAACGAAGGTAATTGGCAACCTCGATCGGTCGGTAATTCTCTGAGAATCCTCTATCTTTTTTGAGATTAAAACTTTTGATTTTTTTAAAAAAAACAAAGACAGGATTTTGATTTTAAAAACGAAAAATCCCCTTTTGATTTTCAGTTTAAGATTTGTGATTCAAACCTACAAAGATTTTGCTTTGGATTTTTTTATTTCGAAACTTTCATGTCATCAAAAAAACTTACATATCTTCTCCCATTTTTTGATCTAAAAATCTCCCCTCTAAAGCTTCTGTTTTTTTCTCCCCTTTTACATTTTGTTTCTGATTCTAATTTTATATCTGATCTTTCCCTCTAAAAATACTAACCACTCCCCCTTCATTTATTGTAGCAGATCTGATGATGTTGGGGTGTCAGATTTTGTGGGATTTTTGGTTAGGTAGTTCGGTTAGGGGCATGGGTGATGTCGAGTTGGGTAGGTTATGGTAGATGGTAGATTTAGGTTATATTTTATTTGGGGTTTAATTTAATTTTTAGGGTTTTGGTTTGATTTAGTGTTTGGGTAAATTAGGGTTGGATTCAGTTTTGGTTACCAGGGAGGTGACGATGACGGCGATAGGTGGATGGCGACAGATGGACGGTAGTGGATGAACATCGGCGGCTCAAGGCCTGGCGGTGACGGCTGGATGTTAAGGTGTTTAGAGTTATTAGGTTTTTTAGAAAATTAAGGTTTTTTGGTCTTAGGATCCAGGTCAGGTTATGGGTTTGAAATTAGGGTTTGGGGAATTTGGGTATGAATGGTAATGGGTTTAGTGGATTTGGGTTACCCAGAAAAACGGGTTATTACAGTTGCCTCTCTTTGCTCATTGTCGTGTAACGACAATAAAGCAAAGACTAAAATGACCTGTTTTTCCCGGTCTGGCTGAGCTTATCCCCTCTTGATGTATGTCTTCTTTCTTTGATAGATATTCTTTCTTCTCGACGCAAGTCTTCTTTCTTGTCTTGGTTGATCCACATTGTCACTCTTGGGGAAGCAAAATCTTCAAAATGGGGGTTGGGAAAACAAAATGAGTTCGGCTCGCTGCTTCTCTCTTTCGGTGCCGGTCTTCTAACTTCTATCTTCTATCTTCGATCTTTGATCTTCAGTCTTCGGTAGGTCTTCGGTCTTCGCTCTTCGAGGAAGTTAAGTTCTTCGATCAATCTGCTCATCTGCTTTCTAGGTTGAGACTTGCCAAAGTACAATGATGCTCGATCGAAAACAAATGCCTTCTTGCTCATCATTTTCTCTCTTTTTTTTTATTTTTTATTATTTTTGAATTTTTTTTCAAACAAAATATTTTGTGATTACATCTGAAGTTTAACTAGTCTTGATTCTCATTCCACTGCCACTCTAGGAAGATGAGATAAATGTGATAAATCTTGTTCCACTGCTCCTCCAGGGATACAAACTTTATGTCGGGTCCATTCCGCTGCCTCTTTATGGAGATGAACTCATCTTGGTTCTCATTCCACTACCACTACAGGGAGATGAGATAAATATGATGAAGTTTGTTCCACTGCTCCTTCAGGGAGACAAGCTTTATGTCGAGTCCATTCCGCTGCCTCTTCAAGGAGATGAACTCGTCTTGGTTCTTATTTCACTGCCATTATAGGGAGATGAGATAAATATGATAAAGTTTGGTCTACTGCTCCTTCAGGGAGACAAACTTTATGTCTGATCTTTTTCGTTGCCTCTTCAAGGAGATAAACTAGTCTTGGTTTTCATTCCACTATCACTCCAAGGAGATGAGAAAAATATGATGAAGTTTGTTCCACTGCTCCTTCAGGGAGACAAACTTTATGTCTGGTCTATTCTACTACCTCTTCAGGGATATGAACTCGTCTTGGTTCTCATTCCACTGCCACTCCAGGGAGATGAGATAAATGTGATAAAATTTGTTCCACTGCTCCTTTAGGGAAACAAACTTTATGTCTGGTCCATTCTGCTACCTCTTCAGGGAGATGAACTCGTCTTGGTTCTCATTTCACCACCACTTTAGGGAGATGAGATAAATATGATGAAGTTTGTTCCACTGCTCCTTTAGGGAGACAAACTTTATGTCTTGTCCATTTTGTTGGCTCTTCAGGGAGATGAACTCATCTTGGTTCTTATTCCACTGCCACTCTAGGGAGATGAGATAAATGTACTTTCGTCATTTGAATGTCCCAGGCCTCCATTTGGGTTCGTGCCTGAGATATTTTGAAAAGATCTTTTTTAGGTGCCCTTTTGGGTTTTTACCTTGGTTTTTTCATCTTTTTTTCATCATTTTTTCTTTTTTTTTTTTCTTTTTTCCTTTTTTTCACTCCTTCGTGTTAAGGATACTTGGAACTTGCCGATTTCACATTGATGGATCAATCTCCTTGTGGTTTGGCTTCCTTTCTTGATTGAGAATTCACCATATTTGATTCACTCCTGTTTTATATATGGTAGAGTATATGTACTTGTTGATGAATGTACCCTATTTTTACGGTATACGTATACAATTTAACCTAAATGCTCGATGTAGAGATGAATGACATACAATGCAGTTGACCATAGCTTGACTTTAAAAGGAATGCCTCGTGACTCTAGCTGGTCATATCAGGCCTCTTAGCATTATTCTCTTTATGCCCCATGTTCTGTTTTATTGACTGATAAGGTCAATCTTGTCGAACGATGCCCCAACCTCTCTCAGGTTTGATTGTCTCTTTTGGACATCACCTCTTCAGCCTAGTATCAAATTTTGAGTGTTTTTTTCTGATTCATAAGTTCTATTAAGCTCACTTTTCTGATTTTGTGATGTTTGTGGACAACAATGCCCCACTAACGTTCTAGTTCTTCGACCCAATATGCCGAGTTTGCCCTATTTTGGACATTTAGGGTAAAAAAGTTTTAAATGCAAAAACTTGTGAAGATGAGTTTTTTATTTATGCAAAAATCTTATGCAAAGTTTAGAAGAAATTATTAATTTTTTTAGAAATGCAAAATTTTAAAAAATCAAAATTGAGCACTCAAATATCAAGTGCAAAAAGTACTTCTTCTTCAAATAGACAATGAGCAACCCGAATGAAGCATATGTTTAGAGGATAGCAAGAGTTGAGTGACACAAGCACATGTGAAGTCCTTTTTGGGCTATTAGGCTTCTGAGATGAACATTTCCCATGCCTAATTTCTACCCTATTTAAGTGGCTCTCTTGATCTCGCTAACTTACCATGCCTCATCCTTCCCTCATTTGGTGTCGATCAGGCAAAGAAAGTTAGTCCTTATAGGTGGAATGTAGTCTGAAGACAAAACTCAGACATTCATGTATGATCAGAATGGTCTTTATAAGCTTGTAATGTAGGCTATGGCTCATAGGTATGAAAAAAATGATATACATGCCCAAATAAGTGTTTAAGGGTAATGAAACCAAAGATCATTTCTTCTTGGCGGACTCTTACTTCTGCGCTTTCAATTTGGATGTACTTTGATAAAATGCTCTTTTTTCTTTCATTATTTGGATCGCTCTAGACTACCCATTTTTTTGGGTTTTCACCCTAGAGTTTATTTCTTTCCTTTGTAGCTCTAAGACATGTAGCCTTTAACCGATTTGTCTTGGCTCGACATCAATCTATTTCTATTTAAAATTGATCAATCCACCAAAGCTGGTATAAGCTCCCAATTAAATTTTCATTATTGTATTGCTTGGTTTGGGTATGCTCACATGGAGTAACCTTTTTCTTTCATTCCTTGGATTACTCTAGACTGCCTTTTTTGGGTTTTCACCCTAGAGTTCATTTCTTTCCATGTGTAACTGTGGACTATTCTGCAATTCCGACTAGAGATTGATTCTTGCCTTTGCTTGGGAGTAACCTATCATCCAAGGCTCTTGTTTTTCTTTTATTGCACCTTTTGACTTAGTGTTTTTCTCCCTTGATTGTTCCAACCTTCTCGTTGGCAATTTTTAACTTGATTTGGTCAGCTTCTTTAAGCATAAACTTTTCTTTCATTGGCCTCTTCTAATGTTTCTCTGACCCTTGCATTGAATGTATCTGATCTCACATTTTGCCCTAATTGAAGCGTTATCTAGGTAGCATGATCAAGATCGTGCGACTTTTATTTGCCAACAAAATTTTTACCTTTTTCCCCTAGTGTAGAGGTGATCCTTGATTTGGGTTTTATTAAAAAATGATCAGGCTCAAAGGGGAATATTAATGGATATTTTCTTATTTGTGAAAAGAATTGAAGGAATGTCATTCATCCTCTCACATACGGACATCTAAGTAGTCTTCAGGGGGTAGGAGTTTAAGGTCAACACTCAATTCAAGGACCTTAAACAACAAATGCCTGAGAGGGGAATTCACTCGATGAGATCTACCTATTTCTTGAACACTCGTTTGGTTCCTTCTTTCTGCCTAAGTAGAACAAAAGATGTTCACATTTGTGGTATCCTGGCAACATTTGCTTTCTTTTAGACATAGGCTGCTCGAATTTGATAATTGGATTTGAATAAAATATATTCTTGTAATTGAACTTCAAGGACCTAATGATATGTACATATTGTTGCGCGTAATAAGTGCTACGCAAATGTGCAAGTATACACGTCGCAAGTTATAGTATAAAAGATATCGTCTCCACAGGGATTGGTGCCACTTCAAGAATCTAGTCTCTTGCCTTTGTAAAAAGTAAAAACACAAGTAAAGGATTATTAAGTTTAACTAATTACTAATCTAGAAAGCAATAAAATAAAATAAAAGATGAATTCAATTGAGAGAGATAGGCTAGGTTATCGTGAGTTGAGGTGTGATAGCCGATTGGATTGTCTTGGTAAAAGAGTGCATGGGCAACTCGGTTGCCGTGGCGACTTACAACGGGTTGCCTTGGCAACTAATTGATGGTTGCTTGGGCGACTAGTTGGGCAACTACTTGGGCGATCGGGCAGCAACTTCAAGGTTCGGCGGAGCGTTCTTCAATGGTTTCTTCTTATCCCTAAGTCGAAACTCTAGCTACTTGTGCATGCCTTGATAATACATCCTGCGTGAATCAAGGGTGAACAACAACCAATCTTGCGCTCCTCTTAGCCGTTGAAATCCTTAACTTATTCCTAAGCGGATTAATCTTCACCATCATTGGATTGCATAAAGATCATATTCATTCGTTTCTTGAATCTAACTCTCCCGATATTAGATAAATGGATGAAATCACGAGATCCTCTCCCAATTCACTTCATAAAACAATAATAAGAATCAAGAATGAATAAACCTTGAAATAGAAAAGTGCAAACTCTTATTACCTAAACAAAAACCAATAGTTTCTCACAACCACAAAACACAATAACCATAGCCAAGTAAATTTAGTTCATGGCTAGGTTCCAAAGAAACACAAGATAATTAATCCCTAGCATGAACCCAATCGAACAAAGATGAAGGAAGAGGCTTGTCGAAATCCTCCTTGCCCTTGATGCTTGTCGAAAAATTCTCTCCTCTTGCCCTACTTGGACTTGCCGAAATTTCCCTCTTGCTCTCTCTATTCATCTTGTCGAAATCTCCTTGGTATTTATAGGGCTAGGCCAAAGTCCTTCTTTGAGGAGGAGTTTGAGTTGGAATTAAATTATCTTTAAAGAATATAATTCTTTATTATAATTTTATTCTATTAGAACTTCTCCTATCCTCTTGGAATTTAATTCTTCTTTAATCTCTGCATGGCAATCAAATTCCTTTGGGCTTGGGCCTTGCTCCATGTCATCTTGGGCTTGTAAAGTCATGAATTTCGACATCCATATTGCTTTTGGTCTTTGTCGACAAATGCCATGGCAACTAGCTCGGCGCGTCTCCTTCATGCACCGCCACGGCAACTAGCTCGGCATTGCTTTGGCAAGTGATCCTGCATACACACACAAAAACACACCAAAGCAGCATCTATTTCCACAAAAATCACCAAGTTATGTAATCAAGTTCAACGTTTGAAGGAAACATGGATTAATGCATGAATGACTAACTATGCAACTAATATGAGCCTAAGTCTATGATAATATGAGTAAAAGGGTAAGAAAAATAGTACTTTTGAACACTTATCACACCCCAAACTCGAACTATTGCTTGTCCTCAAGCAATGCAAACTCATAATTACCCGCCAAGACTTCAAATTTTCACAAACTTAGCTTTGAACTTGATTTCAATTCTACGAACCAGGGCACAAAGTATGATTGGCTTTTTATTTTTGAAAAGCGAGGAATTACTCGGAATCAAACTATAATGCTTGTGAGTGTGTGCGGAGTTGTGTGCAAGTTGATTTTTCAGATTCTATGCAAACAATAGGTTTTCAAATTACTTCAGTGGGTTCTTTTTAACATGTTTTAACTAGAGCCAATTTGGGCACCTCTAGTGTTTTATTTTTAGTTTTCTTAAGTTAATTTAATCGACTAGAGCGGTTTTGGGCACCTCTAGTTAACAGAAAAAATTTTAACGCCTCCTAGAGCAGTTTTGGGCACCTCTAGTGATCAATTTTTAGCACATGCTAGAGCCAATTTCGGGCACCTCTAGCATTCATCCAATTTTATTCTAATCCCCCAATTAGTTAATTATCAACCTAAGTTTACTAGAACTCCTTAAATCAATCAAACCACAACAGTGTTTCATCAAATTTAGCATCATAGTAAAATTCTAAGTTTTTCATGGTTATCCTAGAATAAAAATTCTATCAATTAAGTGCATTGGTAAAGTCATCATTGAATATTCATCAAATCTAAGCAATTCTTGTTCCAATTAAAGGCATGGCAAGCAATTTATGTATCCTAAATGTAATGCTTAAGATTAATGTAACTAAACATGGTAATTACTAATAACAATCCCCCAAACTCGAGTGAGGCATTGTCCTCAATGCATGCATAAAAATAACGAAAAATAAAAATAAAATGCATACGAGGACTTACTTGAGAGTTCGTCATCGTAGATGATTAGTTTCCTTCTAGTTGGCGTCTTGATTTTCTTGCTTGAATGCAATGGTTGTTTTCTTGTTGCGGGATGTCTTGACTTTGGTTGCCGTGGCATCTTTGGGGTTGGTTGCCGTGGCATCAGCTTGTGCATGCATGAAGTAAGTTGTCGCGGCATCTTCTTCATTGGTTGCGGGGCAATGATCTTGTGATAAATTTCCTTAGCATAGTAGTTGTGAGTCTTGTTGTGAAAAAGAAAATAAAAAAACTGAAAATGAGAGGAGAGCATGCTCATGCATCTCCTAAGTTGACCACTTCCTTGTTACGTTCCACATGGGCACCATTGTAGTGCTTCAATCTTTGTCCATTAACTTTGAATTCATGGTTGTCGGAGATGGACTTGATTATCACAGCACCATGGGAGAATGGTTTGACGACTTCAAATGGTCCCGACCATCTTGATTTCAGCTTTCGGGAAAAGTTTTAGCGAGAATTGAATAGGAGAACTAGTTGCCCTGGCGTGAATTGCCGTGGCAATAGTTTCTTGTCATGCCATCGCTTTGTTTTCTCCTTGTATATTCGTGCATTGTTATAGGCGAGTGCACGAAATTCTTCTATCTCATTGAGATCCATCAAGCGCTTTTGTCCGCACTTTCCCAATCCATATTCACGGTCTTGATTGCCCAAAGACGCGCCTTGTGCTCGATTTCCACGGTAGATGACATGTTTTACCATAGACAAGCCGGAAGGGGACATACCTAATGGTGTTTTGAATGCGGTGCGATATGCCCAAAGTCGTCATCTAGTCTTAATGACCAATCCTTCCTTTAGGGATTTACAACTTTCTCAAGTATTCCTTCAACTCCGGTTGGAAATTTACGCTTGCCCGTTGGTTTGTGGGTGATATGCCGTGGCGATCTTGTGTGATATGCAAGCGTTGCAACATCTTGGCAATTAGTCATTGTCAAAATGCTTTGCCCCGTCGTGATAATTGCTCTCGGCATCCCAAACCGTGTAAATATGTTTTTCTGCAGGAATCGTTGCACGGTCTTGGAATCGTCGTTGGGAACCGCAGCTGCCTCTACCCATTTAGACACATAGTCGGCGGCGAGTAAGATGTAGAGGTTGCCGAATGAAGATGGGAAAGGTCCCATAAAATCGATCCCCCCCATACATCGAGCAGTTCCACCTCGATGATGTTCTCGAGTGGCATCTCATGTCGCCTAGAGATATTGCCCGTCTTTCGGCAACGATCACATTGCTTGTAAAAGTCTTGGGCATCTTTGTACAATGTTGGCCAATACAACCCGGATTGCAAGACTTTGGCATGGTACGAGTTCCTCCAAAATGTCCTCCATAGGGTGAAGAATGGCATTGTCGGAGTACATTACATTGCTCTTCTTGAGGACACATCGGCGTATAACCTGATCTGCACATTGTTTAAACAAAAGAGGCTCGTCCCAAAAGTAATGCTTAGCATTATGGCGGAACCGCTTCTTCCCTTGGTGAGTAATGCCATACGGAAAAATACCACAAACAAGGAAGTTAACTAAATCTGCGTACCAAGGTATTTAGGGGCATGTGTTGTCGTAGTGTCGCGCTCCCAAAATTTTTGAGGCGTCTTTCGTCAAAGTCTGCTGCGGCGTCAAGAGTTGCCGAGGCGTGTGCTTCCATGGTTTCCGAGGCGTCATGGGCTGCCGAGGCGTCAAGGGTTTCGAGGCGATTAGAATTTGTTCATCCGGGAATGCATCACATATCTCTAGATCGCGTCCTCCTCCCTATTGCGTTCCAAACGTGATAAGTGATCGCCACTTGATTTTCTGTTTCTTTCTTTCTGTCCTTAATTTCAATATCAAATTCTTGTAAAAGTAATATCCAACGAATCAAACGAGGTTTAGCATCCTTTTTAGCAAATAAGTATTTGATTGCGAATGGTCCGTATGAACAATTACCTTTGTACCAATTAAATAGGATCGGAACTTGTCAAATGCGAAAACTACTGACTAGTAACTCTTTCTCCGTTGTTGTGTAATTCACTTGAGCATCGTTAAGAGTTTTACTAGCGTAGTATATCACATGGAATGTCTTACGTGCGTTGGCCTAGGATTTGCTCCTACCGCGAAATCACTTGCATCACACATGAGCTCAAAAGGTAGCGTCAATCGGTGGAACAACAATGGGTGCGAGGCAAGCTTTTTCTTTAGGGTTTCAAATGCTTGAGTGCAAGAATCATCAAAATCGAAGACTTTATCCTGTTCAAGCAGATTACACAAAGGTTTAGTGATTTTAGAAAAGTTATGAATGAACCTCTGTAAAAAACTGCATGTCCAGAAAACTTGAATTCTTTTAACCGAATTTGGTGGGGTAATCTCTCGATCACGTCCACCTTGGCTTTGTCTACTTCAATTCCCTTGGATGAAATCTTATGGCGAGCACTATTCCTTCATCTACCATAAAGTGGCATTTCTCCCAATTGAGGACTAAATCCGTTTCTTCGCATCTTGCCAACACCTCTCTAAATTGCCGAGACAGCCGTCGAAGTCATTACCAAAAACCGAAAAATCATCCATGAAGATCTCAAGGAAGTCTTCGACCATGTCCGAAAAGAGCGCCATCATGCATCTTTGGAAGGTTGTCGGGCGTTACACAATCGACGGCATCCCGGAAGGCATAAGTACCGTAGGGGCATGTGAAGGTTGTCTTTTCTTGATCTTACGGTGCTATGGCAATCTGATTGTAACCTGAATAACCATCAAGAAAGCAGTAAAAAGTTTTTACCTGCAAGAAGGTCAAGCATTTGATCAATAAAGGGTAATGGGAAGTGATCTTTCCTAGTGGCTTTGTTTAGCTTTCGATAGTCCATACAAACCCTCCAACCGTCACAGATCTGGTTGGGATAAGTTCATTATTTTCATTACTCACCACTGTTATATACCTCCCTTTTTGGCACACATTGTACCGGACTTACCCGCGTCTTATCGGAGATAGGTATATAATGCGGCGTCAAGCCACTTGATGATTTCTTTCATTACAACCCCTTTCATGGCATGATTCAGTCTCCTCGGGCCTCAATTGAAGGTTTGTGATCATCTTCCAACAAGATCTTGTGCATGCACACCGCCGGGCTAATTCCCTTCAAGTCGGCAATTGTCCACCCTATTGCCTTTTTTATGTAGCTTCAACATGTTGATTAGCTTCTTTTCTGCTTTCGGCTGTAACTTAGAGGAAATAATTACAGGTAATGTATTATCGATCCCTAAGTATACATATTTTAGTTGATCGGCAATTGTTTCAACTCAGGGTGGTGGATTTTCGATAGAGGGTTTTTCGATCTTACCTTCCTTACCCGAGTAGTCCGGTGGTTCAAAGTATGTACCTGGTCGATTTACTAGCCAATTTACCTCTTGGTTGTTCCTCATCGACCGGCTCTTCATTCTCCTCGGGTTCCTCTTGATCAGCAATGTAGTTGCGAGGCAACTAAATTCCTCATCAGTTAAACTCTGCCGTGGCATGAAGTAGTTGGCATTCTTACGGATCATCGGCATGCCTTAGTGTTTGGAATACATTTAGTTTTACCTGCTGGTCATTCACCCTCATTGTGAGTTCTCCCTTTTCAACGTCGATCAAGGTTCTCCTGTCGCTAGGAATGGTCTCCCGAGAATGATAGGTGCATGCTCATCGCTTCACAATCCAAAACAATAAAGTCAGTGGGAAAAATGAATTTATCAACTTTTACCAGTATGTCCTCGATTTTTCCCTCGGATGCACATAGGATCGTCATTATTTTGCAGCATAGCTGTTGTAGGTCTTGCCTTCCCGATTCTAGTTTCGGAAAACCGATTTAGGCATCAAGTTTATGCTAGCCCCTAGGTCGCATAGTGCTTTCCCGACATAGTGATTTCCAATAGAGCAGGGTATTGTGAAACTTAGGGATCCTTCAACTTAGGCGGCATGCGATTGTGCAACATTGCCATGCATCCCTCTGTCGCGCAACAAGCTGTTTCAAACTCTCTAGCCTTGTTCTCTTGGACACAATGTCTTTAAGAAACTTGGCATAGTTTGGCATTTGTTCAATTGCTTCCACCAATGGCAAGTTGATGTGGACTTGCTTTAAGATATCAAGAAACTTCTTGAATTGGTATTCTTGCTTTTGTCGCTTCAATCTTTGTGGGAATGGTGGTGGAAGTCGGATATCTTCTATCCTTTCATTGGTTTGAAACCTGATTGGCGGCATTACGGGGACATCTGGAGTTGCCGATGCGTTACCTGGGGTTGCTGGGGTTGCGAGGCGTGCTTATCGCAAGTTGCGGCGTCACCGGTTGCCGCGGCAATTCTGGTTCAGCATCCGAGACTTTGCCGCTAGGTTCGTCTTGATCTTTTTGTGGAGTTTTGTTTGACGAGCGGGTTTGAACCTCTCTAAGTTGTTGGCCACTTCTGGTGGTGATTGCCTTACATTGCTCATGGCAGTTCCTCTTGCGACTTGGTATCGCTAGGTAAACCTCCTTGTGGTCTAGTGTTGATTTTGAGCAAATTGTCCGACTTGATTTTCCAATGATTTGATTGCCGCCTCTTGGTTTTGCAATCTCATCTCGGTCTGTTAATAAAAGCATCGATTCTTTTTATGAAATTACTATTCTCGACCATATAAGATTGAGTTTTCATCATAAAAGCATTTAGAGAATTTTCCAAAGAACTAGATGTTGTCGGTTGTTCTTCTGCGGCATACATTTGCCGTGGCATATTCTTTGGAATCCCGATGCTTGTGCATTCTGATTGTTACGGTTTAGAGCATTGTTGGGATTACTCCATGAAAAATTCGGGTGCTTCTTCCAATTTGGATTGTATGTATTTGACATCATGTTGTTGCCCGATTGTAATTCCCCACATAGAAGCTAGATTCGGATTCGCATACATTCGGAAGAATTATGGTTATCACCACATAACTCACAAAAAGAATCCATTACCTTGACTTCATGTGTGTTGTTTGGTTTTGCATGTTACGGACCATCTTGGTTAAAGCGGCCAATTGTGCGAAATTGAATCGATGATCCTAGTTCATGTATTGTGGCTTAGCGTCTAACTCCTCCTCTTCTAGTAGATGGGAATTGATAGTCATTCTTGCCAGCCTTTGTTTAAAATTTGCATTGCTTCCTCCGTGACTTATCTAAGTAGTATGCCGTTTGCGAGGCATCTAGCATCATCCTTGTTGGTGTATTCACGGCGTTGTAAAACATTGTCACTTGAGTCCACACCGGGAATCCGTGTAGAGGACATTTGTGTAGAAGTTCTCTATATCGCTCCCAAGCCTCGTACATGGATTCATCATGCACTGCCGAAAAGAAGTAATGTCGTTCTGAAGCTTATCGATTAAATTTGTAGGATTAAATCTAGCAAGGAAATCACGACAAAGATCGGTCAAGATGCTATGGATCCGGCGGGAATGCTATTTAGCCATGCTTTCGCCCTATCCCTCGGTGAATAGGGAATAATCTTAATCGTAAGACATCGGGGTGACTCAGGTGTATCTTGAGCGAGTTGCAAATCTCGAGGAAAGATTTCAGATGTTGTCGTGCATCTTGATTCTTTGAGCCGCCAAATTGACCTATTGTGTTGATCATATTAAACATTACGGTTTCAACTCAAAGTGGTCGGCTTCAATTTGGTGCGACAACTCACAGGTTGAGTCCATCAAGATCTTCTTCAAGATAGTCTCGAATCGTTACATTTCGTGCAAGAATCACTCCTCCCCCTGCTCGAACATCTTGATTAATATTGCCGTCTTGATTTGCCATTGCTTCTCTTATCCTTCGTCTAAGTCTTTGTAAGGTTCGTTCGATTTACGGATCAAAGGGATATTACGGTGAAGTCGGTCTGCATGGTCATATACCAATGCAAAACCAAAGTTTGTTAGCCCTTTGAATTTTAAACAAGAAAAATAAAAAGAATGTGCAAGAAAATAAAAACAAAGTCGCTATTGCCAATCCCGACAGCGGCGCCAAAAACTTGTTGCGCGTAATAAAGTGCTACGCAAATGTGCAAGTATACACGTCGCAAGTTATAGTATAAAAGATATCGTCTCCACGAGGATTGGTGCCACTTCAAGAATCTAGTCTCTTGCCTTTGTAAAAAGTAAAAACACAAGTAAAGGATTATCGAAGTTTAACTAATTACTAATCTAGAAAGCAATAAAATAAAATAAAAGATGAATTCAATTGAGAGAGATAGGCTAGGTTATCGTGAGTTGAGGTGTGATAGCGATTGGATTGTCTTGGTAAAAGAGTGCATGGGCAACTCGGTTGCCGTGGCGACTTACTGTGGGGTTGCCTTGGCAACTAATTGATGGTTGCTTGGGCGACTAGTTGGGCAACTACTTGGGCGGCGTGGGCAGCAACTTCAAGGTTCGGCGGGCGTTCTTCAATGGTTTCTTCTTATCCCTAAGTCGAAACTCTAGCTACTTGTGCATGCCTTGATAATACATCCTGCGTGAATCAAGGGTGAACAACAACCAATCTTGCGCTCCTCTTAGCCGTTGAAATCCTTAACTTATTCCTAAGCGGATTAATCTTCACCATCATTGGATTGCATAAAGATCATATTCATTCGTTTCTTGAATCTAACTCTCCCGATATTAGATAAATGGATGAAATCACGAGATCCTCTCCCAATTCACTCATAAACAATAATAAGAATCAAGAATGAATAAACCTTGAAATAGAAAAGTGCAAACTCTTATTACCTAAACAAAAACCAATAGTTTCTCACAACCACAAAACACAATAACCATAGCCAAGTAAATTTAGTTCATGGCTAGGTTCCAAAGAAACACAAGATAATTAATCCCTAGCATGAACCCAATCGAACAAAGATGAAGGAAGAGGCTTGTCGAAATCCTCCTTGCCCTTGATGCTTGTCGAAAATTCTCTCCTCTTGCCCTACTTGGACTTGCGAAATTTCCCTCTTGCTCTCTCTATTCATCTTGTCGAAATCTCCTTGGTATTTATAGGGCTAGGCCAAAGTCCTTCTTTGAGGAGGAGTTTGAGTTGGAATTAAATTATCTTTAAAGAATATAATTCTTTATTATAATTTTATTCCTATTAGAACTTCTCCTATCCTCTTGGAATTTAATTCTTCTTTAATCTCTGCATGGCAATCAAATTCCTTTGGGCTTGGGCCTTGCTCCATGTCATCTTGGGCTTGTAAAGTCATGAATTTCGACATCCATATTGCTTTTGGTCTTTGTCGACAAATGCCATGGCAACTAGCTCGGCGTCTCCTTCATGCACTGCCCTGGCAACTAGCTCGGCATTGCTTTGGCAAGTGATCCTGCACATACACACACAAAAACACACCAAAGCAGCATCTATTTCCACAAAAATCACCAAGTTATGTAATCAAGTTCAACGTTTGAAGGAAACATGGATTAATGCATGAATGACTAACTATGCAACTAATATGAGCCTAAGTCTAACAGTAATATGAGTAAAAAGGGTAAGAAAAATAGTACTTTTGAACACTTATCACATATGTTTGGGAAAACAAAAACCAACTTATGGCAATGAATGAAATGTTTAAAGAATAAAAGAATATGAATTGTTTGTCAAATGGGATGTAAAATAAAGTTTATTTTATCAAAACATGTAAACAATAGTTTTAACAAAAACTTCTCATTTTATTTTTCTCTTCTCTATTTTTTTATTTTTTGAAGAAAACTAAACTCACACAGTGCATGAAATAGACATACTTCTCTCGTTCTGAAGTTACAAGCAATCCAAAAAGTTTGCCCTATTTTTTTCAACTTTTTTAGGGTGTACCTTTTCTTTTACTCTCTGCTTAGAAGAATCTAATCCTAAAATGATAGGTTTAATTGGGCCTAAGTTGGATGTCCCAGGGCAAATTACCAAAATGGGCCTATGAATGCAAATACAATATGTGTAATGAACATGTTATGTTGCTGAAAGTGCAAAATGCAATAAAGATGCGATGTTGAATGTAAATATGAATGCAGAAAAGAGGTTGATTCTGGAGTGAACATCTTAAAACTACTTTCATAAAAGATCATGTTACATCAGACATTAGAGTTACAGATAATGTCGAGCTCTAGCGCCTAACTTCTGTAACTTCTCTAAGAGCCTAGCCAACTTCTCGTTTTGTTCGAGAGCTCATCATTTTGACTCAATTCTATCACTGCATCAGCCATGCTCGTCACCTGTCGGGCAACTCTTCGTACTTTAGCAATAATGTCCTTCATGTAGTTGTCTCTTTCTTTTATCTTATCTGAAGACTCTTGAAGCTGAAGATACCACTTCTCATTATTTTCTTTCCAGACTTTCTTGAGAGCATCCACAAGATCCTCGTACATCATTAAAATATCTTTACGCTCATAAACTTGCTTCTTTAGCCTTTGAACTTCAGCTTGACTATTGTTTAATTCAGCAACGATGTCTCTGCGCAAACGTATACACGTGTTCAAGGTCTCAATCTTGGCTTGACTACTCCTCAAGTCGTCCTTAAGGGCGAGGCATTAACTTTCCATTGCTTGCAGATTACAAGACAAGGTACTAGCTCATTCCTCGTTGGCCTTAGAACTCCTCATCCAAAATTTGACATCTATTTTCATGTCTTTAATTCCTTCTTTCCATTGATCGGGAGTGTCACCCAAACCAACATTTTTGAAAGTCAAACGAAGCTCTTCATAGTTGTCTTGCAAGCTCTTCGGTTTATTTTTCAGACAATCTATTTCTTTCTTCGATCCACTAGCTTGAGCGCCACACCTCAAATGGCTCTTTTCATCTTCTTTAATTTTGGACTCATTTGGTTCCATAACTTCTGGGTGAACAGTAGTTGAACCATCTTGATTTTCTTTCTCAAATTTCCACATGTTGCACTCCAAGAGGTTCTAAACTCAACGTTTGAAGACGGTACAATTTTCAATTGAATACCCCATAATTCCAACATGATATTCACAACGAGCTTCGGCGTTATACCATTTAGGGTATGGAGGTTGTAGAGGTGTGATGTGATATGAGGCCACCAACCACGCCTCCAAAAATTATGGATATAGCTATACATACGAGATGGGTATAGGATCAAAGGGACCATTGGTTCTTGGCTTCTAGACGACGGCCGACGATAACTTGGAAAGCTGGACACTAGAATCTGAACTCTGTCCTAGGTACTGGATTATGAGTGTTGGAAATTGGCTCATCTTCGTGTGCTCTGGTGCACTAGCATTGGTTAGGCCTTTGGAAGCTTTGGGATTCCTTCTGCAAAACTCAGTAGCCTTTATTCGACAAGACTTATGACTTTGTTCCTTAGAGCTCTATAATTTTCGGTAGTATGACCCGTACCTCCTAAATGATAGTTACATATAACCTTGTTGTCATACCCTTTAGGAAAAAGAGGCTCTTTCGGCTTGGATTGGACTAAAGTCTGTAGCGACCTTTTAAAAATTTAAAATTGTTCGCTAAAAAATACGTAATTTAATTTTCTTTACGTTTTTCGAAAATATTTAAAAAAACAGAGAAATTCTTTAAAAATTCATGTTTTTGAAAAAATGGTAAAACTTGGAGTCGCCACCGGCCACTGAGGTAGGTCGGACACCATAAAACCAGAGATTTGATAAAAAAAAAATGGGGTTCGGGAGTCGGTTACGGGTGGGGAAGGTTTTGGAACCCCCATACCGCCCAAAAATTGGTACCGTAAAAAAAATAATTACCGCTTTGTTAATATCGAACTTTGTGAATTAAAGTGACGATTAATTTAAAATCTGGTTTACGTGCGAGTCTATTTTAAGGGTCCCGTTATTCAAAACTAAACGGCAAGACCACCATCACTACGTTTGACACTGACCGTATTTACCGTCAAATAAAAAAGACCGCGCATTAACATAATTTAATATCAGAAAGCACACTAAAATAACATGGTATTTCAAATAAGTATAAATATGGCAAATATAAACAATAAATAAAGGTATAAAAAAACTGTACATCATAAATTAACCAAGTACCGTAAACATTATAATATATAACAAGAATATTTGCATATACATATATTAACACAAACCATTTACACAACATATAAAAACGCATAATAATATGTACCCAAACCATATATTATATTATACTACATATAATGTGATGTGAAACATACCATATACTATGAAACGCTACATAATATATACAATATATCATATACTATACTTTATGTGGAATATGACATAAAAAGAACAAAACAAACATAAATACCTAGGCTAGAAATTAAAAAGTGTACCGAATAAAAGCTAGAAATTTAAATGTGCATACAGGATTAAAATTGAATTTTAGAGGAAACTGGGATCCTAAGAGTAATTTTTAAAACACTGTCAAGGGCTAAATTAAAATGAAGCAAAATTAAAAGAGTTGAAACCTTAATTAAACCGCGACCAAAATAAACTCGGGACAAAAGGCTGGGGACTAGAAATGCAAAAGACCCACAATTCGAAAAACGCGGATCCTCCCCGGATCTGGGTCACTGCACGGGTTGAGAGGGTCTCAAAACGACGTCGTTCGAAGGTGGTATAAATACGCAAAACCAGGCTAAAACAAAGCCTTAAGCCTCATTTCTCCCCAGCTCTCTCAGAAACCAAGGCAAAATGCTCTGAATGAGCCAGCCTTCAACCCTCCAAAACTCAAAGGCTGATGGGCTGAACCACCGTCCATTACCGCGCCGGCCATCGTTCGTCGGTGGTTGGCATCCCTTAAAAACCCCAAAATACTCTCCTCTCCCTCCTTAAAACGAAACCGAGACCAGAAAACTAAGATCCAAACCCTAGCAACCTAGATCTACAAAAAAACAGAAAACCCCCCAAACCTTTAGGATTCGACCTTTCAAATAACAAAGGCTTCGGCCCCCACTAGTTCACCACTGTCGGCCAAAGGCCTTGGGTTTATCACTGGTGGAGAGAACCGAAGGGAAAACTTAGGACTCCAAAGGTAAAGACCCCCCTTTTGTTTAGATCTCAGTTATCTCTTTGTTTACATGCATGCATGTATTGGAAGAAGAAAAATTACCTCTGAAAGGTTCTTTTTTGTATTATTGTCAATCCGAATAAAATACAATATGGATTTTTTGGTTTTATATTACCAATCTTTTGTTACATGAGAAAACTAAAAAAATGTGCCCTATGACCCTCTAGAGTCCGCCGATATTTCACTTGACCTTCTTACTGTTTTTGGGTTTGATTTACTTTTTTGTTACTTTGCTAATTTTTATGTTTATGGTTGCATGGCAACGTGGCCGGACGAGGGAGATGGAGAGACCAGAGCGAGAACTGTCTTGGGGAGCAAGGCTCTATCACGGCGATTGGATCGGCAGTAGATGAACAGTTCAAATGTAGAGGATGGCAGAGGGTGCAGACTGGTTGTGGCAGGCAAGCATCTGGAAAGTCAGAGGAGCCCCAAGGGGTGCGCGTGGAGATCTGTAACGCCAAGCGTGCAACGCACGCACGCGTGTAGTGCCTTGAAAGGTCGCGTGTGGGCGCGTAAAAGATCTGGAGACTTATTCAGCTTTGATCATAGACCTTTAGATCCAATCTGGATCTAACGGCTGTGGACGGGCTGCGTAGGACATAATTTGTGTTAGGGTAGATCAAGCTTTAGGGTTTAGCTCGAATTTTGGCCTTAATGGGCCAATTGATATGTACATTGCATAATATTTTTGGGTTTTTTTATGTAATGGACTATAAACATAAACTATGGGCTTTATTTGTTTTAATATATTGGGCTGTCATATATACTATTTAATTTACTTAATATTTTGTTTTTGTTTAATAATATTAATATGATAATAACAAAACAGAAACAATATTAGTAGTATCTTAACGTAATAATAAGACTATAATATTAATACTATAATAGCAAAATAATAAAATGAAAATAGTAGTACCGAATTAATACTAACAGTAAATAATAATAATGACAGAAACAATAATAGCGTTAATGTTTTTTGGTGTGTATTTTCATTTTCTTTTCAAATTACAATACTATATAGTAACAAATTAGTAGTAAACACTAAGTATACTAATAATATTTTTGGTTTTTAAATAGGTAATAACAATTATACTAAGCGACTTAAGCCCATTATTTATTTAAAAATAAATAAAAAACGAGTTTACGCCCCGGATAAATTTAGTGATTACAGATGTCCCTCTTTGCTTATCCTTGTAAAACAAGGATAAAGCAAAGACTATAAGCACTAATTTTATCCGACTTCCCTGTCTGGAGATTCCGAGCTGTAAGTTCTTTTTAAAAAGAAACGTTCGCCCTTCCTCCTTCAGACATTCTAGAACTCTTACTTTTTTCCATGCAAGTCTCGAAGAAGATGAAGCCCTTAAAATGATGCCTCGATCCTCGATCATCTTGACACTTAATGACACATCGCTTTGAGTCTTCTAAAATGCCCTCGATCTTTATCGCCTCAGTAAGGTGGTCTCTCGCCTTGAGGACCCCGAAAATTGATGCCTTACTTTCTGGTCGTCTTGACATCAAATACCTCGCTTTGAGTCTTGGAATGCCTTTGATCTTCATCGTTTTAGCCTGGGGTAACACCTCATCTAAAGGACCTTGGAAACTGATGTCTTGCTTTCTGGTTATCTTGACATCAGACACCTCGCTTTGAGCATGCCTTCGATCTTTATCGTCTTGGCCTGGGGTAACGCCTCATCTTGAGGTCCCCGAAAACTGATGTCTTACCTTCTAGTTGTCTTGACATCAGATACCTTGCTTTGAGTCTTCATGCCTTCGATCTTCATCGTCTTGGCCTGGAATATCAGTAAAAGGTTATTAACTCTTGGAATCTGATTCTAGTTGTTATGTTCTAAATATCTGAAAGAAACAAACACAATGATTTGATGATGCTAGTTAGCATGCTCCTATCCTAAGGATGCCTAACTAGTCATGATCCATGAATTAATGCTCATATGCTTTCTCTCCCGGCTTTCTTCTTGTCTTGGAACATTCATTGTCACTCCTTGTGTCCAAACTCAGTTCCCATTTGACCATGATATTCTCCAAACCTTTGTTCTAAAGCGCTTTTCCGAGTTTTCACTTTAGAGATTTTCTTTTTCAAAGCGCCCTTTCGGGTTTTCACTTTGACAAATGTTTCTTTTCTTTTTCTTCTTTCTTTTTTCTTTTTCTTTTTTCCTTTTTTCTTCTTTTTCTTTTTTTATCTTTTTATCTTTTTTTTTCTTCTTTTTTCTTTTTCTTTTCTTTCTCATTTATTTTCTCTTTACATGGGGCACCCTTACAGGTTTTCGCTACTGGTTTTCTATGTCGAACTTTAATGCGAAGGGCATTTGTCGTCTTCTGGGCAGGTCTTGTCTATTTTGCATACCATGTCCTTTAGTCCTGACTTTGGTAGACTTCCTTCTAACGAAATCTATTCTCGTCTAGGAACAACATACACTTAAAGGGTCAAGTCATAGGTAATACCAAGAAATCCTTTGCATTTCAATGATCTATGTCATCATATTTGAAGGATGCTCATGAAACGAAGGAATGGAAGAAATAAAATATTATTTATTAACATAAAAGACATTAGAACAATTTTGAAAGTCATGGCAAACGTGAAAAACATGACAAGATATAAGTATTATAAGGTGCAGCATTCCCGAACACTAACTGTATGAATGATGCGAGAACCTATCGACCGTGATAAACCTCTCACTGCCTGTGCCAGACTGAAATTCCCAACAAACCAAAAGAAGTTCCCTCATAACTCGAAATGGGGCACTTAAACTGTAACGGAGCTCATGTCGGATGCCTAATCCTCAAAATTCATCTAAACCGTCCTTTTCGGATTTTCAATTCAGATTCTCCTTTGGTTTCAAGACGCCCGTTTCCGAGTTTCCATCTTGAACCCTCATTTTTACTCTTTTTTCTTTTTTCTTTTCTTTTTCTTCTTTTTTTTCTTTTTTCTTTTGCTTTTTCTTTCTTCTTTCTCAAGCATAATACTTCTTGACGGAATCTGAATTTACTGGATTGCTCAACTCTTTCTCATCCATTTTTGCCAGAATTAACGCTCCTCCTGAGAAAGCCTTCTTAACAACATAAAGCCCTTTCCCAGTTAGGCATCCATTTTCCTTGGAAGTCCTTTTGAATTGACAGGATCTTCTTGAGCACCAAATCTCCTTCTTGGAACTCTCTTGGGTGAACCTTCTTGTTGTAGGCACGCATCATCCTCTTCTGATACATTTGACCATGACAGATGGCCCTTAATCTTTTCTCGTCAATGAGGTTCAACTGATCAAACCTTGCGTGCATCCATTCAGCATCTTCTAACTTTGTTTCATTCAAAATTCTCAACGATGAGATTTCCACTTCGATAGGGAGTACCGCTTCTGTGCCATAGACCAACGAATACGGCGTTGCCCCTGTCGAGGTCCTTACAGATGTTCGGTAAGCAAAAAGTGCAAACAACAGCTTCTCATGCCAATCCTTAAAAGTGTCAGTAGTATTGGCTATGATCTTCTTGATAGTCTTGTTTATTGCTTCAACTGCCTCATTCATCTTGGGACAATAAGTTGTAGAATTGTGGTGCACTATATTGAACTGATCACATACTTCAGTCATCATCTTGTTGTTTAGATTGGAAGCATCATCGGTGATGATTCTTTCTGGCAAACTGTAACGACAGATAATCTCATTCTTCAAGAATTTACATACGGTTGCTCTTGTGATGCTAGCATACGAGGCAGCTTCCACCCACTTAGTAAAGTAGTAGATGGCTACCAAGATGAAGCGGTGCCCATTAGAAGCTTTTGGGTGTATCCAACCGATAACATCCATGCCCAAAGTGGCAAAAGGCTATGGTGAGTTCATAGTGTGAAGTAGTACCGGTGGGATGTGTATCTTATCGGTATAAATCTGGCACTTGTGACATTTCTTTACATATTTGATACAATCTCCCTCCATGGTAGACCAAAAATACCAGTACCTCATGATCTTTCTAGCCATTGAGAAACCATTGGCGTGGGTCTCGCACAAACCATCATGTACCTCGGCTAAGATGGCTTCAGCCTCCTGAGCATTGACGCATCTCAACAAAATCTGGTATTTACTTCTCTTGTACAAGACTTCTTCGTCAAGGACATAGCCCGAGGCCAACCTCCTAATAGTTCTATTATCATTATCATTGGCATCCTTAGGGTAAACCTGGAACTTGATATATTAGAGGATATCGTAGCACCACGGATTGCCATCCTCTTTCTCTTCCAAATTGTAACAGTAAGCAGGTACCTCAAATATTTGCATCTCAATCGGCTTCATTTCGACAGTCAGGATTGCCTCAAACATGGCGGCCAGAGTTGCCAAGGCATCAGCCATCTGATTATCTTCTCTTAGTAAATACGCGAAGCTGATTTCTTCAAAATTTGTAACCAACTCCTGGATCAAATCATAGTATTTGACTAACTTCTGGTCCCTTGTCTCCTATTCTTTTCGGAGCTGGTAGATTACCAAGGACGAATCTCTGAAAACCTGAAGCACCTTGATCTTTCTTTCTATGGCTGCCCAGAGTCCCATGATGCAAGCCTCATATTCGGCCATGTTGTTTGTACAAAAGAACTCCAACCTATTAGTAAAGGGATAGTAGACCTCTTCGGGGGAAATTAATACTGCCCCTATCCCACTACCTAGGGCATTGGATGCCCCATCAAAGTAAAGCTTCCAATATTCATTGGTGGGCCTTTCTTCCACTATAGTACCAATTAGGTCCTCGTCCGGAAAACTAAAGTCCAGAGGCTCATAATTGTTTGAGGTGCGGCTTGCCAAAAGATCTGCTACCACACTTCCCTTTTTATTGCTTTCTGGCTCACATAGACAATATCAAACTCAAATAGCAACATTTGCCAACGGGCCATTCTTCCTGTCAGTGCTGGTGCCTTCGTCAAAAATTTTAGCAGATCCATCCGGGAAATCAAGCAAGTAGTATGATACAACATATACTGCCTGAGTCGCTTAGTAGCCCATACTAGGGCACAACACAGCTTTTGAATCAAAGGGTACCGCGACTCACATTCGGTGAACTTCTTGCTCAAGTAATAAATAGCCTTTTCCTTCTTGCCTGTCTCATCATGTTGCCCTAGCACACATCTCATCGAACTATCAAACACCGTCAAGTACAGACTTAACGTCTGTCCAGTACCGGTGGTACTAAGATCGGGTCATTGGTCAAATACTTCTTGATCTTTTCTAGGGCCTCTTGGCAATCTTCATCCCATCTTTCCGGGTTATTCTTTCGAAGTAATCTGAAAACAAGATCATATTTGTCGGTCAATTAGGAGATGAACTGAGAAATGTAATTGAGTCTTCCTAAGAAACCTCGACTTCCTTCTGAGTTTGAGGTGGCGGCAGGTCTTGAATTGCTTTTACTTTGTCAGGGTCAATTTTAATTCTCTTCCGACTAACCACAAAACCTAAAAACTTTCTGAATGTGATCGCAAAGGTACACTTGGACGAGTTATGCTTCAACTGGTATTTCCTTAGCCTTTGGAACAGCTTCCGCAGATTCTCAATATGTTCTTCTTCGTTTCGGGACTTAGCTATCATGTCGTCCACATACATCTCAATCTCTTTGTGCATCAAGTCGTGGAATAAAGTAACCATGGCCCTTTGATAAGTTGCCTCAGCATTCTTCAATCCGAACGACATGACTTTATAGCAAAAGGTGCCTCACACAGTCACAAAGGTAGTCTTTTCCATATCCTTGGGGTCCATTTTAATTTGATTATACCCCGATAAGCCATCCATGAAAGAAAACCAAGAATGCCCTGCAGTGTTATCGACTAGGGTATCAATGTGAGGCAGGGGAAAATTATCCTTAACATTCGCCCTATTGAGGTCCCTATAGTTTACGCACATGCGTACTTTTATATCTTTCTTAGGCACCGGGACTATGTTGGCCACCCACTCTGGATATTTGGCAACCTTCAGAAATTCGGCTTCAAATTGTCTATTTACCTCCTCCCTAACTTTTAACAACATATATGGTCTCGTTCTTCGCAATTTTTGCTGGACTGACTTGCATTCTAGCTTTATCGGGATTTTGTGCACCACTATATCCGTGTCTAAACCTGGCATGTCTTGATATGTCTATGCAAACACATCCTTGAATTCTGAAAGCAAGTCCACCAACTCATGTCTCACCTTTGGCGACAAGGTAGTACCGATCTTCACTTATTTCTTTTCTTCTTCAGTCCCCAAATTCAGAACTTCTATTTTTTCTTGGTGAGGTAAAATATGTTTCTCTTCGCTAGCCATTAGTCTTAGCAATTCATCCGTGACCTCATACTCTTCTTTATTATCCCCTCCATCTATTTTAGCCAAACACGAGAGTGGTTCGAAATCTACCCCGGGCTCAGACCCCGAATCATTCATACAATTAATGTTCGAAGACCTGCACGAGTTTAGGAGTATGTATTGGGAGCAAAGATAACTTATATGAATAAATAAATAAGTGATGAAAGAATAAGCGATGAATGAATGAAAATGAATGAAATGAGAGTTGTGTTTGCCATTTGAGAAACATATGAAACATCATTTTCATTGAAAATAAAACAATTTGACATAGTGGCCCTATTACAAAAGACTCCTATTATTCTTGGGCCAAAAGTAATAGGGTGATTTCGGGCATTACTCTGGTTTAAACCTAGAAGCTACAAGCAACTCCTTGTTGGTCCAATTACTAAGCTCTTCGCTAGGGAAGCATGGGCGGATCTTGTCTAAAGGCTGTGCGATGTTGCCACCTTCAGAGATCACAAAGACATCAATTACTTCCATAGCTTCACTGATCATTTCCTCACTGAGGATCCTCTCGTTCTCCTAATTAGCTTCTTGAACCTTGAGTCCTGGATTCACAACTCTGTCGGACACAAAAATCTTCTTCATATCCGTATAGGTGATAGGAGCCCACAGGATCTCCTCTCCTCGGAGTCAAGCCTTTCGTTGTTCTTCTCTCTTCTTCCATTCTTGCTTCTTTTGCATGAAATTAGGCTTATGACCAAGCTTAAAACTATCCTTCTTTTGGATGATAGTTATGGGTCGTAGACGTCCTTGCAGGCTCCTTCCCAATCCTCTTCCTCTTTTTGCTCCACTTCTCAATGTTACAGTTACCACCATCTTGGTACAATTTGGCAATCTTGGGCATGGGATCATATTCCCTTGAGCAACAAAGGTGGCATTGACAAATTCTAATGCCCTGAAAGCACATTCCAAAGCTTCTTCATCAGTAGGAATGTAAGGAGTGTCCAAAGTGACCGAAGCTACAACATCTTGCTCGGCATGGACTGTCACTAACTTTCCTTCAATAATAAACTTCAATTTCTGGTGCAAGGAAGATGGAACGGCTCCGGGGGAATAGATCCACGGCCTCCCTAACAGAAAGTTGTAAGATGGGCAGATGTCCATGACTACGAAATCCACAACATACTCAATGGGACCAATGAGCATGGTTACTTCAATCTTCCCAACCACTTCTTTTTGGGTCTCGTCGAATGCCCGCATGGCATTTTGACAATATTTCATATGCGAACTGTCAATCGGCAAGCGTTGTAGGGTAGCTAAGGGTATGACATTCAGGGTAGAGCCATTATCAATAAGCACCCCGGTAATATGTGACCCTTGCAATGGGTAGTAATATTGAGGGCCTTGTTGGATCTCGTTCCCTCTTCGGGTATCTCGTCATCGCTGAAAGTGATGTGATTACAATCAGTGATATATCCGATGATTTGGTCGAGCTTCCCAACCGAAATATTACTTTCAATAAAGGTTTGATTCAAAACTTTCAATAGGGCCTCCCGATACTTTTCTAAATTCAACAATAGATTAAGTACCGAGATCCGGGCCAGCTGCTTCTTAAGCTGGTCTACAACACTATATTCACTATGTTTCAAGAACCTACAAATTCCCGAGCTTGAGCCTCAGTGAGTGGCTCATTGAGTTTCGGGGTGGCTCCTTGTAATATCCCAATTTTTAATTAGTGTCTAAATATAATTTTTGAAAGTTTAAGGGTTAAATTATAAATTTTAGAAAAGTTTAGGGACCAAAGTGTAATTTTCAAAAGTTGTGTAAGTTAACTCCATAAATGAATAGTTTACCCCAAGAGTGGTATTTTGTGTTACCAAAATTTTCATATGAGCCTTATATTATTCGAATTTGGATCGAATAAAATTGTTAAGCGTGCTTAGGCCAGAGAAATATTAGGATGGGTGACGTACGGGAAGGTCCTATAAAAGTGTTTCTGATTGATATGTTGGACTCAGTAAAAGTAGAGAAAATTCGTATGGATTATCGATAAAGGAATTCTATGAGAAATTTTATTCTATAAAGATTTTCGATAATTACCGGAATAATAGACTGAGTTAGAAAATTCAGTCTAAGTCTTTGGAAAATGGAGTTTTATGGGATAATATAGTTTATTTCCCGAATATGGAAATATAGAGTTTTTAGAATAAATCCAATAGCTCGGAAAAGGTAAAATTGCGGTATAAGTATTTTATGGATATATGTATATCAGATCGAATTGAAATTTTAAAGACAGTTCCAAAGATTATAGAAAATTCATAAAATATTATTTTATGAATATTTTGTTAATGTTGGTGAGATTCTAACTGGATTTAGTTAGAATATGATGGAGTGGTTATAAAGCTCAAAGAAAGAAAATTTAGAAATCGTATTGAATGAAATTCGAATATTTAGATCGAATAAATATCATAAATTAAAATTTATGATATTTTGGGAAAGAGGCTGGTTAGAATGGAACCAATTTGGTTCAATTTTTATGGAATGACAATTTTAAGTCATGTAAGTAAATAAAGTTTAGTTGGAGGGCAAATTGGACATTTCCCATGGATGGAATTTTTGAAATATTTTGAAACTTTGAGGGCAATTTTGAAAGGTAAAATACAAATGGATTTAATTATGGCCATTGGTTTTTGATGAGATTAAATCTTGGCCATTGGATAAAAAGGGCAAATTAGTAAATTCACTAATTAAATGAATTTAATATTGATTTAATTATGACATGTGGATTAAAAGGATTAAAAGATGATAAACAAAATCATCTTCATCCTCCAAGGGCTGTTCGAAATTCAGCAAAACAAAAGGGGAAAGAATTTTTCAAATTTTTAAGCTCAAAATTGGAGAATCAAGACAAGTTTCAAGCAAAATTAATTTAGGTAAATTATTCTACACTTGATTCTCTTCATTTCGATTGTAATATTGCATGATAAAAGTTAATTTTAGTTCATGTTATTGATGAAGATGATTATGGAAATTGAAGCTTATGATGAAATTAGAGTTGTAGTTAGTTGATTTGATGATTTAAAATATGGAAACAAGTTGAATTTAGATTAATTCCATAATTGAGGTTATAAACCCTAACCCTAAAATTTAGGGGTTTTGGTTAGGAAGCTAAATTAAGGATGATATTGAATGGATTGTGATGTTGGAAGCTTAGTTTTGACGTTAGATTAAATAATTTCCCCAATTGAAATTATAGGGACCAATTCGAAATTTTTAAGAAATTAGGGGAAATTATTGTAAATTTTATTTTAGTATTGGATTTATTGATTTATGATGAAATTAGCTTGAATTGATAATTAGAGACCAAAATAAAATTTTTTGGAAGTTGAAGGACCAATTTGGCAATTTAGGAAAAATTAGGAATTGGTCTTGAATTTATGGAAAATTGATAGAATTGAAGATTCAAGCATGTTATGAAAGTTAAGGGATTGAAGTGACAAGAAAGAAAATTTTAGGGACCTGTTTCGAAATAAAAGAATTTTGAAGGACTAAGTTGGACAAAGTTGAAGGTTAAAGGAAAATTTTAGAAATGATGGAAATGAGTAGAAAAGTTAAATTGTACATGAATTAATGTACAAAAGTGATGTAGTGACTAAATTTTTACTTTTATAAAGTTTAAGGACTAAAAGGAAAATAGTTCAAAATAAATAAGAAGTAGTGGAAAATTGTTCAAAATGAACTTGAACAATTGTTTAATGTGCAAAATGGTCACTAAGGACCATAATGAACCTTTGGTAAATATAAGGGCGAAAGTACTAAAGAAAAGTTAGAGAAAAATAAAAGTTAATTGTGGAAGTTGTATTGTATTTGAATTATGACGATAAGTTTAATAAATTGCCATAAATTCTATAAAAATGGTTAGATGGTGGATTTTATACTGATGTAAATGTATGTTTGTCTAGTTTCGTTTCCAACAGACGGAAACTGATTTCGAGTTCTGAGTCGAAAGATATGAATTTTTAAGTGACGAAAGGTCAGAAAAACAGTATGCAGTCTGTTCCGAAATTAGCACTGGAAATTGACTTCAAAAATTCGCCATAAATCGTACAAGTTGAATATAGGCTATTAATTTATATGGGTGAAAATCTTATTGAATCTAGTTTCTTTCAGAACAAACGGAATCGAATTCCGAGTTTTAGATTATTTTATAGAAATAAATCTTTGAAGGGGGTACAAAACTGTCAGAAAATAGAAATTTAGATATTTCGTATCTAATGTTGGTTAGCAAGTTAAAAAAAAATTATTTGAAGTTCAAAATGGTTATTAAAGACCAAAATGAGGTTTTTGATAGTATAAGGAAGAAAGGAAATTTATGGAAAATTTTAATGTTGAGTGATTAGATAGTTTGATAAAAATATTAATAGAGGTGAATCTAACAAATGTTTATTTATATTCATGTGATAAATGAAGTTGGATCCGAATCAAAAGCAGGTTCGAGGTATTATAAAGGAAAGGATCAATAGACCTTAGTGAGGCATATTAATAAATGGCCAAGGTGAGTGCATTTCTGAATGTTTGCATTATATTGAAAATGGCATTGTATTTCTCTATAATACGTGATACGATACATTGCTCGACATGGCAAGATTGATAGAATACCAGATACGAATGATTGTTTGCATAAATGATGATGTATGTTTATACATGGAATATGAATAATAACAAGATTAAAATGAAACAAGATACACCCTGGGTGCAAATGGCACTAGCGAGGTGTTTTAATATAAGGAGCAAAGAGTGTCCTTATATGAGGAACAAAGAGCATCCTCCCAAGTACGTACTCCACAAGGCACTACGGTGTAGATAGGCTACGGGGTTTCCATGGGCCTCTAGCCAGATACGATAATAATAATAACAAGATGATTACATGGTAGATCATGAACATGCAAATGACTGCATGATGATGCATGATTCATATGATAGAAAAGATACATGACAAAGATGTTACATGATACATATGCTACATGATATACGATACATATGTTACATGATTACATGATACATGAAAAAGAAGTTACATGTTACATGACTGAGATGTACATGACATACGAGATAGAAATGTTATTGATACATGATATAAATGTTACATGATACATGATAGAATACATGTTAGGCAAATGATGGCATAAAGAAGCATGACCATGATAGAGTACATGATATGTAAATGATTACATGATGAAAGCATGTCCATGATAGAGAATACTTTATACAATAATAACATGATTTATATGATAGTTATGATACATGACATATGTATATCGTGATATACTTGTCATGTTATAGAGAAACGAAATGCACTTTTATATATGACATACTATATTACACTATTTTATGTTTTTAAAATAAATAAGTTTAACTGCCTCACTAAGTTCGTACTTAGTGTGTGTCTTATGTCACACGTAGGTTTCCTGGAAATTGTCTAACGAGGAGGAGCAGAATCTTGGGAAAAATCAAGTTACTACAATAAGTTCAGTAAGTACGTCTTTACCATAATTTGATAGACTAGTGGGCATGTAAGTATTTTTAAAGTTGAATTGTTTGCAACATAAGTTTACAACGTAATTATATGCTTTTATGGATGGATAAGTTAAGAAATACGAATTGTTAACAATAGCAAAATTTTGGTATGGTTAAAATGTTGTTTAACCTTGATCGAGTAAAAATTTTAAAATTAAGAAAGGGTCTAGGCAGTGTACATAGTTTTCACCCTGAATTATATTTTTATTTCAATAACTCAATTATGAATTTTATAAACCAATTCAGGGTTAAAACTAGCTGCAATAGACTGACATAATTTTTAATTCAAAATCGAAAAAGGGTTAAACTACAAGATGAATTTTGATAAAAAAAAATAATAAAAAAATTTACAAGTCAAGTTTTCTTTTAATGACTCCATAACATCTTTAATGTATATTCGGCTTACTAATATACGTTAAGAGCGTTACACTCCTCCCCAAATATCTTCATAGGTTCAGGCTCAGTTGCCTTACCCTTCCCTTTCATCTCTTCCGTCGTCTTCGGAACTTCGAGGGCGTAGCATCGACCGCTCCGTGTGAAATGCCCCACATCATTCACTTCTTCAATGTTCAGCTTCATTTGCTCTCCTTTGGAGGGTTTTATCTTATCAACTGGTTTCTTCTTTCCTTGGGAACTGGAACTTCCTTGTATTGAGACACTGGTTGTGTAGTTCCAAGGCACTATCCGAGTATCCTTAAAAGGAAAGGACGTCGGGGCTGAAATTATAATTTTAGGGGTTATCATGGGATTTTCTTCTCGTGGTGTATCTTTTTGGTTTGGCTTGAGGCCAATGACAAATGGTCTATTCGCACTATATTTTGATTCTGGAGCGTCTAATGTGCAAATTTCTGAGTCATTGCTCCTCTCTTCTTCATCAAAAAACTCAATCACTTTACCATCCATCAACTTTTGGACAACCTGGTGAAATTGTTCGCAATCTTGGATCTGATGATCTCCCGACTGATGGTATTCGCAATATGGGCCACAACCCTTTTTCACAATTACCATTCCGTAATCGATGAGACAAGCTATGCATAATTGTTGAAAGACCCATCTCATGGGGGATGTAACCTCTGACACGCTTGTCTTGGGCTTTCTTGTACCTCCTTCTTCAATAGCGTTCACCCCTTGTCCGCCATGATTTGGTAAAGAGTTATTGGCCGTACTCGGCTCTCCTAGCTGCAGCACTCCAGTCTTGATCAGATTCTGGACAAACTTTTTGAATGCTATGCAGTTCTTAATGGTATGACCCGGGACATCGGCATGGTATTTGCAATGGGCCTTAGGATCATACCATGCAGGATAATGGGGATTAAAGAGAGTAACATGTTGAGGTCGAACCAGATTCGCTTTATAGAGCTGTGAGTAAAGTTCTTTATAAGTGATTGGTAGTGGGGTGAAAGAATTTTCCTTCTTGGGTCTCGCTCTTCCCTTCTAAAATTTTGGGGATTTCGAACTGGAGCTTGGGGCTGTGGTATAGTGAAGTTCTTAACAGCCTCATAGGTAGTTGTGGCATTCACTTCATGATCCTTCCTCTTGAACTGCTTGCATGATTGCTCTCCTCCATCGATTCTTCCGCTTTTGATTGCGGCTTCAATACGCTCACATGTCATTACCATATCAGCGAAGTTGCTAATAGGATTGTTGATCAGAAGGTCATAAATTGTTCCTTTTAATGTGTCAATAAACATAGGGGCAATCTCATTTTCTCGGAGAGGGGGCTGGACTTGAGCAGCCACATCGCGCCACCTTTGGGCGTACTCCCGAAGACTTTCATTTTTTGTTCCAGTCCTTACAACAGAAGCCTATTGGGGACCATATCCGTTACATGCTTGTACTGATCGGTGAAGGCCTTTGCCTAATCTTTCCACTATTTAATTTGAGCCTGTGTGAGCTGATTATACCATCAGGTGGCGGATCCCACTAAACTGTCTTGGAAACGGTATATTAAGAGCTTCTCATTGTTGGTGTAGCCAGCCATCTTTCGACAAAACATTGTAATATGAGCAGTTGGGCAGGTTGTCCCATCAAACTTTTTGAACTCTGGAGTTTTAAACTTGTATGGGATCTCCACATCAGGTACCAAGCTGGGATCCTTAGCATTTAGGCCATAAAAACCTTCTTCATCTTCTCTCACTCGAAATTTCTCTTCGAGGTCTTTTTTAGTATCCTCCAATTGTTTAGAGAATTTCGTCTTTACTTGATTTAATTTCTCCAATTGTTCGAAGTTTGGAATACTATCTCTAACATGCTCAACATTTGCAAATGTCACAGCCGGCTGTGGTAGAGCAGATACACCGACTTGGTGAGACGAAGATACCCCTTGCGGGGGGTTTGGTGTAGGATTAATGAACAGGGGATTTCCAAAGACTGAAGAATATATAGGGTCTCCAGAGCCTTGAGTCGAATTCAAAATGGTACTTTTGCCTCTTACGTCCTCACGGCGTATTTGCAACATCTGAGATATTTTCGTCATCATGTCTTGTTGAGACTTGATGATGGTCTCTCTTAGCTCTTGCCGTGTGCACTCCAATTGGCTTCTTAGATCAGCCTCTAGCTTAGCGAAGCTCTATTCTATTTTTCTAACTTGAAAACGGGTGCGATAAGGGTGTGGAATGTTTGCAATTAGTCTTTCAAATTCTGCCACAACATTCTCATTATTAATTTCGTGGCATAAATAGTTAATGCAAATTATATGCGATATGCAATGTATGAATGAAAAATGAAGGAATGTATGGAAATAAAGGCATTGATTCCATTGGTGGTCGCCCTCGAGCAACTTTCATTGGATATTAAAAGGTTCTCATTACAAAGAAAGACAAACTCATACAGATACGGCGCGACCCTAACCCCTAGTTCTTCGATGTTTTCAAGTGACTGAATGAACCTATGTGCCTCCTCCATGCCTAGAGCTACAAAATGAAGAAAGGCATCGGCTTCATTGGCTAAGTTCCTCACATGCTTGACGACATCTTGAACTTGCACCATTAGATCGATGTAGTACTGGTATCAGTCTTGAATTATACGAGTAGCGTTACGAAGACATCTCAACCAATAATTATCACCTTCCTCGGCAGCTTCTTCAAGAACCACAATTCTTTCGAGATAGTCTTGAATTGTTGCCTCTAGTGTCTTGATCTGAGCTTGAAGGGTTTGATTCTCTTGCCGAGTAGCTTGAAGCTCAAGGAATCCATTTCGAGCACGATACTCAAGGAGAGTCTGGTCTAACTCCCCGACCCTTTCTTTTAACTAGACATTTCGGGCTTGACTTTGACTCAAGCTCTCAAGGGTAGAGTTATACAAACCTTGCATCTCGAAAAGTCAGTTTTTACATTCTTGGGCCTTTCTCTTTCATGGGGTGGGATCCATTCCTTGCTTAGCTTTTCCCCTTTCTTGTTGGATTGCGATTCTAGCAAGTTTTCTTTCATTTTCAACAATTTTCTTGTATTTCTTCGCTTATTTCTCGAGTGCTTGCTTATCCATGTTTCTTTCCTCTTCAACTAAGCGGATCTCATTCATTCTTTCTTTTTCTATTGCTAAGAACTTCTTTCGGTCGGCCTTTCCCACTAGAGACTGGATTTTGAGGGTGTCACTTTGATAAAGAGCATTTTTCTCCTCTAAATCTGTGTTGAGCTTCATCAGCTGTTTGATTGTCCCATCTTGCTCATCCACATCTAGGCCAACCCTATAAAGCTCGCTTGCGTGCTCGGTTTGTAAAGCATCTATTTTCTTCTTTAGCTCTTCTAGCTCCCTTTTTAGAATGTCAACCTCGGAGGAAAACCATTCTCAAATATTCTTCAAGTGACATAACTGGCCTTTGATCGGGTTTCAGAGTTTTATCATTGATTCTCTTATGCATCTAATAGGCATAATCCGGAGTGAACATACACTTGCTATCTTCTTCTACTTTTATACGATAGAGGTGGTCCCAAGCTCTCGAAGCATTTTGGACCTTCATCTTGTACTCATTCTTAAATGAGAACTCAAAAGTGCTCAAATCGATGGTGACGGACACGAATTATCGAGAACCAAACTGCCTCGATACCAACAAAAGTGCACAAGCAATCCCACCGTACAAGCCTATCATCATTAACCCATCATAGTCTCCACAACTGTATAAGAAATGAAAGACGCTTCCGAGCCAATGCACTCTCCACACAATGTCTTCATCTTGAATATTCTTGAAGACGGCTATCTACTTCTGTTTTTCATGTTCTTCTCACCATTCTTTCGCTAAGTACTCTCGTAAAGGAGAAAAATTTCCTGAGATTATACCGGGAAGAACTCTTGTAGGTATCTTCTAAAGGTGGCTTCGAATCCATACTTGGAGTAACTGTGCACATCCACGAAAGCGTCCTTCTTCATGTTTTCGGCTTGCATTCAAAGAAATAAAAGTTTCGGTCAAGATTGTTGACACCGGGTTGGCCTTCTTCTTCAACCTTTCGAACAAGTCTAGAATGGCTACATCAATGTTACCCAAAACTCTAGGGAAAATGATCAAACCATAGATCCCCAAAGCAAATAAATCCATCTTCATAACTTCATCCGGGTGTTTCGGTATGATATCTCGGATGCATTCCCATGAAAAAGCAGTGCTATCACCTCGAACCTGAATCAAACCTTTAACCCAATCGTCGCTCATCCCGGCAAACGTTCTAAGCTTCAAAGGGTAATTCTGAGACCTGGACGGCTTGGTGTAAATCTAATCTTCATGAAGATTTTTCCAATTGAGCAAAGCTATATATTCTTCGATCGTAGACATCAAATACTTCCCGTTAAAAGTGAAGCAACAGAAGGTCGGGTTCCAAAACTTGAAGATAGCTCGAAGTATAGGTTGATTAATTCGAACATATATCAACTGCACTATGTCACCATAATTTTCTTGGAACATATTTTGTAGTCGTCGGTCACATCCTTCCCAAATTTGTTTCAGGTCCCATAGGTCATTTTGTTGCAGACTGACATATGTGTATCCCTCTACAATGCGCTCACTTGGCATATTGTTACCTTGAATTCTTTTGTTGACTTCAGACCAATGTCGAACTGCAGAGTTGATTTTTTCCTTCTTGAGGTACCTTTTATCCATGGTGAAAGATTTCGACTTTTGACAAACCACTATAATCAATACTTTCATGTTATGCAATGTACATGTGAAAATATATGCAAAATAAAATAAAAAAGAAACGAGTTAGTATCGGAATAAATTAATAAACATAAAACAAATGAAGCTGGAATTTAAATCAAGCAAAACAACCATATTTACATCATTTTTAAAGAACCTAGGTTAGCAGCATGGCTCTAAAGGGGTAGGCTTTCTATGTCCTCTACATGCAGTTTTGGTTCTAAACGGTACCCGAACTATCCTCGCTGTCCTCTTCTAAATAGTAACAAGGCCCCCGGTCATCACCCATTATAGGCTCCTCTCAACCGAATTCAATTCAGGGGGACCCTTTCGCTATGTCCATACGGGGAAACAATATTCCCACGAAAACATAGGGTAGTCGAGCCCCGAAGGTACTTACTAGGCCCATATGGAGGAACAACATCCACACGAAAGCACTAGCATTTTCCCCCACTTAAAAGGATGGGTTTAAATATCAATTTTAAATGCGTTTAAATAAACTCGCATTCATAAACGGATATCAACTTAATCGTCACTTTAATTCACAATTTCCGATATTAATGAAGTGGTAATCATTATTTTTGTTTTTCTTAAAAATGGTCTGACTCTCTTTAGTTTTGAAAAATCAAAACCATTCCCCAGCGGAGTCGCCAGCTGTAGCGACCTTTTAAAAAATTTGAAATTGTTCGCTAAAAATACGTAATTTAATTTTCTTTACGTTTTTCGAAAATATTTAAAAAATGGGAAATTCTTTAAAAATTCGTGTTTTTAAAAAAACGGTAAAACTTGGAGTCGCCACCGGCCACTGAGGTAGGTCGGACACCATAAAACCAGAGATTCGATAAAAATGGGGTTCGGGAGTCGGTTACGGATGGGGAAGGTTTTGGCACCCCCATACCGCCCAAAAATTGGTACCGTAAAAAGAAAATAATAATTGCCTCTTTGTTAATATCGAACTTTGTGAATTAAAGTTACGATTAATTTAAAATCTGGTTATACGTGCGAGTCTATTTTAAGGGTCCCGTTATTCGAAAGTAAACGGCAAGACTACCATCACTACGTTTGATACTGGCCGCATTTACCGTCAGATAAAAAGATCCCGCATTAACATAATTTAATATCCGAAAGCACACTAAAATAACATGGTATTTCAAATAAGTATAAATATGGCAAACATAGCAAATATAAACAATAAATAAAGGTATAAAAAAACTATACATCATAAATTAACCAAGTACCATAAACATTATAATATATAACAAGAATATTTGCATATACATATATTAACACTAAAGCCATTTACACAATATATAAAAACGCAAAATAATATGTACCCAAACCATATATTATATTATACTACATATAATGTGATGTGAAACATACCATATACTATGAAACGCTACATAATATATACAATATATCATATACTATACTTTATGTGGAATATGACATAAAAAGAACAAAACAAACATAAATACATGTGCACATCTAAGCAGATACTGAATAACATACAAAGAGTATACCATATTACATACTATACATAAAATATGCTACACCATACTAAAGCTTCAAAACATATTAAATACGATTTACACACCAATGCAAAACCATAGAAATTAAACAGTGTACCGAATAAAAGCTGGAAATTTAAATGTGCATGCAGGATTAAAATTGAATTTTAGAGGAAACTGGGGATCCTAAGAGTAATTTTTAAAACACTGTCAAGGGCTAAATTAAAATGAAGAAAAATTAAAAGGGCTGAAACCTTAATTAAACCGCGGCCAAAATGAATTCGGGTAAAAAGCCTGAGGACTAGAAATACAAAAAAGACCCTAAATTTTAAAAACGCGGATCCTCCCCGGATCCGGGTCACCGCGCGGGTTGAGAGGGTCTCAAAATGGTAAAGACCCCCTTTTTTATCCTACCTGGCATAATATTATTTATAGAAAGCAAGATCCTACCCGGCATGATTTTATTTATAGAAAGCAAGATCCCCTTTTTTTAGATCTCAGCTATCTCTGGTGGAAAGAACCGAAGGAAAAACTCAAGACTCCAATGGTAAAGACCCCCTATTTTTAGATCTCAGCTATCTCTTTGTTTACATGCATGCATGTATTGGAAGAAGAAAAATTACCTCTGAAATGTTCTTTTTTGTATTACTGTCAATCCGAATGAAATACAATATGGATTTCTTGGTTTTATATTACCAATCTTGTGTTACATGAGAAAACTAAAAAAAATGTGCCCTATGACCCTCTACAGTCCGCCGATATTTCACTTGATCTTCTTGTTGTTTTTGGGTTTGATTTGCTTTTTTGTTACTTTGCTAATTTTCCTGTTTCTGGTTGCATGGCAACGTGGCCGGACGAGGGAGATGGAGGGACCAGAGCGTGAACTGTCTTAGGAAGCAAGGCTCCATCACGACCATTGGATCGGCAGTAGATGAACGGTTCAGATGCAGAGGGTGCAAACTGGTTGTGGCAGGCAAGCATCTGGAAAGTCAGAGGAGCGCGTGGAGATCTAGAACGTCAAGCGTGCAACGCACGCGCGCGTGCAGTGCCTTAAAAGGTTGCGCGTGGGCGCGTAGAAGATCTGGAGACTTCTTCAGCTTTGATCATAGACTGTTAGATCCAATCTGGATCTAACGGCTGTGGACAGGCTGCACAGGACATAAGTTATGTTATAGCAGATCAAGCTTTAGGGTTTAGCTCAAATTCGGGCCTTAATGGGCCAATTAATATGTACATTGTATAATATTTATGGGTTTTTTTTATGTAATGGACTATAAACATAAACTATGGGCTTTATTTGTTTTATTATATTGGGTTGTCATATATACTATTTAATTTACTTAATATTTTGTTTTTGTTTAATAATATTAATATGATAATAACAAAACAGAAACAATATTAGTAGTATCTTAACGTAATAATAAGACTATAATATTAATACTATAATAGCGAAATAATAAAATGAAAATAGTAGTACCGAATTAATACTAACAATAAATAATAATAATGACAGAAACAATAATAACGTTAATGTTTTTTTTGGAGTGTATTTTCATTTTCTTTTCAAATTACAATACTATATAGTAACAAATTAGTAGTAAACATTAAGTATACTAATAATATTTTTGGTTTTTAAATAGGTAATAACAATTATACTAAGTGACTTAAGCCCATTATTTATTTAAAAAAAATAGGTTTACGCCCCGAATAAATTTAGTGATTACAAAGTCACAATACCCTTCTAGACCAGTATCAGGAGCAAATCTGTGTATGTCATCGGGATTTGAAATGCCTTCCTTTTATCTTTCTCTTCTCTTGCTTTTCTTTGGCTCATCTCCACTCTCTTTGAAATTGAAGCCTTTGCATCTTCGGGTGTCTTGATGTCTATCGCAACGGTGCACCAACCTTTAGGTTTATCAGAATCATCTTGCTCAGATATAAGGTCTTGATTGGTGTCCATCATGATTTGGCTTTTATTCAGTTCGTCATTCTCTCCTTGTACATCAGACTTTTTCACCATATCAGTCATCATACTCATTATTTCGGCCATCTATCTTTTCAACTCTTGCACCTCACTCATCTCGGCATTAGTGTAGGCATGCTCTGGTACGTCTAACGTGTGAATCTCGAAAAGAATACTTCACATCTCTTTTAGCGTCTCTTCAAGACACTGCTCTATATATGTGGTCTTGTCTATCTGATCACTTGACCCTTTCATTATGAAAGCCTTATTAATCGTAGATCACTCGTGAATCAACACCCTTTTTATGTCATGCATATGCAATGCAAAAAAACAAAAACATAGAAAACAAAAAATTGGTCAGTACACGTGTAATAAAAAATGAAAACAAAAATAAGTATGTAAGTACTAAAGTAAATTTGTACAACCTACCCGAGCATGATTTTCTACCCAGCATGATAAACAGAGTCCTACCCTGCATGCTTTTATTTGCAAAAAAGTAGATCCTACCCGGTATGGCATCTACCCAGTACAGAATGAAAGATCTTACCTGGCATGATTTCTACCCGGCATGTTTTTATTTACAAAAAAAAATATCTTACCCGACATGATTTCTACCTGGCATATTATTATTTACAGAAAGCAAGATCCTACCCTGCATGATTTCTACCCGGCATAATATTATTTATAGAAAGCAAGATCCTACCCGGCATATTATTCATGAAACAAATCTAAAGAGTAGACAAAAGGTTAGAAGCGTTTCTCCTTTGAACTTTTAACGGGTTTTATTTCTAGAGCAAGGCTCCTATAGTCCATTACACGAGGTTCGGTTATAGGGAAGGGTACCCGAATTATCCTCAATGTCCCTTACTAAAGGTAGCAAAACCCCTGATCCTCACCCATTATAGGCTTCAAACGGACCAAGTTCAATTCAGGGGGATACATCCCTTATGCATATACAGAGGTAACCCACACGAAAGCATACGAAATATATCCCGAAAGCGATTCACCAACCATACGGTGGTAACCCACATGAAGGTAGTATCACACTTCCACTTAAAAGGGACGGAGCTCGAGTAGAAAGCTCATAGAATGCAATGCAAGTGCACGGCATGTGAGGAGAAACTCTCAAACCTTTTTGACACCCTATTACTATGTTCACTTATATTGAACAATAAAATTAAAGCAGTCATATTTACAGAAAATAAAATTCATGTCTTATTAACAAAAGACATAATCATATTTTAAATTAGAATTGAATTCGTTAATTTCCAACGACCAAGACTAAAAGATAATCGACTTATGGCTTGACTCTCCTTTTATTTAAAAAGTCCCTAGCGGAGTCGCCAGCTATAATCACCCAAATCCATCTGGCGCTCTTTTTCAGTTTTTAAATTTCTTTTCGATTATTTAATTTAATTTGGAAAACCCCTGCCCGGTTTTTAAAATTAAAAATGTAGAGTCACCACCGATCATTTAAAATAGGTAGACCGGACATCGAGAAAACCAGAGATCAAAATATTCGAGTCTGGGAGTCGGTTACGGATGGGGAAGGATGAGCACCCCCACACCGCCCAAAATTGGTACCTAGCTGATTATTTAATGTCTTGGTGTTGGAAATTTTGAATTCGATTAAAATTTAAAATGATGTTTTTAAATGTCGGAAATATTGAGAACCGCATCCCTATGCGCTCAGGACATGGTTTCTCGTTTTCTTGAAAAATTCGAGGAAATCACATCCCTATACGCCCCGGATACGATTTCTCGAAGTTTTAGAATTCAAAATTAATTTCTTTAAAAATATATTTTTTGATGATTTAAAAAACGTATATGATGCAAAATTATAAGATAACATGTAAATATATATACTCAAAAATATAATACTTAAGGTAAAATATCTTTAAAACAAACTTATATATATTAAGTTAATAATTTATATATATTATTTTTACAAAAATAAGTATTTATTATTATTTTATATAGATACTTAAAATATAATATTTAAGGTAAAATGTATACATGTATTATTTATTAAAAACATGCCTATATATTAAGTTAGTAGTTTTTATATATATATATATATATATATATATATATATATATTATTTTTTACAAAAAAACAAGTATTTATTATTATATATATATATTGTAATTAAACAAAATACTATATTTTATTTTATAAATATATATAAAACCTTATATATATATATGCAATATATAAAAATATAAAAATTACTATACATAAAAATATGTATTATAGATAAAAAAAACTTATATATATACATATATCTTATGTGATATTAATATATATATAAAGTAAATTACTTAGTATAATAATAATAATAATAATAATAATAATAATAATAATAATAATAATAATAATAATAATAATAATAATAATAATAATAATGTGTATGCATGAATCCTATTAAAATGCATGGAATAGCATAAAATTAAATATCAAGTACTAGAATGCATGAATATTAAATTACATGGCAAGAAATAATATAAAAAGGGACTAAAATGAAACAAATGCGAAATATGAGGAAATAATCGTAAATCAAGAGAAATAGCATACTAGAAATTAAATACTAAATTTCAATGACTAGATTGCAACAAAACAGAAATTAAAAGATACAGAAAATAAATAAACCATAACATAAATGGACGAAATTAAATGTGCATAAAAAAGAAGGACTGAACACATGATTACCCATGAAAATAACGAAAGCGGAAGGAAAATGGGGGACTGAAAGCAAACTTTTACCTAGGAAAAAATGGAAACGGTATATTAACGGAGTACCGAGTATGTAATTAGACCATTAAAGAAGAACGCGGATCCTCCCCGGGTATCCGGGTCACCGCGCGGGTCATGGCCTCAAAACGGTGTCGTTTTGGTCTGGCCGGTTTAAAATAATAAAGGATTTTTTTATTCAAACAGAATTTGTTTTTTTTAAACAAAACCCTAATTATCTAACCCTCCCCTTTTCTCTCCTTTCGAACCAGAGCGGCGCCACCTCTCTTCCTTCTCGCTGTTCACCTGCGAAATGCCTCACGGCAGATTCGAGTGACAACGAAGGTAATCGGCAACGTTAATCGGCCGGTAAGTCTCTAAGAATCCTCTCTTTTTTGATATTAAAACTTTTGATTTTTTGAAAAAACAAAGACAGGATTTTGATTTTAAAAACGAAAAATCCCCTTTTGATTTTCAATTTAAGATTTGTGATTCAAACCTACAAAGATTTTGCTCTGGAATTTTTTATTTCGAAACTTTCATTTCATCAAAAAAAAAATTACATTTCTTCTCCCCTCTTTTGATCTAAAAATCTCCCCTCTAAAGCTCTCTGTTTTTTTTTCTCTTCCTTTACATTTTGTTTCTGATTCGGATTTTATATCCGATCTTTCCCTCTAAAAATACTAACCACTCCCCCCTCCATTTATTGTTGCAGATCTGATGATGTTGGGGGTGCCGAATTTTGTGGGATTTTTGGTTGGGTAGTTCGGTTAGGGGCGTGTGTGATGTCGGGTTGGGTAGGTTATGGCAGAGTGTAGATTTAGGTTATATTTTATTTTAGGGTTTTGGTTTGATTTGGGGTTTGGGTAAGTTAGGATTGGATTCGATTTTGGTTACCAAAGAGGTGACGATGACGGCGGTAGATGGACGGTGACAGATGGACGGCAGTGGACGAACGCCTGGCGGCGACGGCTGGATGTTAAGGTGTTTAGAGTTATTAGGGATTTTTAGAAAATTAGGGTTTTTTTGTCTCCGGTTCGGGTTATGGGTTTGAAATTAGGTTTTGGGCCGGTTTGGGTTATTTTGGTATGAATGGTAATGGGTTTAGTGGATTTGGGCTACCCAGAAAAAATGGGTTATTACACATTTTTAAAAAGAGATCAGTGTTTCATAACATTGTCAACTATTTAACAACGAAATAATTAAAATAGGACTAAATCAAAAATTTAGTGATTAAATTAAAAACTTTTAAATTTTAATAACCAAAATAAGAGAGACAAAATTGAGTGCTGAAATTTGTAATTTACCCTAAACTCATAAATATTCAATTGAATGGACTTGATGTCCAAGCCTGCATTTTTTCATAAGTCTAGAACAATTATGATGGAGTTTATTCAAAAAAGAAGATATTTCGACATGGAAGTTGGAAGTCACAATTAGTCCACTGTTGAGACCGCTGGGGAAACATTGCATGGAATTTGATTTTCCTACATAGATTTTTCCTTTCGTATTTTTTGAATAAAAGATTTTGGACAAGGACGAGTCATGATTTAAACTTGGGGAATAAAATGTAAATTTTAAAAAGTGAGGATAAATTTAAAATAAATTTAATTTTTTCAAAAAATATATATTATTTTTTAAAAGCGTTTTTAGATCTAAAGACTTATATCACAAATAAATATGTAAAGTATATTATTTTTTTATTTTTTTGTCAAAATAAGTACTTAAAGTATGTTTTTTTTGTCAAAATAGGTACCTAAAATATTTTGACAAAAAATATTTTAAATATTTATTTTGACAAAAATATATGTTATGCACCTAAATAAAAAAAAATAGTATACTTTAAATACTTATTTTGATAAAAAATAAATATGTAAAAAAATAATATTACATATTTAGATACTTATTTATAATATAAGCGTCTATTTATTTTCTTCTTTGTCTCTCGTTTTGTCTGGGTCTCTTGCCCTTTTCAGGATAATCAATTGGTCATTATTAGGACTTGCGAGTCCCAGCTCCCCCCAACTTGACGTCTGCTCCAACTTTGAAAATGATGACTTTGAAACTATTTACAATATATGTTATGGGTCACAATTGACGGCTTGTTTTAACCAACACAAAAAAAAAATATATATATATATAGGGCTTGTAAACTGTAATTAAAAGAAGGTTAAACTAGATTGATGGTCCCTTTTATTTTAGTCTATTTGATTTTATTCATTGATTTTGAAAAAAAAAATACATTAATAATATTCACATAACATATATCAACGCACAAAATAATTTAATACAAGTGAGACACACACATATTATGATCAAATACCTTTAAAAAAAACTCTTATTTATATTGAAATCTGTACAAAAATTTTAAAAGAATCTCGTCCAATAAAGTTTTAACGATGGCATTTTGATTTGAAAAAAAGAAACAAAGGAAATTCGTGCCAATTGAATTGGCTCGTTGTATATAATATTCATCTTCAAACTAGAGCAATGGAATTGACAAGGCTAAGGGGTAGGGGCAGCCCTTAATTCGCCCTTTGAAAATTCTAGGTCAAAGAAATTAAATAATGCCTTCGTGGGATTAGGGTTTGATCCACTCTGGACTTTGCAAGCCTTCTTTACAAGGACAATTTCAAATTTTTATATAAGAAATGTGAATTATTAAAAAATTATATTATAAATATAAAATGTGTCGAATTACAAAATTTTAAAGGATACGATTTGTCCAATACTTTCTTAATCCATCCTTATTGTTCTATTACCGGTAGAAGCATGCAAAGACGTGGGGGCTCAGTTCCACACCGATTTTAATATTTCTAGAGAGAGCCTCACTTCTTGAATTGAACAAACAAATGTGATGGCCAATCCACTTTATGACATGACAAATTGCTTCATTTAATGCTCGTTGCTGATACAACATATTATACTATATTATTATTATTAGCATGTAAACGACTAACAATCAACTCGTCTAGTAGAATAAGACAACACATTCTTTAGGCTTAAGTGTCAAATAAGTGTTTAAACTGTACAATTTTTTAGATAGGTGTTTAAAGTTTTTTTTCGGGCCAAGTACCTAACGTTTTTAAAGTTACCCGTTTAAGTGCCCCGTCGTTAACTTATTTTAAAAAATCTCTATATTTATCAAAACTCACAAAATAACCCTAAACTCCCTAGATCTGTAAATCCAACCACAGTCGTCGACCTTCGTCACGCTATCGGCAATGGAATAAAGCTTTATTCTCTTGCTGCAAGACTCGAATGTCATTTGTCGGCCGATCGGCCGCCATTTGTCGCCAATCATTTTCTTTTCTTTTCGCGAGTTCGACTTTATTTTAACCATAGGCACGCCGTCCGTCGACTATCGACGACGAAAGAATGGTAGAAATGATCGTAGGTCCGATGACGAAAGTGGTTGGCACGCCGTCGACAATTGACGGCAACAACGACTGGAATCAAGATTTGAGACTTGAAAATTTAGGGATTTGGGGACTATTTCGAAGATTTTTGAGAATTTTAGGATATTTTTGAAAATAAAACATGCCATATGTCATGTTTTTATTGGCTAATAGAATTTTTTTAACGGCTGTTAATGGCAAGGCACCTAAATGAAAACTTTAAAAATATTAGGCGCCTATTTGGCCCGAAAAATACTTTGGGCACCTATCTCGAAAAAATGTATAATTTGGGCACTTATTTGACACTTAAGCCTATTCCTTAAATAGTGTCATAGGTTCAAATGTTGTTATTATAAATGGAACATATTAGGTTGGAAAGGTCGCTTTCAAAATAAATCTCTACAATACCCGATCAGGATGAGTTACAAGGCGAAACTATGATAAAATAATGGGAGGAGCTAAGTTGTTTATCTTTGAAATTAACAAGGTTCTAAAAGATAATTAAACAAAAAGTAGATGGTATGGACTTAATTTCACTAATTTCAAATTTTACATGTCCTAAAAAGTAATTAAACCATAACACTTAGGGACGAAATTTAATTCTATTAACCAAAAAATTTGGGAGGGACCAAGACTTAATTTTATTAGTTTTAACATTTATAAAAGCTTAAAATAAAATTAATCCTAAAAGTTGATGGCGGTCATGTCCATTTAGGTTTCCATGATATTTCTCTATGATTAATCAGTCACTAAGTTAAATAAAAAAAATTATAAAAAAAATTAACCCCATAAACACAATCATAGACGGATCCTCTGTAGAGCCCCGGGATTTCCTTGGCTCCCCCAATATTTAAAAATTTACTTTTTAGTCCTTTAAAGTTTTAAAATTTTCTTTATATATATAATGGCTCCCCAAATTTTGAAAAAAAATATTTTATGGCCTTTCAAGATGTAAAAAAATTATCTTCGTATATATAATGGTTTCAAAAAAATCTTAATGACTTTCAAAAAATTTAAAATTATTTTAATTTTATAGTTGGCTCCTTCAAAGTTTAATATCAAGATCCGCCCGTGAACACAACCTACCTCCCTCTTATTTAAGTCTCAAAAGTACATAATCTATTTTGGTATTTTTTTTAATAAACTAGCGTGATTACAAAATAATATTTATTTATATTTTTTTTAATTCTTGAACTACATAAATATACTTTATACACGTATATTCAAATTTAAAATTTTTAAAATAAATATCGTTCTTTATTTTTATTGGAGCCACTAGTTAAATTCCTTAAATCCATTTTGACAATGAACATGAATACATGAAAGTACGATTATATGGAGATGATAATTGAGAATACAAATTGGGTAGACAATTCAGAAATTTGGATTTGCATCACTGTTTTGTATATGCTTCTATATTCCACGTGTCCAATCCACGTTTATCTTGAATTTACGATGATTGCCTATAGTTTGGTTCACTTCTTTAAACCCATTCGTAAAGTAATACGTAAATTTAATATTTTTATTTAATCATCTATATTTTATCTATTAATTAACTAATTTGGATTAAATATCAATTTAAAAAAATCTTTCTTTAGATATTAACTTGGATGAATATATTTAATTTAAGTATCAAATATATATTAAACTATACAAAAAGTACTTATTAATTTATCCTAAAAATTCTCTAATTAATCAGATACGAATGTTACTAACAAGTTTATTTACGGGTCAACTATTTCAAATAAATTGTTTGGAAGAAAATATTTTATATTAATCTTTTTCTTTAAATTGAATATTTTTTAAAAAATTTAAACATGTTTCAAAATTTTAATATATTAGGTAAAAGAATTTAGAATTAAACCAAATTATCATGACAAATGGTACAAAATATAGTTTAAAAAACTAAAACTAAAATACGACACAAGATAACAAATATTACCCCGTCCCACTGAAAATGTATGTACAGTATTGATTTTTTTAAGTTAAACTTTTTAAACTTTGATTATTTATTACTTTAAGTGTATTATTGGTAAAAATATGAAAAAATATGTTTTAAAAACCTTATATCAAATAGTTTAAAAATATATATTTTATAAAATTTAATTAATTCAAATATTTAAAATAATTATGGTCAAAGTTAAAAAATTGACTTTTTAAAAGTTAATACTGGACAAAATTGGTAGGACAGAGAGTATATAAATACACAAACCCTAACACGTAAAAATACATATTTATAAAACGATAATCTATAAAATATTATAAAGAAAAGAATACATTTATGCATAGTGTGATTAGACACGACAGACTTAATCCGAGACCCAAACTGATTTATCCGACCCTAAATTCAATATTGCCCCAAACATGATAATCTGAAATCTAAAATAAACGAACCAAATTGATCCAAACTGTTTTTTACCCGAACCAAAAGTAACCCAAATAAAAAACAAGCTAAAATAAAGAAAAAATATTCAAAGAAATAAAAAAAAGATGAGATATGAATTGTCGCACAACTTACCAAAAAATCAAATATACAAACTTTATAAAGTCATATATAAAGAAAAACCAGACTAAAACCAACCAATCTCCTATTGACACAAATCAAAATCAACTAACCTAATTTGACTCAACCTAAATCACCATAAACCCAAACTAAAACTAAACCAGACATAAACCATATCTAAACTAGTATAGTCAAATTTGAAAGGATCCAAATCGAATAACCCGTTTGCCTCCTCTAAATGTGATATCTGATTTTTTATGGTAGATTGTACGCATAAAAAATACTTGGTCATTATATATTTATGTACACAAATATTTGATCACCTTCATATATATATATATATATATATATGTGTCCCGCAGTAAGGTGGGCTTTCTACAGCAGTCAAGGAGGGCTTTCTACTGGGGATGTTGCAGAGCATTATTCATACAAGAACTCTCAATTAGTTGTCAAAGTCCTTGCCGACAGTTTCAGGTGAAATTAAACACAAATATTTCATAACATCAACATTCTAATTGCTTGAGAACTTATAATCTTCATTCCAGGTAACAAAATACTAAAAACAACAACAAAAAACGATAAATAAAACTTACTTATGTTAAATTTCACAAGTATTAATGTAAAAATTATGTAATTTCAAAAGTAGATTACCAAATCATAATCTTAATTAGATATATTTTCTGTCTGAGTGATTAATAAAGGGAAATCACAGAAATGCTAGGTTCAAAGCAGAAAGACCCAAAAGTTCACATAGATTGAAAAAATGTCGAATATAACCCAAAAGAAAGAAAAAAACATATCCAGAATTCCAACATGTAACATTAAGTCTGAAAAATCCCATATTCATCATCGCATTACTGATTGATAACATGACAAAAAGCCATAAAACTAAAGTTCAAAAGCTGCAAATTCCCTAAATGCTATCATAACAGAACATATAAGATAAAAGAGAACAACCTTAATCGACACTCTGCATGATATCCTCGGCAGAAAACTTAGTACCCTTATCCTTATCCGCAGCGGCACGTCCCTTAGCCTTACGATCCAGCAACGACTTCCGATCCTTGTCGAGCCTCAGCTTGGTGATAACACACTTCGATGGGTTGATCCCAACGTTGACGGTAGAACCGTTCACTTTCTCACGAGTGATGCGCTCGATGTGAACCACCCATTTGCGACGGTACACTTGCACAACTTTCCCTTCGCGGCCTTTGTAGGTACCACGAACGACTTGGACCTCGTCGTCCTTGCGGACCGGCATAGACCGGACATTGTACTTGGACCTCAGATCGGATGAGAGTGGTGCGCTCATCAAAACGCGGCGGACGGACGATGGTGCCGTGAAATGGGCCTTGCGGCTCTTACGGCGAGAGGAGGAGACTCGTCGGTTGTACTTCATTTTTGCTGCCAGGGGATTAGGGGATTGGATTTAGGGTTCCTCCTCGACAAGGCGACGGCCAATGGAGAAAGAATAGAAGTAGGGTTCGGGAAAATATATGGTGCTAAAGTGGCCTAGAGAACTAGGGTTAATTTGGTATTGTTGTCATTTGGGCTTTATGGGTCTAGCTTTGTTTTATGGTGGGCCTCAGTCTACAACTTCATTTTGGCATTTTAATCTTTTTTCTAATTTCAAAATATCTTGTTTACGAAACATGTATTTTGACATAATATTCAATGTGACATTTATATTTTAGAATGTATAACTATAATATGATATATATATATATATTGAAAGTTATCTAATATGGTACATATATTTTTAAAATATTTAATATGAGACTTAAAATATTATTATAAGCATTTTTTAATATTTGTAAATTTTTATTGTTTAATTCAACATTTACTAGTAATGTTAACCCAAGTATCATAATAAGACACGAAATGATATTTTAGGCACACTAATTTTTAATAGTGTTAACCCTAATACTGAAATGATGATAGTTCAGAAACCATATTGGTTATTTTGACAAGTACCATATTGAATATTTTATCAAAAAAACATATATCATATTGGACATTTTTTAAAGTATAAATGCCAACTATGATATTATTTTTAATATAATATAATATAATATAATATAATGAATCAAAATTTATTTAAACCATGATGTAGTGTGAGAATTGTTATCCTCGTTCCTTAACAAATGATTTGGGTTGCAATACATGGTGTTTGTTTCAAATTGCAGATCTTTAAAGTTTATTTGTTTTACTGTTGTTGTTGTTTTTGAGAAATTGTTTTGTTGTTGTTATTATCATTACTAGAGGAGGTTTGCTTAAACATGTGTATCGAGTGGATTAGTCTGATTAGACGATGGTTTTGAGATTTTTCCCCCTCATAAAGTATATGTTTATTTTATGATCTATATTTAAAATTCGTAGCTCTTTTTCCTAATAATATTTTCTAAGGTTTGGATATGTGTTCTCTCTTTAGGGAGTAATATACCTTGCAATTACACTCAACTCTTATTGGTAAATTTATTCGATTTTGATTCTTATTAATTAAAATTTATTATTAATAAAATATTTATATTTTAAAAACCTTCATTCAAATATTTTTAAAAATATATATTAAAAACCCAACAAATTTAGTAAAACATAAGAAGTATTTTTTATTACTCTTAATTGAGTCAAATATTCTTTTATCTTGATCCTGACTTAATCCTGATCTCAATCTAATTCCAACTTAAATTTTAGGAAATATGAACTCTATAAAATCAAGACAAATCAAAATCTATCAAATTTAGGTATTTTATCCCTTCTAAGTGCGAACAAGGCACGTATGAAATGAAATGTCTCAATTTAGAGATGTAAATGAATCGAGCTTGAACGAACAAGATCACATTCGTGTTCATTTGTTCTATTTTGAAGGTCTTCATGTCATGCTCGTGTTCGGTTAATTTTTTAATATTGTGTTCATGTTCACAAACATATTCGTTTAGCGTTTGCGAACATATTTGTTTATATGTTTGTGAACATGTTCGTTTAAAGTTCACGAACACTCTCCTTTTACCTTTCATTTGCAAGCCAAAGAAATATGATAAAATTACGCCAATTGTCCTTAAGCTCCTTAAACTTTACAGTTTGAACTCCAAAGTTATTGTGTGTTCAACTTACTCCCCACCTTCATCAATATTTAAAATAAAAAAAAACAAATAAAAAGAAAAAGAAAATGAGAACCGAATAAACAAGAAAATAAATAAGTTTATTAGTGTATATAAACAAACTAAATATACATATACTCGTTTATTTATTAAATAAATATAAAAAAATATTTATATTTATTTATTTAATTTAATAAATAAATAAATATTATACAAATAATTCATGGAAGGCTCTTCTCATCATAGGGTGTCCCTATGTCTCATCGTGAGTACGGTGAAGATAGAAAAAGGGTGAAACGTGAAATAAATGATTGCATGGAGATGGAGTAGGTCAATGATTAGAGGCTAGCAAACCTGCCAGTTCACGCATTTTACCAACCCACACCATAAACCACTAAATGTGAAAAATGCCCACTCTCAGATGATTATTAGAGTATTACCTTTTCAAATATTAATTCTAGGTCAGTTTGGTATTCAAAGTGTATTTTTTATATTTTAGATTATTTAATTTAAAATTTAAATAGCTAATAGTATTATTAAAATATTTATTTTATAAATTATTTTTTAAGATATAAAAGAACTGATAGTAATTTTGTTGAGAAATACCTCCTATGAAATTAGTATTATTAAAATATTTATTTTAAAAATTATTTGTTAAGATATAAAAGAACTTATAGTAATTTTGTTGAGAAATACCTCCCGCAAAATTTTAGTTTTTGAAAAATATTTTTCAACCTAAATTGAAAAATACCTAAAAAAATAGGTATTGTGCATTACTTTTTGGTCTCAAAAGTGCTTACGACTAGGGATGGCCGTGAGTCGAGTTGGATCGGGTTTTGATCTATCCGCACCTGACCCGAAAATTTAACACATCCATCTAAACTCGACCCGACATAAATAAAAACTATCAATTTTCAATATTATTTGATAAGATAGGGAGCTAATTGGAAAAAAATACAAATAGAGAGGGAGCATTATAATAATTATTTCATTTTTTAGACAAAATAGGGAGATAATTGAAAAATATATATAAAGAGAGGGGCATTGTAGCAATTATACCCAAGGACGAAGTCATGTATTGGCTGGGAGGGATTGTTGCCCCTCCCACAATGTAATACCCTACTATTTGGCTAGTGACTAAATTGCAAGAAATTAAAAGTTGGTGGTTTTAGTTTAGTGACTAAAAGTAAACTTTCACAGTTTCGTGACTAAAGTGAAATTTGGGAAAATTTTAGGGACCAAAAATGTTAATTTCCCCTAAATATTATTTTATCTCATAAATGAATAGTTTATCCTAGTATAAGAATTTTTGTGGGAATCAAATTTTTGGTACGATATTTCTATTAAAAGTTATAAACCGATGAAGTTCCCGGTAATTTTCGATAAATTGGATCGAATAAAAAAGTTTGGAAATGTTTAAACCGGTATATTTGAGGATAAATAAGTCATTCCACATGTCTAAGATATTTTTTTTTATGTGTTGGAAGAATAAGAACCCTTGGATTTAAAGTGATTTTTTCATGTTTAATCTCAATCATTGGATCTACGGATACAAGATTGAAATTTTGATTGTTTCAAGCCCAAAGTTGTCGACTACTAATGGAAGATTAAATCTTGGTCATTAGATAATAGATTTTGACAAGTGGCAAACTTTGAAGCCTTAGATCAAAGGGGTAAAATGGGCATTTCTCTATTTAATAGATATTTTAGCTTAAATAGGTAATTTAAATGACATTTGGCATAAAAAAGCCAAATAAAAAAATCTAGGCATTCTTACAAGCTCGCCGCCGTGAGGTTTAGAGAAGGGAGAAAAAAATATTAAATTTGATTTTCAAGCATTTGGAGTTTGATTTAAGGTTAGCATATGAAATAAGAAATTATTTTTCATTGAATTATCTTTTATTTGGTACCAATTTTACATGGTTTTCTTGCTTCTAAGTTGAAGTTTGTGATTATGGTCTATTAAGAACATGTTGGAATTTTATGTTTTAAGGTTTAATCATGTTGGAAATATTGTTGTGGTGTTGTTTCTATGCTTGAAATGATAAAAAATTCATGTAAAAATATAGAAGGACTATTTGGCTATTAAGAGGAAGTTTAGGGAAACTTTTGTAAAAAAATATTTTGATGATGGAAATGATTAGAATGATGTTTTCCATGTTTGATTATGTCATTTGGATGTAGAAAATATCATGTTGGGACTATATTGTGAATTTGGCAATTAGGGTGAAATAAGTGAGAATTTTGAAAATATCCAGTGTTATAGGGCTCAATTTTCTCGATACTTGTTATTAGATGCCTAATTTTTTTAATATTTGTTATTAGGAGCCTACTCTTATTATTCAATTTTCTTTTCTAATATTTGTTATTAAAGGTCCAATTTTTTCAATACTTATTATTAGGGCCAATTTTTTCAATATTTATTATTGTGGGCATACTCTTAAAATTTATTTATTTTTCAATATTTATTATTAGATGCCCATTTTTTTAAATGCTAACTATTATTAACCTACTCTTAAAATTTATTTATTTTTCAATACTTGTTATTAGGGATTGAGATTTAAATAACAGTTCACAACTGTAACAGTGGTCGTTTTATAGCGATAGCGACATCGTCTGAAACTGCTATACCTGCAACTGTTATGTCCACAATAGCATGTGTTATTAAAAAAATTCACAACCACGATACTCACAGTGACCGCAATAGCATCTGTTATGTTAGCAATCGTGATAAAACGCAACGTGACCGATAACACGATCGGAATCGTAATTTAAATTCCTAATTAAGGATATAATTTTTTTGTTCGCCCTAGGACTACCAAAATCTCAAAAACGAGCATGATTTAAGCCATAATAATAACAAAACTTAATACAAATATATACTAATGATTAGATTAAAAAAAGTCTATTGTCTATTTTGAAGAAACAGTATATGGATACGAATTTTGAAATTATAATACTAATATTTTTATTTTAATGGATAATAAGTAATGTAATAAACAATTAACATTGTTTTACTTAGTTTAAAAAGAATACAACTAGGTAATAATTACATGTTAATCAAAAAAGGGTCCAACACTCAACAAACACACCAACAAATCTAAACACCTTGACATTGTCCCAGAACCAACAACCAAACCATACTCTGAAAATATTTTAACAATTAAATGTAAGAGTTATTATTTGATGCTTGAAATTTGTTTCCACAAGCCTCTCTAATTTAACATTAAAAATTCAACTCTAAAATTCTAAATAATATACTTTAACTCATAATCTTTAAACCCTAAATTCTAACCATACAACTTAAATTATAAACTCTAAACCATAAACTAAACCCATAACCTTAAATAGATATACTTGAGGGAAAAAGTTTTCTACCGCTAGTGAATCAAATATTAAACCTTAGTCATCTTCCTCTTTCCCAAACTTAGGTTTTCTCTCAATATTTTTGTGTTTCTTTTTTCCTTTTGATTTTTATTTAGCCGACAACAACACCAATTTTAATGTTGGTTGTCGACTGCCGATGTTTATTATTTCTCTTTTTTTTCATATTATGTCCTTTGTTTTTTCTTCATTTTTTCCAATTTTGAATAAGAATCTCTATCCTTGTGACATACTTTTCTCTACTCTTGTGGCATACTTTTTCTCTGCTCTTGTGACACGTTCCTTATGCTTTTGGAACATTTTCCACATACCTTTGCGGTCGTTTGGTGCCCGCACAAAGACCCTCACGACTTTTATTTTTTGATTGGTTTGTCGGTGGTCAAGTATAGTTAGATCCCCTCTTTGGTAAAAGGTTGTTTGCCGATATAATCAGAATTGTGTGGCGAAGCAGCCTGACAGATAGTTTGGTTTGCTCACCACTCTTTTATCACTTCGTAAAGCGTCTCGTTCGACAGAGACAAAGAATTTTTATGAAGGTTAATGGGTTCTTTTGATGTTGGACGTTATTCTCAAAGGAATGTTTCGTTTTTATTAATATCTTTGGGTTTAAGATTTTTTTATATATGAATTTTTTGATGACTATTGTCTCATTTTCTCTCTATGCTTGGATGCGTTGTAATTCTGATTCCTTTCATTATTGTTTAATAAAATCCAATTGACATTGTTAAAAACAAACTTAAAAAGAAAACAGAAGCAGAATTGTGATTTTTGTTAAAAACGTATGGTATCAATCATTAAATTTGTCATCCAAACAACTAAGAAAATGAAGTTCGACACTTAGAATTTTTAAGTCACGTTAACTTTCTATGGTTTATGTTCGGTGTTTGTGGTTGTCCCTCTTAATAGTATTGTTTCTAAAGTTTGGACATAAATTCTCTTTAATACTGTAATATGTATTGTCATTATACTCAACACTTACTAGTTAAGTTACGCTAACTTCAATACCAGTTCAAAAATAAATAAATAAAATATCGAGTAAAATACATAAATAGTCACAAAACTATGAAAAAATGATCATTTTGGTTATTAATTTTTCATAAGTTACAAAATGATCGTTAAACTTGTCAAATTATTATATAATGATCATTAAACTTATCAAATTGTTCCAAAATAGTCATTATATTAATCAAATGTTACACTATTTTATGATATCTAATGACCATTTTATAATAGTTATATATTACTATTGCAACTTTTGAAAGATTAGTGACTAAAACGATCATTTCTTCATAATTCAGTGATTGTTTACTTTACCAAAAACATTTTAATAAATAACGCTGAAAGAAAGATTACTATAATTGTTTTTTTTTTGTGGAAAAAAATCAAGATCTGATCATGCAAATAAATTTTTAGTTTTAAATTGGGATCGTCCGAGTCATCTACTGTATATATAACTTTTTAATCTCACCTTCTCAAAATATGGTGGCCACGGTGTATTTTTTGTTTTTATTATACACATTGCAGTATGTGATCATTTTATTTTTAGTTTAAGCAATGAGTGGAGTCAATGGTTTCTGATTAGAGTCCAAATAGAAGTAATAAAAGTATACAATTTGGTCACGAAATAAAGATTTAATTGCTTGATTACGACCAAAGGACTTGATTGTGCTATGAATTATCTGAACTTTAATATTAGGTCTATTGGTCAAGGTGTATATTCCACAATTCATGTCGTGGATCCGAATCACATAAATTGTCAGTTTATATTATTTGTATGTGGTAGTGATTTTTTTTATCACTATTTTAGTTTATCATGAGCTTGTCGAAGACTATAATATATTTTTGTGGTATAATGTTAAAAATACATCTAATGTTTAATTGAATATCCACTTTAACTCATATTTTTTGAAGTATTTTAATTTGCACCGTTTTATTTTAAACTCTATATGATTGAAAATTGTTAGTCAACTAACAGTCAACGTCTTGAGATGACTTTACATAATGACACGTTAGCAAAAAAATAATTTTATAAAATTATTTTTTGGTTAACACTAGATTATGTCAAGTTAGCACATTTGTTTACATGACACTGCATGTTAATATGCAATGTCATGTAGGTTTGTGATGTCATTTCAAGGTGTTGACTGTTACTTGACTAACAATTTTCATCAACGAAATGACTATTCTGGCCTAAAATGAAAACATTGAGGGTTCAAGTGCTTCAAAAAAGAATAAAAACCAAAGTGACTATTGAGTTGAATGCTAAAGACGTTTTTTTATATTATGTCATTTTTATGTCGTATTTAAACTATCAATAATCTCCTTAAACCTTAAATTGAAATTAATTTTACTTGAATGGATTCAAACTCGTAGCCTTTAACAGTATCAATTCAACTAAAATTTATATGGGCGAAGATTATAATTTATTATAGGTATATGATATTTATCGGAATCAATCCTATTTTAATACGAGTAAAATAAAATATTTTATATAAAAAAATAAGTATTTATTCAAATTTTATATAAAATTGTATTTATAAAAAAATTTAAATTATATAAGAATATTAAAATAAAATATTCTACAAACAATGAATCGTGAAATATTTTTCGCATTCTCTATGATCTATCTAAAACCCCCCATTACCAAACCCCGTACAGTAAAATATTTTTCTTCACGACCGCCACCCTCATTTACTTAACTCTTGCTCCATTCAACAAACTTTGAAGGGGAACAAATAGTAGAATTATGATTTTTGTTAAAATATATGGTACCAACCATTAAATTTGTCATGGAAAAAATCTAAAAAAATATGAAGTTCGAGACTTAGAATTTTTAAGTTACGTTAATTTTTTTATGATTCACATTGTCTTTAAAAGTTTGAACATAAATCTATTTTTAAGTGTTTGGGAGAAGAAAAGAAAGAAAATGGGAACCCAGACAACTTTCCCACGTCAAAATAGCCCTAAATTATAAAAAGGGGTAAATTTCCCTATAGGCCCTCCCCCTCCTTTCTCTTCCCAAATTGAAACTTGAAACCCAAGTCAAGCCCAATCTCATCCATCATAGACCCAAGTTAGTCTAATTTGATCCAAAATTCTTTTTAAAACCAATTATTCACTACTCGGGTCAACGCTTGATAGTTGACTTAGAAATCCTGATCGTTACGCATTTCAGTTAGTCTCAAAGAAGCTCAAGTCCACACCTGAAATCAAGATTGTCCATATTCCTATCAAAGCAACTGATCCATCAAGGGACAAAGGAAAACAGATGGTAATTGAAGAACCTATCGCTGATCTTTGAATGATGGGTGCTCTTCGATATTACACGAAATAGTAAGAGAACCATGTTAAATTTGTACAGAAACTTAAACAACCTGACTTGACTAAATTAAAAAAATTAAAATAAAATTTGAACGATAAATAGAAATTGTCATGTAACCAACTTAATTGAATACCCCTTACTCTACAATGCAAAACACTCAAAACTCAACATAGACCTTTAATATACTCAGTGACAGAGCTGTATTGATGATGGGAGGGGCTGTTGGAATTTTTTTATTTATGATTTTTTATATTTTTTTGAAAAAATTAAAATAATTATGGATTTGTCCTCTCGCTTTTTAAAATTTATGTTTTGTTAAGTTTTAGGGATGGAGCCAGGATTTGAGAGTGGGGGACAAAACATAAATTTTAAAAAGTGAGAGGACAAATCCATAATTATTTTAATTTTTTCAAAAAAAATATAAAAAATCAAAGATAAAAAATTTCCCTTGCCGGGGGGCAACAACCCCTCTCATCATCAATACAGCTCTGTCACTGAGTATATTAAAGGTCTATGTTGAGTTTTGAGTGTTTTGCATTGTAGAGTATGGTGTTTTCAATTAAGTTGGTCGATATGATAAGTTCTATTTATCGTTCAAATTTTATTTAATTTTTTTAATTTAGTCAAGTCGGGTTGTTTAAGTTTCTGTACAAATTTAACATGGTTCTCTTACTATTATTTATCTCGTGTAAAACACTAACACTGTAAAAAAAACTAGTGTATAAATAAATATTATTTTGATGGTGTTAGTGATTTTTACTAAGAAATATCATCATTAATAGCTTCGAATATAAAATAATAAAGGGACAAACCATAACGTATCCTATAAATTACAACATTTATATCTTTATTTGAGTAACCATTGAGAAGTTTTGTTGGTTGTTTCAGTTATATTCAGGGGAAAATGTTGGACTAGGATATGGTCATGCAATCTTTTCATTGAATTGATGGGAATAACTAATTTGCAAAGAGTTACAACTGAAGGATTAAATTGAATAAAATGAAAAGTCGAGAAACTAAATTGCAAGAAGAGGAAATTTATTATAAAAACAGGAATTGAATTTACATAGATATTCTAAAGTGATTGGAGAGCATGTGATTTAAATTTGGTTAAAATAAGCTTAAACTAATAGGGAATTGAAGAAATAAAAAAATTATAAAAAGTTGAGGGACTAAATTGCAAAAAGAGTAAAATTGTTGTCAAAAAGAAAAATTGGAGTTACATGGGTATTTTATAGTAGATTATGAACATTTGATTCAAATTTGATTTAAAATGGACTAAAATAGAGGATGAATTGAAGAAACAAGGAAATGAACAACTAAATTACAAAATAAAAAACTCGATTTTTAGGTTTTTCAAATTGATAAAAATCCTAACTTGACTCAAATTCAAAAATTGATTCACTAATTTAAATTAAATCAAACAACTCAACTTGAATACTGTAATTTTTTTTAAAAATTAAGTCAAATCGAAATTTGTTCGCCCCTTCCAGCTAGGGTGAAACATCATACAATATTTGATGGTTAGTCACTCTCAAATTGGATAGGGCTGTTGATGTTTAAAATGGTAACAAGGATCTTGTTGCATTCCTTGATCCAAAGTTGACCATGATAGCCGCAAGGCGTGCCTAAAGTGTCGTGATGTAATATATTTTGTTTGTTTGAATGAAGAATTTTAACTTAATTTTATTAATTAAAAGAAAGAATTAGAAAGTATAATACACTTTGATATCTATGAAGATAAAAATATCAGAAAATTAAAAAGCGTGAAAGATAAAATTAAACACAATCCTTCATAAGAAAATTTGTTTCGTCTTTTAAATGAAATTTTAGCAAAGATAAACTTTAACTAGAAAGCTCCATGTATCAAGCATTCTTTTCGCCGCAAGTTCTTGACACATCGGCAAACTACCACAAGAGAATCGAAAAACAACAGACAATCGATTATCTTGTAACTTGAAACGCTCGATAATACTTGTTATCTTAACATTAAATTGCCATAACATCATACAATACAGCCACAAAGACAAACAAATCATGCAAACAACCAGGCAAACAAACTGTCATACAAACAGGCAAACAAACTGTCATACAAACAGACAAAAATAGCCAGTAAAGCTGATGTAAAATGACTTTTAACAAAAAAACAAAATTAAACTAAAAAAACCAAAAGTTTTCATCAAAAGAGAAAAACCTTATTTATATACAATTAATAAAAATACTAAAAATTAACCAATGGCATAAAAGTCGTCATCAAAATTTTTTTTTAATAAAGAAGAAGAACTCAATGAGATTTTTAGATAATAACCACCTAAAAAAATAGAAGTAGCAGGACCTTTGTTTTGATGTAATAATCCTTATATATTTAAAGAATGATATTATTATGATAATTATTGTTATTTAAAAAATAAAATTTTTAATTTCATCTTCATAAATAAAAATATAAAACAAAACTATACCCAATCAAGACTTCTGAAAGGGGGATTCCATTCCCCTATATTTTCCGTTAGATTCATCTCTCACTCTCTTTAAAGTACGTAGTAAATTTTTTATAGATTAATAATGTCGAGATCACATAATTTTATTAATTTAAAAAATATTATTTAATTGATAAATTAATAATTTTTTGTTTCGATTCAATAAACTTATATTATTCTTCATGAATAAAATATATACATTGTATTGACTAATTGAATGATGTTCATGTACAATGTGACAAATTATGTGGCATGAGAACGCAACACCGAAACTTTTGGATGTAGTAAAAAAGTTAGAGATGAAATGCAACTAGATTTAAATTTTAAAAAGAAGCAAACAACAATAGAATCATATTTTACTAAGTTGTCATAGTTGTATTTGTAATTTTATAGAATTATTAATTTATAATATTAAAGGGACCATAAATTTATATAAGGATCTTCCGAAAAATTATTATCTTATTAATTTAGACATTAAGCCCAAGTTAGGACCCAAAAAAAATATTATTTTAAAGAAATTATTAATTTATAAAGGTTTTACTGTACATTGGATTACAGATGAAATCAAATCGATTTTTTCTCGGAAAATTATAAAAAAAAACTAAAGTTGTAAAAATAAAAAGTAATTAATATTTAACAACAATATAAATAATTCAAAAAAGTATTTTCACCATAATTTTTACAAAATACTAGAATTGACACTACTCTAAACGTAAATAAAATAAAAAAATACATGCGTGAGAATGAAAAAAAATATAGTAATTAAAAAGGTCAATTTAAGGGAAATGCCGAAAATAAAAAAGGATAATAGTGCAAAAAGAAATTATTTAGAGAAATTATCATTTTCTAGAATATCAAGGGGTCTATTCAACAGTTGCCATTGGCTATGCTGATGACTTTGGGCCCATTTTTGTATTTTGGATTAAATTGTAAAAACAAAATTATGAGACTAAAATGTAAATTTTAAAAAATTGTGGCATTTGTATGAATAACATTTTAGAGATCAAAATGGACACAATTATAATTTTGGGAAAGGAAAAAATGAATAAAATTAAAATTACATAGATTAAAATGATTTTTTTTTTAAAAGTGAGACATTTAGACGAAAGGATGTGTAAAAGGCATTTAGTTTAATAATAATTTTATTGTTTGAACTATAAGTATAGCCCAATGCTTTAAAGGAAATTAAAATTACACGAATCAAAATAAAAATTTTCAAAAAATTTAAAGAGAAAACAGTCTAAAAAATATGTATGTTTGCGCCTGGAGATGTGAAAACTTTGAAAGGCCATGAATTAAACAAGTTAAATATACCGTTGTAATTGTTTTTAGCCACAAGGACTCAATTGAAAAGAAATCAAAATTATATGGATCAAAATGAAAAATGCTGAATGCAGGAAAATTTCACGCATCAAATCCTTATAAATAATGATACAATTCATTACAAAAATCAAAATTTTACGTCATATAAATTTTAGTAAAAATGTCAAAGATTTAAAATTGTAGATAAAAATAAAATAAAAAATCAAAATTGAAAGTGAAAGTGAAAAAAAAAATGATACAATTCACTTACTAACATTGCATTGAACTTCCCCTCGCGCTCTCTTTCTCTTGCAATCAATTTCACTCTCCGAATTTTAAAACTAAGATGGCTGCACTCAAGATGGTTCAGCCACCGGTTTCTTGTTCTTCTTCCGGTTCCGACTGTGGACCGTTAGTTCCGGTTCCAAAGATTGGTTTCGTGAAGTTGCCGTCGCTTTCTATGGGGTTGAATGGCGGTAACTATGCTATGTTGAGCTTGGTTCAGGCGACGGAGGAGTCTACTGTCGCGATGACGAATGGTCGTGCTGCTGTTGTTTCCTGTACTTTTTATATGTATCTTTCTTAATTTTCACTGGCGATGAATGTTTAAATCTCTCTCATTTCCGTGGTCAAGAATTAGGTTCAAACTTCAAAGGTGTTCTTCTTTGCCCGCATCGGTGGAATTGGATTGAATCTACTTTTAATTAAAAGAAAATTGAAAGACAGATAAAATGAAAAAGAAATCCTAGTTTCTGTCACTAGTTTTATCCTTCCTTTTCTGTTTTCTGTGCTTAGAGGAATCTAGGGCCACCTTAATTTTGTCGGTGGTATAAAAAACGGCATCCTGGGTACGTCCAGATGTGGAATCTTCTGCTGGCTCGGGTTTATTTGGTTCGACTTCTTAATAGTTTTTGGCTTTTCGGCTCTAACAAAAAATAATTTATTATGGTGGGGAAGGGCTTAATTAGCTTGACTTTTGAAGTTATTTTCAAAAATTAATTGGGTTTTACACTTGTAAGCATTGCATTTTTTTTACTTTGCTCTGATTGGTTCTTGTTCTACTATTTTTATACCGTGGCTGCACCTGGAATCCCTTATTAAAACGATGATTATCCATGAAAGATTCGGCTGGAATTGATAGGTTACTCCAAAGTCCAACCCCAATTATTTTTCATAGATATATAGTTTGGCAACCTACCTGGATGAGGGACTACATTCTAGATAGCCTCAATTAGGGTGTTTCTGGTTAAATCGGACACGTATGCCCGACGTATTTTTAGACATGAGTATGTTAATATGATTCTTTCGATTGAGAATTCCATATGGTACACATAGCCATACTCTACACTCACCTCTAAACCCGGGTAACATAGTTGCAAAGTCATGATGTCTTTTGGTATGGTTTCCTTCCGGTTGGATTTACTTGGGGTTCTAATTGCAAATGTCTAACTAGGTGAAAATCCATCCCAGATGGTTACCAATGGAAAGGCCGGAAACATCTTGTGGCATAGAAGTTCAGTTGGTAAAGTTCATCGGCAAGAGCTACTTCAGCAAAAAGGTTGTGTCATATGGATTACGGGTCTCAGTGGCTCAGGTTTGTTTAAGTATTTTATATGAGTTTTCACATTAGTGCTCATCTTTTGTTGCTATGAGCTTATTTGTTGTTTTCTGCTACCTAAAAGTATATAAGTTGGCTTCATGAGCTTATGGCGTGCTTTAGCAGTCTCTTTTATGTACTAAAACAACAAAGAAAATGTTTCCAAAAATTGAACCACTGGTCTTTTTGTTGTGGAGGAACTTGTAAATTCAACAGCAGGAACTTTGATATTTCAGAAGGCCTTCGTTGTGACTATATTTGATTCTGTTATGCCATTATGTTGCTCCATCTCTTTCTCACCGACATCTATGAATATAGGAAAGAGCACTTTGGCATGTGCTCTGTGCCATGCCTTGTATTCTAGGGGAAAATTGACTTACATCCTTGATGGTGATAATGTTCGACATGGGTTAAACCGCGACCTTACTTTTAAAGCTGAAGATCGTGCAGAAAACATACGAAGGATCGGTAAATGCCGATTGGTTTCTCATCATAGTCCTTTTTTGCTCTATCCATTCATTCTCTTCTTTGGTGGTTTCAACCTGCAATTTCTTATGATTCACAAACAGGAGAGGTAGCAAAGCTCTTTGTTGATGCCGACATCATCTGCATTGCCTGTGTGATATCTCCCTACAGGAGAGACAGGGATGCATGTCGTGCACTGTTGCCAGAAGGGGATTTTCGTTGAAGTATGTCTGCCTTTAAGAAACCGGTTATCCGTAGGGCTTTGAAATTGTTTGTGAGAAAGCTTTTAAATCAGATAGAGTTTCGTTATAAACATGTTATTGACAGGTGTTCATGGATGTGCCAATTGACATATGCGAGGCAAGGGACCCAAAGGGCCTGTATAGACTTGCAAGAGCTGGAAAAATTAAAGGTGTCTGCCCCGAATTTTGTATCTTGAAGATTGGTATAAGCTGACATTTAAAGAGTTGCTTATGTAATATTTTCTTTGTAGGTTTTACGGGTGTCAATGACCCATATGAACCACCTCTGAATTGTGAGGTATGTATATTGTTGTAACATTATTACAGGCTCATATTTGTCTAAATATGCATCCAGATATCGTTTTTGCTCTAAACGTGAAAAATGTCAGCTGACATGTATCTTAAAATGGTTTCAAGTGTATGCAAGCTTTTGGTGATGGGGTTTGTTGTCAAAGAGAACATTTGATCTGCAACACCACCGACGGAGGCAAGATCTAGATAGGTTTAATCTGCTACACCACTGACGGAGAGACTAGACCAGCAAAATATGGGATCCCCACCACTGACGGAGGCTTGATTTGTAAGATTTTGAATTGTTGTGCTATTTACAACGAGACTATGTCTGGAAAAAAATGCTCTGCTTCTTTATCAATAGAGGGTAAGATCTGTAATGAGTTTTTGTTGGCAAAAGTGAGAATCTGGAAAATGTTGGCATCCGCCACACCATCGTCGGAGGAATGAAATCCTATAAAGGAAAAACATTTGTCAGTAATTGTTCAAAAATTTTTTTATCGTTGATACCTTTTATTTAGATGTTTCAGCATCTTTGGCTTGTTTTTGGCCTCCTCCAAGACTAAGGTTGGCCATCATGTCATTGCCCCCTTGTTGAGGATGTTCGGCCTTTTCTTCGAACCTGTTAGTTTATGCAAACAAAAATGCATGAATGCATCTAATTTTATGCCTAAATGTATGTCTCTATCCTAAATGCATGGTGATTTTGGTGTATGCACTTAAGCTAAATGTATGACGTATGCAAAAATGATTCAATGCAAGATGAATGCAACTAAATGCACGAATGTGACATGGTTTTCTTTTTTGGCCCTAAAAGGGATGCCTTTGACTTCTCACTGGTCCTGTCTAGATCTTGGTCTTTTTTATGTGGTCTCGTCTTGGGTTCGATCACTTTTCTTTGAATCAGCTTTCATCTGGATGCATGCCCAAAATTTTGGTTTGTTCTATACCATCGTCTGAAACGGTTCTTGTAGCAAATTTAACTTGCATGCTCGCATTTTCTGAAAGGTTTTTCATTGTCTTAATGAAGGTATTACGTTGCCCCTAGGTTGGGTTCACAAATTTGTTGTGTTGGTTTGTGGCAACTAATCTCTTTCGGATCAATGCGGAGCGGTGATGATATGCAGCTATCGAATGCTTGTTTTTGAACCTTGATGGAGAATGTCCCCCAAATTAAAGCCTTGTCGGGAGCATGGTGTTTGTGGCAGATGCTTTCGGATATGCCCCAAGATCGAGCTCTTGTAGAGGTTCTGCAAAGTGCTAGATAGACCAACTTTGTTGTATCTAATGGGATAACCCGGGGACCGACTTTAAAATTTTCAAAATGTATGCATGTAAATGCAAAATGCATGTCTTAGATGTGAAAGTACTGATTCAAAAATGGTTATCGTGGCTCAACTTTCGAACTCACGGGATTCATTTGCAACTTTGAATATTGCCTTGATATCTAGAATACTAGATTTTCTCCCGATAATAATTTTAAAATTAAGAACCAGTCGTGAATCAACATTTCATGCTGGTAAAATGCAAGAATAAAAATGTTATGATATGTCAAGTAGTGAGTGCCAAAATGAACAGATTTAATATGATGTGATCACAAAAAATTGGTCAATTTGAAATTAAAATAATCAAATGAAAAATAAGGTAAAAATGAAAGATTTTTGATCAAGTAAACCACTTGAACAACACTTTTATGTTATGCAATGCTAATGCAACAAAAGTATGTGTAAAGTAAAAAAATAAAATAAAACAAGAAATAAGTTAGTACCGAATAAACTCAATAAAAAATGAAGTAGACAAGGCAACAAGCAAAGCAATCCTATTTATCCCATCTAAAACACCTAAGTTATCCGCATGGCTCTAAAAGGGTGAGCTTTCTATATTATCTACATGCAGTTTTGGTGCTAAGAGGTACCCGAATTGTCCTTGTTGTCCCCTAATAAGAGAAGCAAGGCCCCCGGTCAACACCCATTATAGGCTCCTTTCAACCGAGTTCAACTCAGGGAGACCCATTCGCTTATAACCATACGAATGAACGATATCCTCACAAAAGCATAAGGTACTCGAGCCCAGAAGGTACTTGCTAGGCCTATACGGATAAATGATATCCACACGAAAGCACTAGCATTTTCCCCTCACTTAAGAGGACGTGTTTATATGACAAATTTTAAATGTGTTAAAATAAACGCGCAATTATAACCAAATGTTAATTTAATAGTCACTTTAATCCATAATTTCCAATATTAGTAAAGCGATAATTATTTAAAAAAGCTCGACTCTCTTTTATTTTTGAAAACCAAAAAAAAGTGTCCCCAGCGGAGTCGCCATCTGTAGCGATCATTTTTCCGCTAAAAAACGACGTGAAACAAGGTTTTAAGGTGTTTGGGTATTTTAAAATATGTCTTCCGCAGGGTTTCATAAAAACCGTGTTTTATTTGAAAATGGAGTCGCCACCGGCCACTTAAGGTAGGCCTGACACTATAAAAACCAAAGATTTAGAAAAATGTTGGGTTCGGGAGTCGGTTACGGATGAGGAAGGATTAGCACCCCACACTGCTCAAATTTGGTACTTTAATAATTACCGTTTTATTAATATTAAACTTTCCCGATTAAAGTGAAGTGTGAGTAAATTCTAAAGGCCCCGTTATTCGAGAATAAACCGAAAGACTACCATCACTACGCTTGATACTGTCCACGTTTACACTCGAATAAAAGGGCACCGCATTGACAATAATATATCCGAAATGCAACTTAAAACATGACAAACATGAATAAATACATAATATAACATACGTATTAAATACCTACATATAAAAAATTAGAATATAGAAACTATATATATTATAATGTATATACACATATATTTAAAACTAAAAAAACATATGTTAATTTATAACATATAGAAAGAAACATGTAAAGAAAAATATATGTTATACATATTATACTTTAATATTATAGTAACTATACGATATACTTTACATAATATTAGTGCAATAATATATTGCATAATACGATAAAAATATATATAGTATAAAAACATGAAAAATATATAATATAATATATAATACACAAAACTTATCAAATACTTATATATACATAGCTTTTTTTCAAATATATAAACATAGTATATATATATATATAAACATATACTTAGATATAAAGAAACATGGTATATACATATATTACTTAATATATATGACGCAATATACATAGATACATACTAAAAAACACACACATATATACGCACATATACACAAAAAAAAACAAATATACAAGAACAAATAAAAGAAATATTATAACAAAACCACATATTAATCATATAAAAAACAAAGAAATACATACATACATACCATACATGTAGAAACAAATAAGAGAATAAAACAAATAAGAATCATGATAAAAAAAACACATATTTAGAGATGAGAAGATAAAAAATAAAAATATTAAATAACCACCAAAAATTAATCTAAACACATTCTAACAAGATATATAAACATACAAAAACAAAAAACAAAAAACATGTAAGAACAAAATTTAAATAAATAACAAGGATTACCAACTAATATTTCATCAAACCATAGAATATACAATATACCATAAATATAAAAAGGAAGAATATACCCTTAAACCCAAATATTTGTGCTCCATTGAACAAATTTCACGGGTTAATAGTTCTATGAGTTGAGTGAGGGTGATGTTGGTTTTGGTTAAAGGAGGTTTGGGGCTGCCAAAAGGTGAGTTGGGAATGGATAACTCCAAAATAATTTTAGGGTAGTGAGAAATTGATGATTCGGTGATGAGGCAATGAAAGTTTGAAGCAAAAAAGGGTGGATGAATGGATGAGGGTGAGTGTTTATGGTGGGGCGGTGAGTGAATGAGTAAGTGTGAGTAATGTTTTTTTGGTTTAATGAAAGCAGTGATGATTTTGAGGATGATGATTGGAAAATGGTAGAGTGAAGTTTGAGTAGGATTTTTGGTGGGATAAAAATGAGGGTTGTCGGGTTAGCTTAGGAGTGGATGATGGATTTAAAAAGGGTGATGGTGAGCTGGTAGGAGAATATGTTGGTTGAAGGATATGGGGATTGTCGTGTAGCAGTCAAGCATGGGTAGGTGCAGGGTGTCACGGCCATGTCGTCTAGGCCTGGGTCTACACGTCGTGCGACATTTGAAAAGGGACTCAACCCAGACAAGTTAGCCTTCAACAAGCCCTTTATCAAAGGACTTAACTCGGAAGCGTCATCTCATGATCCATCAGGCAACATGCGCGTCGAATATCGTATCCCGTAGGGCCTAGCGAATGCTAGCTGCCTACGAGCGCGATATGGGGCCCTCTGGCCCCAAACCATCCCTAGAAGGTCCTCCTAGAGAGACATTGTGCCATCCGCTTGGCTCCAATGCCATCACACCTAGGCCCCACGTGGGCCTAGGAGAAGGTCACTTACACCAAGGCAGCTCAGCTGCTAGCGCTTGGCGAGGAGGATGGTGGAGACCCAACACCAAATCACTTCCCCCTAAAAAGCTAAATAAACTTACCAAGTATGACGCAAGTAAACGTTGCTTCGTCCCAAACGAGGACACTTTCTGAACAAAGCCTTCATTGCCTTCCCAAAGCATCCTTACTTGCATCATTGACTTGGTAGCTCTTCAGTGATTGCTCATATCATCGTCCGGTATGCCTTTTCTCGGTCTCGAACATGGTTGTCAAGGCAGGATCATAATACAATAAGAGACAGCCTTGACATTCTCCCACACTTCCTCTTATCGATGTTCTCACCTATACCAACACTCGTTCTTCATCACTTGATGAGTCAATATAGACATTGAAGGTAGTTCCTCCTTGATCTATGCTTGACTTAATACACTTCTTTAGTCCCATTATCTGAACATTCAAGCATATAACTCAAGCCACGATCTTGGGTTCTTTTGATTCCCTTATGACCACATTGCACATGCGTGACCATCTACATCGATCATGAACTCATTATGACCCAGTTTTGCTCCTTCAATGTCAAGTGCTAGATTCATGCTCCCACACTTTTACTCTGATTGTGGCTCGAGCGAAACACAAGTAGCGAATCACTGACTCAACTAACGTGTGCCTTGTAGTGTCTTTGAGTCTCACGATCTAGCCATCGACCTACAAAACAAAAATAGCATACCTGCCCATATGCAAGAGAACTATGACTTGCCACACAATGCCTTGCTCGTTGGCACTAAGCCCATTCACTAACTATGTCCCCCCCCCCGTATAGTGAGACCTTCAAAGCAAAGAATATGTCACAATATCGCCATCACCTTATCCATTCAAGCGCCTAAGTGTATGCTCGTATTGCACTTAGTTGCTTGACATCGTAAAAATGGTCTCTAGTTGCTATCGTGATAAAAATGTACTTTGCCTCTTTGCCTTTCTTTGTATTACCTGTGCTACAAGACATACAAGCGAATACATCAGTAATAGCATATTCACACAAGTCTCGAACGATACATAGTTGGCACACATTGCCTTCCGCATTCACCATTTACCGGGTGAACGTACACCAACGCCTACTCAAACAACCTTGCTCAATAATTCATGCATATTGTTTCCCAACAATTTAAATCACGTTTTTCCACAAGACAACCCGCTTTAATGGTGTCCAACGTAACGTACAACTTGTCTCGCTTCTCTCTGCACCATCTTGTCGACGTCCTTGTCGACTGAACAGAAAGAATTCCTTCGCTAATTAGAGGCACTGTTGTAACCTGCAAAGACTAGCTTTCCATTGATCAAGTTAGTCACTATTGTGCCACAAAACTAACAACATTCTTCTTTTCAACACAACAAGCGCCTATGCGCTGAACGTAAATGAGCACCATAGTGGGTTACTTCCCGCGCAACATCATGCTAGGATAATCATTTTGGTTAACGACGGACACATCTGTGCACTGTTTGCAATATGATTTCCAGGTATGCATCATCGATTTACAGGTAGTCAGCTTCTCAATACTGAGGTAACCATAGTGATTAGCGTCAGACACCTCTTGTGTACTGATTTCACTATGACGACCCAACTAAGATTTCAAGACATATTGAGTGTCTGTGCACCAAAACAACCATAGTGCACAACGTTAGTCACCTCTGTGAACTGATGACACTATGTTTGAACTCGTTTGCACCTCTGTGCGATAAATAATAAGTGTCTCCGCACTGAAACAACCATAGTGGTTAGCGTCAGTTCACCTCTTGTTTACCGATTCCACTAGGTTCACTCGTTGGCACCTCTTGTGCAAAGAGAAATAAGTGCCTCTTGCACTGAAACATCCATAGTGGTTAACGTCAGTCACCTCTTGTGTACTGATCCCACTAGGTTCAACTCGTTAGCACCTATATGCAATAAGAAATAAGTGCCTCTTGCACTGAAACAACCATAGTGGTTAACGTCAGTCACCTCTTGTGTACCGATCCCACTAGGTCCAACTCGTTAGCACCTCTGTGCAATATAAAGATCGAGCACCGTGTATGCTTCAATCGCTATAGTGGTTACCGACATGCACCTCTGTACGTTGGCTCCACTATAAAACTCACATGCACCTCTGTGCCACAAATTCATAACTGAGCACCACTGTGCTTAAAGGAATGAGCGCCACTGCGCGGAGATAATAAGCAAGCACCTCCGTGCCCGAAACAATAGTCAGGCACCTCCGTGCACTAACCAACCCTCAATTTGTTTAACATTGTTGACTCACCCAACCCACTCCTTTTACGAGGGCGCTTGGTGTGGAGTCCAACAATCTAATGTCGTACAAAGTTTAAATTCACATCAACCCGGCTTGAAAGCCTTACTCTGATACCAACTGTCACAGCCATGCCTCTAGGCCCAGGTCGGCAGGCCGTGCGGCACTTGAAAAGGGATTCAACCCAGACAAGTCAGCCTTCAACAAGCCATTTATCCAAGGACTTAACTCGGAAGCGTCGTCTCATGATCTATCAGGCTACATGCGTGTCGAATATCGTATCCCGCAGGGCTTAGCGAATGCTAGCTGCCAACCCCCGGCTCTCGCTACGAGCGCGATATGGGGCCCTCTGGCCCCAAACCGTCCCTAGGAGGTCATCCTAGAGAGACATTGTGCCATCTGCTTGTCTCTAATGCCCGCACACCTAGGCCCACGTGGGGTCTAGGAGAAGGTCACTTACACCAATGCAGCTCGGCTGCTAGCGCTTGGCGAGGAGGATGGTGGAGACCCAACACCAGACCACTTCCCCCTAAAGAGCTAAATAAACTTACCAAGTATGACGCGAGTAGACGTTGCTTCGTCCCAAACGAGGACACTTTCTGAACAGGGCCTTCATCGCATTCCCAAAGCATCATAACTTGCATCCTTGACTTGGTAGCTCTTCAGGGATTGCTCATATCATCGCTCGGTCCGTCTTTGCTCGGTCCCGAATAGGCTTGTCAAGGCAGAATCGTAATACAATAAGAGACAGCCTTGACACAGGGCATGGGGTGAGAATGCATGAGGGGATATTTTTGTAGGGTATGGCAGCATGGGTGAGGCAAGGTGGGGCGGCATGCAGGGCATAGGTTGCCATGCCTTGCTATTTAGTTAATTATTTTTTTAAATTTAGTTCAAATAGGGTAAATGGTTCGAATATAATTTAGAGCCCGAACAAAGAATAAGTATTACAAGGTGAAAGTGAAAGGCCAAAGGGGACATTGATTCTCATTCCTTCTTCTTTTTCACTACAAACATGGATCAAAAAGATCAAAACACACAGAAAACAAAACCTCAAGTTCCTTTCATCATCAACAATGCCATCACAATTGTTCATTTATGGCCACAAGTTGGTTATTCTTAGTATCTTTTTAAAGATACGCCACTGAAACAAAGGTATTCATGTGGGGACACATTTTCCACTATGCTTTCTTTATTGTTTCAATTTTGTCATTCTTCGGGTTATTCGAGTTTACGCATTTTATTTTACAATTCAAGATTTATTTAAATTTTTTGATTTTATAAAAATTAATTATAATTATTTATAATATTATAATATATATTAATTAATTTGATTTTAATTTAAACGAAATTTTATATCTATATATTTCTTTATATTTTTTACAAGAATTTAACTCGAATTAAAAAATCGATCAATTGCTATTAAAAAAATCAAGTTATATGAACTTTTATTTTATAACTCAAATTTTATTTTGATTCAAATAAAAAATTTAATTTTTTTTAGTCTAGTTTGCTGAACCGTACTTGTTTATATTTTTTATCCATTAATATAACTATACTTATTTTAAACAAATTTTATCCCTTTCATTTCCACATTTCACGTCTCACCTACACCCGGTGCCGCCCTCTGCCGAGAACCACTGCAATCGCCGCCGACCGCCACTGTCTATAGGTTATAAATTACCCAAATTTCTCCCATAACACTGTTGTGATTTCACGTTTTCCACTTCATTTCCCTCCCCCCCCCCCCCAAAAAAAAAAACTACAAAAATCTCTAAATCTACTCAGTTTTATCCAAACCTGCACCATTGTTTCCGTCATTATCCGCCGTTTCCAATCCCTCTATTTTCTCATACGTCCTTCCACTTGATTCCCATTCGCTCATCCTTGAAATATTAAACCCCAGATCCCTTATAAAATCTAAAACCCAAACTCTTCCGCGGTACTCTGTTTCTCTCTAATTTTTTTAGTCTGCCATGCACACAAGTGTTTAGGGAAAGAAAGAAAGAAAGAAGGTGATGTTTAATTCTTTTAGGGTAAAAATATATAAAAAAAAAATGTTTTGTCTATTCGGTAGGGGGTGGAATCACTCATTCTTGGGTGGGTGAGGTGAAATGATTTTACGGGAAATTTGGAGAATGGAATAGCCATCCCCCTAACCAAACATGATGTAATAAATTTGGGTGTTGAATTGACTGGTTCTGATTTATATATAAACCCGTTGAATTGAATAGCCTCTTTGGCTTTGTAAAACAAAAAAACTTGTTAACCCCAAGCAGCCACCTTTGGTAAATAAAAACCCGTTAAAAACACTGCCTTTTTCATCTAACTCAAAGAAAATGTCCCTGAATCTTACAAAACCCAACAGCAGCTTCACGCTCTGTACTTTTATATTCCTCGTCATCCTCGTCGTCATAGGTTTATACACTGTCCATCACCCATCCAGAAGTCCCAAAAATGCCCTCCTTTTCCAGCAGTTATTCCTCTCTTCTGCCACTAACTACACCGTCTCCTCCTACCTCCGTTCACTCACCTCCCACCTTCATCTCGCCGGAACCAAGCCTTCCTCGAAACTGTCCACTACGTTAAAACCCACTTCCAAAACCTTGGCTTCGAAACCCACACGGTGCCGTTTCGGACCCTTCTGTCTTACCCTCTCCATGCTTCCGTTTCAATGCATTTCAGTAACGGCACCGTGTTTAACTTGCCTTTAAACGAAATGGGCATCACTGATTATGATGTGTCTTAAGGCTTGATACAACCTTACCATGCATTTTCTCCTTCGGGAACGGTGCAGGGTAAGGTTGTTTTCGCGAACCACGGGACGGCAGATGACTATGGTGCGCTTGGACACAGGGGGGTTAACGTTAGTGGCTTCATAGTGATGGTTAAGAAAGGTGGCGGTCTGGCTAGAGGAGCCGTAGTGGAAATAGCTGAAAAAACGGGCGCTTTGGGCGTGCTAATGTATGCTGAAGGGGATGTTTCGAGGGGCAGCTTTGGGTTTGGGGTTGAAAGAGGGACAGTTATGAAGGGAGTTGGAGACCCTAACTCCCGGATGGGCTGGGGTAGAAGATGGGGAGAGGTTGGAGTTAGAGGACAATAAGGTTGCCGATAGGTTCCCTTGGAATTCCATCTTTGCCCTTACCTTTTGAGAGTGCTCAGCTTATTTTGGAGTCTCTTGGGGGTCCTTTGGCGCCTTAGGGATGGAGGGATTCTGGCCGGTCTAATTTGTCCCGAGTTGGACCGGGTCTGGTTATGGTGAATTTTACTTACCAGGTTGGTTTGGCTTGCTGGTAGATTGTTTATTCTAATTTTATTTGCTTTTATTTCTTTATATGCTATCTACAACGGGGAAGTGCTTGACTTTTTTTCTTGATGTTAAGGGTTAAAAGATGGTCAAATTGGATTTGCAAAGGCTGTAAATTGAATTTGTATTTATTTCAATGCTAAAATTTGACTCAAAGCAGAGTTTCTTTTGTTGGATGGTTAGTATTTATCTTGACCTGTATTTTTAATTCAAAAAGCTAGTTTGGTAAATTAGAGTGGTTATTGATGCTTTTTGAAGAAGTTGGGATGATCTAATTTTAGCAAGTTTCAAATCATTGCCAAGTGAATAGCCCTGTAATTCATGACTTTTATCGAGTATATAGTTGTTTATGCACATTTGATAATTGAAGGAATTTTGCATTGGTTGGGCTAGAGATTGATTTGCCTTTACTTGGTGTACGAGTGTCCACTGTCATTTGCATGTTTTTCTGTCTCCGTGTTTCTTATCTTTTTCTTTCTTCTTTTGTTATGGAAGATAGTAATTATTGACTGGAAAATGAAGCTTTTATATGTTATATGCAATGAATTCAGATCTATAAGATCAAGTTATCATCATTAAGCTGAAGTTTGAACCTGTAATCTACTTCAGTATGCTATTGAGTGTTACGGATTTTGATTTGTTTCCGAAGGGAAAACACTTGGGGGCTGGGGCGATATCAATCGTGCTTTAATGATGCCTCACTTTTGACTTTCCACTATTGGAACTAGTTCATTTTTCTTTGGCCTAAAACAACACAGTCACTTCTCAACTGTAGCTGGCATATTTTTACTATGTTTGCATGGAGCCCATAGAGTTTAAAAAACATTAATTAAATGAACTTTTCTATTTTACCTAGCAGCTCCGTAGTAAATTGTATGATGTTCACAACCTATATTTGTTATATGCTTTTCCTTAAACTAGACATCTGAATTGACTGTGGTCAAAGTTTAGTTTTCTATCTGGTCCGTTTTTGTTAGATGGCATCGTTAATGCATAACTGGACGGAATAGTATTGCATGATAGGATATCCATGCACATGAGAGATGTTTTTACCTATTTCTTTTCTGGCCATAAGTGAAGTTGATTCTAGTTATACATATTTAGCTATTTTTAATCATTCATTTATTATTAATTTTCTTCTTTGTGGAAAGCGTAAAGATCATTACCTTTTCAATTCTATTCTCGGAAAAGATCTTTTACATCTATCTCTATCTATCTATTATATGGGTTCTTACCTTTTGGTTTATTCTTCTAGGGAGAGAAAAAGTTGGCTACAATTTATAATGTATTCGCCGTCATAAGAGGGTTGGAAGAGCCTGATCATTATGTGCTTATGGGGAATCATAGAGATGCATGGACGTATGGTGCTGTTGACCCCAATAGTGGGACCACAGCACTTCTTGATATTGCTCGAAGATATGCCTTTTTGATGCGAAAGGGTTGGAATCCGCGTAGGACAATTATCTTTTGCAGTTGGGACGCTGACGAGTTTGGAATGGTAGGTAATGTTCCATCTTAAATTAATACTGGTTTGAAAAATGCTATGCATGTGGAGCAAATTTGGGCATCAAACACCAAAATCTAGACCAAAGAAAAACCATTCTATTCGCCAGCGTCAACGTTTTGAACTCCAAAAGCTGGGTTAGAGGGTTAGCTTATGTACTATTAGGGCATATTTATGAAAATTAATGAATAAATAGTTATTAAAAGGATGTAACCTCACTTGCAGAGCTTAAGGAATTTCAATGCCCTTGTATATAATGATAATCCATCTTCTAGATTATCTTTTTTTGTGATGCCATAGGGTAACATGAGGGTAAATTATTTGTTTAAGTGTAGATGTGATGCATATAGTATTCAGGTTTTGAGAAGTATGTGATTCGCTAAACACATGAACGTATATAAATAATCATCAACTTGATAAAGCTTATGTTTATTGGCCCATTGATTCTCCAAAGTTATTATCTGTTGCTATTTTGTTTTCAGATCGGTTCTACTGAGTGGGTTGAGCAGAACCTTGTGAATCTTGGTGCTAAAGCTACGACATATCTTAATGTCGATTGTGCGGTGCAAGGGCCTGGATTCTTTGCTGGGGCAACTCCTCATCTAGATAATCTTATTTTTGAGGTCACAAAGAAGGTAGACAAGAGACGTGGAAAAAATGGTTTACTTGTCAGACATGATTTATAATACCTTCCAATTAACGTTTAAACTAATTCCAGGTCAAGGATCCAGATTCGGAGGTTGCTATGATATATGACAAATGGAAAACCATGAATGGAAAAAGCAATGTAGGGCGACACAATCTTTGTCTTTCTAAATGTTGTGTTCATTTATTTAGCTTTTAAGTACAGCATAATATACATTGAATCCATCCATATAGATTTTCCTTTCCCAAGCACACAAGTTTAATTGTTTTATTATGCGTTCTCTGAGGAAGTGCATGTGTATTCTGATAAAGTTGCTTGGACCTTATCATGTCACAAACTTCTGTTATTTTTGTGGTTTTTGTTTAGTTCATTTCGGGTTCGGGTGGGGTGGGGGGGGGGGGGGGCAGAACAAGTGTTAGGCTTGGTGGACATTTGTGCGTCACTGGAAAAAGCAAGCTGGAATGCAATTATGCCTGGGTAATTGAACAACGATGGTTTTCATCATTAATAGAGTATGAACAGCAATACTAGAAGATATAATTTACCTGAGAAGCACTTTATTATTATGATGTGATCTGGGTGAATGCTTGAGAAATGATTGATTATAAGCAAAAAACAGATGCCCATTTCAGCTGGTTACCATTTTCTTTATGATGGATAGTCCTTTAAGTATGCATTGTATAAATTCAGAACGACACAAAGCTGACCTACTAAAAAGGAAAATGCTGCTATCTATTCCCCTGACGACTGACCACTTGCAATTGTACCTCATTTATGTGTTCTCTGAGATAAAATTGAAGTTGACATATAGATCAACTGAGATTGTCTTGGTTGTTTTGCAGATTGAAAGATTCACTGGTGTATTTTGCACCATTCTTGCAACATGCTGGGGTTCCTTCTGTTGACATATACTATGGAAGAGGTACATCGTTATCACTACAGTCTTTCTGTTGAAAGTTTGAACATGATGCATCTACAGCAGTTCATAATTCTTTAGTGCTACAATTTATACTCTATGAATCTTCTCTCTTTTATCCAGATTTTCCTGTATATCATACTGTCTTTGACTCCTTCAACTTGATGATAAACCACGCCGATCCATTCTTTTGGCGTCATGTGGCCGGTTAGCTTTCTTTTCCTCCAACATATCCCTTGATGAATTTCAAACATTCACTTGATATTAAACTGTTAAAACTTATCAACTTTTCAAGAAAATACTGCTCTTTTGTTCAACATGTTAGTGGCTGGAGTTTGGGGTCTTTTAGGCCTTCACCTTGCCAATGATCCAATTCTACCTTTTGATTACCTTTCCTATGCTAAACAGTTGCAGGTATGGGGTTATTCTCTCAATATGTTTGTTAATATTTCCAAGTATTTCCTCTCATTTCTACTGATACAAAGTTTTGGACTGTTTATTCTTAGAGGTACCCTTGGATACGATAATGTTGTCAAAGCTATCCGGTGTTCTATCAAGTTAAGATGTTATCTGTTAGTTTAAAATAACTTAAAAATTGGACCCTGGTGATTGGAATATATTCCTTGAAGTGCTTCCATTTAATATAATGGCCCACGCATTTGCATTCAGAAGCATTGAACATGAAGAATATATGCTTTCTTTTAGATCGGTTGGCTTTATTTCTTTTCCTTAATGGCTTTCAAACCTTGTTGAGGTTATTGTGTAAGCACTTAACCATCGAGGTCAAAGCTAGATTCTGAAACTATTTTCTGACCATCTTGTACAGGAGTATAAAGATACATTGAGCAGAGTTTTGGATGCTAACATATCCCTCATTCCCCTAGCTGCATCAATTCAAGAACTTACTTCTGCAGCTAAACAAGCTAATGATGAGACAAAGGTAAAAGGGCAATAAAGTTCCTTGGAATTCTATGAATATTAAGTAGGAAGATATTTCATGTTGTCATTTCTTATCGACTAAGTCTGTGGCATCTTCTGTCCTGGATTGCAGAATCTTATGGCGCTAGAATTTACTGATGATCTTTTTAGCTCTGAAGATCCGAGCATTGAATGATAGACTGATGCTTGCTGAAAGAGGCTTCCTAGATACAGATGGAATTAAAGGAAAGGAGTGGTTCAAGCATCTCGTAAGGACTTTCTTTTTGTTTATTGCTATTAGGACAGATTTAACATACTGATATAGTAATATGATATGCTTCTTTGATGTATGGCACGCCTATGTAAGTTCTGCTGCAAGTTTGTATAGTACTGCTTACTCATATGGCTTGAAGTTTCTAAATCGTATTTATCACCTTGAAACATGCTCTTTTAGCATCATTTCATTATCTTCGGAGGGAGTCTCTGATTTAAGTTTGTAAAATGGGTACATTAAGGTTTTGATGGTGAATAAATTGATCAGTGCACTTGAATAGCATTCGTATAACTCTTTTTCTATCTGTTTCAGATTTACGGGCCTCACAGCAACCACATGAGCGAATTGGATTTCTTCCCCGGAATATCAGATGCAATAGCAGAATCGAAAAGAATGAGCCGAAGGGATAGGGATGCAACAATTCAGCATGAAATTTGGAGAGTTGCTAGAGCCATCCAAAGAGCCGCTGGTGCACTCAGAGGAGAAGTCATCTGAAAACTGAGCCCGCACCAATGAAAACTTGAAATTTAAGAGAAAAGAAAGGAGGCATAAACTTGTATATATACGAGTGTTTGAGTTTGTCAGCTAGTTCCTTGTGATTTCTTGTAGGTTTAGCTAAGGTATTAGGATGGTGATTCCATTGGTTCAATAGGAGAACACTTTTGCACTGACAAGTTGTGTTGTTAGATCAAAGCATATATCATGAACTGGTATATATTCTCCTTAACAAAGGATGCTCAATTCACACATAGAGCATGTAGTGGTTTATATCTATAAAACTTAGTTGACAGGCTGTGGTTGACTGGTTGGTGCATACAGGGCCTAAAGGACGAGCTTACTTGCTGCTACTGGTGCGCATGAATCATCTGGTTGTAGAGACAATTGATGGGCTGATTTCTTATCGAGTCTTGTGAATGAGATCCAAACTGATGGGCGTATCAACTGACTCTACCACCAAGTCTACTAAATTCCAAACAGGATCAGAGTAGACAACCAAAAGACTAATTTGCATTTTGGATTTAGTGAGCAAGGAAAAGAATGTCAGTCGCATGACATGTAACTCTAGTTCTAGCATACCTGATTTCCATAAACCCTCTTACGACTGTTACCAGAGTGTTCTTGCTTGCTCCCAGGCACCATCTCTGCAGTCTTCTCGGAATAGACGAATAAATCTAAATAAATACATGGTAAAATACGTAAATCATCACTGCATTTTGGGCATTGAAGTTCTAAAACATTTAATTTACTCACTGCATTTTATACATTGGGTTTTTTCATCACTCTACCCTTAACCCTCTAAACGTGAACCATAACATGGGAAACTTCAGTTACCAAAATAGGATGGAGAGTACAATTTAGTGACCAAAATACGTAAGAGAACAAAGTTCAATGATGATTTATGTATTTTATCCATTAATTTTTATTATTTTTTATTCTACGTCATAACGGTGTTAAAGGATTAACGGAAGAGTGATAAAAAAATTAATATATAAAGTTTAGTGAGTAAATTAAACGTTTTAAAATTTTAATAACCAAAATAGATATTTACATATTTTACCTACATACATATGCGTGTCTCTGTCTGTGGGGTTAAGCAGATGGGAGTGCCTAGAGGCATACGACAAAAACTAGAGAAAAGAAGGGATAACAGACCTAACCATATCTACTACATAAGGGTGTTTTTATAAAACTCCCAAGGTAGATCGGGAGAGATCGTCCCGCAACTCAACCTAAAAATTTTTGAACGAAAACTCGCTTTGTCTTGAAACTCAATTCTCGTAAAAAAAAAAAAATCAGATTGAATCAAAGGTGGTTAGATGACTTTTCATGTTTTTGTATTTCGATCAATGTGGATCAAAGTCAAATGATGCTAGGTTTTATGTTATGATTGGTTGGAGGTTCTACGGGACAGATTCTAATAGGAATTGATAAGGGTAGGACCAACCTGAAAAAAAATAATAACATTAGGTCCTGATATGAACTAAAAAAATAAAAGGACCAAAGTGGAGAAGAAATATAGTTTATTGACCAAATAATTAACTCCTGTCTTAGTTATTTTGTCTATTTATTAATTTTTTATACAGTTTTAGGAAAAGAAAAGTTTGTGTAAGAATATTTAAGAAAGATGATGTAAAATAATTAAAACAATAATTTTATCTTTAAAAAGTTATATTTTATTTTATTAAAAAATTAAAAAAGTATAAAATAAAATACGTCTTATAAAAATTATTAATTTTTTTAATAAAATATTTTAAAACAATTTAAAAATACAAAATAAACGTATTAAGCGAGAAATAAGGTCTATTAAGCGAAAGAGAAAAGGAGGAGGAATTTGGCGCTTAAATGAAATTAGAAAAATCAAAAGGTAAATCGACAGCAAATAGCAATAGCAGAAGCCGATCTGAAAGAGAATGGAAGAATTGATAACAAATTTGAGCAAAAGCCTGGGCTCTTTCTGTAACCACCTTCAAAGCAGCTGTGACGCTCTCAAGCAATCAATCGACCGCCGCCCCATCCCTCTTGGTTTTCCCTTTTTCTTTTTTCTAACCTTCTTTTTCCCCCTTATTAACCAGAATTTTCTTCTTATTTTGATGATCATACTTTTGGAAACTCAGATTCGGCTTCATCCACCTTCGTTCAATGCTTAAACCGCCGCGTTTCAACCGCCACCGCCGACCTCGACCTCCTCGATTCCATGTCCTTCGGCACCGTTTCCTTCGAGGAACTCTTAGGTCACTGTTATCAAGTCTTTGACAATAACCAAAACCATCTCCTCCATCTCCAAGATCGCCTCAAGCCTCTCGGTTATATCCCACGTATGTATCAACATTTTTAGTTTCCTCACTTTTCTGTACAGAATATATTGTAACTTTTTTCCCTCGCATATTTTTTATAACTAGAAATTGATATTGAGGATGAGGAGGAAGAGGAGATTTTAGATTCAAAAGAAATATCTTCCGCCGTAACCAGTTCAGCAATGAATAGCTTCGAAGAAGATCCTATGTTGTATCCTTCAACTTTTTTAAGCTTCGTTTGCAAAAAAAATTGCTCCTCCTTAAGAATTTGACTATTACATAAAAAAACAGGAAAGACAAATTGTAAATTATAACGTTTAATGCAAAACTTTTATCATAAAATAGAAATAGTACATTAAATTAATGAAATCTTCTTTTATTAAGAACTGATGGAACAGGAATTGGTGTCTTCCCTTGATGTTATTTCTTGTAGTCTTGATGAATCACTGAGTTTAAAGAATTTTGGGCTCTCTGATGTTTGTCTTGCCACTTTAGCATCTCAAGGTTTGCACTTTTGCTTGCTTCTTTCTTTCTTTCCTACTTTTCCCCTTGCACTATTTAAACCATAATTTGTTGTATAATGAAATGAATTGTCAACCTTTTTTGAGGGGTTTCGAGTTAAATAATACCCACTTCCAATCTATAGAAGATGGATTGGTTTTTACCCTTTAGAATATGAATGAGCTTATACTACTGTCATCTTTGTCTCCGCAGCTAATCAAAAGGTCGATGACTCTGATTTATCTTTAGGAGAAAACATGAAGTAAGTTATTAGAGTCTTGAAAGTTCTGTATATTGATTGTACAAGGACCATTTGCACTTTGCTGATCCTATTTTATTTCCTTTACAAACTATCTCTGAGCCTAAATTGCAGGTACAATGGAGACAAACCAAGCAACATCAAGGGTACATATAAGCCTATAACAGACACCGTTGAAGTAAATAGAGGTAGAAATTACCGAGTTTTACCACACTTTTAAGTTGACTTCGACCTTCCATTTATTGGGTTTATGACTGACCAGCAATAGCGGGATCAATTCAAATATTGTGTTGTTTATATTACACCATGTTGCATTGCAGAAGAGGAAAAGGACCCAAATCACGTTCAAGTCCAAGCTAAGAGGCCAGTGTTACAAGTTTCTAAGGATGGTTATGAAAGTCTTCCTTCGTATATGACAAATCTAGCATCGTGGGAGGTATGCAGTTCATGTTTTTGGTTGTTGAGGATTCTAACCAATGTTTTAAATTTAGTGTACTATGTTAGAGTTTTGCCCTTATGATTGAGCTACACCAGGAAGGTTTTCTAAATACTCTTTGTACATTTGAAAAGGGCATGATAAAAATTTGGAACTTAGAAAAAGCATAATTAAAATGGTAAAAGAAAAATAATTACAACCTCTTCTTGAATTGAGTCTATTGCTTCTTCTTGACATTGTACCAAGAAAATGTATCATGAGGTGAAGGATCGGGCTAAGCCAAAAATAGAAAATTGATTCAAGCAGTAAGAATTGCATGTTGAAGCCATGTTCCTGGTATGATGCTTATATTGTTTCTTTCTTGTATGAATGAACTTGACCTGGTTTAGCTAAGGTATTAGGATGGTGATTTCTGATTTAAATCTCTCTCTCTCTCTCTCTCTCTCTCTCTATAGGTGCTTGAAATCTGAAATATATTGAATACAGAATCCTTGAAATTTGTTTTCTCTTAATGCTAAATTCTCTATAAAGAAAAGCATAACTGTTACATTCTGGATTGGTAATCATCCAATACACAAATGTGTTCAATTATTTGGGGACTTTCAGGATCTGCTTGCAGCTGTGGAGAAGATCAACTCAAGTTTGAGCAAGAAAGAGAAAACAAAAGGTTATAACTACTTCCACCAAGATGAAATTGAAGCCTTGGACTTAGGTAACCCATTGCATCCTACAATTTGTCTCCATTTCGATTCTGTCTTATTATATTAATATATTACTCAGATTCAGGTGTAACGTCAAACATGGGTTTGTGTTTGGCGTGATATGATCAATTTTTTTTTATTATTCTGAAGATTTTCATACATTTAGAGATCCTTGGGAGGATTATTTTTGCACCTGTATCCAAATATGTTTCTTGGGAGGATCATATCCGTATATCATGACTTGATATAACATTGGATGCGGGTGCTGGATATCGATATTTCAAGAAAAGTGAAGAACGGAAACAATAAAGTGAATCTATTCCCATTGGGAGAACACTTTTGCAATGGCAAGTTGTGTTGTTAGATCAAAGCATGTGGCCTAAATTAATTATTTGTTGTCCTAATATATAACTCAACAAAGGATCGTCAATTCACACACAGAGCATGTAATGGTTTATATCTAAAAACTTAGTTGACAGGTTGTGGTTGGTAAGTACAGGGCCTAAAGGACGAGCTTACTTGCTGCTACTGGTGCGCATGAATCATCTGGTTGTTGAGACAATTGACGGGCTGATATCTTATCGAGTCTTGTGAATGAGATCCGAACTGATGGGCGTGTCAACTTTACCAAGTCAACTAAATTCCAAACTGGATCAGAGTAGACAACCAAAAGACTAATTTGCATTTTGTGTAACGTTAAAACTATTGTCACTGGCTCTAGAGAATGTAAACCAGATATTTGTTTTCACAAACATTTTGAATATTAAACATTAAAACTGTTATTTACTGTGAAAAGTCCATAAAGAAATAATACCAAAGATGAACTCCTCAGATGGGAGATTATACATTAACACACTAAAACCAGAATTTTAAACATTATTACAGAAAGGCCCATGAGCATCAAATGATCCTAAAAGAATAGGAATACCCAAAACTTCATAAGACGAAGTGTCAGAAGTCTGTAAAGGAAGAAAAACAAAAATAACCAGTCAATATATTCATATAACAGCATAGTTTGATAGTTTGACTTTTATCCGTACAATTGCTAACGCAATTTGACTGACAAGCTATGTGAAGCTCCTCCATGAATGCTCATTCTCAGTTCATTGATAGAGAAGTGGGCAACTTTTGACATTGCCGCATGCTGGAGATCGGTTTTGACTGCTTCAGCAGGTTCAGAAGTCAGGAAAGCGTGACTGTCTAGCAATTTTTCATGTATAGGTTGTATGTCAGTATTTGCATATATTGGAATTTTCCTTGAGAATATGATTGAAAGTCAATACTTCTGCAGCTTTCATTAAAACCATCTATTCTGTACTACAGAGTGATGGTGTTCGAACATGTGGAGTGAGTTCAAACCTTTTGTTGAACTCCACCACTAACAGATCAGGATTGAAATTTCTTTCTATGTTTTTATGTGGCAAAGGGGTCATGCTGTGCCAGCTACATGCATTATTCAAATCCTATGTCTTATGTACCATTAAGATCAACTACTATTCATATACAATGTAATCAATCAACAAGGATAATATCAAAGATAATATCAATATCCAACAACTGCCGGCGGCCTAACCATGATTCTTCTGCCTTCTGGTTTCTTGATCAATGTTCTAGGAAAACTTGTTTTTATCCCAAGAAAAAAGTCTTTGGCCTAGCACTCAGTTGCATGTTAAGCTTAATCTTAATGATAACAATCATCAGTCCTTAAGGTATCACTATTAATTAGCCACATCCTTCACATCAAAGCCATTACCTGTTTTCTCAGGTTATACTGGCATCAGCAGGGATTATGGTGCTGAGTTAGCATTTAGAAAGGTGGACATTGGTGCTGCTATGGTACTACAAAACACTGTATAAAAGGCAGTGGAAATCAGATCATTCTAAAACCCATCAGTGCTCTGAGGTTTGTGCATTTAAAAGAAGAAGAAGAAAGGTCCATTTGCCACTCAATTTCGCTGTCCTCTCTGAAACCTTTGCTAATTGCTCTGCAATCTGCATCAACAACAAGAGAAGACAATATGATTATATGGCAGCCAGATAAAAGAAGACACACAATTGGCCCCAGCAGCTGCAGAATTCTAACCAAAAACCAGGTCAGTTTTTTTTAATGATTCAGTAGGGTAAGTTTTTGGATGTTTCCAATTGACGTTATCTTCCCCCATACGAGTTCTATGCATTACAAAGCAAAAATACTTTTGAGAATGAATGGCTTTTTCTAACTCGTAGAGCAGCTAGAAATAGCCATTATGGACCACTTCTACTTATTGACATTGCTGCCAAATATTGATTTACGGCTTAAAATGTCATTCTTGACGTTGTCCAACACTCGAACTACAACTTCATGAGCTGATTTCAGTGCTTTTTGGGACAATTTTATATTCAGTGATTTTTAACAGGGAAAAAACACTTCTTTATGGGAAATGATTGTCAACTTTCGGTGAAAGCTTGATTCAATCAATGCTGTAAGTAGGGTTCTAAACAGATTCTCCAACCCCAGAACTCTTTAATTATCTTTAACTGTTATTTATTAATTGAAAATTCATTTGTGTTATGGCTAATAGAATTTTTAGGTTATTTCACAAGAATGATTCATATTTGAAAGATATATTATTATAATATGTATCATTGTATAAACTTGCACGCGTAACATCCATGTCAAACTGATGTGTAGTTTTTCCATTTTTTTAATGGATTGTATATTATTATTTTCCAAACTTTTTCTTATACAGTTTCTGATAATATAATGAGTATGTCAATTCAGAATTCATCTTTCAAGCTGTCTTTGATTGTATCCATCCATCCATCCACTCAGAAGAAGGCTGCCGGCTTTTTGCTTTAAAGCTGAATTCTACCAACTTTAAAAGAGGTAGAAAATTATATAACCTCTGCTTTTCTTTTCCATTGTCCTTCAAGCTTAACACCTGCTACTGTTCTCCGCCATTAATCAACAACTTGTTTCCCATAGGAGTTTGGAAACAGAATTTTTGGTCTTATTGTCATAAAATTAATGCATCATGTGATTGAACTGAAAGTACCTAGACATTGATGTTTTTAGTTAACTAGTGGAGCGAAAAACTCTTGTTTTTTTTTTTTGTTTAACCATTGGTATCTGGTTCATTGGTCGACTAATTCGGGTTGAGTTTTGCAAAGGTCCAATACATGACGATCATTCCAACCCAGTTTTTTCAATTCACAACAGCAAGATTCGAAACACTGACCTTGTTTAAAAGACAATGTTTTATCCCATTAGACCAACCGATTGTTGACAGAAACTCTTGGTTATTAATCCAAGAGGTAGGGACTCATAAACATCATCAATCAGAAAATTAAAATAAAAAGCATTTGGCAATCAAAGAGGTTAGTTGCAAAGTCAAGGAAAGGGAGAGGGTGAGGGTCCAATTGCAACTACAGCTTTGGTGACTAATGGCCTAATGGTGTTGAGCCATGTCAGGGCAAATCCAACCCCATCTTTTTTTTTTTTTTGCAGGTCCACTAAAGTCATCTTTGGCCAGGTTATGGTAAATATATGTGTATAAAAACTTCTTTTGATATTAGCTCAGATTATGGTGGGGTTAATGTTTGTATAAAGGTCATGAGGGAAGCATGTTTCAGGCCAAAAACTGATTGACTAACTCAGAAACCATTTCCTTTCTGTGGTCACAGTTTCTTCTTTCTTTCACATCTTACTTTTTTTTATTAACATAAGACACTGACAGTGTTTGCTTTTGACCTTATAATTTTCATCCACCATTCTATCAAGGTATGGGGAAATAAAGGTGGTTGGATTCAAGAATCTATCATCTTTTTCATCAGATTTATGTGGTTACAAAATATGGTAGACTATTCAAAGCAAAACAAAGCTGTAAAGTTTAAACTAGGTCTAGACCCCAATTCAATTCAAAATAGAGTTTTGGAGTTTAGGTTTAACTTAATGCGTTATATTTTGGTATACAAATTTTGCAAAAATGATTTATCAACTTTTTTTATTTAAACTATAAAATTTAAATCTTGAACCGTAAATTCTAAACTATAAATTTTAAACTTGAACCTCAAATTTTAAACTCTTAAACTCTAAATCGTATACTAAACCTTTAAACTCTAAAATAGTCAGGCTTATGTAAACTAAAGTTTGTACAATCTGTATATCCAAAATATTACTCTTTCAAGGACTAAGACTACACGGATTAGGATTTGATTCATGCTTTAGAATATAAATCTTTTGTCCCTTTTCGATGCCCTTTTCTATATCCCAAACTAAAAAATTAAGTTTAGAGTTTAGGTTTAAATAATTAGGGGAATGGTGTATTATTTAGGCTTTAGAATTTAAGGTTTACGATTTAAAATTTAGGGTTAAGGCTTAAAATTTAAATTTTTTAGTGTTGGGACATAGAAAAATATACAAAAGGAGAGAAAAATTTTTATCCCATGCTTTACGGGGTTTGAAAAGGAAAAAAAGTTGATATAACATGTTTATGGTTGCTTTTCAATTATGTAAACTTATAGGGTATCAAACAATAAAATAATAAGATCTATAATTGGTTAAATGGTTAAAAATATTTATATTATTTTATTTTATATGAGTTTGAAATGTAATTATTTCTATTTTTTTATATAATGAAGTAGAAAAGAAGAGAGGAAAGGAGTTGTAAAATAACAGGTTGGGCATCAACTTCCCAATTAATCTAAAGCAAAATTTCTTTTATGGTTGAGGTAGTGTGACATTCCACCCACAATCTTGTTTCTATAATCCCAAAAGCAAAATCATGTGAGCAAACGGTGGACCCACAAATCCATCAAGCACCCCCTAGTTTAAGCTTTTTAAAGTCTTTATATTATGTTTTAGACCATACATACATATCAATGGAGTATATGGAAATGTTGAAAACTTTTTTTTTGAAAAATAATATAATTAAATAGTTTTAACTAGAGTGTTTGGTTATGGAGAATCGAGTTCTCAAAAACTACTTTTTTATATGTTATTTCCCCTATATGCAGAATCAAAACCCATGAACGTTGGGTATATGTGACATGGAAGGTGTAGGAAAAATATGTTGTCTTGAAGCATGTTGTTGATTAGGGACAAATAGTCCAAAGCCAGCAATTCCCCTAATGATTGTTGAAGGAAATCGAGGAAGACAACACATGGGAATATCTCTACAGCAAAATAAATGCAGAGCCCCAGAGCCAACCTTCACATTGGAGAAAACATTATTAACCTAACCTAACCTAACCTCAGCTACCATAGCTTTGTATTTTGTTGTCCCCTAATAACCCAAAGATAAGGACAAAACTAGGAACCTTCCAATACAAAAAACAACAACATACAACATAAATCTCTCCATATTTTAACCAGTAACTCAACATATATGTGAATGTTAAGGTTTAAGACTTGAAGTTGAAGGCAACAGACAGGGAAGAAGCAACTTGGCTGGTCAGTGAATTGCAAGATTTTGGGGGATGGAGACATTGGAAGTGAGTTACCTTTACCTGTATGTATTTATAGCTTTGGATTTTAGCTATCTAATGAAATAAATTAGCTGGAGTGTTGGTGTTTTTGAAGTGTGATAATTGTGAGTGGGGGAAAAGGGGAAAGAAAGGAAAGGTGCATACCATTACCCTAGGGAATGGAATATATTATTCTAATGAGAGATTGATGGTATGGGATACAGTGTAAATAGTATAGAAAAGGGTAGAAAAAGTATGAATTTTGGCAGGGGTTTGTGAGGGATTAGGAGGCAAAGGATGTGAATGTATTGGGTTGATGATGGTGGGTTTGATGCTGCCCATGCACGCCGGCAGCTTTTTCTCTCCACTCTTTCGCATGCCTACTCTCACTAAAATCTATACCATTTCTCTTTCTCTTTCTCCCTCAATAAAATAATATATCATGATTGTTATATATTAACTTATATATATCTATATGGTTATAAAGCTATTCAACTAACCCATTTTATCATATGGACCCCCTCCTTTTTTATTATTTTCAGACAATTTATATTCCTAAAACACCAGTTTAGCCACCTTACCAAGAGTTAAATAGAAAAGCCCCATATTAGTCAATTCCTCCATGAGAAATTTGTAAAAAAGGAAAATGAAATCAAAAAGCATACCCTAAAAGAATAAGCCATGCTAGAAAAGAAGACTCGGCCACTAACCCACCACCCTTATTTTTTTTCATCGATTACGCAAAAAGAAAAGCATATATTTTTTAACTGTCACGACATAGATTCCCAACCCTTTACTTTTCTTTCTCTTTTCGTAAAAAGTAGTAATCCGATTGTGTTTGCCAAAACCCAATTAAATAAACCATACTTTTAAGAAATCATGTCTCTATAGACTATATCCGATGTTGTAGTATATACTGTTAGAAAAACATAAGCAGCTCACTGCTCATTCCATCACCATTGATATTTGAATCATATTCCTACTACCAAGAAGACCTTATTCTAAGGAATCATGTAAAGAGTATTTATGTTTTAACTATGACTAAAATTTAATTTATCTATTATCAGCTAAATATTTAATAATGATCTTTGGTTAACCACACTAATTTCCATGTCCAACACCATTGATACGGTAATAACATGCTTATTTATTAAAAAGCCCTTAAACTATATAAGTTTATTTGAACAAGTTCCTATAGTATTTTTGTTTTGAATTTTTGTTTATAAAAGCCCTTGACATTTTCTTATGACATGGAATTTAAATGGATAAATAACATGGGAATTAGTTGTTGGCTTTGACAAATACATCAATTTTTATGAATTTTTGTACAACCTGGTAGCAATGGACTTCTGCTGACCTCTGATCAAAGGGGCAAAGGATGGAGCAGGAATGGTTGCACTGAAATAGATGTTTGCTTGTTTGCAAGTAAGCCATCTTAGTTCCACCATAAACATCAATTTGGATTCCATAACCCATTTGGTGCCATTCGGTATAACACTTGTTCTTCTGTAAAAGAACAGAACTAACCAACTGGCAAGCACATGAAAGTGTCATTTAACTACGCATGTTTACTTTTTTATGTCAAAAGCTGGCTGACATTATTTCTCACTTTGAGATCGGAAACTGCAAATATCATCCAATCTTTTAACTTTATTTGTTTAGTTCACAATAATAATATTTAAATTTGATGTTTTTAAAGATTCAATATCTCATCCTACTAATTTAACTAACTGTCGGTTATTTTTTATTTTTAGTTAATAATTAAAGGAACTTGACATTTTTAACTAATTAATTATACTTATTTTTTCGATATATCATATTCCTATATAAAGGAGAGGACTAAAACCTATGACCTAAGAGAAAGGGAAGGGAGGCCAACAATGCTTTCTCTTTTAACTCTATCTATAAAATTAAAAATTCTCCAGTAATGTATTAAATAATAATTACTAAAACTTTATTTTAGAAAAATATATTTTTTCTTCTCTAACTTTATTAAAGGGCTTTCTTTAAAATGTAATCAACAAAGAGTTTTGAATAAATTACAAGCATGAGCATCCATATTTTCAGAGACGAAATTACAGTTAAGGTGAGAGAGTTGTGGTCACTATAATTATACTTTATTTTTCTGGAGCTGAAATCCTGAGTCAGTTACCAAAACTTCTTAAATGTAGAGCTTACCTCGTAACGTCATAACCAGGCATGACTTCCCTTTGTCAAACCAAAGGCAACGGCAATCAATCATGGCTGCGGCTTCTTCAACTGGAAAACCTGTAACGGTAGGGTAATCCGATTGTGTTTGCCAAAACCCAATTAGATAAACCATGGTTTTAAGAAAGCATGTCTCTATAGACTATATCCGATGTTGTAGTATATACTGTTAGAAAAACATAAGCAGCTCACTGCTCATTCCATCTCTTCAAACACCCCATCTCCGTTTCTATTTCCCGACAACCCCAATCCAAAGTTCATTGATGTGGGTCTGTTTGGTGTTGGATTTAGATGGATACCTTGTTTAGGCTAGTGAGTCTTCAATCATCGGATCAATCTTTCAACTCCAGCAGCTCTAGATCCTCCAGACAAATCAATCACCACCAACAAGAAGACGAAGAATGCTTCAACGTTTTCATGGATGAAGAAGACTTCTCTTCGTCTTCTTCTAAAAACTATTACCCTTATTATCATTACCAACAACAACACCAACTCCACCCTTCCACCACCACCACCACTCCTACAAACACCTCCACCCCCACCACTCACCATGCTTTTGAGTCCTCTGATTACTCCACCACTACTTTTTCCCCCGCTCGTGACCTGAACTGCTTCGATTTCTCCGGAAAGTGGGCTTCCGATATCCTCCTGGAAACGGCGACCGCTATCGCCGATCGGAACAGTGGACGAGTTCAACAGCTGATGTGGATGCTCAACGAGCTTGGATCACCTTACGGTGACACCGATCAAAAGCTGGCTTCTTATTTTCTTCAAGCTTTGTTTAGCCGCATGACTGACTCCAGCGACCGTTGCTATCGGACGTTAGCCTCGGCGTCTGAGAAAACATGCTCTTTCGAGTCGACGAGGAAGATGGTATTGAAGTTTCAAGAGGTAAGCCCTTGGACTACTTTCGGTCATGTTGCTTGTAATGGTGCAATCATGGAAGCTTTCGAAGGTGAAACCAATTTACACATTATTGATATCAGTAACACTTATTGTACACAATGGCCTACTTTGCTTGAAGCCTTAGCCACCCGTAACTACGAAACCCCGAATCTAAGGCTGACGACGATCGTCGGTAGCAAAAACGGTGACGTTTCAGGCTCATCACAGGGCTTAGCTGCTGTCCAAAAGGTAATGAAAGAAATAGGGAAAAGAATGGAAAAGTTCGCTAGGCTTATGGGAGTTCCCTTTAAATTCAATGTCATACACCATGCTGGTGATTTGTGTGACTTAGATTTATCAGAGCTTGATATCAAAGAAGATGAAGCCTTGGCCATCAACTGTGTTGGCACATTACATTCGATCACAGCCGTCGATAATCATAGAGATTTCGTGATATCGAATTTCAGGCAATTGCAGCCGAGGATAATCACAGTCGTTGAAGAAGAAGCTGATCTTGATGTTGGGGTTGATGGGGTTGATTTCGTCAAGGGCTTCCAAGACTGTTTGAGATGGTTTAGAGTTTACTTTGAAGCCTTGGATGAGAGTTTCAATAGAACAAGCAACGAAAAGTTGATGCTCGAACGAGTGGCCGGTCGAGCCATCGTTGACTTGGTGGCTTGTCCACCGTCCGAGTCCATCGAGAGACGCGAACCGGCCACGCGCTGGTCCAGACGGTTCCATGCAAGTGGGTTCAGCCCCGTGGCTTTGAGTGATGAAGTGTGCGACGACGTACGCGCCTTGTTGAGAAGGTACAAAGAAGGTTGGTCAATGACACAATGCCCCGACGCCGGAATATTCTTGTCTTGGAAGGATCAGGCGGTGGTCTGGGCCAGTGCATGGCGGCCTTGACGACGGCCGTAGGGCGTTTCCTTTTTCGTGCATGGGATTGGGAGGTAATGGTTCACACGTGTGTTGTGTTTTTTTTTTCGTATGTGTAATGTGGATTGGCCTATTTTTATATGGTGTATTGGCTATATATTTAATTTGTGTATGTTGGATGAGAAAAAAAAAAAGAGTGTGGGAGAGTTCCTAAGAATTTGCTTTTGATTTTCAATAGGGTTGGGAGTCATTAAATTGATTTTCACTAATTATAATTAATCATGGGTTTTTGTTCTTCTCATAATTTTGTGATTATTTTTATTATTATATGTAAAATTAGGGGTATTGTGTTTTGATAATCATCAAATAGACATGTTTAATTTTTTTCAGTTAATTGCTCAAATAGATAAAGAATATTGCAGGCTTATGTAAATTGATCATGAAATTATCCTTAAGACTAAGCAAGATTTGATTAAAGAAGAATAAACAAATTTCTTAGTCTAAATCTAAGGTTGGTGGGGTTGTACAAAATAAATAATTAGCAAGTAGGTACAATTTTGCAATGGGGTTGGTATTCGGGGTGATATCAGCTTAGGAGAATTAATCGTTTTGAGGATTAAAAAATGTTTAGAATTATAAATTATCCATCTTAATTTAAAAAGGGTCATTATCTCATTAGTTGTTTAGGGAACTTAGAGTCATAGGACGGCCATTGGTTAGGGGAATATTGTATAAAAAAGGTGTAGTAGGATTAATGGAACTAAATTTAGATGATGATTATTATTATTATTTTAATTATAAAAAACAAATACGTTCTTCCTTTTCACTTTTAATTCTCGGAAAGGTTAAATTGGGCCCCACCATAACCTTTAAAAATGTAACGTTCACAAGTTTTGCTTTTTGGCCCACACAAAAAGAAAGCAAATAAAAATAAATAAATCTGTATAGTGGGGTTGGGGAGCTACGGTTCACATCTTAATTTTTCTATGAATATCTTTTTCCATTATTTACTTTGCTTTTTAAAGTCCAACAATAACAACAATAATAATAAATACTTTCTATGCACGCCGGCTATTTTTGCAGAAGAGTCGTTCCATCCATGCTTCTCCATTAAGCTTATTTTTTTTTCCTTTTCGGTAACGAAACACCGAGTCATTAAGCTTAATTTAAGCATTGAAAAAAAAATTTATGTCATTGACAAATGACCACCTAGCTGCTGTTTATTGGACCTCGCCAGCCTAACTTGAAGTTGAAAGATAATTGATTAATTAATCAATGTTCATAAAAAGATTACACAAACAAATCTCTTGGAACCCTTATTTGTCTTCAGCATTTTTTGGTTGCTCTTATTGTTTTCACAATTTTATTTTAATTAATTTGAACTGACCTGCGTCATACACTTAATTTTAGTAGGTGAGTCCTGGAACGGAGATTTTTTATATAGACAAGATCTCAAACTTGATATTTACTTAAACGATATTAAATTGCTTGTTCAAGCCGTTAATTTCTAACTACTTTGGAATTCTTCATGTTTTATATGTGTTTTCAATTTAATAATTAAGTTGGTAACGATATTGTATGTTGAATCGGTGATAAATCACGTAACATTTAAAAAAACAATTTAAGTTTTAATTTGAGAAATGATATTGTTTGAAAAGATTATAAACTTTGAATATATAACTTAAAAAAATTAAGATAATTGCTCACAAAAAATAAGAGCACAACCTCCTCCTCTCCTTTAATTTGACAACATAAATTAATCTTGTTTTATAACCCAAAAACAATAAAATTTAAAATTTTATTAAGTTAATATTTTACTAGTTTATTGTTTTAATTAATTTGGATTAATATATTAATTAAAAAATAAATGCTTGAATAATAAATCATAAATAAACTTGTTATATCCCGCTCAGACCTTCGAAATTAGTAACTTTAAAAAAGATTCGTCCATCTTCGAAGTCTATAACGTTCGCACTACGCTTCAGCAAATAAAACTTTGTGACTTAGCTTGGAGTCTCCCTCTTTAGGACTACTATGTCATTGACATGACATTCATAGAGTTCAACTAAGTCTACTATCTAGGAGTCAGAGTATAGACTGAAAAATCTATTGACTAAAGACCAAGTCTCATCCTGACAACCTATTAATAATCGTCACTATATCTGATTTGGTCCCATCAAGCAATATCTCTCACCTATAAATGTCTCCTAACCAAAAAAGAACGAATCGTCAAACTCTCTGTTCTATCCCTTTCTTCATCTTCAATGGCTCTCTGCTCATATCAGAATGAGTGAAACAACATCGACCGCCAACAACTACCATTTTTTATCCATTTTTACCTCCATATTTGGTATCCGATCTTCCTGACATCAGCAGAACTTAGAATTTAAATAGTATATAAGTTTTTCTTATTTCCTACAAGGGTAAACGACCATAAATGTCATAAGATTAGTGTATAATATTATGCATTGTTATTGAATTATACGATGATATATCGTTATAAATTTTAAAACTAAATTCACTTGTATTTATTTTTAATAATATATTATCATCTAATTCACTAATGGTAAATATACATCGTTGATACACCAAATATTACCTCTTTATTTTAAAATATTAATTTGAGTAGAATTATTTAAATTTTTTTCATAATATTACTATTAAGATAATGTTTTAGTTAGACTTGTGGAGAATTAGGGAACATTTCCGGGGAATTGCCTAATCGTACGTTCCAACACACTAATTGCAAAAGTGGGAATTTTGTGCCAACAATTTCCCTTGTGGGATTAGGTTCCAATGTTTCCATATTTCCTCCGAATTCCTAATATAAGTCTACTTAAGATCGATATCATTCTGATATTGTTAATTTTAACGTCTTTGTGGTATAAATTTAGGATTATTATCTTATATACTGGCGGCGAAAAACAAAATTTTCACAAGTGTGGTTATTTAGAGGTTTAGAGGTTAGGAGTTTAGGGTTTAGAGTTTATAATTTAGGATTCATGGTTAGAACTTAGAGTTTATGGTTTGTATTTAGATTTTAGGGTTTTAAGGTTAGAAATTTAGATTTTAGATTTAGGCTTGAAAATAGGCATGTTTGTGTAAACTTGTTTTACACTGGCAATGTATCAAATATTAATCCATAAATTTATATAAAGAAATTGTTTTTTAAAAGATAATTATTTGATACACCGGTGGTGAAAACTTTTAGTTTCCACAAGCGCCTTAGTTTTAAGATTTATAGACTCAATTTAGGGTGTATAGTTTAGGGGTTCATGTTTAGTAGTTTAGAATTTAGTGATTTTGAATAGAATTTAGGGTTTAGGGTTAGAATTTAAGATTTATTAGTTAAAACTTAAATCCTCAGCATATTACCCTAAATCCTAATACTAACCTTTAAATTATAACCATTACCCAAAATTCTAAACCCCTACACATAAACCCCTAAACCCTACACCCTAAATTGAGTATCTAAACCCTAAAATTAAGGTGCTTGTGAAAACTAAAAATTTTCACCACTAGTGTATTGGATATAAATCGATTTTAAATAACTATACTTGTTTTTTTAAGGCTTCAATTAAGTTTTTAGGACATTTATATGTGAGGAAAAGCCCTTTGGCTATGGGGCATAACCTTTCCTTTGATTATTGCATGGGACAACGTTGTCAATTTGCCATAGTAAATTATGGTCCTAAATCACTATCATAATCTCCCACCTTTTCTTAAGTAAAAAAAAAACGCTAATTTCTTCTTTTAAGAAATTGAACACCAATTCCCCTTGTTTACTAAGGAATTTGTTTCGCAAACATAAAAAAAAATGATGAGTCGATCTTTTCTATGACCTCCAACCCAAGGGAAGTCTCCACTTCTGATGCCAATATATCGACACCCTCGGCCACGATGGAAATCCGAAATCAAACTCAGGACGCCGATCATCTGAGTCGCCGACTGTTAGTGGTAACCATACATACCTCGAATCGTTTAATTGAGCTGGATTCCACCGATCCGCTATAAAAACATATGAACCCGGAGTGCCCGGCAAAGGAATCACAAATGTACTTTGTGACAAAAAAGCTGCAAGTCGAAACATTATGGTCCCTCCAATGCACGGGTCTCCAATTGTCTCCCATGGCCCCATAATCGATTCAGCCGCGTGTGCCAATGCTTCATTCGGTGCCCATCCGGTGCAAGCCGAAGTGATCATGTAATAAGTCCCCTGGTACTTAAAAACAGCAGGGGCTTCCCGGTGTTGTCCAACCAGAATCCTCTGCATATCAAGCTGCACGTCTAGATAATCATCGGTTAGTGGCCCGATGTGAAGTTCACTATTGCCCTGAGATGAATAAATTATATATGCTACACCGTCGTCATCCTTGAATACGGTCATGTCCCGGCTATCGCGTCCATGGGGCCTTAGGCTACGGAGATACTCGAAAGGACCCGTGGGGGAATCGCTGATAGCAATGCCGACTGAAGCTTTAGAGTAGTTGCCAGTGTCAATATGCATCCACATTACATACATTCCTGTTATCTCATTGTAAATAACTCTTGGCCGCTCCAATACATTGGATATGTAGAGATCATGGGTTTGGTTGTCCATGTCCGCAGCCAACACAATGCCCTCGTTTTTCCATGTCCACAAATCCTTGGAAGAGTAGCAACCGACTCCAATAACGTCAACCTGATCACAATTCACAAAAATTCAACGGAAACTTGTTAGAACAATAACCATGGATTATGCATGCAACATTCAAAACAATAAACTTACACGTCCCGTCGCCGAAGCCTTGGGAACATCTCTGTACTCTCCGTACCAATAGTATGTACCGGATATTTCGTCATATAGTATACCACCTCCATGAGCTTGAATAGGATTGGCCTCGGTATCCAACCAAATATTCCCCGGACGGTAGTAGTCGCTACCGTTTACCGGATCGATAGCAGTTGTCGCATCCGGAAAGAATACACGGTGAAGCGGGGAATTCTCATCTAGGAATTCATCAATCAGAGTGGCTGGTCGCTTCTGTCTCCGTTTAGCAGCTTGGAGGAACCGTTTGGTCCTATGAAAGGGAAGTTGCATATTCTCCTCCGCCACCGGGGCTAGTGAACGAGGACTCACTGTATTTGTGCGGCTAGCAACAAAGTAGAGTTGGAGCATAAGAAGGAACCCCGCCAAGCTCAACACCACACCAAAACCTGTAGTGCAAAGGAAAGCGGTTGGTTTCTTATATGAACTACAGCCATGTGTAAGAAAATTTAATTTTGCTAAATAAACTTTGAGCTTACCTTCGGCCATTGTTGACAAAGAAAATAACTTGATTCTATAAACCCAAATTATCTCTCACACACTTTATTATTTATCTGTGATAGTTTAAAAGTAATATATAGAGCAGACTAGAGATTTGTACTAAAAGAACTGATATTTGAATTATATTCCTACTACCAAGAATACCTTATTCTAAGGAATCATGTAAAGAGTATTTATGTTTCAACTATTACTAAAATTTAATTCCCTACATATTACCAGCTAAATATTTAATAATGATCTTTGGTTAACCACACTAATTTCCATGTCCAACACCATTGATACGGTAATAACATGCTTATTTATTAAAAAGCCCTTAAACTATATAAGTTTATTTGAACTTGTCCTTTTTTGAATTTTTGTTTATAAAAGCCCTCGACATTTTCTTATGACACGGAATTTAAATGGATAAATAACATGGGAATTAGTTGTTGGCTTTGAGAAATACATCCAATTTTATGAATTTTTGTACAACCTGGTAGCAATGGACTTCTGCTGACCTCTGATCAAAGGGACAAAGGATGGAGCAGGAATGGTTGCACTGAAATAGATGTTGGCTTGTTTGCAAGTAAGCCATCTTTAGTTCCACCATAAACGCATGTTTACTTTTTCATGTCAAAAGCTGGCTGACATTATTTCTCACTTTGAGATAGGAAACTGTAAATATCATCCACTCTTTTAATCTAATTTGTTTAGTTCACAACACTAATATTTAAACTTGATATTTTTAAGAATTTAATGTCTCATCCTACTAAACTAATTAATTGTCGGTTATTTTTTATTTCTAATTAATAATTAAAAGAACTTGACATTTTTAACTAATTAATTCTACTTATTTTTTTGACATATCATATTCTTACCTAGAGGAGGTGAGGACTAAAACCTATGACATAAGGAAAAGGGGAAGGAGGCCAACAATGTTCTCTCTTTTAACTCTACCTATAAAATTAAAAAACTCTCCAGTAATGTATTAAATAATAATTACTAAAACTTTATTTTAGAAAAATATTGCTTTTTCCTTCTCCAACTTTATTAAAGGGCTTTCTTTAAAATGTAATCAACAAAGAGTTTTGAGCATGAGCATCCATATTTTCAGAGACGAAATTACAGTTATGGTGAGAGAGTTGTGGTCACTATAATTATACTTTATTTTTCTCGAGCTGAAATCCTGACTCAGTTACCAAAACTTCTTAAATGTAGAGCTAACCTCGTAACGTCATAACCAGGCATGACTTCCCTTTGTCAAACCAAAGGCAACGGCAATCATCATGGCTGCGGCTTCTTTCAACTGGAAAACCTGTAACGGTATGGTAGCCATGGACACGGGATGAGGGTGGGACGGTGCATTTAGATTTATTTTTAATAATAATAATAACAAAACCATGCCACATATCACATTCTTATTGGATAACGGTTTTTTTAAAAGGTTGGACACTTAAAATTGTAACAGTTAAAATTTTAAGCACCTATTTTTAGCAAAAAGTACTTTAAGCACTTAAAGTTAAAAAATATATAATTTAGTCACTTATTTTTCATTTAAGCCTTGTAAAATATGGTCCTAAATCACTATCAAATTCTCCTGCTTGTTCAGCTTTTGTATTTTGGGTTGTTGGTTCAAGTTTCAACAGCAATTTCCCTTGTTTACTAAGGTATCATTAAGAAATTTGTTTCACAAGCAATCCCCATGTCTCCCAAAGCATGAGTTTGTAAAACTTGAGGCCTAAGCAAAATGGGGCTTTCCCCCTTCTGGGGCAGAAAAACAGACCTTTTGCAGAGAGTTCATATGTGAAATGAATCTGTTGGCCAAAAGAAAAATCAAGTATCAACCAAATAGTAATCTTTCCTCTAAGCACCAGTTATCATTTTCCAAAGCTAATATGAACATTACCTACAGATAGAAAATTTGCAAGTGAACTGAAAAGTGCAAGAGACTGACCATGTACACTGAATTATTGAGGTGTTTGAAAAATCACGAGACAAGGATTTGAACCAGTGAAAGAATAGTTGAAGAGCTTTAATATACAATACACAGAATTGAAGAAAAATAAGCCACTCATTTCGGTACCATCCAACTCGAGGGAAGTCTCCACTTCCGATGCCAATATATTGATACCCTTGACCATGATGGAAATCCAAAATTGAACTCAAGGGGCCGATCAGGAAGGCCACCAACAATTAAAGGCAGCCACACATACCTCGAGTCCCTTAACTCAGCTGGATTCCACCGATCTGCCATAAAAATGTATGAACCTGGAATGCCTGGCAAAGGAATCACAAAAGTACTCTGCGCGAAAAAAGTTGCAAGTCGAAACATTTTGTTCCCTCCAATGCATGGGTTTCCCATTGTCTCCCATGGTCCCATGATCAACTCAGCTGCATGTGCCAGTGCTTCATTAGGTGCCCATCCAGAGCAACCCGATGTGATCATGTAATAAGTCCCTTGGTACTTAAAAAGAGCTGGGGCCTCCCTGCGTTGTCCAACCAGAATCCTTTCCATATCAGGTTGCACATCTAGATAATCATCGGTTAGTGGTCCGATATGAAGTTCACTATTGTCCTGAGATGAATATATTAAATATGCCACACCATCATCGTCCTTGAAGATGGTCATGTCCCTGCTGTCAAATCCATGGGGCCTTTGGCTACGGTGATACTCAAAAGGACCTGTTGGGTAATCACTTATAGCAATGCCTACAGCAGCTTTAGTGTAGTTGGCATCGTCAATATGCATCCACATCACATACTTTCCAGTTCTCTCATTGTATACAACTTTTGGCCGCTCCAACACATTGGATTTGTGAAGGTCATGGGTTTCATTTGTCTGTTCCGCAGCCAACACAATACCTTCGTTTTTCCACGTCCACAAATCCTTGGAAGAATAGCAACCGACTCCTATAATGTCAACCTATTACAACAATTCAATGGAAAATTAAAACTAAAGATTTAGATATGAAGCCACATTTCAAGCTCGAAAGGATGAAATATATGCTAAAAATGAGTTAGATATGCAATCAACCGTCTTGTATTAAAGCATCTCTGCAACTTGCAAAGAGATTGATTAAAATGACAACTTCGTTGCCTCACAATTCAAGCTTTAAGTTCAGTAGTGTGAGCTTTTATAATAAGAGAAAATGGAGTAGCATCAATCAACCAAAAAACTGACTGAATCTGATGCCTATCGCTCTAATACAAAACAGATCATAATTTACAACTTGCATTTAGGCAGTCCCAAGGAATTTAGTACTTCTAAAACAGAATTTGTACAAGTCAAGAGTGACGACCAAGGCCAATATACCCTTCACCATCTAGGTGGCCCTTATTAGTGAAATTATAAATCATTTAGTACTTCTCAGCCCTTTTTCCCGAGTTTTCTTGTACTAAATCTGTCTCGTCCTTTCCTCGATACTAGTCACTAAAAACGTAAAAAAATTATCCTTACAAAACAAATTGTACATCTTGTTTCTCTTTGTTCTACACATGCAAGCAATATATTCTTTACCAGGAAAAACAACATAATAAACTTGGATTATGTATTCAAAATAATAAAACTTGGATTATGTATTCAAAATAATAAACTTACTCGTGCTGCACCCTTCTTATGTGCACGGTAGGTGGGTCCATCTTTGTATTCTCCATACCAATAGTATGTACCGGATCTTTCATCATATAGCATACCACCTCCATGAGCTTGAATAGGATTTCCTTCAGAATCCAACCAAATTTTCCCTGGATGGTAGTAGCGGCTTTCATTTGTTGCTTGCTTCACTGGATCTATAGCAGTTTTCACATCCGGAAAGAATACACGCCGAATCTGGGAATTCTCATCAAGAAATTCATCAATCAGAGTGCTTGATCGCTTGTGTCTCCTTTTAGCAGCATGTGGAGATCGTTTCTTCCTAGGAGGGGGTACTTGAATTTTCTCCTCCTCCACCTGTTCAAGTTCCCGGACAAGTGGATGACGACTTGCATGCAATTCGATATCTCCTCTCACTGCACTTCTGTGGTTAGCAAGAGAGTACAGTTGGAGCATAAGAAGGAACCCCACCAAGCTCCACACCACAGCAGACTTCGAGCATCTGTACCCTGCATCGCAAAGGAAAGCAGTTGGTTTACTGTATTTGTATTGTCCCTCACCCTCATATTCCCTTTCTTTCTTTTATTCCCCAGATAATGCTGTATTTGTACTTGAATGCTTGTGTACGACCAAACAAATTGGAATCAGTTCCCATTATGTTTAATAGTCATATCGATTGGTAGTTAGTAGCTAATGTGATTTACATGAAATTGATTCGAGTCTCGAACTATAAAAACTATGTATGCAGTAAACCTGACAGCAATAAGCATTCTATGCTAAGATATGCTTAGTAAATAGGGAATTTTGGTTTCTGATCTGAACAAACTTATTATATGTTAATATCATTTTCAAGTATTTGAATGACTGTATCATCACGCGACCATTACTTTCTGCTGAATATTTATGCTTATTGTGGTTTCCAATTTGTTTGGTCATTAAATTTGGACCAAATGTGAATTACAACCTTATTCATCTTTTCTTATCTTTCAATTCCATCAAAATTTTAGTGCAACAAACTTGAAACCAATACTCTTGATTGTCATTGAGAATCAACAGCAGCCAAGTGCAGAACATTGTCAAAATGCAACCCTTTAGGATTAGTATAGACAATTATCAACTCCTAATCAAAAAAGAAAAGGGGTCAACTTGAAATAACAAAATATGTATATTTGCTTTAAGTTCACCATCTCGGCATGCACCATATACTAAACTTAAAACACCAGCAGATACAGTTTGACAAAAATACACAAACAACAAATTTGAGTTCAGTATCAAATATCAGTGCACACAAGGCTACTACATCGATATCAACTCAGAAATTAATAATCAACTGTTATTGTAAAAGCTAATCCCATATTTAATAATAAAAAAGGTAAAACTCATATAGCAGATCCACAGAAGATGCAAAAAATATATGAACTTGGCCGAGAGCTATTAAAGCCCAGACAAAGAAGAAACTCACCTGACAAAACTCTAGGAAGATTCCCGGTTCCATATATTGGCATATCTACTTTACCCTTTCTTCAAAGTTGCAAAATACAAAACCAGCAAATTACAGTCAGCTAAAAAATACCTCGTCTTCACACAGTTTCCAACAATCTTAATAAATCCAAGGGAAAAGAGTAAAAGAGTGAAATTTGTGAAGAAGAAGATGAAGACAAAGTGAGGAAAAGTATGATAGTTTAAAATAATATCTAAAGAAGGTTTCTATGGAGATGAATATGACTTTTGAACAAATACTTTCTTTCGTTCGTTCGTTCGTTCGTTCGTTCAATCTATCAATATATCTAATTTTGTTTCAGTGTTCCTATCTCTGTGCTGTGTTTTGGAACTCGATGGCCTTATTTGGTTCTGTGTATTTTACTCTTCCCTACGACTTCCTTTCTACTTTCCACGCAATTCCTTGAATCAGATTGGGTGTTAGATATTTAATGGTCTTTTTTAGACAACTTGTTAACATGTTTTTGTAAATTCTTTGATTACAAATTGATATTTATAATTCTTTTTGGATATGTATATATATTATAGATAAAGTGATTGAATTTGTGTCAAATATCATTTATTTTTTCACCTATTTAGTTCGTTTTTATAAATTATTGATTGTGTGGAATTTGAGTATATGTTTTTTATATGTAATTTTCAAGTGATTAATAAAATGATTATTATTATACACAGGAGGTGAAAATTTTTTGTTTCTACTAATGCCTTAATTTAGGATTTTAGCTTAAGGTTTAGAGTTTAAGAGTTTTAATGTAAGGGTTTAAAATTCATGGTTCATGGTTAGAATTTAGGGTTTAGGATTAGGGTGTAGGCTTTAGGGTAATATGGTTAAGGATTTGGGTTTTAATTTATAATTCCTAAATTTTAACTCTAAACCTAAAATTCTACCACATCCCTTAAATTCAAAACTACTATACTTAAACCCCTAAACCCTCAACCTTAAAATGAGTCCATAAACCCTAAAATTAAAGCGTTTGTGCAAACAAAATTTTCACAAACGATTGTGCATGAAATAATTAATCTTAATAAAAATGAGACAATATTTCTTATGAATATTTTCTATGTACATGAGATGATGTGAACTCTTAATTTTAAAACCTTCAAGATTAAATCTAAATTTTAAACTTTAAATCTTATATTTTAAATAAAATACTCATAAATCTTAAATAAAACTCTTAATCAATAAATATGATTATATAAACTATAATTTAATGATTATCAATAAAAGCGGGTGATGTTCATTCTAAAAAATTCAAGTTCAATAATAATGTCTACAAAGTATATATCTTATAAAAAGATTAAAAATAATTATAAATATATATTATTTTATAATCACTGTTCAATATATATATATATAATGAGACTCTTTACTTTTTTATATTATATTAGTTAATATTTCTATGCATCCAATGACAAGACTTTGTTATTCAAAAAAAGTTGAAGGCCTTAGACTGTTTTAGAAGCTATTACATGAAAGCTGTCTAACTTTTCCAACTAATTTTTTTTCTTTGAAAAATATAGTAAAAGACCAAATGAAAAAAAAAATGTATAAAGTTAAAATCTGTTCACTTTGATTTATTTTTTTAATTGAAAGAGAGCTCAAACTTAAAAACTAAAATTGAGCATGCCTTCGATATGAAAGACTAGTAATATCGTGATTCAGAAGGGGTTGGACCGTTTCCGGAGCTGTGTCAAATGTCAAGAGTTGGAACTATTGTGAGGAGGACAATTTGGACAGACCATCGACAACTATATTTTTTTAATAATTTAATTTTTTATTTTAAGTCAAAATAACTCTTTTACAGATAAAAATTATTGGTCAACTAACACTAAATAACTTGAAATGATATGACAAATCTATATGGCATTGCACTTTAACATGACAATATCATTCATTGTAATCACCTTAAGACTATTCATCTTAAGAGATCCGTGTTCAATCCGCTTTGCCTGCAAGGTGTGTGACACATCAAAGGGTTAAGAAAAATATGAAGAGATATTGCCTTGTAATCACCTTAAGAAAAAATGTTACAACATAATTTCTTACCTAATTAATCAAATTTAAAACCCTTCAAACACATGATAAGAATTTATGTTATAACCTAAAATCTTACCCCAAAAATATTATTTCTTATCAAACACATATGATTTTATGCTCCTACATAAATTTGTACCGAGACCAACATAAATTCTTACCGAAAATGTAAGAAAACGGGTTATAACATGAATTCTTATTGTTCGTTTGAAGGGTTTTCGATTTGGTGATATGGGGTAAGCATTTGTGTTATTACCTTTTTTCTTAATGGTTATATAAAAAATTATGCAGGTTTCATAACAATTTGTGTAGATACCCTATTTCTTATGAGTTTGGTAACAAATAGAGTTATCCTTTAAGATTTTATGTTATAACACAATTTCTTACCATAAGTTTTGCTGGTTTTAGATTTGGTGATATGAGGTAATAATTTGTGTTATTACATTTTTCCTTACTGTTCCTGTAATAGTTTATGTAGGTTCGGTAACAACTTGTGTAGGTAGGTACTCTATTTCTTATGAGTTTGATAAGATATAGAGTTATCCTTTAAGAGTTTATGTTATAACACAATTTTGTATAATAAGTTTTGATGATTCAAGATTTGGTGATATGGGATAAGATTTTGTGTTATTACTTTTTTTTCTTATCGTTTTTATAATAATTTACGTAGGTTACATAACAATGTGTGTAGGTACCATATTTCTTATGAGTTTGGTCACATATAGAGTTATCCTTTAAGAGTTTATGTAATAACACAAATTCCTACCATAAGTTAGGCTAGTTTTAGATTAGGTGATATGGGGTAGAAATTTGTGTTGTTACCTTTTTTCTTACCATTTCCATAAACATTTATGTAGGTTTAGTAAGAATTTATGTAGGTACCCTATTTGTTATGAGCGTGATAACATCTAGAGTTATCCTTTAAGAGTTTGTGTAATAACACAATTTCCTACCATAAGTTAGGTTGGTTTTAGATTATGTGATATGAGATAAGAATTTGTGTTGTTACTTTTTTTCTTACCAGTTCCCTAAAAATTTAGGTAGGTTTCGTACAAATTTGTGTAGGTACCCTATTTGTTATGAGTTTGGTAACATATAGAGTTATCTTTTAAGAGTTTATATAATAACACAATTTCCTACCATATTATACTGCATTGTTTTTTTTAAATCGTTTACTTCTCCAACAATATTACTAGAACAATACTGATTCTATATGAACAGTACCGATTCTTCATTACGAGTGTTGGTTTTAGATTAGGTAATATGGGGTAAGAATTTATGTTATAACCTATTTTCCTACTAGTTCTATACTCATTTATGTAAGTTTAATACATATTTGTGTAGGTACCATATTTATTATGAGCTTGGTCACATATGCAGTTATCTTTTAAGAGTTTATGTAATAACACAATTTCCTACCATAAATTACGCTAGTTTTAGATTAGGTGATATGAGGTCAAAATTTGTGTTATCACCTTTTTTTCCTACTAGCTCTATACATATTTATGTAGATTTCGTACATATTTATGTAGGTACCTTATTTATCATGAGTTTGGTCACATATACAATTATCCTTCAAGAGTTTATGTAATAACACAATTTCCTACCATAAGTTACGATGGTTTTAGATTAGGTGATATGGGGTAAGAATTTGTGTTATTATCTTTTTCTTACAAGTTCTATAAAAATTATATAGGTTTCGTAAAACTTTTTGTAGGTGCCATATTTCTTATGAGTTTGGTAAGATATAAAGTTATCCTTTAAGATTTTATGTTATAACATAATTTCTTACCATAAGTTTGGTTGATTTTAAATTTGGTGATACGAGGTAATAATTTGTGTTATTACCTTTTTTCTTATCGGTTCTATAAAAATTTATGTAGGTTTCGTAAAACTTTTTGTAGGTGCCATATTTCTTATGAGTTTGGTAAGATATAAAGTTATCATTTAAGATTTTATGTTATTACCTTTTTTTGTTACGTTTCTCTAATAGTATATGCATGTTTGGTAACAATTTATGTAAGTATCCTATTTCTTACGAGTTTGGTAAGATATAAAGTTGTCTTCAAGAGTTTATGTTATAACACAAGTTCTTACTATAAGTTTGGCTGATTTTAGATTTGGTGATATAAGGTAAGAAGTTGTATTATAACTTTTTTCTATTACTTCTATAATAATTTATGTAGGTTTCATAACTATTTGTGTGGGTACCCTATTTCTTATGAGTTTGGTAAGATATAAAGTTATGCTTTAAGAGTTTATGCTATAACACAATTTTCTATCATAAGTTTCGCTGGTTTTAAATTTGGTTATATGGGGTAAGAATTTGTGTTATTACTTTTTTTACAGGTTCTATAAAAATATATGTAGTTTTCGTAAAAATTTGTGTAGGTACCCTATTTCTTATGAATTTGGTAAGATATAAAGTTATGCTTCAAGAGTTTATGTTATAACATAATTTTCTACCATACATTTTGCTGGTTTTAGATTTGGTGATATGGGGTAGAATTTTGTGTTATTACTTTTTTCTTACCGGTTCTGTAATAATTGATGTAGGTGTTGTAACAATTTGTGTAATTACCCTACTTATGAGTTTGGTAACAAATAATGTTATCTTTTACAATTTTATGTCATAACACAATTTCTTAATAGTAAGAACTTGTGTTATCACATATTTCACTACCATTTGTGTAGGAGTTTATGTTAGTTACTGAAGAATTTGTGTACTTACCTAAAATCTAATAAGTTGGGTAAGAAATAATGTTATCCTCTATAACACAATTTCTTACCATAAGTTGAAAGGGTTTTGGATTTGGTGATCTTCAGTAAGAATTTGTGTTATAACATTTTTTCTAACAATTTCTGTAAGAGTTTAAGTAGGTTTCGTAAGACATTATATAGCAACTCAAAATCTTATGCGTTTTGTAAGAATTAATGTTATCGAGTAACCATCTAGGTTATCACACAATTTCTTACCATGATAAGCATTTGTGTAACTACTGTTTGTCTTATAGTTACTGTAATAATTTATGTTACCATATCGTAAGAATTTATATTAAAACCAGATACCGGTATAGCCTGTCTGCCTCTTTTTGCCTTTTTTTACTCTGCCTTACAACACAATTTCTCAGAGAAACATCATGTAAAATATATTTGAAAAAAATAAAGGACAACCACTAATTTACTAGATTGACACTTAAAAAATTGTGAAATTATAAAGGTAAAAAATGAGGACCCTGATCGATCGTTCATTCTGCTCCCTTGATAGACGCCACCAATAGAAGGGAAAAGAGTTGACTGTGAACCTTGAATTGAAGTTTAGAACAAATCTAAGGGTGAATCTACCACATGCGTTGCACACCGCTAAACACCATTAACTATTTTAATAAAGATTAAAAATCTTAAGGACTAGACTTATAATTAAAATTATTTCAAAAGAAAATTAAAAATTAGATTTAATAAACTTTTTATATTTCTTTATAGTATTTTTAATTGATATATTAGAATCAAATTTTTCAAAATCTCCTCAATATCAAAACTTGTAATTCCAACCCTTTTATTTTCTTTTTGCCATCACTGCCATTACCGCCATTGTTGTCGCCATTGCCGCCGTCGCTTTCGCTCATTTATGGTCTGCATTTTTATATAAAAAATCAATACTTTATGACTCATAAAAAATATGGCACTACCTAAAACATTATAAAATCACTGTACCCCATTTTCTTGTTGCTTAAACTTTTTGTTCTTTTTAATGATAAGCATGGCTGCTGCTGCTCATCTCAGAATGGAAGAACAAATCAATGGCAGGAATAGGGTTTCTGTGCCACCAAAATCAACCTTATCGTATGTTGTCATCATCACCATCCCTCAAGCAAGTATTCGAATCAAGGTTCCAAGGGTATTTGTTAAGGACATGCATGGTATTTAAAAGCGGTGGCGGCAACCGAAGAAAAATAAAGGGGTTAGATTTAGGGTTGTTTATATTAGGAAATTTTGAGAAATTTGATTCTAATATATCAATTAAAAAACTATAATGAAATATAAAATATTTATTAAATCTAATTTTTAATTTTCGTTTGAAATAATTTTAATTATAAGTATAGCCTTTAAGATTTTTAATCTTTATTAAAATATATAATGATGTTCAGCGTTAGTGGTGTTAAGCGGTGTGCGACGCCGTTGTAGAATTTTCTCAAATCTAAACTTGTGTTGAGTTACACGTAAGTGAGGATGAATTTAGGTATGGATTCTAGTAAGAGTATGAATTAATTGATTCATTCTTTTTACAATGCAAGGGATTCGAGATCTATTATACATACAATTTGATTGGTCATAATAAAATATTATATGTTTTATCTGCAATTATTGGAACACACTAAGCTCCCTATTTCTCACTTCAAAATCTTTTCCCTTTCAGATATTTTTGGATAGACTACCCTTAGACTTGGTATTTGGAGGATCGCGTACTCATCTTTTGTTGTAATGTTTTTATCCGCCAAATTGTCTTTATTTAGGTGATATGAGCCTATATTTTGATATTGTATACTTTACTAATTTTGCCCGATGTGGCATTATTTTGTGACTAAAATTTTGATATGATTTTAGATTAAATATATGGTATATATCTTATGGTATATCCGTTTGAGACTTTAATTTGTAAATGTTTTCATTGAAAGTTTTGGGTATGAGTTGTGACATCCTAAAATTAAGTGTAACACATAGACGGGTCTAGGGGTTACACTTAGATGGTATCAAAGCTATGTAACATTTACTGAGCTTGTACTAGGTACATTTGGATTTATTTTTTGAAGTTAAAATTCGAAGTCAAAGATGTTTTTGTCAAGTTTCTTACACAGGCAAAGCGATAGTTGGGGGTCAAGCTTAAGGCTCTTCAAACGGATGAAGGATGAGAGTTTCAGGATCTTGATCCGTATCTGAAGAAATATGGTATTCTCTATAGATACCCATGCCCTCATACATCCTAGCAGAATGACATTGTTGAAAAGAAACATCGCCAAATTGTTGAAGTAGGGCTCTCCATGATTGCTTAAGCTTCTCTGCCTCTCAGCTACTGGAATGATGCTTTGTATGTGTTGTATTCCTTATCAATAGGCTTCATACAAAAGCGTTAACAGGTAACATCTCTTATGAAAAATTGCTTCATACATCTATTGATCTCAGTATGGTTAAAGTTTTTGGGTGTTTTTGTTTTTCTTACTTGTGTCCTTATAATCAAAATAAGTTTCAGTTTTGCTCCACCCCTTGTGTGTTTCTTGGTTATTCACCCTTGCATAAGGGTTTTTGTTACCTTGATAAGTTTGGTCGAGTTTACATTTTTAGGTATGTTAAATTTGATAAACATGTCTTTCCTTGGTCTACTTTTAATTCTCAATCTAAGGTTTATATCCTCTGCTTTTCATTCTGTGTTGAATAATATTTCTAAATGGGTCAGTACATCAGTAGTTCAGGACACTCAAACTCAGGAAAATTCTTCACTTCTAACTTCTTTACATCATCACCAAAATGTTTTATTTATTTCTCTTTCTCATTTAACACCATGTTCAACTTCTCCATTTTCATCTCATTTACATCATTAATAAAATATTTTATCACTATTTTCTCCACCATCATCTCATTTACATCATCAATAAGATATTTCATTACCATCTCCTCCACCACCAAGCTCATCCCTTTCACCATCTTATTTATATCATCAGCAAAGTATTATATCATCATTTTCTTTGCCATCATACTCCACTCCTCCATCTTCATCTTATTTATATCATCAACACAGTATTTCACCATCATATCCTCCATCACCATGCTCATCTTTTCCATCTCTATCTCATTTACATCATTAACAAGGTATTTCATCACCATCTCCTCCACCACTATCTCACCTTCATCATCAACAAGATGTTTCATCATCATCTCCTCCACCACCATATTCTTTTTTTTTACCTCTATATCTTCCATCTGTTCCTGGTCGAATTTATAATGCTCATCCTATGATCACAAAGGGTAAGTCAGGCATCTTCAAGTCCAAGATGTATTTTATTGAACTCGAAAATAATGAACATATGGATGTTTTCGAGGCCTCGAGTAACCCTCATGGAATCTTGTTGTTCAAGATGGATATAATGCTCTTCTTAAGAATGGTACATGAGAGATGCAGTCTCTTTCTCCTAATAAGAAAGTCATTGGTTGCAAATGACTTTTTTAAATAAAAAAATTAAATGGTAGTGTTTAAAGGTTGAAGGCCAGATTGGTGGATAAAGGTTATTCTCAAAAAATAGACAGTGATTTTATAGAAACTTTCAGTCCTGTTGTAAGGGCTACTACAATCAGAACAGTCCTTGCTACTGCTGTTACTCATAAATAGACCATCAGACATATTGATATAAATAATGCATTTTTAAGTGGTGATATTTGTGAAGACAATTTCATGAGTCAGCTTCCAAGGTTTGAACAATATAGTACTTTTGGAAAAAAATTGATATACAAGCTTAAACAAACCTTGTATGGTCTAAAACAGGCGCCTAAGGCCTGATTTGATATCCTAAAGTTTTTTTTTAGTTTTTAGGCTTGGTTTTACTACTTCCAATGTAGAATCTTCTCTTTTTATTCGAAAAATTAAAAATTTTAAGTTGCTACTGATGGTGTTTGTGGATGACATCATCATCTCAAGTAGTTAACAGTTTGAGATGGTTAGTGTTATTCAGGCTATTGACATTGAATTTTCTCTAAAAGATTTGGGAGAGCTAAATTTTTTTTCTTGGCATGGAGGTCAGAACCTGTTATACTAGGTTACTTCTTACTCAGAGAAAATACATTACTAATTTTTTAAACAAGGTGAATATGTTGCAGTCTAGACCCACTCCAACTCCTAAGATTGTGATAGGTGATAGTCAACTGTTTGAAGATCCTCAATTATGTAGGAGTGTGGTTGGAGGGCTTCAATATGTGTGTGTCACAAGATCTGACATCAATTTTGCAGTCAATAAAATGAGTCAGTACATGAATTCTCCTTAAGACATTCATTGGAAAGCTGTCAGCCGAATCTTGAGGTACTTATGTGGTACTCTTGATCATGATATCTGTTTTCAGTCCTCTGCTGATTTAAATCTTGTTTGCTATACTGATGCTGATTGGGCTTTATCAGTTGAAGATAGACATTCCACAATAAAATATTGTATTTTTTTTTTTAAAATCTAATCCTGTTGCTTGGTGTTTGAAGAAACAACCAGTGGTTTTTAGATTCACTTCTGAGGCTGAATATCGCAGTCTTGCAAACTCTATATCTGAATTATTATGGGTTAACCAGTTGTTATCTGAGATTGATATTCAATTAGATAGTAAACCAACTGTGTGGTGTGATAATACCTTCACAGTGTCTATGGCTGCAAATTCAACTCATCATACAAGGATTAAACATGTTGAGATTGATTTTCACTTTATCAAATTTTTGTTAATTTTGTTCTTTCTGATGAACAAATTGCTGATGTTCTCACAAAGCAATACTATTTGGTATGATGCGAAAACGTCTTGGAGTGTTATCCTGGCAAGACATTCATGGATGAAATTTTCTTTGCTCAATAGAAGGTACCATAAAGGATATAAGAGGATAAAGCTTTATCTTATAATCAAAAGGAACCAGGAGAATGTTAAGGACTGAAACGGTTATAATCGTATTGGGCCATCTGTGTTAAATTTGTTATTATATCTGTCCATTGGGTTTCTATTCATTTTGTTAACATAATACAATTCAATTTTAATAACATTCAGTTTTATCAATTAATTTCTTTTCTTTATTTGTTCTTTTCATATTCCATCTTTTATGAGCTTCATCTCTAAACTCTCACAATTTGTCCCTTCAACGTTGAACCGCCACGAATGGTGTTCATCCAATGACCGCTTCACCCAAGCAACTATCGAACCAACTTTACGCAGAGAGCACTCTTTGTAGCTTATTGACAGGTTGCTGAGATTGCAGTCCATCAATTACAATGTAATTGATTAAAATTTAACTTTTACATTAAAAAATGAAGACAGCTTTCTTAGTATCAAGATTTAACGCACTTTATTGTTTGGAAAATATTTCGATATACAATTAATTTTTTTGTTTAAACAAGCCTTTTAATTTTAGGATTCAAGGGTTTAAGTTGTAGGGTGTAAGATTTAAAATTTATAGTTAGATTTTAGATTTTAGAGTTTAGGGTTTAAGGTGTTAGGGCTAGAAATTTAGATTTTAAATTTTATAGGTTAAATATGAAATGTTGCGTAAATTATTTATACACAACTTGTGTATCAAAATATAACCCTTATTGTTTACACATTTGATATCAACAATTTTTAATATAGACTAGTATTATAAGATTTCTAATTAATAAAAGTCTACTATTTTTTTAAATAGTCTAAAGATGATTACTCATTAACCGATGCGAATCAAATCATAATCTAATTCGGACTACTATTCGATTAATAGACATTTATTCAAATGCTCAAAATATTATTTTAAATTATTAGAAAAATTATTTTCCTATTATTAGAAGTCAAAAAAAATTAAACTTGTTATTCGACTGTTACAAGAGCGACTATCAACAATGGAGAACAACGTCAAATACGGTGCCTAAATTTTGAAGTTTTTTTGGGCGACAAAGAAAAAAGAAAAAAGAAACGGAAAAGTGAAGGGGAAAGGAACTTTTTTATAATATCATATATATTAAAATTATGTTATAAATAATTTATATTATTTTGTGTTATATTTATAAATAATTTATATTATTAAATGTATATTGTTTTATGTTATAAATAAATATTATAAAATTAATTTAAGATATTTATGTTATTGTATGTTATAAATCATTTTTATAACAAATATTAATTTTATAATATTTTACGTTATAAAATAATATTAGAGTAAATAAAAAATAGAGATCAATTTTAAATTTAACAAATTTTTAAAGGTTAAATTAAACAAAAATAAAATACGAGAAACTTAACATACCATTTACCTTTTTTATTAAAGTTACTTGCATTTACTTGCTAAAAATGTCATGTAAGGCACTGTAATTGGCTGGTCGAATCTTTTTTCTTCTTCAATGGTCGTTAAAAAATAGAGTAAGTGAGATAATATTTTAAAGTTAAGAAGTAGAATGTTTCGAAAAATATTTTAAAGGGCAATCCAGTAAAAAATGTACTTTAGAGGACAAACATAAAAGTTTTTTTTTTAATGAGAAGGTTTCGATAGGAAAGCAAACTAAATAGTCATTTTTATAATAGTTAAAAATATAAATCTCATGAGATAAACTTAATTAAAAGATGTATCATTTTACCAACAAGTGTTGGGTATAATGGTAAGGCACATTACTTTTTTAATGAGAGAACACAGGTTCAATCCTTGGAGATGACATTGTTAGGAGGGAGAGCTACAAATCCCGAACATGGACCATAAAATGGACATGTACTCTGCCTAAAAAAATGTAACATTTAATTCGCAGTATGATGTTTTTCACCCTGTAATGCGTCTCATTTGTATAGAGACAAAGAGATTTATGAAGACTTCTGAATTTTGACGGTATGCTAATCTCTAAGGAAGTATTTACTTTTCTTTGCACTTTTGAGTTTTTGTATGAGATTTTGGTGGACTAATCCTCATTATTCTTCATTCTGTATGCGTTGTATTTATGATATATTCCATAATTTTTTTAATAAAATTCAGTTATCATTGTCAAAAAAATAATATATGCTTCGAACATTTTTACTCAATTTAGCATTCTTAATTCGTTCATATGATAGTATTTGTTCATTTTTAACATTTAATAAACTCATACATATTTTACAAATAAAACTATTCGAATTCGAATCTTTAAAAAATATTACGTTTTCCTGAGATCATTTCTTGAATTCATTTTTACTCGTTTTAAAAGTACAAGAATGAGAAGATAATCCACCTATAGTACGAGGACCTATATAGTGTATTTGCATGTTTTGTTGTGTTACACTATATTTAAGGTACGATATATATTTTTTTAACTCGGGTAATTGTGTTTTATTAGAAATAATAGAAAATTCAACATATCCTACCTAAACATAATAAAAGGATTCAGATTATGTCTAAGAAAACTCATATGGATAGAACGAAAAATACAAAAAAAAAAAAAAATTCAAAGGCGTAAAGAACATCGAAACTTCATATTAAGACCATAGAAAGCCAACAACGGTAATAAAATCTTTTTGTCTCTATCTAACGAGACGTATAAGAGGTGATTTAGGAGTGGTGAGCGAAACAAGCAATCTTGCAGGTGTTCCGCTATACAATTCTGATTACAAACAACTACAAAAGAGGATTAAACTATATGTGACCGCCAACAATAAAAAATTAGAAACTAACATCATGAGGAGTTTTGTGCAAGCACTAAACGATCGCAAATGTAGACATAGATATGTCATAAGACAGGTACATGCCATAAAAAAAAGTGTCATAAGGACAGAAAAAATATAATAAGATATGCAAAGAAAAAAAATTGGTGTCAACACTGAACAAACGAAAAAATTAAAGACAAGTAACTAGGTAGAAAGGAAGGAGAAAATGAATTTCTTTGAGTTGAAATCTTATGAGGTATGATATATTTATATTATCAAGGAAAAAACGAAACATTTATATAAATTTAATGTTTTAACAATTTTTTTGATAGGACTTATTAGGTAAATTTTGGGGCTTTATTATATGAAAAACCATTTTTAATACTTATCTACAAAAATGACCATATGCCAATGTTATCTACAAAAATGACCCCCAAATCGGCCACGTAAGGGTACCTCACGTATTGGGAAAAGCGAGCACTGACCTCGCGTTACAAGAATAGCGAGGTCCATCCGACGTGGGCTGAATTTTTATTTTGTGAAATTTAAAATTATTGGATAATACCTCGCGTTTCCCATACCGCGCGGTCCCCGAGATATTGATTATATCGTGAAAGAGATTTACACTGACCTCGCGTTCTGCAGGAAGCGAGGCCTTCGTTTTCGAGGCTGAAACACAAGGGTGTATAGGCATGTTCGAGGCATTTTATCATGCCATTAGCCGGATGATTTTGGTAAATTTTAAGCTTAGAGACGTAGTATTAGAACTTATCTTCCATTTGAGATTGAGATTGGCTCGTACGAAACATTGTAGAATGTTTAAAAAGTGCGTTCAAAATGGTTGGGACGCTAGTTTTTGTCCAAGAATATGAAGTTGAAATGGCTTGGTAGGTATGTTGGAGGTGTTTTCCCGAGTTTTTATTAGAATATTCTTCGTAATATTTTAGTTCAGAGACCTAGTATTGTGTCTTATCTTTCATTTGAGACTGATATTGGCACATAATCAACATTGTAAACGGTATAGAAATGGCCCTGAAAATGGTTACAAAGCTTGCTTTTGACCTTGAAAATGGCTTTATAGGCATGTTCGAGCTGTTTTCCCGGGTTGTTAATCCGAAAATTTTCGAAATTGTTGGGCTTAGAGGCGTAGTACTGGAACTTGACTTCTATCTGAGACGGATATTAGGACGCACGATAAGTTGTAAACAGTATAAATATCACACTAAAAATGGTTTCGAAGTGTGGTTTTGTGCAGGAACGATAAGCTAAAATGACATTTTAATTGAAGTTAATTTAATTTAAGTTCATTGTTTCATATTTTTACTCGTTTATAAAACAAGTAAGAGAAAATAAAATTATTATGTTTTAAACAAATACATGCGGCGCTCTCTTTAAGCTCAAAAGACGTATTTGAGGTGGCCGACAAAGACGGTCAATTCTACCATGCCAATTCAACCCTAAACAACTGGGTTGTTCTTCAAGATCAAAAGGCATATTTGGGGTTGATATTGGCATAAGGGTCTCTAGACATTGTAACCGGTCAATAGAACCCCAAAAAATTCTTCCACAAAATGGACGGAGATAAGAAGTTTTGTGTGCCGGTCTTAGACGGTCACCTTGAACCACTGATCTTCATCATCCGCAATGGTGGAGGCTTTGACTGCGGTTACATGTTGTGGTCTTTATCTAGCCTCCACAATTGAGGCATAAAAATAAGTTACTTGTGTAATTGAACAAAAGGTTAAGAAGGTTACGGGGACTTGCGGAAGACCAATTATTTCCTGATATTGTGATTCGTTGTTGGTCTCGTACGAAAACAGCGAAGACACTTCTCACCAACATTGTTAACCCGGAAAAAGGTTATTATGATTGTAAATGCAACTACGTATACCAAAAAACCACAATATCAGGAAAATAGCTTTGTGAGAAAAATTTTCCCGGTATGTAGTTTGTTGCCATTAGTAGCTGCAACTATTTTTTTTTAAGATTTGATATGAAGGTTCCAGCCACAACACAATGTTGCAATTGCTGGGGCTGGATGGTGGCTGCTTTGCCCCAAGCCCTCAATTTAAAGGACCTTGCGTTATGCAAAATGCGAGGTCTTCAGAGATTCCTGATGTGGCAGTAGAGGAGCAGGCCGGATATCTAACATGTTAGTATACCTCGCGTTTTACAAGACGCGAGGTCACTTTAATTAATTTTATTTAAAATTCCACCAGCAACGTATTGGAACTTAACTTTATATTTCAGGATGATATTGGCACAGAACAGATAGTGTAACTGGTATAAAAATGGCTCTGAAAATAGATCGAAATTAGGCATGAATAAAAAGGTAAAATGCATTTAGAAGCATGTTTGAAGGGTTTATCTGGAAATTTAATTGTCGCATTCGCGTAATCCTAAAGCTTAAAGGCGTAGTATTAGAGGCTTATAATTATAATTAAAAAATAAGAAGCTAAAAAATTTAGTCGTTCAGTAATTGTAGTTATAAATCATGTTGCCGAAGCAAATTTTTTTTGCGTTGAAATGGTACGAAATACATAAGATGAAAAAAATAAATTATTTGGTTAGGACACTATGAGCCAAAATCTACCCTAAATATGCGGTCATTTGTATCCTTAAACATGTAGATAAAATAACATAGGAATTGATTTAGACGAGATGTGCTATAGTTTGTCCAAGTTGTATGGCCCCCGAGAAATGTGTCGCTGTTGTAGACAAATGGCCCCATAGATCATCCTAGTTGTTGGAGCCTTCACGATGTAGACGGTCGAGGATTTGCTTCGTAGATTTTGTGAGTACCCGAAAATCATCATCATCCATGATGCTAAAGGCTCCAAAGATGTTACATGTGGTGGTCTTCTTGTAACTTTCACGATGGAGGTGTACGAAAAAGTTACCGACAGCCTCAAAAAAAGATCAAGACTGATCCCTGTGCCTAAAGAAGGCCACTCATTCCCTGATATTGCGATTTGTTGTAGATCTTGAACCGAAACACAGAAGACACATATCGTAAATATGATTAACCGACCAAAATAATGTATTCACCGTACAGATGCAACTACTTATACCAACAAATCGCAATATTAGGGAAATAAATTACAAAAACTATTTTCCTGATACGTGATCTGTTGCCATTAGTAGCAATAGTTGTATATTTTCTTTGAATATGATACAAAATATTCAGAAGCGAAAGCAAGAACGCATTATATAGGCAAACATTTGCGCCATCCAAAACGTAAGCAAAAAGCGAGTTCTTCAGAGATTCATGGACCTCGCTATATACAGAGAGCGAGGTTCGAATTCTTTTTAATTTTAAATCCCACCATCTAAAAATTAATTGTAGTGGAACAACATAATTAAATTCCATAACGGTGTAAAAAATTCACACTGCGCAAAAATATTTCGTTTACCACCATCATACGATCGAAGCCATTTTTCCCTCGGGATTGAAACAAGGTAGTCATAGCCATATTTGTTCCTACGTAGAAGTTCTTCAAACAGCTCGTCAACCTTTTGCGGTAATAGGAGTTTCCTATAAGAATGTTAAATTAATTAGTACGATGAATAATAAATATGAAGATATCTTAAACGAAAAGTACTGGAGGATGACGTACCCATTCAAAGCATAATTTGGTGTTCATCTTCATTCATGTACCTTTGTAAGTAGTTTGCAGCAATGTGGCGTAAACAATACCGGTGGTGAATATGTGGAGGTTGCCAGGACGGGCCCATACGCTCAATTGCCCATAGGAGCGCGGTGCCCCTGTCAGAAATAACACATAACCCATCTTCTTTTTCACGCATAACATGAGATAACACATATCTTTGTAAGTTCGTAAGAAAGAATAACCATGAGTCAAGATCTTTCTTTTCCACTATTGCGAAAGCGATGGGAACAGTTTTTCTGTTGCCGTATTGCACAACCGCCAGTAATAAAGTTTATGTGTATTTTTCGTACAACCAAATGTCGTCGATCTGGACCATCAACTTGCAATATTTGAATGCATTAATACGCTACGAGAATGTCCAAAATAGCTTATGAAATTGACAAAATCCTCGTACGACGTGATCATTTTGGTACGCCTGTACAGTTTCCAGTTTCACAACCGTTCTCGATATGTGTTTCTGTATCAGTTTTAGCCATGAATGTAATTCTCTGTACGATTGCTCCCACTGGCCATACAATTTCTGTATGGCCATCCGCCTTGCGTACCAAGTTTTCTGGTACTTAACTATGTATCCGTACTGAGATTTGGCTGCGGCGATACACGTGGCAACCGTTACACACGGATTTGCCTTGACTAGTGGAATGAAGGTGTCACAGAGCATGTGCACATCCAAGTTAGGATAATCCTGACTTAGTTTGTTTACGGTGCAAGTATGCGGCCCGTCGAGTCTTATGATCTGCCATAGTCGGTTTTGTTTCTTCAGGCATGATACACGAACCCTCCAATTACACCCCTACGTCTTGTGGGCACATTCCGCAATGTAGTAATCTAGTTGAGTCTTCTTCAAAGTTGTCGTAATAGAGTTATGTATGTTGTATTTTTTTATGGCAACCATGGTGAGTTCTTTTATGAAAAAGCTCATCCCAATACTGAGTTCACCATCAGCATACCGGCTATACTGTTCAAGTTCTGGTAATTGTAGAAATTCTGGAATATTGAAGGCTTCAATATCAATTGTCGTGTAGTGTGATGGTGGCTGGTAAACAGAAACTGAGTTGATAGAATGTTGAACGTTGGTAGTATGTAAAATGTTGGTAGGTGTTGCGCGTAATAAGTACTACGCAATTGTGCAAGTATACACGTTGCAAGTTATAGTATAAAAGATATCGTCTCCACAGGGATTGGTGCCACTTCAAGAATCTAGTCTCTTGCACTGTAAAAAGTAAAAGAAAACACAAGTAAAGGATTATAAGAGTTTTAACTAATAACTAATCTAGAAAGCAAATAAGTAAAAAGACGATGTAATTAGATGAGAGAGATAGACCAGGTTATCGTGAGTTGAGGTGTGATAGCCGATTGGATCGTCTTGGTAAAATAGTGCACGGGCAACTCAGTTGCCGTGGCAACTTGCACAACGGGGTTGCCTTGGTAACTAATCGATGGTGTCCTGGGCGACTAGTTGGGCAACTATTTGGGCGTCTGGGCAGCAACCTTCAAAGTTCGGCAGAGCGTTCTTCAATGGTTTCTTCTTATCCCTAAGTCAAAACTCTAGCTACTTGTGCATGCCTTGATAATACATCCCTGCGTGAATCAAGGGTGAACAACAACCAATCTTGTGCTCCTCTTAGCCGTTGAAACCTTGACTTATTCCTAAGCCGGATTAATCTTCACCATGAATAGATTGAATAAATATCATATTCATTCATTTCTTGAATCTAACTCTCCCAACATTAGATAAATAGATGAAGTTACGAGATCCTCTCCCAATTCACTCACAAACAAGAATAAGAACCAAGAATGAATAAACCTTGAATAGAAAAGTGCAAACTCTTATTACCTAAACAAAATCCAATAGTTTCTCACAACAACAAAACACAATAACCATAGCCAAATAGATTTAGTTCATGGCTAGGTTCCAAAGAAACACAAGATAAATAATCCCTAGCATGAACCTAATTGAACAAGAAAGAAAAAGATGAAGAATGAAGCTTGTCAAAATCTCCTTGCCCTAGATGCTTGTCGAAAATTCTCTCCTCTTGCTCTCCTCCTCAAGTTGATGATATGGTCTCTAATTTATAGGGCTAGGTCATAGTCCTTCTTTGAGGAGGAAGTTAAGTTGGAATTAAATTATCTTTAAAGAATATAATTCTTTATTATAATTATATTCCTTTTAGAACTTCTCCTATCTTCTTGGAATTTAATTATTCTTTAATCTCTTCATGGAAATCAAATTCCTTTGGGATTTAGCTTTGCTCCACGTCATTTTGGGCTTGTCTAGTCATCAATTTCGACTACCATATCACCTTGTTCTTTGTCGACAATTGCCCTGGCAACTGGCTCGGCGTCTCCTTCATGGATTGCCCTGGCAACTAGCTCGACATCTCCTTCATGTATTGCCCTGGCAACTAGCTCTAGCCTTGCTTTGGTAAGTGATCCTGTACATACACACAAAACACACCAAAGCAGCATCTTTCCCTCAAAAACTACCAAGTTATGTAATCAAGCTCAATGATGGAAGGAAACATGGATTAATGCATGAATGGCTAATTATGCAACTAATATGAGCCTAAGTCTAACAATAATATGAGTAAAAAGGGTAAGAAAAATAGTACTTTTGAACACTTATCACACCCCAAACTCGAACTATTGCTTGTCCTCAAGTAATGCAAACTAATAATTACCTGCCAAAACTTCAATTTTCACAAACTTAGCTTTGAACTTGATTTCAATTCTCAGAACCGGGGCACAAAGTATGATTGGCTTTTCATTTTTCAGAAAACTTAGAAGTTACTCGGAATCAAACTATAATGCTTGTGAGTGTGTACGGAGTTGTGTGCAAGTTGATTTTTTGGATTCTATGCAAACAAGAGGTTTTCAAATTACTTCATGGGGTTCTTTTTAACATGTTTTAACTAGAGCCAGTTTTGGGCACCTCTAGTGTTTTGTTTTTAGTTTTCTTAAGCTAATTAATTTATTCGACTAGAGCCAGTTTCGGGCACCTCTAGCGATCAATTTTTAGCATATACTAGAGCCAGTTTCGGGCACCTCTAGCAATCAATTTTTTTAGCACATGCTAGAGCCGATTTCGGGCACCTCTAGCATTCATCCAATTTTTATTCTAATCCCCCAATTTCTTTAATTATCAACCTAAGTTCACTAGAATTCCTTAAATCAATCAAACCGCAACAGTGTTTCATCAAATTTAGCATCATAGTAAAATTCTAAGTTTTTCCATGGTTATCCTAGAATAAAAATTCTATCAATTAAGTGCATTGGCAAAGTCATCATCGGATATTCATCAAATCTAAGCAATTCTTGTTCTAACTAAAGGCATGGCAAGCAATTTATGTATCCTAAATGTAATACTTAAGATGAATGTAACTAAACATGGTAACTACTAATAACAATCCCCCCCAAACTCGAGTGAGGCATTGTCCTCAATGCATGTATTAAATAAAATTAATGAAAAATAAAATGCAAACGAGGACTTACTCCGAGAGTTCGTCATCGTGGATGATTAGTTTCCTTTTGGTCGGTGTCTTGATTCTCTTGCTTGAATGCGATGGTTGTTTTCTTGTTGCCGGTGGTGGAATCGATCCTCGTACGGGGTTATCCTCATCGTCCTCTTCATCAATGTTATTGTCTTTTTGCTTGGAGGATTCAATTGGTGCGGTCTTTGTTGGTGCAATGGAGGACTCGTCCGAATCTGAAAAATCAGAAAATGATTTCGTAGGAGTTGATTCGGGCATAGGTGCTTTACCTTTGGCTTTTGCAGTGGTTGCGGGATGTCTTTAGCTTTGGTTTTTGTGGCATCTTCAGGGTTGGTTGCCGTTGCATCTGCTTGTGCAGGCACGATGTAGGTTGCCGCGGCATCATCTATTGCGGTTGTCGTGGCGACTGCTTCATTGGTTGTCGGGGCAAGGATCTCGGCAGGAAAGATTGGGAACGGCACGCGATTGTCCGGGTACTTTTCTAGGATGACTTGGGTGATGGCATTGTTGTGCTCCTTCATGTACTGCATGAACATTATTTTTCGGTCTTCAATTTGCTTTAGGTGGCTCACCAATGGTTGCAAGAGTGCTTCAAAATGTCCCGGGGTTGATGGCCTAGTTGCCCGGGCGTTAAGTGCTTGGGCATTAGGGATTGCCGGGGCGGCAGGAGTTGCCGCGACAATTGGAGGCCTTAAAGATTTTCGCGGTGCCTCTCCCATTAGCTTTCAGATTTGTGCTTGATTCCAACCGGACTTTGGTAGGGCCTTTTCATCGGTTGACTCACTTGGGACATGCATCTCCTTGCAAAGATTAGAAATTAAGCAAGGGAAGAAAAGAGAACCCTTATCTTTTGAGCTACATACAAAAATCTCATCACAAATAATTTTTCCAATGTTAATGATGCGATTATGCAAGATAGAATGTATGAGCAAAAGACGTGGTATATCAACGGTAGTATTATGTGTGGTGGGCATTAAAGAAGTTTTAACAAACTTATTCCATAGTTTTGCCTCGGGTTTAAGCCGAAGGCGATTTACCGTTCCCTTGTATTTACCGTCATTCCAATGAGTTCCCGGTTGAGTGAGTTCTTGAAGCACCTTGTTGAGTTGCTTTGGCGTGATTTGATCAACGAAGGCTTGATGCTCGTCCTTCTCAATGTAAAGCCCGTAAAAGGTGTTGACGTTTTCGGGGCTTATGAGTATGGCCTTGGCACGAACAAAAACATAAGGATTATCCAGGTTAGGTGAGTGAGCATAGAATTCTCTTACCCATAAGATGTTACCCGGTTCCGATTGATGGCAAAAGATTTGCCACTTTTGATGTGCAATCCTCTCGAAGATGAATGGTTCAAGGCCGAAATCTTGATGAGAGTTGGAGTATTCAAAGCCTTGTTCTTCATAAATCTTTCGGCTTTCAAACTTGGTGTGAAATCTTTCTTGAATCACCGGTGTAGCAAACTTCTTGTATCTTGGTTCTTTGGAGGAACTTGGATGAACTAAAAATTTAATTTTGGATGCCATAGATGATCTTGGTTGTGAGTTTTGTAAAAACAAATAAAAGAAAATAAAAGAAACTAAAGAGTTACAAGATGAAAATTAGGAATAGGTTTCTTGGAAGTTAAGGGTGATGGGTTTTATAGAAAAGATAGGTAGTAAATATGGTGGGTGGGATTGATTTTGGATAGAAAATAAATGGGGTTTCGGTGACGGCAAGGGGTTTTTAATTAGGGTAAGTTGGAGGCTTTATATAAGCCTTAGATTCAGCCCATTAATTTCCTTGTTGAAGATGTTTTCCTTCTTGGATCAAAATTCCTCTTTATCTTGAACTCTTTTCCTACAATTCAAAGACAAATCAAATAAGGATTAAAATTAAAGATAAACTAATAAAAGAAAATAAATGAAGATGTGTAAATGGATTCTTAAACTTAAAGAAAGATAAAACAAAAGAAAATCTATCCTAAAAAAATAATCGAAAGTAAATAAAAAATAAAAAAATAAAAATTAAATAGTTCGAAAAAATTAAAAATAAAAAAAATAAAATATCGAAAGGAGAGCATGCTCATGGATCTCCTAAGGTGATCACTTCTTTGTTACGTTCCACATGGGCACCATTGTAGTGTTTCAAATCTTTGTCCATTAACTTTGAATTCATGTTTGTCAGTGATGGACTTGATTATCACGGCACCATGGGAGAATGGTTTGACAACTTTGAATGGTCCCGACCATCTTGATTTTAGCTTTCCCGGGAAAAGTTTTAGCCGAGAATTGAATAAGTGAACTAGTTGCCCTGGCGTAAATTACCGTGGCAATAATTTCTTGTCATGCCATTGCTTTGTTTTCTCCTTGTAGATTCGTGCATTGTTATAGGCGAGTGCACGGAATTCTTCTATCTCTTTGAGGTCCAACAAACGCTTTTGTCCGGCACTTTCCCAATCCATATTCACGGTCTTCATTGCCCAGTATGCCTTGTGTTCGATTTCCACCGGTAGATGGCATGTTTTGCCATAGACAAGTCGGAAGAGGGACATACCTAAGGGTGTTTTGAATGCAGTGCGATATGCCCAAAGCGCGTCATCTAGTCTTAATGACCAATCCTTCCTAGAGGGATTTACAACTTTCTCGAGTATACCCTTCAATTCCCGGTTGGAAATTTCTGCTTGCCCATTGGTTTGTGGGTGATATGCCGTGGCAATCTTGTGTGATACGCCGAAGCGTTGCAACATCTTGGCAATAAGTCTGTTGTCAAAATGCTTGCCTTCGTCACTGATAATTGCTCTCGGCATCCCAAACTGTGTAAATATGTTTTTCTACAAGAATCGTTGTACGATCTTGGAATCGTTGTTGGGAACTGCAGCTGCCTCAATCCATTTAGACACGTAGTCGACGACAAGTAGAATGTAGAGGTTGCCGAATGAAGATGGGAAAGGTCCCATAAAATCGATCCCCCATACATCGAACAATTCCACCTCGATGATGTTCTGGAGTGGCATCTCATGTCGTCTAGAGATATTGCCCGTCCTCTGGCAACGATCACATTGCTTGTAAAAGTCTTGGGCATCTTTGTACAATGTTGGCCAATACAAACCGGATTGCAAAACTTTGGACGTGGTACGAGTTCCTCCAAAATGTCCTTCATAGGGTGAAGAATGGCATTGCCAGAGTACATTCTGTTGTACTTTTTTAGGGACACATCAGCGTATAACCTGATCTGCACATTGTTTAAACAAAAGAGGCTCGTCCCAAAAGTAATGCTTAGCATCATGGCGGAACCGCTTCTTCCCTTGGTGAGTAAGGCCATAAGGTAAAATACCACAAACAAGGAAATTAACTAAATCCGCGTACCAGGGTATTGTCGAGGCATGTGCTACCGTGGTGACTGCTCCCAAAATTGTCGAGGCGTGCGCGTTTAAGGCTACTGCAGCGTCGAGAGTTGCCGAGGCGTGCGCGTCTATGGTTGCCGAGGCAACTAAAAGTTGTTCATCCGGGAATGCATCGCATATCTCTAGATCTGCGTCCTCCTCCCTATTGCGTTCTAAACGTGATAAGTGATCGGCCACTTGATTTTCTGTTCCTTTCCTGACCTTAATTTCAATATCAAATTCTTGTAAAAGTAATATCCAACGAATCAAACGAGGTTTGACATCTTTTTTAGCAAATAGATATTTGATTGCCGAATGGTCCGTATGAACAATTACCTTTGTACCAATCAAATAGGATCGAAACTTTTCAAATACGAAAACTACAGCTAGTAACTCTTTCTCCGTTTTTGTGTAATTCACTTGAGCACTATTAAGAGTTTTACTAGCTTAGTATATCACATGGAAGGTCTTACCTGTGCATTGGCCTAGGACTGCTCCTACCGCGAAATCACTTGCATCACACATGAGCTCAAAAGGTAGCGTCCAATCTGGTGGAACGACAATGGGTGCCGATGCAAGCTTTTTCTTTAGGGTTTCGAATGCTTGGGGTGCAAGAATCATCAAAATCGAAGACTTTATCCTGTTCAAGCAAATTGCACAAGGGTTTAGTAATTTTAGAAAAATTATGAATGAACCTCCTGTAAAAACCTACATGTCCAAGAAAGCTTCGAATTCCTTTAACCGAACTTGGTAGGGGTAATCTCTCGATCACGTCCACCTTGGCTTTGTCTACTTCAATTCCCTTTGATGAAATCTTGTGGCTGAGCACTATTCCTTCATCTACCATGAAATGACACTTCTCCCAATTGATGACTAAATCAGTTTCTTCACATCTTGCCAACACCCTTTCTAAATTGCCGAGATAGCTGTCGAAGTCATTACCAAAAACAGAAAAATCATCCATGAAGATCTCAAGGAAGTCTTCGACCATGTCTGAAAAGAGTGCCATCATGCATCTTTGGAAGGTTGTCGGGGCGTTACACAATCCGAACGGCATTCGTCGGAAAGCATAAGTACCGTATGGGCATGTGAAGGTTGTCTTTTCTTGATCTTCTGGTGCTATGGCAATTTGATTGTAACCTGAATAACCATCAAGAAAACAATAAAAGGGTTTACCTACAAGACGGTCAAGCATTTGATCAATAAAGGGTAATGGGAAGTGATCTTTCCTAGTGGCTTTGTTTAGCTTTCGATAATCCATACAAACCCTTCAACCGGTCACAGTCCTGGTTGGAATGAGTTCACTGTTTTCATTACTTACCACCGTTATACCTCCCTTTTTCGGTACACATTGTACCAGACTTACCCATGTACTATCAGAGATAGGGTATATAATGCCGGCGTCAAGCCACTTGATGATTTCTTTCATTACAACCCCTTTCATGGCATGATTCAGTCTCCTCTTGGCCTCAATTGAAGGTTTGTGATCATCTTCCAACAAAATCTTGTGCATGCACACTGCCGGGCTAATTCCCTTCAAGTCGGCAATTGTCCACCCTATTTCCTTTTTGTGTAGCTTCAACATTTTGATCAGCTTCTTTTCCTGCTTAGGTTGTAACTTAGAAGAAATAATTACATGCAATATATTATCGGTTCCTAAGTATGCATATTTTAGTTGCTCTAGCAACTGCTTCAACTCAAGAATCGGTGGTTGTTCAATAGAGGGTTTTTCGAGCTTACCTTCCTTACCTGAGTAATCTAGTGGTTCAAAGTATGTACCTGGTCGATTGACTAGCCAATTTGCCTCTTCTTGTTGTTCCTCATCGACCGGTTCTTCATACTCCTCAGGTTCCTCTTGATCGGCAATATAGTTGCCGAGGCAACTAAATTCCTCGTCGAAGTTAAACTCTGCCGTGGCATGAAGAAGTTGGCATTCTTCTGGATCATCGGCATGCCTTAGTGTTTGGAACACATTTAGTTTAACTTGCTGGTCATTTACCCTCATTGTGAGTTCTCCCTTTTCAACATCGATCAAGGTTCTCCCTGTTGCTAGGAATGGTCTCCCGAGAATGATAGGTTCATGCTCATCTGCTTCACAATCCAAAACAATAAAGTTAGCGGGAAAAATAAATTTATCAACTTTTACCAGTATGTCCTCGATTTTTCCCTCTGGATGCACATAGCATCTGTCGGCTAGCTGTAGCATAACTGTTGTAGGTCTTGCCTTCCCAATTCCTAGTTTCTGGAAAACCGATTTAGGCATCAAGTTTATGCTAGCCCCAAGGTCGCATAATGCTTTCCCGACATAGTGGTTTCCAATGGAACAAAGTATTGTGAAACTTCCGGGATCCTTCAACTTAGGTGGCATACGATTGTGCAACATGGCCATGCATCCCTCTGTTGCGGCAACTATTTCAAACTCTCATAGCCTTGTTCTTTTGGACACAATGTCTTTAAGAAACTTGGCATAGTTCGACATTTTTTCAATTGCTTCCACCAATGGCAAGTTGATGTGGACTTGCTTTAGGATATCAAGAAACTTCTTGAATTGATATTCTTGCTTTTGTCGCTTCAACCTTTGTGGGAATGGTGGTGGAAGTCTGATATCTTCGATCCTTTCATTGGTTTGGAACTTGATATTGTCGGTTGTTGCTGCGGTAACTGTTGCTGGTTTGGAAGTCGGATATCTTCAACCATATATAATTTGGAAGTTGGTTTGGAACTTGATATTGGTTGAAGATATCCAACTTCCAAGGCACACAAACACAAGATCGTTCTAAGAGGAACCGAACAAAAGAGAAAGGCAACAAGAACAAGAGAAAGAACGCTCAAGAACGCGAAGAACACTACAGAGTGTTTTTAGAGTAAATGCCAAGTGTATTACTCAAATGATGGATGAATACAAATGAGGTGGGGAGGCATCTATTTATAGTTGAATCCCCATACAATGAACGGACGAGATCAAATCACACTAACGGCTTAGATCGAAAGCCACCTACCAAATCTACACTAACTAAGGAAACTCTATCACTATGAAATTCTTTCCTTAAGTTTGTGTTTACATTGAGAGATATTCTTATCCCTTGGAATATTCCCCGGTAAGATGCCATCTATTAATTTACCAGGCTCAACGTATTTGGGCTTTCTTTTAGTCTCCAACGATCGGACCAAGTCATGTGGTCTTCTCAGCAAGCCTAGAACCTCTTGGGTTGCTTGTTGCGCATCTGTCTCGGACCCAAATGTGCGGGCCGTGACAATATTTTTTTCACGGGGACTTTTATTATAGTGAAAAACATTTAAGCAAAAAAAATTAATTTTTTTAAGGACCTCGCGCTTTGTATATAGCGAGGTCCACTGCATGTCAGATCTCTGGCCCGCTCCTCTACTGTCACGTCAGGAATCTCTGAAGACCTCGCGTTTTGCATAACGCGAGGTCCATTGCCTATATAAGGCGGCATTTGCTATCTCTTCTAAAAAATAAGAATCATATTCGAAGATAATATGAAACTTTTGTTACTAATGGCAACAGATCAAAGACACATCAGTCGACGGCCATATAACTCGGACAAACTATGGCACCTCTCGCCGTCATTTGTCTACATCAACGACATATCACAATATCAGGGAATCTGCGGTCTTCATACAGTGCCGACAAGGTGAAGACCCCAACATTTAACCGTAGTTAAAGCCCCTACCATTGCAGATGATGATGAAAGTGGGTAACAATTGCAACCTTTGGGGAACCTCAAAATCCTCGACTGTCCACTTCATCAAAGCAAGCATGTTTAGGGGTACAATTGACCGGTTATAATGTCTAGGGGAGTGATGTACAAGATGTCATCTTTAGTCAGGATCAGGATTGCGGATGTGAACTTCTCAAATTACGATGTAAACTGGGCATCTCAAAAAGTGAGCTTCATGATTTGTTGAGCAAACCCTCGATTAGTGGCATCCCTCTTTTGGTGCTAGGCAACAAAATCGACAAGCCAGGAGCTCTGTCGAAACCGGCTTTAACTGAAGAAATGTAAGAGAGACATTCATTTGATTCGCTCTATTAACTACACATTGCAGAATTGCAGTATTTCTGCTTTACTTAAAAGTAAAAACTCTCATAAAGTGGATTATTTCTTACGCAGGGGACTCGAGTCAATTACTGATAGAGAAGTTTGCTGCTACATTATATCTTGCAAGAATTCGACCAACATTGACTCAGTTATTGATTGGCTTGTAAAGCATTCAAAATCCAAGAGCTGAGAAAAGGGTTTTCTCTGTTTAATCTTTTCGTGATGAATCTGTGTTTGAGAATTTCGGCTTTGGTTTATCCGTAACTTGATATTGTTTAATTACTGTTTTCTCGTCGTGCACTGTACATTGGATCATCACATTTGTAATTCAAGCAGGATTTTTTTTATCCTTGTCAAATTGATTCCAACTCCATTCTTTGAACAAGAGGGAGAGAGAGAGAAGTCATTCTAGTGGCCTTTAGCCAACAATAACGCTACATTTCTAGAACACCAACTTGCAGAACTGTAGTTCAATTTATTTATATTGACTTTCAATAAAAGAACAGATCATATCCGAAGTGTGCCATTACAATGCCATCTCTATTTCTTTTGCTATATCTATATGCTCTTTACTTCAAGATAAAGCTATAGAATCACAAAAACCTCTAAGCTTCTCATCGAGTGTTTGTCCAAAATGAAGCAAAACTTCATGGATTGATTTCACATTTTCTACTCTACAAGCCTAATATATTTACAATTACAGACATGATATTAGTTGATATACCAGCCCAGCAGGATGTCAAGTCTGACGCAAGGTCCAAGCAACGAACTAAGATGTGTCCTATACCATCTGCACAAGTTTGCGACTGATATCAATAAGATAAACGGCAAAAAGAAACACAAAATAGGTGAAAAAAAATCCTAAAACATTACACGCTATATATAGCTGTATTATTTGAGACCAAAGACAAAATTCACCAAAAGAATAGGGAGGTAATGCATTGTAGTTGTTTAACTGATTTCAGTTGTTGCAGTGAAATTCCGTTGATAGACAGAGCTGCAGGGGGTAAATATTACGTGAAGGACTAGCTGAACTCTTGGTTAAGATCCAACCCTCTAAAACACCCAACACGAGCATCCTCTGAGGAACCCTGTGTTTCCTGATCTATGTACTCAACAGAAGGATGTATAAGAATAAGGATTTACCAGGTAACTAGCATCCTGGACTTCAATGCTTTAGCAAAAACTTTTGCTGCTTTAGCTTCAGCTTCAGCTTCCGCGGCCTCTGCCTCTCTTGCAGCCTTTTCGGCCTCGGCAATAGCAACTTCTGCCTCTGCAACTGCTCGTGCGGCAGCCGCAGCAGCCTCTTCTGCTGTCATGCTCTTCATTTTTGACAACTCTGCATCAACTTGGCTTTTAGTAAGAATTTTGATGCCCTTCTTCTCTGCTTTTGAAGAATCCTTCTGCCCTCCTTCCAAAGCAAGCAGAGGAGCTCTTCTTGCTTCGGAAATAGTTGAATGTGGTGCAATCCTATACTTATGCTTTACCTATCAATATATGCATCATAAAGATGAATCACTCCCAACTTATGAATATTAATTAATCTTCTTTGCAAACATGCTAATAACTTTACACAAGTACATCAGGAAAACCAACATGATATTTCGCACAATTCCTAAGGAAGAAAAATATCAATGCCATTGTATCCATTATGCAAATAGGATTGTAGCGATGACCTTTTCGCTAAAAAATCGAGTTTTCGAAGTGTTTGTGGTTTTTCGGGTATTAAAATATTTATTCCGCGAGGTTTTAAAAATACCGTATTTTATTTAAAGAAAGGGAGTCGCCACCGGCCACTTAGGTAGGCCGGACACCATAAAAAACCAGAGATTTTGAAAACTTTGGGTTCGGGAGTCGGTTACGGATGGGGAAGGATTAGCACCCCACACCGCCCAAAATTGGTACTTTAATAATTACTACTTTATTAAAATTAAACTTTCCGGATTAAAGTGACGATTAAGTTAAGATTCGGTTATAGGTGCGAGTAGATTTTAAAGGCCCCGTTATCCGAGAATAAACGCCCAACCACCATCACTACGCCTGATACTGGCCCCGTTTATGCTCGGATAAAAGGGTGCCGCATTGACAATTTATATATTCCATTATGCAACCTTAAAAAGCCAATAAAAACACACATCCACATTGACATGATACTAAGACATAAAAAAATGGGAATATCCTAATATTAAAAAAAAATAATAAAATGCATGAACAAAAAACAACTACAATATGCACAATACGCATACCTGATACTAGGCAAGCAAAACAACACACTAAAATATTACACTGAAACAACACGTCTAAGTATCTATATCAAAATGTTTCCAAGTGCTGATATGATCATGGCAAGAATTATACATAGACCAAAGATACATAAACATGTAAATTATTTATGAATATCTACATACCATTTAAATAAAAAGTAGCATGCATAAACTAAAGGATTTAACAAACTAGCCTAAACATAACGTATTTCAACAAAGCTACAAAAGACATAACATGCCACATCATAAACGTATTATCCACAATTAATATACGTCCTACAATGCAAAAAGATCATAAAAACCATGCATACATATAGACATAATACGAACTAAAACTAAAACATAGTTAATAAATCAAACACATGCACAACATAGATTAATGGATTACAAGCATGGTATAACCCGCATTAATGCACCCATAACGACCTAAAACATAATATATAATGCACATATATACGCAAAGAACAAATAAAATAAACATACTTAAAACAAATGGTAAAAATATTTAAGAAACTGGAAAAAGGTTGAAATGGAATACAAACAAAATTAGCAGACAAATATTAAACAAATGAAAGCATATTTAGGGGCGAGATTGCAAGCCAAACGAAACTTTAAAGGACTGGATGTGTAATATTACCAAGGGCAGTTTCAAACTGAAAATATCAAAAACACAGGATGACTAAGGGGGCACATTGACCATTTGATAATTGATTTCAGTTAATCAAGGGACCGGATTAAAATTACATGGAACCATACGAGGACCAGAGGTGTAAATAGCCCAAGGGGCGAGACCGTTTTGAAAAATCTCGAAACGCGGGATGGTTTAATGTGTAATTTAACCATTTTTAAAATTAATGACCCTATAAAAGACACCCATCAGATTAAACTCACCCCTTTTCCCCATTTTTTTAACCCTTTGATTATAACCCCCTCTCTCTCAACCCGTTTCCAGAATCTATCTCAGACCACCGCCGGCCGTCGCTCGACGGCGCCGTCGGCCCTCAAACTATGACCTAAAACGCTCACTTTCTCACCTTAAGCCCACGTCCAGCCTTAGATCTTAGGAGAAAGAGACGTATTTTTCAAGATCTAAAAAACGAAACCGAAACTCCTACTCCCTTTTTTTTAAAATATTTTATAAACTAAGACCAAGCAACCCCTCCCTTTTACTGGTTCACCGTGTTTGGCTTAAGATCCTTACAGCTTATTACCGGCGGCGGGAAACTTTAATCGACGAGGGTAAGAATCGACCTCTTTAACGTTTTTTTTGTTTGATATTGTTGATACCCTTGAAAGATATGCATGCAGTAAAAGAAGAAAGAGAAATACCACTGGACTTGTGTTTTTTTTTTTGTATTTCTAGAAAAACTGATGATAATACACTTTTGGTTCGTTTACATATATTGCTCTCATCTCTCTTTTTTTGGTAGAAAACCATACATTAAAAATACGTCTCATCTGATTTTTGGGTACTGATAATCCATTGTTTTGGTGTTTTGCACGTTCTCTGAGCGCGGTGGTTGAGTTGGTGGTACGGCGGAGTGGTGTCAGCGTGGAGAGAGTCATGGTGGTGGTGTCCTCTGCCAGATCCACTCACGGCCGTTGGATCAGATCTGATCCAACGGCTGTGATTGCATAGGGAATGAACGACCTAGATCTGGCCTTGGAATAAGCAAAGCTGCATCTGATCTCGACACGCGACGGATGGAGAATGAACGGTCTCGCGCTGCGTTGCACGCGCGAGTGGGAGACGAGCAGTCCCAGGGGTGAATTACACGCGCGCCAACTGGATCATCTTAATGTCATCTGGACCATTGGATCAAATCTTGATCCAACGGTTGGGAGGGTGACGGCTGCAAGAAAAAGATAGGATATTAGATAAGGTTTTAGGGTTTTTACAATATTGGGTCAGGCCAAAATGGGCCTTGTAAATTATATTATATTTTTGGGTTTTTTTGTAATATTATGTGGACTTGGACTGTTATTATAAATGGGTTTTATATTTTAGATCTGTTATATATTTTTGAACCCAATAATAATAATAATAATAATAATAATACTATAATAATAACATATACACATATATAATTTATGTACATATAACCATACATGCAAATTAACATATACCATATAACATTCAAACACACATATACATATATTTGCTCACACACCTAATTAATATAAGTATACAAACATTATACATACTACAAACATACATAGTACATGCACATGCAAACCACATATATATCACATACACCCAAGCACACACATACATGCATCTTATACATATAAAATAAGTATAACCAAATACACCCTAGTACATATATAAACTATTAAAACGTGTACGTGACATGTGACACACATACACCGTACATAGTATGTATAATATGCATGCGCTTACACATATTACACACATATTTTATACACATTAATCACATATATAGTAAACATATAATATAACATGTATACATGCAATAATAATACCTTATTAATTATTATACTAATACGTTAATAATATTTACAAACCGGATAAAAATGAGTGATTACAATTGCCCCTCTTTGCTTGTTCTCATGAAACGAGAACAAAGCAAAGACCAAAATCACTTATTTTTATCCGACTTCCTTGCTCACGACTTCGAAATCACGTGTTCTTCTGGAACTCTCCGTTTTTCCTTGGCCGGATCTTCAGGCTCATAAGTTCTTCCTATATAGAACTTCTTCACCTTTTTTTGAAATTCTGGAGTTATGGCTCTTCCTATATGGAACCTTTCATTGGGGGCTCGAAACGTAGGCTTCTCCTTTATATAACCTTTGTCTTCGATTTTCTTTTCTCTATTCCTTTTTCTTCTTTTTCTTTTTTTCTTTCTCTGTTCTTTTTGTCATTCTTCTTTTTTCTTTTTCTCTTTCCTTTTTTTATTGTTTTTGTCCTTTTTCTTTTTCCTTTTCCTTTTCTTTATTCTTTTTGTCCTTTTTTTCTCTTTTTCTTTTTTTCTTCCTTTTTTTTACAAGGCTATTGACATTTTTGGACCTACGCCACTAAGGTTGCCACATCATGCCCGAAAGACTTATCGATGGCCCGAAGGACTTATCACCATGCTCGAAAGACTTATTGGTGGCCCAAAGGACTTAACATCGTGCCCGAAGAACTTACCGATGACCCAGAGGATTTACGTCTGGGCCTCACGCCGCTATGGCTGCCGATCTTTCTGGACTCACGCTACTAATGCTGCTACATCATGCCCGAAGGACTTACTGATGGCCCGAAGGACTTATCACCATGCTCGAAAGACTTATTGGTGGCTTAAAGGACTTAACATCATGCCCGAAGGACTTACCGATGACCCGAAGGATTTAACGTTTGGGCCTCACGCCGCTATGGCTGTCAATCTTTCTTGACTCACGCTACTAAATGCTACTGCATCATGCCCGAAGGACTTACTGATGGCCCGAAGGACCTATCACCATGCTCGAAAGGCTTATTGGTGGCCCGAAGGACTTAACATCGTGCCCGAAGGACTTACCGATGACCCGAAGAATTTAACGTCTGGGCCTCACGCCGCTATGGCTGCCAGTCTTTCTTTTCTTTAAGTAAATCTTTGACAATTCTTCAAATACTTGTCTAGGAACAAGCAAAAATTGACATGCCTCTATCTATATGATGCATGCAATGTCGTGCTTTTTTCTTCTCTTTTTCTTGATTTTTTTCTTATTCTTTTTTCTTTTTTTTCTTTTTGTCATCATTTTCTCTTACTCTCTTTTCTTTCTTTTTCTTATTTCTTTTTCTTTTTATTTTTAGACCTGTTTTAAAATCCTATGCCCTGAAAAGTCATTGTTCGGATTTCTCTGTTTAATTTTTTTTGCAGTATGCTCAGTTTTGATCTTCATTTCTGTCAATTTTTGTTAAGTGAGTACCCGCTCTCATTCTTTTGCACGAGCACTTGTATTTCTTCTTCGGGGTCTCTGCCCACTTCACCAACAAACTCTATATCATGCATGTGCAGAGATTCTTACTATTCTTTTTGCTTTGGATTGCCCCACTCGATCACGAGCTCGGCTGCCTTCCAATTCCTTTGACCCAACATTCTGAGTATTTGTTAGTTTCGTCATCGGGGTGAGCAAAATGCTTCTATCTTCTTGTTGCCTCTTGACGGGAACCATTCGTCGATCTCTGTGCTTTAATTCTTTGGAGACTCGATGTTTACCTTTTACCGTCCCCTATACTTTGTAAGATCATTCTTGTCCTGTTTCGTCCTTCATTTTCTTGAACCATCCCAAGCGTCATGGCTGAAACCCGCTTCTTGTTCTTGAGATGTATGACACCTATGCTCTTGTCATCATCTTCATTCCATACATGGTGGGGTCATTTCTAGTTAGGTGCTCCAATAATATCTACAATCTTGTGTTCTGGATCTTGTCCCCAAAGTAATATATGGAAATATTTGTTGCTTTAGCTTGTCAATTTGTTTATTGGCATTCCACTGAAAGGTATCATTTAGATTAACATACAGGATCTTGAAAACACAACATAGGAGCTCTGGATATCAAGTGCAAGAGCGGCTTAGATTCAACCACTCAGTAATTCAAGGATGTGAAGTCTTCCCTAGTGACTCGGTTCATCTTCACGATTACCGCGTAGCTGCAGAATACTGCTCTTTCTCAATTCTCATTACCTGCTCTGCCCCCACAAAGGGTGGGCTTGTATGACCACTCAGGCGCAAAAATATTACTCTAGAAATAGAGTTCTGGGGTGCGAGTTTTAATTTTACCTATGCTATCGTTCATTTTTCTTCTTTTTCTTTTCCCTTCCTTTCTCCTCATTTTCTTTTTCCCTCTTTTTTCTTTTTCTTTTTCTTTTTCTTTTTCTCTTTCTTTTTTTTTGTTTTTCATATTTCTCTTCTTTTTTATTTTTTTTCACTTTTATCATTATTTGAGGAAATCAATTCGTCACAGTCCTTTGTCTTGAGGACAACGATGGAGCAAACAACACTGCCCCAAGTTACTCGGCATAGTCACGATTTGAAAATATTACCATCACTCATGAAGCTAAGGTTTCTTGAATTGGATGATGTATCTCCACCTTAACGCTTCAGCGGAGTACCCCAAAATTCCCACACTCTTATCCGAACAAGCCTATTACCAGGTTTCGAACATATGAGTGCTTTTTATTATTCTTTTCTCTTTCTTTCTTTTTTCTTTTTCTTCAATTCTTTCTCTTTTAATTCTTATTTTTACTTCTTTACTACCTAAAAGATTATGCCTAGAGTTTCAATTTCAAGCAACTCTACATGGTTGACATTTGGAGCTTTTTCGTCATTGAACATCATCGAGAGAGTAGTAATCTCGCTTTGCTGACCAGAGTCTGATAGGGAAGATTACACTCCACCGTTGTCAAAACATCTATCTAATGTCACATCTTGCAATTGATATCCAGTGTCCTACAACGACGAGAAAATATATATCTATGTACTTTCAAGAACATTATATGTTAAGCGAAATGTATTCTTCATTGGAATAAAAATCAACAAACATGCCCCATCTCAAAAGATCTTTACCACATATGGGCCACATGTAGTAAAGTTGATTCCTTGTATTACTTCATGAAGGTCTTTTAATGTAGAGACATCTCTGGCTTCTTCAGCACTATGCAGACTTGCCCCTCATCCTTGGTCCTCCACTGCTGGATCAATTCTTGTGTCAGAGTTCCATAATTAATCAGCTTCTTGATTTCCTCCAATAAAGGTCAACATTTCCTGGTGGGATGCCCTGGTGCCCCCATATGGAATTCGCATGTGCTACTCGAGTCAAAACTATGGGCAGACAGATCAGGTGCAATCTTCATCGGCCTAGGAGCAAGATAGTGACCCCCTACCAAATGAGGCCAAATGTCTGAGATAGATGTTCCAAACACTTCCAAATTTGCACTCGTTCGAGGAATTTTCCTTGATGACCCCAATGTGTCAGTCTGTCTTCTTCTTTTACGGCCACGCGAACCCTGGAGATGACAATCATTTACCTCTCTGTCTTTATCTATCTTATCTTCGATTCGGTCCTTAGACTTAGACCCTAATTTTCCCTCTTTGATTGCGTATTCTATTATCTCTCCAACCGTCATGAAATCTTCGAATCTGTTTCTCGATTTCTTCAACATCACATCGAAGAAAGGAGAGGGAAGCGTTGCATAGAATAGGGGAGTCAACTCTTCTTCCGCTATAGGAGGCTGGACTTGGGTCTCCAAACATCGCCACCTTAGTGCATATTCCCTTAAGCTTTCACTTGGTCTCATTTTCTCATTCTGAAGAAACTGACGACAGGGTGCTAAATCTAAAACATATTTGTACTGACTCAAGAAGGCATTAGCGAGGTCACCCCATGACCTAACTTGGTTTCTGTTCAAACGGTTATACCACACTGCTGCAGGTCCCGTCAGGCTATCATGGAAGTGGTGGATCAACAACTCTTCATTCTTCATGTATCCTTCCATTTTTCTACAGAACATAGTTAAGTGAATCTTCGGGCAGCTGGTTTCGTCATACTGCGCAAATCTGGGAACCTTGAAATCCAGAGGAATGACCAAATCAGGGACTAGGCAGAGTTCCCCCGTATTGAAAATATTTATATTTTCTTTCTTCTTCAGCTCTTTCTCGATTCTTTCTTCTAGCTGGTCAAGCCTTGACTCTTCGGTTCGTTCTATTTTCAAACTAATTCTGCCATCGAACCCCAAGTATCAAATGATGAAGTGCCATGCGATGATAAAATTATTAAACAATGCAAAGGACGTGATGCAAATGCAATGCATGAATGCAATAAAGCATCGATTCCGCGAGTTAATTGTCCTTATAGGACATCTTTCATTCAGACCAAAAAGTTTCATTACATCCGGTATTAGGGGTTTACAGATAGCGGTGAGCCCTGGCACCTAATGTCTTGACCTCATTCAACAGTCCTGTCAGCTTTCCTTTACAGTCCAACGCTGGATCCATATTCTGGCTTATTGGTGCTGTTGCATCGGCTAAGTCTGCTACCTGTTGAGCTACTTGTCGGGCTTGAGTCATAATAATCTTCATGTCTCGGCCTTTCTCCTGTATTGTTTGCTCGGCCTTTTGTAGGTTAATGGTCAATGCTCCAGTACGGATCTCGCTGGCACATAAAGAAGTCTCGAGCCTCGCTATCTGTTCTTTGAGTGCTGCGTTTTCCATTTGAAAGGCTTGTGATTCATTCATTTCCTGCTGCAGGCTTGATTTCAGGATATCTTCCATGGCCAGACTGCTTTCCAACTCATTTTGGAGAAGGTCGCTTTGGCTCTCAGCTTCTTCCAGTTTCTGTGACAATGATCTGACTTTATTCTTACTATTCTTGTATTTCTGCTTCCAGCGTTCTGAACCGTTCCTCAGCTGAATCATACCATTGACCCACTCTTCCGCGGTGTCACCCAGACCGACATTCTTGAATTCAAAGTGCAGCTTCTGGTACTCGTCTTGAACACTTTTCAATTTCATGCTCAAATCGTGCCTCTCATGCTCGAGCTGGCCGTACTTGCATTCAAGTTCATCTTTTGAGACGCTTTTATTCTTGACTCCTAAGTTTATCCCGCTTGAGTGACCCACTTCTGTGTTACCCGAACCTTGGATTGGGTATTGACCCTCCTTCGACTTTGCCCCTCGGGCAATAGCTGGCTCGCTGTAGAATCGGGGTTGTCCGTCTTCGAAACCCAAAACTCTCATTCTGATAAGATCTTGAACTCTGTCCTTCAGGGCCCTACAATTTTCAGTGTGATGACTCGAATCGCCTATATGGTAGCTGCACCAGACACAACTGTTGTAACCCTTCGGATACGGAGGTTTCCTTGGTACAGACTTCACTGGTATGATAAGGCTCCTTTCGACAAGCAACGGAAGTAACTCGGTGTATCTCATGGGTATAGGATAATGCCTTCTGATGTCATTGGATTCTCGAGCTTCCCCTGGTCTTGCCTCTGTTCCCTTGGTATCTACCCCAGATATACTACTTGTCTACTTCCTGAGATTGATCACAAAGGGATTCGATTTGTCATATTTAACGGTGTTGTCTGTCTCGACATTCAGACCATTCTGTTCCACATTCTGATCCTCGATCGAGTCTTTTCTGAGTTCGACAAGCTGCTTGCCTTTCATCATAGCATTCATCTGGTCCATCATCTCGGACATCTGCTTCTTTAGTTCTTGTATTTCATCTTGCTTGTTACCAGAACTGACACTGCTTACCGAATCTGTTCTGGAGTCCTTGAATGATTCTTCTTCGGCTGTCCCTGGCCTAGTATCGGGATAAAACTCTGGAACTGGACCCTCTTCCTTCAGGTCAAAGAACCTTTGGTCCATCGTGAACAATATTCTATTATGAGAGAAACCACTCGGGAATCAATGCCCTGTATAATGCGAATGCGATGATATGCAAAAAACAAAACAAAAAAGAAAACAAGTCAGTACCGGATGAAAATGATAAATACATAATAAAAGGGCAAATTAAATGCGATAAACAAACAAGGCAATCCTATTTACATTCCATCTAAGACACCTAGGTTATCCGCATGGCTCTAACAGGATGGGTTTCTATGTGTTTTCTCTACGTGCAGTTTTGGTTCTAGGAGGTACCCGAATTGTCCTCGCTGTCCTCTACTAAGAGTAGCAAGGCCCCCGATCATCACCCATTATAGGCTCCTTTCAATCGGGTTCAATTTAGAGGGACCCATTCGCTTATGCCTGCACGAAGGAACGATATCCTTACGAAAGCATAAGGTACTCGAGCCCCGAAGGATATTTGCTAGGGCCTACACGGGAGAACGATATCTCTACGAAAGCATTAGCGTTTTCCCCCACTTAAAAGGACGGGTTTATATGCCAAATTATAAATGCGTTAAAATAAACGCGCAATTGTAACCAAGTATTAATTTAATAGTCATTTTAATCCGGAATTTCTAATATTATTAAAGCGGTAATTATTTAAAAAAGCTTGACTCTCATTTGTTTTTGAAAAAACAAAAATGGTCCCCAGCGGAGTCGCCATCTGTAGTGATGTCCTTCTCGCTAAAAAATCGAGTTTTCGAAGTGTTTGTGGTTTTTCGGGTATTAAAATATTTATTCCGCGGGGTTTTAAAAATACCGTATTCTATTTAAAAAAAAGGAGTCGCCACCGGCCACTTAGGTAGGCCGGACACCATAAAAAACCAGAGATTTTGAAAACTTTGGGTTCGGGAGTCGGTTATGGATGGGGAAGGATTAGCACCCCCAAACCGCCCAAAATTGGTACTTTAATAATTACCACTTTATTAAAATTAAACTTTCCGGATTAAAGTGACGATTAAGTTAAGATTCGGTTATAGGTGCGAGTAGATTTTAAAGGCCCCGTTATCCGAGAATAAACGCCCAACCACCATCACTAGCATGATACTGGCCCCGTTTATGCTCGGATAAAAGGGCACCGCATTGACAATTTATATATTCCATTATGCAACCTTAAAAAGCCAATAAAAACACACATCCACAATGAAATGATACTAAGACATAAAAAATGGGAATATCCTAATATTAAACAAAAAATAATAAAATGCATGAACAAAAAACAACTACAATATGCACGATACGCATACCTGATACTAGGCAAGCAAAACAACACACTAAAATATTACACTGAAACAACACGTCTAAGTATCTATATCGAAATGTTTCCAAGTGCTGATATGATCATGGCAAGAATTATACATAGACCAAAGATACATAAACATGTAAATTATTTATGAATATCTACATACCATTTAAATAAAAAGTAGCATGCATAAACTAAAGGATTTAACAAACTAGCCTAAACATAACGTATTTCAACAAAGCTACAAAAGACATAACATGCCACATCATAAACGTATTATCCACAATTAATATACGCCCTACAATGCAAAAAGATCATAAAAACCATGCATACATATAGACATAATACGAACTAAAACTAAAACATAATTAATAAATCAAACACATGCACAACATAGATTAATGGATTACAAGCATGGTATAACCCGCATTAATGCACCCATAACGACCTAAAACATAATATATAATGCACATATATACGTAAAGAACAAATAAAATAAACATATTTAAAACAAATGGTAAAAATATTTAAGAAACTGGAAAAAGGGTTGAAATGGAATACAAACAAAATTAGCAGACAAATATTAAACAAATGAAAAGCATATTTAGGGGCGAGATTGCAAGCCAAACGAAACTTTAAAGGACTGGATGTGTAATATTACCAAGGGGCAGTTTCAAACTGAAAATATCCAAAACACGGGATGACTAAGGGGGTAAATTGACCATTTGATAATTGATTTTAGTTAATCAAGGGACAGGATTAAAATTACATGGAACCATACGAGGACCTGAGGTGTAAATAGCCCAAGGGGCGAGACCGTTTTGAAAAATCTCGAAACGCGGGATGGTTTAATGTGTAATTTAACCATTTTTAAAATTAATGACCCTATAAAAGACACCCATCAGATTAAACTCACCCTTTTCCCCATTTTTTTAACCCTTTGATTATAACCCCCCTCTCTCAACCCGTTTCCAGAATCTATCTCAGACCACCGCCGGCCGTCGCTCGACGGCGCCGGCGACCCTCAAACTATGACCTAAAACGCTCATTTTCTCACCTTAAACCCACGTCCAGCCTTAGATCTTAGGAGAAAGAGACGTATTTTTCTAGATCTAAAAAACGAAACCGAAACTCCTACTCCCCTTTTTTTAAAATATTTTATAAACTAAGACCAAGCAACCCCTCCCCTTTACCGGTTCACCGTGTTTGGCTTAAGAGCCTTACAGCTTATTACCAGCGGCGGGAAACTTTAATCGACGAGGGTAAGAACCGACCTCTTTAACGTTTTTTTTTGTTTGATATTGTTGATACCCTTGAAAGATATGCATGCAGTAAAAGAAGAAAGAGAAATACCACTGGACTTGTGTTTTTTTTTTGTATTTCTGGAAAAACTGATGATAATACACTTTTTGGTTCGTTTACATATATTGCTCTCATCTCTCTTTTTTTGGTAGAAAACCATACATTAAAAATATGTCTCATCTGATTTTTGGGTACTGATAATCCATTAATTTGGTGTTTTGCACGTTCTCTGAGCGCGGTGATTGAGTTGGTGGTACGGCGGAGTTGTGTCGGCGTGGAGAGAGTCATGGTGGTGGTGTCCTCTGCCAGATCCACTCACGGCCGTTGGATCAGATCTGATCCAACGGCTGTGATTGCATGGGGAATGAACGGCCTAGATCTGGCCTTGGAATGAGCAAAGCTGCATCTAATCTCGACACGTGACAGAGGGAGAATGAACGGTCTCGCGCAGTCCCGGGGGTGAATTACACGCGCGCCAGCTGGATCATCTTAGTGTCATCTGGACCGTTGGATCAAATCTTGATCCAACGGTTGGGAGGGTGACGGCTGCAAGAAAAAGATAGGATATTAGATAAGGTTTTAGGGTTTTTATAATATTGGGTCATGCCAAAATGGGCCTTGTAAATTATATTATATTTTTGGGTTTTTTTGTAATATTATGTGGACTTGGACTGTTATTATAAATATGTTTTATATTTTAGATCTGTTATATATTTTTGAACCCAATAATAATAATAATAATAATAATAATAACATATACACATATATAATTTATGTACATATAACCATACATGCAAATTAACATATACCATATAACATTCAAACACACATATACATATATTTGCTCACACACCTAATTAATATAAGTATACAAACATTATACATACTACAAACATACATAGTACATGCACATGCAAACCACATATATATCACATACACCCAAGCACACACATACATGCATCTTATACACACAAAATAAGTATAACCAAATACACCCTAGTACATATATAAACTATTAAAACGTACGTGACATGTGACACACATACACCGTACATAGTATGTATAATATGCATACGCTTACACATATTACACACATATTTTATACACATTAATCACATATATAGTAAACATATAATATAACATGTATACATGCAATAATAATACCTTATTAATTATTATACTAATACGTTAATAATATTTACAAACCGGATAAAAATGAGTGATTACAAGGATGCAACCTTTCCACCTTTCTTTCTTAAATCCAATATTGCAAGTGCTGTGTGTATCATTTTCGGGAACATTAATGGCTTTAAATTATTACCTAATCATTTCTGTCAAATGACAAGGACTTTTCTATGACCCTGGAACACTAATGTTGAATTCAACTTTTCCGGAAATCAAGCTACACAATGGGCTAAATATTTTATATATGTACAAGGAAGATAATAATATTCAAAGATAGTCTTACACGAATAATCAACAGTATAATTACCTTTGTCAATGTCCCATTTGCTACCAACAGCTTTAATTTGTAGCCTAAAGCTTCTTGAGGTTTGGCGGTGCAGAATATTTCTCCTAAAATGTTAAAAAAAATCAAATTAGTTTTGATGTTTTAGGAAGTCATTTGCAATAGTTTCTGAGCTAGCTTCGGGTTTAAACGCTTAAAAATAGAATGTACAAGAAAAAGGAGAAACAGAAACCCTAAGTTCCACACTTACTTGGGAACAAGACAGAAGGAAAATTAATGTCATATAAAGCCATTAAAAGAAGCAAAGGCATTGTTCAAGTATCTAGAATTTATGGCTGATCCAAGAAAAACAGGTACCTCTATGTATAAAGCAATTGAAGCTCTGTCAGAACCACCCGGCTCTCTTAAACTAGTGATAGCCTCTAATAAAATATTTTCCAACCTACAAGCATGAAGAGGGTATCACTTAAGCAGCATTTGTTATGCCTGCGCAAATCGGAATAATAAGGCTCTCAACACAAGATTGTTTTGGCCAACAACGACCGAAGGTCATATAATTTTTGGTTTCATAAGTTAAAAATAAGTGATCTAAAGCCCTAATCTAAGGCACTAACCAAAGAAGTGCATTTACAGCCAGTTTGAAATGAATCAACCTTGGAAATGTCTTGCCTTCTGCTTCTTTTCATGTTCTAATATCTGGCAGACAGGCACTTATATACCGAAGTCCAACTAGATGTAAGTTTAATATGATATAACATAATACATAAAAATAACCTTGAAATTGATTTTTTGGAGCCAGTTGCCCTTGATGTTCCACTAGAAATGGCAAAGGGCTTAGGATCAACAACTTCTTCACTTGGAGGTACAGTGATAAGTGCCATATGGTTATCATCATGTTTAGCGGCCATCTGATTTCTTTTAAGAGCGAGCTTGGCCTTCTGCCTTGACCCCCATATAGCTGTGGCATTTATATTCCTCCATTTGTCCTGGCCATATTAATACTTTACACATTATTTCACTTCTATACATGAAAGAACATTGGTAACCAAAATACGCATACAGCTCCCATTCGAAAGTTCCGGATGCAATTAATCTAGCTACCGTCCAAACACCACAAATTTAGGTCATTAAACCAGAAAACACAGAACTGTTACAGTGAAGAGGATGATTGATGAATCCTACTTGTGGCTCAGATACATACCTTGAGATCCACGTTTGAGCGTGAACGCAGCACCGAACTAAACTCGGGATCAGAAAGTATATTGCGCCATTTGCCAGTTCCGTGCTTGAGAACTCCTGCCTTGAGGGCAGCTTCTTCTTCTGCTGTCCATTTCTGCTTAGGGGCTCCCATCAACAAATTCCTGAAACCCCCAACAAATGAAAATATATAAACAAATGAAATTTGAAAAGATCAAACACTAATACTAATCAATTGTATAACCTTTTGTGCTTATTCATAAAGTTTAGACAACCGACAAAAATCATTGAATTGAACAAGAGATAGGTGCTAAAAAATGCATGTAACCAATTTAGGCCCTAATCTCATTAACACAACGCCTAGACATTACTAGGCAGATGATTTTGCTGACATTTTACAATAAATTGATCTCAGTTTCCCATTCTGAAATTCAAACGTTGCAAATTTCAGAACTTAACCAAAAAAGGTCAAATACAGAAAGATCAGAAGCAAAAGCAGAAAAATATCCTTAATACAATCAAGTTTGAAAATCTAGATAAAAATTTACAAATTTAAACCCGTTATTAAGCATAAAACTAAAGTTAAAAGTTTCTATTTCTCTTAACTCAAATTATACATGAATTTAGACTCAACCCGCCACAGCATGTAATCAAAGCTAATAAATGATAGCAAAATTAAAATTCTTTAACTTCCTAGCAAACTACAACAAAAAGCATATTCTGAAATATACAAATGATGTATTTAAAAATCTAACAGATTGCATTCCGTTTTGTTTCTTCTCTACAAAAACAACGTTAACAACAACGAAGCCAAAAGAAACCAGATTGATGCATTTTCATCAAAAGCTTAGAATTGGATGAAATTCATCAAGGATCGGTTTATCTAGAGAATTCCGAACAAGATAAAAAAAAAAAACTTTTTACATTAAGCACTGAATTCTACAAATTTAAAAGCGAATAAATTAGGAGAAAATTTGATGATGAAAAATGGAGCACCTGATCGGAGAAACGCGCGGAGCATCGGATTTTTGTTGCGAAATTATTTCTTACAAAACAGAGGAGTGAAAAGAAAAAACAAAACATGCAAGAGAGATTACTTTTATTTTATGTCCGTAAGAATATTTAAATGGAAATCTTCTTTTTTTCACTACTACTACCAACAATAATTATTATTATTATTATTATTATTATTGTTATTATTATTATTATTGTTATTATTATTATTATTTGGCTTTCTGAAATCTACTGGAGCTTTTTGACTTTAATATTCGTGTTTTTATATACTGTTTACCTTTCTCATGATGTTTTATTAATTTATTAAAGTATGAATAATTTTACAGCAAATGTAATGTATTACAATGTATTATTATTTATGTGTATCATAATTTATCATTAACTGTTTTAATTAGTTTTAAATTTTTAAGGACTGAAAGTATTATTACCCCTTTTAAAATAAAATCTTAAAAAATAATTTTATATTATATTTTCAGATTTTCTTTTATTTTTTAATTCAAAAAATAATTAACATTCACTTTAATTTAAGGGTAAAGTTCACAAATGGTCACTAAACTTTGATCAATTATTCAATTTGGTAACCAAACTTCTAATTGCTTCAATGTTACCATTAAACTTTTAGTTTTGTTTTAATTGGTCATTGACCCGTTAACAACTGTTAAAAAAGTGATGTGGTTGTTAAAATGCTTTGTATAATAACACATTTAGTCCTCCACGTTTACACATTCAAACAATTTAGTCCTAATTCGAAAGAAATAATAAATTTAACCCCTATTATTTTAATTTGACCTTATTTTCAATTAGAGATAATTTAATATTTTATTTTGATCCCTCAATTATAACTAATGTTATCTTGTCCCTCTCAATCCCAACCATATCCATCCTTTAAATTTCATAAAGAATAGATCATGATCATCCCATGAAATTATATTCAAAAGATATATATATATATATTAAACTAAAATTTGTTATAAAATTACAAAAAAAAAAACTCTAATCCCTTTTTTCCATCATCGTCTTCAACAATTTCCTGCTTACAAAGCCATGTTCACAGCCCACATCCCAATTAGTTTGTTCTTTTTGTATCATAGTATATTAGCTTCATACTACCTTTTTAATTTACCAGAAGTTAAATTAGCAACAAATTATTTCCATTTTATTGAAACCACTGGCTACAAATTTATCGAAATTAGAAAAGAGACCCAAACTGGAAATGCTTGGAATATGCCGGTTGTTCCCATAGTTGCGAGATCTCCCTCATCAGGAATGTTTTCTAGGTATTTATTTTAACAACTTTGCAAGCTTATTGTTTATTTTTTTGCTTTGGTTTTTGAATGTGAAAATGCTTAAATTTGCTCAGATGATGCTTGGGAAGAAGTAAGGCTCAAAATTTTGAAATTCATTTTAACTTGAATATAGAATATTAGTGGGTATCAGGAAATTTCTATTTATAGAATCCACGGTTACTATGCTACTAATGGATTTTATTCTGGGGAAAGGGTTGATTATGATTTAAACTTTTAACACTTTCCCCTATCAACTTTAGGACTTGCTTAGTGCAAAAGGGTTCGTTCAAGTCCAAAAGAGGCTTTCATATTCGTGTTTCTGATTGACTTTGTGTTGCTTGCTCTTATTTGGTTCCTATGCAAATTCCGAACTTAGATGCTGCAATTTGAACTTCTGGTAAATTAAAGGATGAATTGGGTATGGTTCAGACTTGGGAGAGACAAAATAAAATTAGCTATAATTGAGGGATCAAAATAAAATATTAAATTATCTCTAACTAAAAATAGGGTCAAATTGAAATAATGAGGGTTAAATTTATTATTTCTTTCGAATTAAGACTAAATTGTTTGAATGTGTAAATGTGGATGACTAAATATGTTATTACACAAAATATTTTAATAACCCCATCACCCTTTTAACAGTTGTTAATGGGTCAGTGACCAAATTAAAATAAGGCTTAAATAAAAAAATATGTGCCCAAAGTATGCCTTTTTTGAACTTTAGGTGCCTGAAGTATTTTTTTTGTAAAAATAGGTGCCCAAAGTTTCAAAAGTTATAATTTTAGGTGTCTGTCCGTTAATGGGTGTTAAATTTTTTTAACCAATTAATCTTGAGACGTGGCATATTTAATTTATTTTTTAAATTTTTTAAATAAAAAGACCCAAAATTTTATATTTTTCAAAAAAACTCCCAAAATTTTAAAAATTTTACAAAATAGTCCCCAAATCCCTAAAATTACCCAAACCCAAAGTCCCAAATCGCCGCCACTTCAGCTGCCTCTAAGCATACCGGTTTGGTCGCCGAATCAAGGCGTCATTTTTCTCAACACGGTGTCACCGAAAATTGCGAACGGAGTGCCAGTCGAACGTCGATTTCGCGTTCGACATTCGCCTGCACGTCGTTCGCCATTTCGGCGATGCCGTGTTGGGGGAAATGACCGCCTTGGTCCGGTAACTAAACCGGTGTGCTTAGAGACAGCGATCGGCGGCAGAATCGGTGGCGATTTGGGGGTTAGGGTTTGGGTATTTTAGGGATTTGGGGATTATTTCGTAAAAATTGTAAAATTTTGGGATTTTTTTTGGAAAACTAAAAGTTTTTTTAAAATTTTTAATTTTGAAAAAAAATAAATTAAACATGTCGCGTGTCAAGCATTGATTGGTTAAAAAAATTTAACACCCATTAACGGTCAGGCACCTAAAATTATAACTTTTGAAACTTTGGGCACCTATTTTTACAAAAAATACTTTCGGAACCTAAAGTTCAAAAAAATACATACTTTGGGCACCTATTTTTCATTTAACCCTTAAAACAAAACTAAAAGTTTAATGGTAACGTTGAAGCAATTTGGAAGTTTGGTTACCAAATTGAATAATTGATCAAAGTTTAGTGACCATTTGTGAACTTTACCTTTAAATTAAAGTGAATGTAGGGATTATTATAGTAATAAAAGTTTAATTTTTTAACTAAAAAATAAAAGAAAATCTGTAAAAGTAATATAAAATTATTTTTTAAGATTTTATTCTAAAAGGGAATAATAACACTTTCGGTCCTTAAGATTTCAAAACTAATTAAAATAGTTAATGGTATATTGTGGTACATATAAATAGTGGTACATTATGGTACATGGCATTTACTGTAGAATTATCCATTAAAGGATTATATGTTTATATAGGATAATTATACAGTAAATGCCATATACCACAATATACCACTATTTATATGTACCGCAATGTACCATTAACTGTTTTAATTAGTTTTAAAATCATAAGGACCGAGAGTGTTATTATTCTCTTTTAGAACAAAATCTTAAAAATAGTTTTTATATTATTTTTTAGATTTTCTTTTATTTTTAATTAAAAAATAATTAAACTTTTATTACTATAATAATTCCTACATTCATTTAATTTAAGGGTAAAGTTCACAAATGGTCACTAAATTTTGAGCAATTACTCAATTTGGTAACCAAACTTTCAATTGCTTCAATGTTACCATTAAACTTTTAGTTTTGTTTTAATTTGGTCACTGACCTGTTAACAACCGTTGAAAGAGTGACGTGACAGTTAAAATATTTTGTATAATAACACATTTAGTCCCTCATGTTTATACATTCAAATATTTTACTCCTAATTCGAAAGAAATAATAAATTTAAGGGTAAAATACCAAAATGGTTACTGAACTTTGTAAAAACAAAAATAAAACGGTAACCAAACTTTCAAATATTACAAAATTGCAATTAAACTTTATTTTTTGTAACGAAATAGTAACTAACCGTTAATAGGGTAACGTTGTAATTATGAAATTTTGGATAATAACATATTTAATCCTCTATATTTATAGATTCAATCAATTTAGTCCTAATTAAAAAACAATAACTTTAACCCTTTTTCTTCCTCCATCATCTCCGTATTCTCAATCATTTTTGCAAAAGAAATCTTTGCAACCCAATTCTCTTTTTCACTCTCAAACTTTAACATCCACGACATGCATGATAATTTTAAGATGCCAAACTGGGAATTGATAATTGTAATAATTCTTTAGGCAAGTCATGCGTCATTACCAACAAATTATGAATAGAAAACAGAATTGAAGTTATACCTGATGGTTACAGCTGCTTCAAATGGTTACAGCTGCTTCAATCAGCTGACACTTCTTTGAAAGAACTGTTACTGTATATCCTAGTTCATATTTCTGCATGATACAATTATTATAAAGTTAATTTTTTTATTTATAACTTTTAATTTGCTTATTTCAATGTTTGAATAAAGATAATTTAAACCTCTGAGGACGTTTTTTTTCTTTTTTTAATTCGGATTAAAAAATCTTAGCAGACAATTCTAGGAATATGAGAAATTGATATTTAAATGAAGTAATGCAGCTAGAACCGAAAATAATTAAAATTACACTTTTATTTAGTTTGATAATGAAGATTCCTATGAAACGTTTTGCTAAAAGCTTGAATCACATGGAAGATGAGAGGGAAACTTGGAATAAAAGAAAATTTGAATGAAAGGGACAGGGTTTGGATGCTCCAAACTAAATAGGAAAATAAAACAGGACAAAATTAAAAGCAATGTGGAAAACATAGTTCGAAACCCAGTTTAGCATCAAATTAAAAGTGATGCGTGGAAAACAATTGTTAACGGGTCAGTGGTCAAATTAAAACAAACTAAAAGTTTAATAGTAACATTAAAGTAATTGAAAGTTTAGTTGACAAATTGAATAATTGATCAATGTTTAGTGACCATGAAATTCACCCTTAAATTAAAGTAAAAGTAAGAAGTGTTATAATAATAAAATTTTAATTATTTTTTAAATTTAAAAATAAAAGAAAATCTGAAAAAAAAATAATATAAAAATTATTTTTTAAGATTTTATTCTAAAAAGGGGATAATACACTTTCGGTCCTTAGGATTTCAAAACTAATTAAAACAGTTAATGGTACATTACGATACATATGAAGAATGATATATTACGGTACATAGCATTTACTGTAGAATTATCTTGTTTATATAAACTTTTAAAAATAATAATTTATTTTGTAAGGCTATATATTAATATTATTCTTTTGAAACTACATTTCATTTGTTCCTTTGCATCCCATTCACGGTAATAATATCAACAACAATAATTATAAGGGTAAACTACAATATGGGCAAGGTTACATTTGAGTCACTCAATTATTAAAAGTTACATTTAGGTCACTCAATTATGAGTAAGGTTATATTTAGGTCACTCATATATGGGTAAAGTTACATTTGGGTCACCCTTCATATTTAAAAAAATATCAATTTAGTCATTTTTTCTTCCAAATCACTTGTATACCCTCGTTAACACTAGAGTACTGCTGCCACGTAATTCTATAAAAGTTGATGTTTTAGTTACTGCTACCACATAAATTACTATTTTTTTAATTATAAAACAAATTTCTTAAGTTCTCTGAAAGTCTGTTTTATAATAAAAAATTATTGCTACAAAAATTATACTTTTTAAAGCAAATACATAGACTTGCAGAGAACTTAAAAAATCTGTTTTTATAATAAAAATGACTATATTGATATATTTTAAAATATGAAGGATAAAATTTATTGAATGGGACTAAATTGAAAGAATACAAAAGCGTCAAGGACTAAAACTTGCATTATACCCAATTAAACAACAACATTTAATGGTTGTGTGACCAAATGTAACCATAATAATAATTGAGTGACCCAAACGTAACCTTACCCATAATTGAGTGACCTTGGTTGTAGTTTACCCTTATTATAATAATTTCATTCTAATATTTGTTTATTTTATTTATTTAATATATTAATGGTGAAACTTTTTTCTTACAAACAAATTTAATTTACTGCCATATATCTTTAATTAATAATTAAATATACATAATGGTATATTAAATAGTTTATAATGCAAAATTACACTGGGAAGTAATTGTCCTAATTTTATTATACGTTTCGGATATATTGAGACATTCATAACTTGATAAAGAAAATATGACAAAAATAAACTAAAAGTGAAGGTAAATATCTAAAATATATGTATAGTTAAAAATATTTCAAAATAAAAATATACCCACATTTATAGTATGGATTATGAGTTAATACACCGATAATAATAATAATGCCGAATAGATTTGATTCTAAAATGGAAAAGTTTTATTTTAATTATTTTAATTTTTTTTGAATTCTAAATTAATACAACAAAAATTAAATTGTATACCTTGTCTTATAAGATTATTTTATACCATAATTAACCCCTAAACTGATGGGTTATGCGTGTAAAAATGCTCTAGAACCTAGCTAGGAGTTCATAAATGTTCAACACCCATACTAACATAATTAAAACTTTAATTGTTGTTATATTATATTTTGCAGAAACTACATTAGATACCACTGAACTTTAAGTTTAATATCAATAATATCATTAAATTAAAAAAATTAATATTATTTTAACACTGAACTTTATTTTAGGCTTCAATTATACTATTATCGTTAAAATTCATCCACGACATTGCACACAGGCCGCCAAAGTTCGTCCACTTCATCAATTTTAATGACCTAATGGCATAATTGAAGCTTAAACTAAAGTTTAGTGCTAAAATAATATCAATTTTTAGTTCAGTGGTATAATTGATACTAAATGCAAAGTTTAGTGGTATATGATATAGTTTACCCTTATATTTTTTTGTTTGATTATTTAAACAAACATACTATTTAAACTACAATATTTTAATACATTAATGTCAATTTTAAAATGTTACTTTTGATTTCACAATTGTTACATGAAAATTGAAGAAAAAAGTTCTACATTTAAATACATATTTTTATTATTTATATTGATTTTACGTTTTTATATTTACTGTTGAGATTGTTTTTTCTAATAATATTTTTTTAATATTCAAGTCTTAGTTCTCTATTTAAGAGTACAATAGATTTTAGTATTCTAACACTTGTTAATTAGTCATATGGCATTCATTACGTGAGTGAAGAAGAAACATTTTATCTAAAAGTTGTATTTTGAAAAATAAATAAATAAATAATTATAAGTGCAGTGTTAAAATGTTCAGGAATGATGTCAACGGAAAAACAACATTTAAAATAAGAAAAAAAGTCAAAATTATAATAAGATTTGATCTTAACCATTAAAATTCAATAATTTGTGTTACAATTTTGTTTAATATTAAAGATTAATAGATGAATTTTACAATGGAAGGTAGAGGTGGCAAACGGGTCGTTCGGTTCGGTTTCGGTTTGGTTCGTTTCGGGTTTGTCTGTATTCGGTTTAGATTCGGATCGGTTCGGGTCTGGTTCGGATTTTAGTTCGGTTCTATGATGATTCGTGTCAATTTGGGTGTTGGATCAGTGATTCGGGTCAATATCGGATCGGTTGTTGTTGGGTCGGGTCAATATCAGATCGGGCGTTTTCGAGTCGGGTCGATATCGGGTTGTTCAGATCAGTTCGGGTCGGGTCAATCTTTAAATTTTGGGGCCAATTCGTTTTGAGTTGGACTTGGGTGTGAATCTAATCATGTATATTATATAAAGAATTAATCATATATTATTGTAAAAAATGTCTTTTTATTTGTTAATATTATCATTTAGGTTTAGTTCCAATCATTCAATGTTTCAAAATCAACCATCATTAGTATTAATCATTTAACCTGAACTTAACGAATCCCGATCCAATCCTATAACTATATTTTTTTAATTTCATATTCGATGTTGGTTTTTAGTACTATAGATTTTTTTATATTTTCAAAATACACGTAAAAAAAGAGATAATTTTATGGGCATGGAATCAAACCTTAGTCCATAATTGCTAGGGATGTGAAATCAGGTAATCGTTCAAGTTTCAGGTCAGGTCAAATCGGATACGGGTTATATCAGGTCAATTTAATGGTTCGACTCGGATCAGGTTGGGCCCAGGTCAACTCAAATTTGGGTCATTGTCAGGTTGATTTCAAATTAGATTGAGTTCGAGTTCGGGTCGGGTTAGTTTCAGGCCAGGTAAGTTTCAGTTCAGGCCAAAACGGTTCGGGTCTAAATCAGTTAAATAACGATTTAATTCTGATTCGGATGGACTTCAGGTCGAGCCACGTTTAGGTCGGGTCACATTGTTGACGGATAAAATTTAGGTCACGTTCAGGTCGAGTTATTGTTACGTGTATGTACAAATAGTCATAGACTCCGGGACTGGGTCTGGTAATTGTGTGTCAATTTTGAATAAAAATATTTTTTTGGGATTAATAATTTAATATGAATCAAAATATCCCTTATTCCTTTAGGGATGTCGGATAAAAAATAATTGTGACTAAATAATAAATCTAATAAACTAAAACATAAATTAGGACTAAAATGAAAACTTTTAAATGGATAAAGCCTTAAAGGTAAACAAGGAGGATCTAATTAAAAAAGAGCCTAAACGTAAACATCTAAGGAAACTAAATTAAAATTGGGACTAAAATGAATCAAATTAAAACTAAAGAATAAAAAAAAGACCTAAGTGTAAAGCTCCTAAACTAGTGATGACCTAAAGTGCAAATAACCCCTAAATGGGCGAGATTTTTCCCTCCATTTGTTAACTTAATTGTTTACTCAATTAATCAATTTCATTTGAAATTGAAACTTGAAAGATGGGAATTGGATCTTGAATTCTTGATATAAAAAAGGTGGGAATTGGATTTGGATTTGTTGGTTGACAGTGACACTTGACCGTTCCTTGCCTTGAATGGGATTTGGCCGCCCAAATCCCTAAAAAAATGGCCATTTTTTTTAATTTTGGACTAAATTACAAAAAAATGTTAATTGGAACTAAAACTTAAAATTTAAGGACTAGAATAAATTAGACTAAATTGCCAAAATATAAATTAGTATAGGGAAAGTTTGACTAAAAATTAAATTGTATAGACTATAATAAACAAAAATATTATTTAACTAAATTACCAAAAATAGAAATATATATGAGTCAATTTCTGCTAAAAATAAAATTTGAGGGATTTTTGGTAGCAAAGTCGGGCTTTTAGCCTTGTAAAACTTTTGCTGGTAGCAAAAATATTATTTAACTAAATTACCAAAAAATGAGTCAATTTCTGGTAGCAAAGTCAGGCTTTTAGCCTTGTAAAACTTTTGCTATAAGATCTGAGAGATTACATTTTAACATAGATTTATTTAGTTGATTTAATTGTAATTTTATTGTACTAAATTGTAATAAATTTAATTTGTACAATTATAAAGTTTCATAGTTTCAGAATTTGTGAAGTTGCTATTCCATTTATAAAGTTTCTCATGTTTTGATATTAATAAGGTGCAATCTTTTAGTGTCTTGCTTGATCATATTATTATTATCAATATCACAAATTATTTGTACAATTCACAAGTTCAAAACAAGTAAAATCACGTTTAATTATATATATATTAAAATCATGAATTAAACTTATTGATATTTAAAATCATTTTATATAATCTATTTTAATATAATAAAGTTAATAATCATGAATTAAACTTATTAATTTAATGGTTATAAACTTACAATTAAAATTTAATATAAATATCATAATTTGTCTAGGAAACAAGTTTATCAATTTAATGACCATAATTAATAATTTCAATAACAAATAAATTAATGATCCTAAATAAATTTATTAATTTAATGATCATATACCTTAAATTGAGAAGATATATTTTCTCACATTTTAATATAGTAAATTCATATTCTTACAACTTCATACATTGTAAATTTGTAACTTACAAGTTAGACAAATACCAAGTCAAGTAAATATCAGACCAGTTCAATAACAAGTCGGATCATTAACATGTTGAGTCAATTACAGATCAGGTCCATAACAAGCCAGGTAGATAACAAGTCGGGTAATATCAGTTATTTACCAGGTTAATCTCGGCTTCGGGTTCATATCAGGTCGGATGCAGGTCGGGTTCGGTTATCACATTATCAGGTTGAATTCGTGTTCATGTCGTTCTCAAGTCAGGTGCAGGTCGGGTTCAGATCCAAAATTTCTAGGTCCAACTCGGGTTCAGGTCAACACCAGTTCGGACTCGAATCAATTTCGGATCACCAGTCCTTCAGGTCGCAAGCAGTTCTGACTCAAGTCGGTTTCAGTTAGTTTTGCAGGTCAGATAAGCTTTTTACATCCCTAATAATTGAACATATGATGAGCATTTTGAAATATTACCTAAAAATTTGACTCGAGTATGTGTATATATATTATCAAATTTGACTAGAATATGTATATTAGGATTTTACTTTTCCCTCTTACTTTTTACTCCTACTTTTCCGGCCCCTCCTACTCCCCCCTTTCTTTGCAATTAACTAAAATATGTATATTATGATTTACTTTCCCCTCCTACTTTTTATCAAATGTAGTGATTAATTAATACTATTATAATACAAAAAGATAATAAAACATATATTATTTCGGGTTAAAATCGGGTTGATTTTCAGTTTAGATCAGTTTTGAGCGAATTAATTTCGCGTTACTTTCGGTTCGGGTGAAAATTGGTTCGGGTCAAATCGGTTACGGGTCAATATTAGTTCTTCTAGAATTCGGATCGGTTTCGGTTTCGGTTTGGTTCATTTCGGGTTTCGGGTCACGTTTGGGTCATCTTGTTCGGATCCATATCGGGTCTCGGTTCAGGTAAATCGGTTCGGTTTTCGGTTCTCGGGTCAAGTTTGCCAGGTCTAATGGAAGGGAACTAAACTCAAAATGTTTATATACATCTCTTCTTAGTTACGTGTTCGAATTTTAAATAACAATTTTAAGCATTTTACTTAAAGCTTTATAATATATATGGATGATTCTATAATAAACGTCATGTACCGCTATGTACCATTAATCACGTGTACGACAATGCACCATTAACTATTTTAATTACTTTTAAAATCATATGGACCGAAAACGTTATTATCCTTTTTAGAATAAAATCTAAAAAACAATTTTTATATTATTTCAGGTTTTTTCTTTTTTAATTCAAAAAATAACAAAGTTTTATTACTATAATAATTACTACATCTACTTTAATTTAAATTTTATTAAAAAAATATTAAATAGGTATAATTTTTAGGGTAAAGTTCACAAATGGTAACTAAACTTTGGTAAATTATAGAATTTGGTAACCAAAGTTTTCAATTACTTCAATGTTGCCAATAAATTTTTAGTTTTGCTTCAATATTATTACTCACCATTAACTGACATTAACATCAGTTAAAATACTTTGTATAATAACACATTCGGTCCTCCACGTTTGTACATCAAACATTTTAGTCCTAATTGGAAAAAATAATAAATTTATCTCTCATTATTTAAACATTATTTTAATTTGACCTTTTTTTATTAGAAATAATTTAACTCAAAACCATAAACCCTAAACTTATAACTCAAACCCATAAACCATTAAACTCTTTAACCCCAACCCTTAGACCCTTACACATACTCAAAAGAAAGCTGCTTTAACTCATTTGGTTAAGGTAATAAATCATATATATTTGAAGGTAATAAATCTGTTATAACTAATTTGGATCTGTATGCATTCTCTTACGACATGAACTTCTATGATAATATTATGTAAATTTTTCTGTCTGCAGTATAATGTTGCCTTAATTGTGGTTTTGGAAGCAAAGTGTAGTACTTAAGGAGCTGACAATCCTAAAAAACGACAGCTTATCTGTGTGGTAAGCTAAGAATTGTTGATTTTATTCTTCTATGCTACTCTCCGGTTTTCTCTATTATGTGTTCTCTAAGTTACACGATTTTACTTTCGTGCTCTATTTATGTTCAAAACATGACATCACATTGACTAGTTGTGTTTCTACGCTTTTTGATCAAGGTTTTTATTGGGTTGTTGGCAAGTTGAACATGATTTAATCATGTTGCAGGTGCTCTGATCTGAAATAAAAAAAGGGTTGTTTAGGAGTATGTTTAGCCTTTTAGGCTTGAATTCATCTAAAGGGTTTAGGTTTAGGGTTTATGGTAAATTATTTTTAATAAAAAATAAGGGCAAACTGAAATAATTTTTAAATAATGAGGGTTAAATTTATTATTTTTTAAATTAGGACTAAATTGTTTGAATGTACAAACATGAATGACTAAATGTGTTATTATATAAAATATTTTAACTGTTGTTAAAGTCTGTTAACGGGTCAGTGGTAACTTTGAAGCAATTGAAAAGTTTGGTACAAATTGAATAATTTACCAAAATTTAATTACCATTTGTGAACTTTACCCTATAAATTATACATATTTAATATTTTTTTTAATAAAATTTAAATTAAAGTAGATATAGTAATTATTATAGTAATAAAACTTTATTATTTTTTGAATTAAAAAATCTAAAAAATAACATAAAAATTATTTTTTAAAATTTTATTCTTATAATAACGTTTTTGGTCTCTATGATTTTAAAAGTAATTAAAATAGTTAATGGCACATTGCAGTTAACATGATTAGTGGTACATAACGGTACATTGCGTTTATAATAACAATTTTAAGTATTTTACTTAAAGCTTTATAATATATATATATATTAAACATTAAATTAAACACCATATCATAAAATTTATACATATAGGGAAGTATATACAATTTTTTTTTATCTCCAAAACCCTTACAATTTGGAGAATTATGCACGTTTAAGTGCTTTAACTCACATTTTTCTAAATGTCACAATAACAATTTTACCGATTGAGTTAAGATTACAGTGCATAAAAATATTAGTATTTTTGGGTAGTTGACATTTTTGTTCTCAAAGATCAGATGTATAAATATTAAACATTTTTTTGAAACATATTAAACATATTTAAATTGTGAAAATGTTTACTTGTTTAATAAGGACATGATTATTGCCCTGCTTATTCCATCTTCATTCTATTCTTATTGTTCATGAATTTTATTGATTAAATAGAAAACTTTTACAATTTAAAAGTAAATATCAAGATTCGAGTCATCGCAAGATGGACCACTCGATTGATTAATTGATCTCTTATTGTTCAATATTTTTAATTTGTTCAATAATTTTAACAAATTAGAAACACTCTTTTAAGTAAAACTTATTTACCGCATTTCAAGGCACTAAGTTAATTACAATTCTCCTGCGCAGATTATGTCGACTACTTACTAATACAACAAAGATGTTTTTATGGCAATCATAAATTACGTTCATGACAGAAACCTGATGCATAGAAAATCTAATCAACCTCTGCTCAACATGTAAATTGCAGTAAACGGCTCTCTAGCCAAATCAGATCGACAAGGTTGCATCATCTTCTCCGCAGTCCTGGATAGCTCTGACTAAAGAGGTACTCGTCGGTTGCAAGCTTCATTTAAATGCTCTATCAGCTGTAATTCCACTTCGATCTGGTATCAATTTCTTCGCGTAATACTTGGAGTTACGGGATAGATTAATCTTTTTCCTCCTTTCTTCTGGTATTGTGTCAATTGTGCATTCTCTGAAGCCGCGCCTTACAAACCTGTAAAACCAGAAGCGGGTGTTCAACGGCTACTGGTAAGTATTGTGTAGTTCTATATGCAGTAACCTGAACATAAATAATGGCTGAAATATTGAAAAGACATTACAAGGCGATTCAACTCTCTATCTAAGATGGTATGTTGACTAAAAAGTTTAAATTTATCATTAAATGGTGCATGAAAATGATCGAATGCTTGAAAATACAAACCAGTCAGCGGTACGGGTTGTTAGCAGGAAAAGCATATCCAATCCGAGAGAAGATGCTTTCTTCTCGATGTAATCTGCACATATTTAATTGATATTAGGAAATGATAAGATTGGTAGACCACAAACAAATATCACATTGAAGTGGTCATAAAAAATAAAAAATAGTCAGATCAGGTTGAGCATCATTCTATGGTTAGTGGGAAATGAAATTATCGACAAATGTTTTATAAACAATTCAGCAGCCAAAATACATGCCCTGTTGGAGTGTGCCTTCCTAAAATTATTCTTTTCAATTACGTAAATATGCTTCCGATAGTTTTGAAATGACAAGTTCTTGCATTGCATCTGTTTCAGCTACACCAGAATAAGTAACGTAGCATGATCGGGTCTAATATGGCATAAACAATGAAATTATAGATGTTCGACAACATACCAAGCAATTTATCTCCTTGTCCTTGTCCTCGGCATTCAGGAGAAACCGCGATACAAGCAACTTCTCCACATTTGTCCTTGAAAAAGGGAAATAAAGCAGCACAAGCAATGATTTGACCTTCTCTTTCCGTAACAACAAATGAATCTAGGGACTTAAGTAGCTGTGCAAAAAGAAAAGACACAAGAATTTAATATTCAGATGTTAGCTTCAATTCAAAAGAATAAAGGCATTTTCCTCCTTCCATTTTTTTGTTTAGTGAGATTTGAAATAAAGCTAACTTTACCGAATCTGATCTTTGTAACTAAAACACGCAAGAAGCTGTAGAAATAAAGCATGCAAAGTAGGACCAAACTTTTAGTCTCATTATTCCAACAAGCACAACACTGAAAAGTATACGCATAAATGAGATAGGTTGGTCAAACAAAAGTCAAAAAGAGCAATATAGACCTCTTCATCAGTCCTGCGAACCAATGTGCCAGACTCTTCTAAAGGTTGTATGATTTGCTTGATTCCAGTAAGATCTGTCACCATAGCCATCCTAGCCCCTTCATATAGATCACTGAAAAACAAGCAATTCCGAGGTCAGCATACTGAATGCAAGATAGCTTAATCACTTACTAAGTCTAGCAACGGCAGCTCATATAAACTAAGAAATATCAGCCACATGAAGTTACCCTAAGGTCCCTCATCCTAGGAAAAGGATATCAGAACGACAAATCCTCCGGTCTGTCCGTTGTCAAATGTTACGAAATTGATCAATGCATGATGCATGTCCCAGCAATTAAATAAGAAAAACACTCAAAACCATGAAAGTTGGAAAAGGAAATTGTTATAGTGATCCTCTAAAGTATCACTAAATTCAAATAAAATGTATCTATAATCAATTAGTAGCATATAACATATATTTTAGGTTTAACACTCCAGCTGACTGGTAGAACCCACGGAAACATCGGAATAGGCCACTAGTCATGTAAAGATTGATTACTCTCACAGCAAACACAGATATGTTAGGAATTAACCATATTTTGTACCATATGCCTATCAGCGAATGGCTATTTTGCCATAAGGCTACCCCAAAAGTTCACTGCAAACATTAGATACCTAGCCACCATTGTCCCCATTCCGTCTCTTTTGAACAGTTCCAACAATAAGACCCCACCAATAGTGCCATCTAACAAATGAACTCTTTGTACACCACCCTGACAATAAAGCAGAAAATACAATTGGTATATCATTTTCACATAGGAAAGAATCTAAATATACTAAAGCTCAAACAAGCTATTGAACTTACTCTGCAGACAAAGGCGGCAGCAGCCAATTCCGAAAGGTAGCCATTATCTCGACTTAGCCGCTCCTGACCTCCAATGGCAAAGCCCTGTTCTCCAGACCATAGGCCATTGCCATTATCAAAACCAACACCGTTCTGAAAGGTAGGATTACCTGTACTATAAAGAGCCTTTCCATTTTGTGAAGAGTGAAGAATTGAAGTATCATGTCCAACGCTGGTGAGATCTTCTTCATCAACAGCTTTGACATATTTAGCAGCTATCTCACTTTGCTTGGCCCGTTGACGGATTAGCATATCTGCTTCTTGGAGAGGCAAGAAATTAATAAGGCGTCCATTCTCATCCAAAATTGGGCCATCTATAATGCAAATAAGCTTATCTGCTCCAAGAGCTAATGCACAAGCTGTGGCAACTTCATATGTGCTGAAATTCAGAAAACATAAAGCATTAACATTCGGGTTTTAAATCACCGGGAAGTAAAATAAAACTTTTACTGCTAGTCCAAGATGAACCATAAAATCTCAAGTGGTACCATGGTTTCCCATGAATGACCTACATGCTATGGGCCATAGGTTCACCCCCCGCCCACCCTCCGCTCGCACAAACTCCTCAATTTCCACAGTTCTACCTTGTCAGGCACTTTGAGACACTCCCAACTCTATGAGCCCTCCAGGGCTCTTGGCAAAGTCAGGGAGACCAAACCCCGACCTAGGACAATACTTGATGTTGATGTCTCGACTCAGCATACAACACTTAACAAACTTCTCCAGGCAGAGGCCGCTAGGGGCTCTCAACAGAGCCACACATCAACAGTATGTTTTAGTTAAACTAGCTTTCAAAATCAACATCACATATGTGAAAAATTAAGGGACTACACATGCAGGGCCTATATATTCAACACCTAAAGAGATTGTAACTTCCTGAGTTGGGTTTTTTCCCACTAATGTTTGACATCTTGTTAAGCCTATAAAAGCACAAACTGAGACACTAAACTAATGGTCCATCTGTATAGGAGGAAAATAAACCTACATAGGAATTGCATAAAGATAAAAATAGTAAAATGTGAAAGAAGGCTGTTCTAGGTCTTGATGACACGCCTAATAACTACTAAAAGACATGTATAATATGTTGTTCCCCCCCCCCCCACAAAAGAATTGCTTTATAGTTATAGATCAAAGGTTTTTTACTTCAGTTGAAAATAGATAACAGTAAGCTGCAACAAAATACCATTAAAGGTTACACAGCATACTTGCAATTTAAAACTTCACCAGAGCTAGAATACCCCAGGTTGCTTAATATTACTATACAACCACCATCAAGCCTCTCACGCAAGCGAGCGACATCTACTTTCTTTACTTCACCAGTTGCTCCATAATCAACACCTTCTACAACTCCCCTTCTCTGCAGAAATGTTTAGCAAGAGGCAAAATTATAACACGTTTAATAGCAGAGCCACTGCCAAAAACACACTTTTGCAGGCTATCCATTGCTATATATATATATATGCTCATTTAAAGTAAAAGAAATATATCCTTACTCATCAGTTCACAAGGGTTTAGCCTTCATCTCAAACAGAAGAATATTAATACACATAAAAGCACAACCCAAATCAAAATTTATTTTCAAAACGGAAACATTCTAACCTTGGCTGCAAGGAAGTTTCCGCTAGCAACACTGACACCAACTTCATGCCAACGGCTGCTATCACCGTGTCGACGAATATTACATATGGAGGGACCGGGAGAAAGTTTTGCCTCTATCATTAGGCGAATCCCTCCTGCCGCTTCCGTTGCAGCAGCTAGAGATTCAGAGTCAGTTATTCTATATCTACCATAATACTTCGGTTCATGCCCTGCAAATTTCCGTGGCTCATTTTAAGTATTACTAATCTACTTATTTGTAAACAAAGATTTTTATTCATAGTAAAAAAATTATATAAACAATGAATTCCCAAAGGTTCAGAACTTTGCTAGGATTATAATAATAAAGACAAATAGTAATAGAACAAGTATTCAAGTAAACTAAGTAATAAACATACTAATATGATCATTTCTATGAGAACAAGTGAAATAAGAGTAACACGATGTCTGTGTTTTGTTGGGCTCACCTCGTTCAGCTAATAGCCTGTCGATTTGCACGTGAGTTCCCGGAACAATAACAAATCTGATTCCTAGATGATGCAGAAATGCAATATCCTGAAAATTGAAAATAAAAATAAAAAGTTAAAAAAACTTGACCATAAAACATCTAAAAGATTTTACCAATTTATTTATTCTTTGCCTTTAAAATGGTGTCCAAAAAGGGGGAAGCGACGGTTTCGCCGGAAATAATAACAACGAAAGTGCCGCCACGGTGAGCCCAGAGGTAAGGCCAAGCCTCACGGAACCACCGAACGAACTGCTTATCATCAACTGAGTTGTAAGGTTCGTCCACCACGCTCTCATTTTCGTTAATCACATTGCGCTTAACGGAACCGCCTCGCAGGGACCTGGGTTCGAGTTTAAGATACTGAGTCCGGCACCTCGAGTCGGGTTTCAGTGTGACGACATCGGTTCGGAAGGCGTGGCGGGAAGAAAAGAGTTTGGTAGGAGCGGGAAGGAAGAGAGAACCGCGGGCGGTTGAACATGAGGCGGCCATTGTGGTGGCCCTCAATAGTTTGGTCTGCAGCGCAGTAGTTTCAACTTTTTTTTTATTCTCGTTAAAATGGAAAGCAGAACATAAAGAAACCAAGGAAAATAGTGCTGATAATGACACGTTGAAAATGTGCGGACTAGGCTGAATTTTGGAGAAATTAATCTATGAAATACGAAATTGGAAATATGGAAAACAAATAGTAAAATATATTAGAAAAAACTTTGATATACGTGTAAATTTTAGTTTACACGTTCTTTTAGTTTTAGGGATTAAGGTTATAATTTAGAGTTTACAATTTAGGGGTTTAGGTTGTAGAGTTTAGAATTTAAGGTTAGTGTTTAGAATTTAGTGTTTAGGATTTAAGGTTTAGGGTTTAGTTTTTTAGGATTAGGGTTAAAAACTTAAGATTTGGGTTTTTATAGTGCAAATACATACAGCCTGTGTATCAAAGTTTTACCCAATATATTAATGATTTTTATGGGTTTTGCTATACACAAGTATTTAAGAATTACTAGAATCTTTTTATTAATGCTTATTTATTTTTAAAGGAATTTATTATAATATAATTAATTATATTCTTAATAAATTAAATATAATTAATTTAAAATATTTAATATAATTAATAATTATGTAAAATGTATTATGATCTTAGGGTTTATAGTTGTAAGGTTTAGGGATTATGAGTTTGTGTTTAGGGTTTAGGATTTTATGATTTATGGTTATGATTTTATGACTTTAGAGTTTAGATTTTTATGGGTTTATGGTTTAAGATTTAGGGTTTATAGTTGAGGGTTTATTGCTTAAGATTTAGGGTTGAAGATTTAATTATATTAAACTCTCTAATTTAATTATATTTATTTTTTTAGAAATGTAATTAATTATATTCTAATCGATTCCATTGAAAAGTAAAATAAATATTAATGATAAGGGTTTAGGGCTGTGTATAATGTCACGGGGCTAGATTTCTAAACCAGCCCACCGTGCAGCCTTAGTCGAGTCCTTAAGACAAATGCCTAAGTAAGCCTTTTCAACCCTCTCGGAAGATCAAACTTTCCAAGCACCGACAAAAGCGGAGCGTTCTAAGCGGAAACGGATCAAACGAGATGAGCAACGAAGAACACTGAAAGAACGCTCAAAAACAAAAGAAGAACAACAAGAACACTCAGAGGATTTAGAGTAAATGCCTTTATACTCTGGAAACTTGGATATTGAATACAAAATGAGGAGGGGAAGGTCTCTATTTATAGTTGAGTCCCCTCCAATCCAATGGTCTATACAGATTTACATCGACGATCAAGATGAGAGCCTCTATCTTATCTACAACATTTGAATTTTGAATTTCAAATAAGAGATAATGTGGGAATTATCTTCAATTATATTTAATTAAATTAAATATAATTTACTATGGTAATTACTATGTCTTCTTGGATCTTCCCACGGATCGGGCCAGTCTGGTGGTCTTATCGAGCCTAAAGTGTGCCTTTGAACCCCTTGTGCAGCTTGTTGCGGCAACGACTCGGACCTCAACTCATGGCCCATGTCAATCTCCCCCCACCAAACTTGGCAATGCCCTCGTCGCTCATCTCGAATAACTCTGAGATTGATCCTGGAGCTTCCTCTCGCGCACCTTAGCTTGCTCCTAATTCAGAATCTGGCTCTCCTCATAAAGAGCCCCAGACTCTGACTCGGTTATCCCCCCATAAGGACTGCTCGCCTTGGCTTGCACCGCCATGTAACATTAACCGTCCCAAGTACACCTCGATCGTAGGAACTCTTTCCTACCAGTTCTGACTTGCCCCGACCTGGATTATCCCGATCCTTGTGCACGAACTTGGACGCCATAACATTGAAAACCGAACGAACCCTTGGAACTCTGAAAGGTTGCTTTGGCCTGCGCCAAGTCTTGGCAACTCCACCATCTGATGGGTTAGGTTTTCTACTCCCTATACCCAACAAATCCGGTGAATCAAACTGTAAAACAGAACTGTGTTCAAGATGTACCTCACTCATTTTCTCGGCATTTACTCTACGCATCAATCCTTCGTCCCCGAAGTCTGACGCCCCATTGCTTCTCGGTAATGCAACACCCACTGACACTTATTCTCCACTGAAGTTCGATGCTTTGGCCACCTCATCCCTGAGTGGCTCCTCGACGGCCTTCACGCCAACTACCTCGAGCAACTCTCGCCCCTCTAAGGTAGTAACACCAACTGTTGCCTCCAACTCGATGTCTTCTCGGCTTGAATCATCTTCGACAAGCTGAATGATTGTCAGCTTCTTGGTCCTTCGCCCGTTGTCTCGGCACACGGGCACAACGCACCGTTGTCTCAAATCCAAGATGCATACGATGTTGGCACACGGAATGATGAGAACTTCAATACGGTCAAGGAAGTTTAGTCCCACAATAAAATCAAAGTCATCTAACTCGATTACCTTGAAATCTTCCTTGGCCTTCCAATCCCCAATCTGCAGCTCAATCTTCCGCACTGTCCCCACAACTAGAACTTCCCTAGAATTCACTGCCTTGATCTTACCGGTTGAATCCATAACTTCAAGACCAAGCTTCTCAGCAGCTTTTTTGGACATGAATAGATCCCTTGCTCCGGTGTCCACCAAAGCACTCCTCGATCGTCCCGCCACGTTGATGTCGACAAATATCAACCCATTCTGCTTCTGGACCTTCCTCGCCTTGGCAGAACTCAGAATCATTGAGCCAAGTCTCGCAGCCTCTTCACTCCCAGGCTCATCCTCCTTGGACTTCTTGACTCGATCCGGGCACTCTTGCACTAAATGCGGCCCCTTACATCGGTAACACTTTCGATGTACTTTCTCTTCCCTCGACTTCTCTCATTTGACGCTGGCGATTGCACTAAGTCTACATGGTTCTCCATCTGACTCGTCGTCCTTCTAAGCAATGGCATCGAGGTGGCTCTTTTTAGGATAGTTTTTCACTAAGTGTGGACCATCACAATGGTAGCACCTTACGGGTCCTCGATCCTTCTGATCATACGGCTTTGCATACCAGTTAGTCTTGGTTGATGGCTTCTCCTTGCCATTATCGCTGCTATCTTCGGACTCGTCATCGTCTCCCCCACCATTTCCCTTACTACGGGGCTTGGAAAACTTAGACTCTATGGACTCATAGTCACTGTACTCGGTCAGGGACTCCGCAATGGCTAGGGCTTTGGAAAGTTCCTGCACCTCCATCCGCTCTAACTCGATCCTAACCCATGACTTCAGTCCATCCATAAATGTGAAAAGTGCATCCTCCTCACATAAGCCGGGGATAAGGAGTTATAGCTCACTAAACTCCCTAACGTAATCCATAATGGATCCCTTGTGTCGAAGCCTCCTTAACATGGTTATGGCTTCTCTCACAGTATTACTCGGGTAAAACTGCTGCTTGAACTCTGCTTGAAACTCCTCACAGGTTCCAATGCTCGTGCCCCCACTATTCTCATCAAGGCACCTACGTCGCCACCATAACAACATAACGTCAGTCAAGTAAACAACAACAATATTTACCTTCTCAACATCGTCAGTGATGCACATTCCCTGAAAGTACTGCTCCATGCACCAAATGAAGTTCTCAACATATTTCGCCGATCGATTCCCCTTGAACTCTTTTGGCTTTGGGATGTCCCTCATTGGTTTAGGAGTCATCATGGTTAACACACCATTCCGCATGGCAGCCTGATAAACCTTTACTTCCACCATTTCCACCTTCAAGGCCTCCAACTGGGTTTCGATAGCATCTCTATTTCCCTCTGATCGATCACCTTGGTTATCCAGCTCCTCGAGCCGTGTGTTCACCACGTCGAGCCGCTCCACAGAATCCTTCATAGATCCTTCTAGCCTGGTAACCCTCTCATCGAGTGCCGACAACTTGTCCCTCGAGTTTGCTCGACTTTCTTTGTCAGCCTGGGTCTCCACACCCTTCTGGCTCGCAGCAGCATTCTCTCCCTTCTTTGGTCCCATCTCAACTTGATGCTTCGTGCCTCGAACTAGCTCACGTCGCTCGAACAAGGCTCTGATACCAACTGTCATGGGACTAGATTTCTAAACCAGCCTACTGTGCGGCCTTAGTCGAGTCCTTAAGACAAACGCCTAAGTAAGCCTTTTCAACTCTCTCGGAAGATCAAACTTCCCAAGCACCGACAAACGCGAAGCGTTCTAAACGGAAACGGGTCAAATGAGATGAGCAACGAAGAACACTGAAAGAACGCTAAAAAACAACAAGAACACTCAGATGATTTAGAGTAAATGCCTTTATACTTTGGAATCTTGAATACTGAATACAAAATGAGGAGGGAAACGTCTCTATTTATAGTCGAGTCCCCTCCAATCCAACGGTCTATACAGATTTACATCGACGGTCAAGATGAGAGTCTCTATCTTATCTACAACATTTAAATTTTGAATTTCAAATAAGAGATAACGTGGGAATTATCTTCAATTATCTTTAATTAAATTAAAGATAATTTACTATGGTAATTACTATGTCTTCTTGGATCTTCCCACGGATCAGGCCAGTCTGGTGGTCTTCTCGAGCCCAAAGTGTGCCTTTGAACCCCTTGTGCAGCTTGTTGCGACAACGACTCGAATCTCAACTCGCGGCCCGTGTCAATAACAAAATTTTTTATTTAAGAATTTGAAAGAATTATAAATAAACTCAAGTTCAAAGGTAAAAAAATACTAACGTTGTGAACTTTTCTTGCCTCAAAATACACATTCAAATAGGTAGTCGGCAAGGATGAACAAAATATACAATAAACTTTGTGTGCGTAAAGAGACCAAACATTAATTTTCTTCTGCTTAAAATATTAGTATTTTTTAAAGGTTTTCAGTTTGAATGAAACTTTGATATTTCCTCATGACTCGTCCCCATATGGGGCCCGCACCGTGGGTCGACAAATTGACATCGGTCCACCATTTGATGCCCCTACCATTCCATTATTGATATTAACTTAGGATAGTGTATCCAATAGCATATACAAAGGAAACATAGAAACGCAAGTTTAACGACTACCCAAAAATATATGAACAATATTTTATATTTTGCACGTGCGTCTAATTTTGAGGGTTTAGAAGTTAAAATTTAAGATAAAAAATTAGTGTTTATAGTTAAGTTTTAATGTTTGATAATAGATTTTATAATTTTAAGTATAAAGTTTATGGTTTAAAATGTATAGGTTATGATTTAAAGTTTATAGTTTAAAATCTAGGACGTATGAAAAAGATTCTCACCAGTACATCAAATAATTACCAATGAATAATAGCCAAAAAACTAAAATAAAATTATTTACTGGATTATCAATATATAAATCAATATATTTAACTGTTAATTGTTTTATTAGTAATTTTAGTTTTAAAAAGGGTTTATTTATCTGTATTTTTTAAAATATTTTTAACTCACGTGATTACAATAAATTATTAAAAAAATATGCACATGAGTATTTTTATATTATAGAGATAATGCTACCATTGAACCCAAAAATTAATTATTTTTTTCATTTAATCTTTAATTAATTTTAGTAAAACAAAACATAAACACTGATGTGATAAAAGTAACCAAATTCTTGAACTTATCCCTGTACTTAAATTGTGTTCATTGAAAAAAAGATAGATAGAGGGGCATTGAGATACCTTGAGAATGGAATCCAGGTAAGGACTGGCGACAATTTGGGCTGACAAGGGCAAAACAAAGGTGTTTCCCCGGTGCAAATAAACATACGACTGAGCCTCCCTCAACGCTTCCACGAACCTCATGTCTTCCTCCGCCGCATCATCAAACTTCCCCAAGCAGCCATTAGTAACCGATCTTGCTCCCATTTTTTCCCTCACCACTTTCCCTTTCACACCTTGGTTAAACTTAAACACACCCCTTTTAAAGCTCATGAAACTGCCCAAACTCCATTTGTAGCTGCATGTACTGCAAATTGCCGCTTGATTCTGTGGGTATTTCCCTGCTTGATGAGGATTCGCTTTAACAGCAGTTGTCATCTCTGTACCAGCTATTCTGGAACCTCAAGGTTTTCTTCAGGGGAAAAAAGGAAACGCGGCTAAACGGTGGAGTGAAGAGGTGGGTAGCTGAGAGCGAAAGAGAAGGGTTGAACCAAATTAAAATAAAGATGAAAAGGGACAAAAACAAAAACAAGACGAGCTAACTGACCTGGGAATCTAGGCACACTTGTTCGGACGACTGAGATGATGACAATAATGGTGGCCCCCATGGCTGATGCTCTCTTTAATTTTAGGTTCATCACCTTTATTTCTAGAGTGTTATTATTGATAAAATGACGAAGGAATCTGCCTATCAAATTACATGCATCAATTTTATATCTTCATGTTTCTGAGAATTTGTTCTACCGTTCAAAAAAAAAAAGACTGAAAGAAGGTTTTTTTCATTTGACTATTCCAACTTTCCAATCATAAAGTATTGTACGTGTATAAAATTATTATCAATAAAAATATAAATTCTAGTGTCCCCTCTCTTTTTTTTCTTCATTCTTGGTTGGTTGACAATAGCGTCAGTTTTAGTGTTGATCATCATCGCCAATATTGTTTTTTTTTTATTTTTTATATTTAATTCTTATTTTTTCTCGTGTTTCGGTTTTTTCTAGTTTTAATGTATTTGTCTAATGTTTTTTCTCTATCTTGTGATACGCTCCTGCCTTGTGGACGTGTTCGTCTACCTTTGCGTAGATTTGTGTTTATGGATAATTTTCTCACGAAGCTTGGCTCTGATTTGCAGTTAGGGGAGTGAACGAACCGAGTCGAGCTCGAGTAGTGTTGAGCTCGACTCAGCTTGTTAAGAATTCGAGTCGAATTCGAGCATGAATAGGTTTTAACGAGCCTGAATAATTTGGACTCGACTCGGCTCGTTAAGAACTTGAGTCGAGTTTAAGCTTGAGTCGAGTTCAATCGAATCGAGTGTTAATCGAGCTTTGCTCGAATCGAACTCGAGTAGCTCACTATCTGTCTCGTTTCATTTAAAGCCATATTAGGAAAAAAAACTTTGATACACAAAGTTTATACAAGCTTGTTAATTTTAGGGTTTAGGGTTTAGAGGTTTAAGTTGTTGGTTTAGGATTTAGGATTTAGATTTTAGAGTTTAGGACTTATGTTTAGGGTTTATGTTCTAGGGTTTTAGGTATAGGAATTTATATTTTAAATTTAAAAAATTTAGTATATTATATTTTCGAGTAGCTCGCAAGCTTTTCGAGTTAGGTATCGAGTAGCTCGACTCGGCTCGTTAAGAACTCGAGTTGAGTCTAATCGAGTCGAGTGTTAACCGAGCTTTGACAGAGTCAAACTCGAGTAGCTCGCGATCTGTCTTATCTCATTTACAGCCTTATTTGTAGTTGTCGATGGACTTTCATTAGTTTGATCCTATTTTGTGGTTCGTTTCCCGATGTAGTCAGATCTATTTTGCGAAACAACCTGCAATATTGTTGTAACGACCCGCGTTTTGGAACCCAAGAGTCAGGTAAACTAGAGTCACGGGCCTTGCTTGTTGGATCGAGACGTTAGGCCGGAATGGGGCTCCATAGGAGTTCTATTGGGCTTTCTTGTGTTGTTGGGCTTGGATGTTGAGTTTGTGGGTGGATGAAGAAGGTGTAATGAAGGGCGATAGGGTAAATTGCCCCTCAAGGAAGACAAAGGCTGATGCCTCTTTAATTTTTTTCATTTTGATGGATGGTGAAGTCATCCTTGTCTCTCATCTCATTTCTATCTTCTTCCCCTCCAAAACACCCATCCCCAACTTAAAGTTAAAGATGAAAATTTGTTGCTGTTGAGAGGGAATCCCGAATTGATCATCAAGGAAAAGTTTATCAGTAGCTTAAGATCTTTATTTCAAGTTGTTTATCTCTATATTTGGTAGAAGTTGAGTTTGAAAGCTTGAACCAAGGAAAGAGATGGAAGGAGCTTGGTGGGTGCTTGCGTAAAGTCGGTACATTTCTGACTCTTACATTTCATGAGGATCCTAAAATGATTGTTTTGCTTGGTGTATGGTTATGGTTTGCTAAGGTTGGGTTTTAGAAGCTTTAAACCCCTTTAATGGTAAATCAAAGATTGTATGTTGATAATGTGTAAAATTGGTAGGAATTCACCTAATAACTCCCTCATAACGTGTAGGCTTAATTTGAGGTTTAACTATTGAGTTTAGGGGGCAAAGTCAGAGAAATCCGAACTCCAAAAATGGAGTTTTGGGCACGCGTATCGATACGAGCTAGGCTAGCATCGGTACGCTCTCTTGGAAGTGAGCTCTTCCAAGCGTTTTTACAAGGGGTATCGGCACGGGCCAAGGGCGTACAAATACCACTGTTCCATTGCCAATTTCAGTAGCGAAATAGTGTATCGGTACGTCAAGGGGCATTTCGGTACAAGTAGGCATCTTCATCCATGACTTCTATAACCTTAGTTAATAATGAAATAAGATTCTTACATTGGCATTTAGATTTTAATAGTAATATACTAATACTAATCGGACATATTTGAAAATTTCGTGATATTTTCATTGTTACATTGGTTGAGATGGCTCAAATCAACATCTTCATAAGCAGCAAGAAAGGATTCTGATATATTAAGTTGGTTAGACTATGGTTCTGAACCTATAGATTCACCTTGGAGTTGGAATTTAATTTAATTTTGTTTCTTTAATAATATAAATTTCTGTGGTTTTACCCTTATGGGGTTCTTTACACACTGACTACAGACTAAAGCAGATTATGATAAGGAGTGCAAGATTTGTACACTGCCATTTACGGTCTTTAGGTGGAGGCCTGGTCGTGATGCAAGGTATAAGAAAACTGAGGTTTGTCAGACTGGCAGTAAGTTGAAAAATGTTTGCCAAGTCTGCCTTTTAGATCTTGAATACGGATTGCCAGCTCAAGTTCGGGATACTGCTCTTAGTATAAACTCCAATGATGCCATTCCAAAGAGTGATGTGAACAGAGTATTTTGCTGAGGAGCATGATCGCAGGGTATGCATTTTCATGCTTAACAGCTATAGTGAAGTTGTTAAAAGTGTCATATGAAAATTTTCAATCAAGTTCCGGGTAAACTGTTTGCTTTATAGATTGCAATCCTTTTGGTTGTCATTGTAATAGCTGAAGCATGTTGAATTGCCATACTTGCTGTAAAGATATTTTTGCATTTCTCTCATGCATTAGATGATATTTGCACACTGTGAAAGTGGAAACCCTTTTGCTATCTCATGTGCATGCCAAATACATAAGTGCATCTTACATTTTCCAGTTGATATGTAGATACACTATCTCTCCTCCTTTTCCTCTTAGTACCCAGCATTTAATTCGTGCTAAGAGTTTTGTAACACCCCTTTCGCGTATCCGTACACCGGTTACGAGTCGGAAATGTTACGACTTTTTAATCAAAAAGTCAGGGTAATTTAAAATTTTCATAAAAAACTTCTCAATGGTCACCCATCCTAAAATTTCTCTAGCCCAAGCACGCTTAACTTTATTTAAAACCGACATAAATTATTTATTCGAGTTCAAATCATAAATCAATTATCTTAGTATGCAATTCATCACCAAAGGTTATTCTTAACATTGAATCTTTCCAGAAACGCCAATTATCTTGAAACCATAACGAACTTTAAAGGCCAATCACAACTCAAATAGATTTAGCAAGTATACATGCCACTATAATAATTAAACCTTAATTAGGATGTCATTATTGTGATTAACTGTTGAGCTTTCCAATTTTAATGCAATACTCTTCTCACTCTCATCTTGATTTACCAACGTGTGTACAATCAAACACACGCTAAGTACGAACTTAGTGAGGCAATAAAGAAAGTTAACAACAATAATTTAAACTTTATTTAACTTCATGGCTACATTTATATATAGCATGATATATGCCAATGCATCAACTTTCACATTGCATTAGTAATTATTTACTATATGCCAATGTCATAAGATTTTCATGCTTGTCCGTTTTTCATAACATGTCTTATACGCATAAATGCATCATGATCACTAGATAAGTATACCATCATATATCAACATAATATAAACCGGATATAAATTTCTTACCGATATACTTGCCATTTACCCCGAGAGTTCATATACTCCCTAACCTATTTTCCCTTTATTATTCATTAATTTATAGCCCAAATTAAACCTTGAGGACCCTGGGTATGCGAATCAAATACGCACCGAAGTGCTGATGCACATAAGGTCGTGCCCACCATCCACACACTTATAAGGCTGTGCTAACCTCCCGATTTCCGCACGTTTATAAGGTCGTGCTAACCATGCACTAAGTGTCCTTTATATACACTATAGTGCTATCCCAGATACCCGAATATGCATCGTGCTGCTGGACTTTATGGTATGCCAACTATACCATGTCCCTCAATGACTTATTTGAGCATAATTTTCGTATTTATTCCATCCATGACAATGTATATCAATATAATTTATCATTGGCAGTTCATACCCGAAATAACATTCATAGAATAACATCATGTATAACTAGTGATCCATGCATTTATATTCAATTTTTGAAATATTTAAAATATGTCAATTATATGATCAATGACATAAATATCATGCCAATATATAAACCAAGTAGACTTATCGCAAGTCTTCCCAATGATGTATAAAACATATATGTATCATGTTATGTATGCATTGCACTCACCTGGGCCACTTAACACAATGCCTCACTAAGTTCTAGATCGATCCTTTCTTTCATAGTACCTCGAACCTTCTTTGATTCGGACTTGACTTCATTAATCACATGAATAAAATAAAATATTTGTTAGATTCACATCTAACAACACCTTAAACATGTTGTCTAATATAATCATTCGAATATAAAATTTCCATATATTTTTCCTTTCTTCCTTGTACTGTTCAGAAACTCATTATGGTTCTTAGTGACCAATTTGAACTTCCATTAACTCTTCCGAGCTTGCTAACTAACATTTAAATACAAAATGTTTCAAATTCCATTTTCTGACAGCTTGCGCTACCTTCCAAGATTTACTTGTACAGGGCAGAATACACACCAGATCTTAATTTCCTTTATACTGGAGAAACTAGATTCGATAACGGTTCTAACGGTATAAGCCACATAAATTAATAAAATCTAAAAAAATTATGAAAATTCTTCAAACTCCCGTCACAGTGTTATTTTGACAAAAACTGCTATGTAAATTTTCTGACCATAAAAATTCATATCTTTTAACTCAGAACTCGAAATCAGTTTCCGTTTGTTGGAGACGAAACTAGACGAACAAATATTTGCAACGGTATAAAATTCATCATCTAACCATTTTGTAGAATTTATGGTGAATTTTCGAAGTCACTGCCAAAATTCAATATTCTTCATAGCTTTCCATAATAAACTTCTAATTTATACTAACTTCTTCTTATTTTTCTACTTGTCAATTTAGTCTTATCACTTTCTTCAAACCGTCAATTCATCACCTTCTTCATCAAATAATTATTCAAAATAATTCCCTATAATTTTTCTTTCTTTGCCAAAATAGTCACTAAAATGCAAAGGCAAGTATTCAAACTTCTTAACTTTGCAATTTAGTCCTCAAATCAACATTACTACCTTAATTCTATTATTTTAACTAAAAAAATCAGATTTACTCCCCATCCAAGAATTCATTTCCTATTTGGTCACTTGATTTTGACAAATTGTCAAAATGGTCACTAACTCGATTCAACATCGGTTTAACATTATAACATCAATTTCACATCTCCAACATCATTAATTACATAAATACACTCCAATTTCATAAAATTCAGATTCGGTCCCTTAACTTTGAAGCTTGTCGAATTGGTCCCTATATTTAACTTAGGGTTTTGCTTCCAAACAACAAATTAAGCTTACTAGATCATTAATTCAACATCACAAACCCTAAGTTAAACTTAAATCCATAAACCATAATCTTCTCCATACAAACCAAAATATGTAGGGTTTAAATCCTAACTCAATAACATGATTTTAACATCATATAAGCTTGATTCCAACTTAAATTCAACCATGGAATCATAAAATTTCAAAAGCCCCAATTTTGTTCATAAACCCTAATTTTCTTCTCATGTAAAATTTTCATCAATCAAGCATATATTCCATGAATTAATAATATCAAAAGATAGAACTTGAAGAGTAGAACAACTTTGCAGTTCGAAAGATTACCTAAAATCGAGTTTTGGGCTTGAATCGAGCTTGGAAAATTTTCTCCCTTTTTCCCCATATTTTCGAAAATGTGAAAGATGAAGAAGGCTTCATCTTTTTGGCCTTTTAATTTTAAATCTCTCCAATTATGTCACTTGTATTATATAAATGAATTTTAAATTCATTCAAATAGGGAAATTACAAAAGTGCCATTTTATCCGACGATTGAGATTGATTTTATCATCAATCAAGGGCCAAAATTTAATATTTAATTTTATTCTTCCAAAAATGGCCTTTGTAACTTCAAATATTTCAAAATTGTCATCTCTGCCAAATGATTAATTTGCCCTCCAACTAGTCTTTATTTACTAGTTTGTTTCAAAATTGCCATTCCATTATAATCTAACTAAATTAGTTCCTTCCCAACCGGCCACTATTCCATAAATATCATCTTATGATTTTACATGGCTTATGGAACAACCTCTGAAATTTCAATTCAATCCGATTTCATGATATTCACAAAATACTTCTACTACGATTTTACCTTTACCGAGCTATCAGATCTATTCTGAAAAATTCTATATTTCCATAATGTTCCTCATATCGTCATCCTTCATCCAATGACCTAGATTTAATCTTGAGTTAGTAGTTTACCAATTTTGCCCTTGTGAATTTCCAAAATTACGATCTTGCCATTTTTCATCCAACGACTCATATTTAGCATGGAAAATCAACTTAAATCCAAGGGTTCATATTCTTCCAACACAAAGAAAATATCTTAGACATGTAAAATGACATAATCAACCTTGGCTTATCATCCTTCAAAATATCATGGATATTCGATTCAATCCGATTATCCAGATATTTTTCTAAACTTTATTGCTTTATAGACATTAATACAAACTTCGTACGAAAAATCCAGGTAACACAGAAACGTCATTCTTGGGGGTAAACTATTCATTTACGGGGTTAAAATATGCAACTTTTGAAAATTACACTTTGGTCCCTAAACTTTTTTGAAGTTTACACTTTGACCACAAAACTTTCAAAATTTTCATTTTGGTCACTAGCCAAAACTTGGGATATTACAATTCTCCCCTTAAGAAAATTCGTCCTCAAATTTTCAACACATACCTGGTTCAAAAACAGTGAGGAAACTATTTTCTCAAATCTTTTTCTCTTTCCCTGATCGCTTTTTGACTTCATAATTTCACCAAGGAACTTTAACAAGCGAGATCATCTTATTTCTTAGTTCTTTGACTCAATATGCCAATGTCTTTACCGATTATTCCTCATAAATCAAATTCGGTTGAATCTTTATTCCTTCCGGGGTAATGATATATAAAGGATATGATCGATACTTCTTGAGTATCGATACATGAAATATATTATGCATCTTGTCCATTTCTAGAGGTAAGATTAACTAATAAGCCACTGTACCAACTCTTTTTGCAGTCTTATAAGGCCCAATAAATCTCTGACTCAGTTTCCCTTTTTGTCCAAACCATAACACCTTCTTCCAATGTGAAACTTTTACGGAATGCTTTATCCTTAACTTCATATTAAATATATTTTCTTTCAAGATCAGCATATAATATCCATCATTCTAAAGCAATTTTAAAACTGCTTCGAACCATTCTTACTTTATTCTCCATATCTTGAACTGAATCAAATCAAATTCAATCACCTCTTAGTTCTCTTTTCATCATCATCTGGAATATAAATTACCTTTTAATAACATGAACATCCTTTAGACTTAACACCGAAATCTTAAATTTTCCCTTTTCACCTTACTAAATTCCTTCCAAATATATCTTATCTTTCATCTGTAAATCTTTGATCTGATTTGTCAGAGTAGACTTGAGCTGAGACTATATAATCGATACACTATTTTCCTCCAAAGATAATTAGGCATTTAATGCTTATAAGCCAAATAATGACTTTTGGCTAAGTACATCACTATTATATTAGCCTTATTACATCAATACACATCCCAACCTATTATGGGACGTATTATTGAATAAGGTAGAATCCTTACTAAATTCATATTGTACTAATACTAGTGCTACTATCAAATCTTCTTCTACTTGTAATAATATAATTGTAATTTAACCTTAGAGGAACATTACTGCTTCTTTAACTAACATCACTGAAGCTTCCTCAGGTCATATACCAAGTCGTATAAAACCTCCATCTAATGAATCTTGCAACTAGATGTTTAGCTTTCTCAATATAGTAAGAGCCATTCTGTAGAGTATAATCAATATAGGTTCAATATTGGATTAAATCCAATCTTAAACTTAGCCTCTCGATCAAGCATCAAGCCTGACAGATCCTCTTTAGCAACCCATTTAAAACTTACAAACAATAGGAATACTCTCCCAGCTTACCCTTGATGCTCGGTATTCATAACATAAGTTAAATCATTTTCACATTGGTAACAAATTCCAATAAAAACTCAGCATGCTCATGCATGCCAATTATCACAACACTCATATGATTGGTTTTGTAGTTTTCTTGAATCCCCAACATTAATTATAAATGTCAAAAAGTTCTTAATTTTCACTGTCTTGATCTCTTAGCGGAACTATGTAATAAATTCAACTTGATATCTTTGCCGGGAATCCTCACCACTTTTTAGAAGTGATGTAATGAATAATGATTCACTATTCCTCTTTACGAGCTATGACTTCTATTTAGATATTTTCTCATTCTGAACCCTTTCCATTGCATTCAGCATAATTTACTGCTTCATAAAATTTTAAAATACACAGGGCAGTCAGTACTTCTTTGTACCTGACCTCTAACCCTCTATGAGCTATCATAACATGCTCTCTTTTTGTCTGTAGGAAGCAGTTTAGAAGCAAACAGCTCGGTTTATTAAACTTGCACTCATATCCGTAATAATCCAATTGCCCCAATTAAGATGTAAGAAACTCTGTTGCATCTCTAGGATAAACTTTGTTACAGAACCCTCAAAGAAAGAACTTTTAGCTAACAGACTTTTGAGTATGTACCGTAACATTACTTTATCAAATATGGGTTTAATCCTTTCAGATGAAATACTACTTTATTTTTAATCTCCTCTGATCATCAATACAGAGTTCCTTCAACCTAACCTTTATATCCTTAAACCATAGATTAACAATCATAGGATCTCCATCAATGTCTCTCTGAAAATCTAGTGTGTCAGAACTCTAAATTCTTTTGCAATCGGTGCCCAAGCAGACTGATTCTTAATCAAATCTAATGTTTGGAAGAAAAGCTTTTAATCCAGAACATTCATATTATGTTACTCTGGTGCCTCTGCACCATGCTAAGCTGAGGGTAGAATATTATCATTAACCTTATCATGTTCATGAATCTCTTATTGATTCACTCGCCTAATCACCTGACACGATTCGTTTACCCTCATACATTTGAATCTCACTTTATTATCATAATGAAGTAAGCAATTGCATCCATTTAAACAAGTAAAATCATCAGTAATTCTGACATCCTAATGGCATGTATACACTTTTGACCTTTACCATACTTCGTTTAATTCCAGAACCGGCTAAACCTGCAGCTCAAATACCAATAAATTTAACACCCCTTTCCCGTATCCGTACACCGGTTACGAGTAAAAATGTTACGACTTCTTTAATCAAAAAGTCAGGGTAATTTAAAATTTTCATAAAAAACTTCTCAATGGTCACCCATCCTAAAATTTCTCTAGCCCAAGCACGCTTAACTTTATTTAAAACCGTCATAAATTATTTATTCGAGATCCAATAATAAAACAATTATCTTAGCATGAAATTCATCACCAAAGGTTATTCTTAACCTTGAATCTTTCCAGAAACGCCAATTATCTTGAAAACATAACGAACTTTAAAGGCCAATCACAACTCAAATAGGTTTAGCAAGTATACATGCCACTATAATAATTAAACCTTAATTAGGATGTCATTACTGTGATTACCTGTTGAGCTTTCCAATTTTGATGCAATACTTTTATCACTCTCATCTTGAATTACCTACGTGTGTACAATCAAACGCACGCTAAGTACGAACTTAGTGAGGCAATAAAGAAAGTTAACAACAATAATTTAAACTTTATTTAACTTTATGGCTACATTTATATATAGCATGATATATGCCAATGCGTCAACTTTCACATTGCATTAGTAAGTATTTACTATATGCCAATGTGATAAGATTTTCATGCTTGTCCGTTTGTCATAACATGCCTTATATGCATAAATGCATCATGGTCACTAGATAAGTATACCATCATATATCAACATAATATAAACCAGATATAAATTTCCTACCGATATACTTGCCATTTACCCCGAGTTCATATACTCCCTAACCTGTTTTTCTCTTTATTATTCATTAATTTATAGCCCAAATTAAACCTTGAGGACCCTGGGTACGCGAGTCAAATATGCACCAAAATGCTAATGCATATAAGGTCATGCCCACCATCCGCACACTTATAAGGTTGTTCTAACCTCTCGATTTCCACACATTTATAAGGTCGTGCTAACCATGCACTAAGTGTCCTTTATATACACTATAGTGCTATCCCAAATACCCGAATATGCAGCGTGCTGCTGGACTCTATGGCATGCCAACTATACCCTGTCCCTCAATGACTTATTTGGGCATAATTTCCATATTTATTCCATCCATGGCAATGTATATCAATATAATTTATCATTGGTAGTTCATACCTGAAATAACATTCGTAGAATAACATCATATTGTAGCGATATTCCCCTTCTTCGCTAAAAAACTGTTTTGAGAGAGTTTGGGGTATTTTAGGTATTAAAATATATTCCGTGAGGTTTTGGAAAAACCATATTTTATATAAAAATGGAGTCGCCACCGGCCACTAAGGTAGGCCGGACACCGTTAAACCAGAGATTCAGAAACTGTCGGGTTCGAGAGTCGGTTACGGATGGGGAAATATTAGCACTCCCACACCGCCCAAAATTGGTACTTTAATAGTTACCGCTTTATTAATATTAGACTTTTCGGATTAAAGTGACGATTAAATTAAATTTTGGTTATAAGTGCGAGTAAATATTTAGGGCCCCGTTATTCGAGAATAAACTGATAGACCACTATCTCTGCGCTTGATACTGGCCACGTTTACGCTCGAATAAAAGGGCGCCGTGTTGACAAATAATATATCCGTTATGCAATCTTAGCAAATATATCAAATCAAAGACAAATAGAATTTAACACGACACCCTACTAATGAGACATATTAAAAATAAACACAATGACATAAAAAAACGGAAACACCAAGATATTAAACTAAAACAAACACCTAAACATAATAAATCTATACAAACACGACGACAAAATATACATTCACACTAACATAGTATTAAAAACATAAAAACATGATTATCCTAATATTAAACAAAAAAACACGAACATGAAAAACATAACATTCATAAAAACAAAGCATGAACATTAACAAAAGAGAAAACATAATTAAAAATTAATTAGTTATATATCACATGTTTTAATGTAATAAAAATTATCCAATGCAACCTATGTATGACATAATTATTACGTGATGCTAAATTAATAAAACAACATTCCCACAATACTAGATTAGAACTTATCATATGACACAATTTATGCATGCATTAAAACATCATACATTAATATATAACCAACATCACCACACTAACATATAACCTAAAATGCACAAAAAAGATCATAAAACTCATATAACCATATAAACATAATATGCCAACTAAACTAAAACATACCATATAAAAAGCATGTACAACATGAACAAAGAAATTAAAACACAAAAAACATGATATCATGAATTAATGCATATGTAAAAAAACATAACATATAAAAATCACATAAACACCAAAGAGCAATGTAACCATACTAAAAAAACAAAAAAAAACCATAAATAAATAAATAAATCATACAAAGGGACTGAAATGAAATACAAACAAAATAAGAAAACATATATTAAATAAATAAAAAGCACATTTAGGGGCGAGATTGCAAAACAGGCTAAACATATGAGGACTAATCGTGTAAAAAAACCAAGGGGCTAGCTCAGGGTGAAAAAATCAGAAACACGGAATGGCTAACAGGGTATTTTTACCATTTTGAAACATATTTTGGTTGATTATAGGACGAAATTGAAAGATTTTTTTTAAAAAATAAGGGACCAGGGTTGTGAATAACCCATGCGGCAAGACACTTTTGAAAAGAATGGAAACACGGAAGGACTTCGGCCGCAACTGTACCATTTTAAAAAACAAAAATGCTTATATAAGAACCCTATCAAATTAGATTTAACTTTTTTGGCATTTCCAGTTTTTGTTCTAAAAATAAAAGTCCCCTTCCTTTATTGATTTCCAAACCAGAAACCAAAGGGCAAGGATGAATCCAGAATCCGGCCATGGAACACCGTCCTCGCTGCCGTCGGCCGCCGTTAGTCGGCACTGGCCAGCCTTAAACCGCCCCCAAAACAACCTATTTTTGTTTAAAAAGCCGAATCCCCCCCTTAGATTTTAGGAAAAAACACTCATTCTTTCCTAGATCTAAAAAAATATGAACTTAAAACCGTTCTTTTAAAACGAGACCCAAAAAACATCCCTCTTGACCGGCTCACCACACGAGGCTTATCGCCGGCAAAGAGATCCATCGGTGGTGAGGGTAAGACTCGAGACCCCTTGTGTTTTTATTGTTTATTTAGTATGATATTTATTTTGAAATAAGCATGCATGTAAAAAGAGAAGAGAATACTACTAAAAATCCTTATTTCCTTGTGAATCTGTCTCCCCTTTTTTTGTATTGATTCTGGAAAAAATCTCCTCCTCAGAAGTGAAAGAGATTAGATCTATATATCCCTTGATCTTTGTTTACAATAATAGGTAAACTTTTAATGTAAAAACTATTGTTGACTTTTGATTCTGACATTTCTTTCTTTCTTTATTGTTTTCGCCCGATTTCGCCCATGCTCGGTGGTTGGAGGACTGGTGCAAGGACGGTGGCAACGGGGAAGCATGACGGTCGTTCGTTGGGGAGATGAGGAGTCTTTATTTTCCAGTTCCAATCGGGGTCGTTAAATCAAACATGATCTAACGGCTGTGCTTGCGTATGAGTCAGACAGTTGAGATTCAATCCAAAGAAGGATGAAATGCAACAGATGGCGACACGTGGCGTACGGTGATCTAAAGGGCCTTGAGTGTGCGTGTCACGTGCTTGTGGAAGTCTAACGGCCTGTGCGTGGGCTTTATGCGACCAACTGGCGGGGTGTTCTCCTTCGATCTGGACCGTTAGATCAAAATTTGATCTGACGGCCCAGATTTGGTTGCGCATAAGAAAGAAAATATTAGGGTTAGATATTTTTAGGGTTTTTTAGTTATCAAAAGGCTTGGTTGGTTTGGTCTATGTAAACATTTTTTGGGTTTTAAATTATGGATTGGACTTAATTTATATATTTAGGTTTTATTTAATTTGTTTTCATATTTATAATATATAACCTAATAATAATAATAATTAAACTTATAATTTAGTACATGCACATACACACATCATGCAAATACGTTAGAATGATCATACATAATATACATACATACCTTATATAAAACATGCAATGTTAATAATAACTAATAACTAATACATATATGCATAGACTCAATTATATAATATAAACATATGCATTTGATCACACTTAATTATTATAAATATACACATTGTACGTATTCAAACCATACATACGTGACATGTATGTATACCACACACATATACTATAATAATTACTAATACATACACATACATAACACATGCACTTACACGTATCGCATATAATTTTACGTACACATTAATCACACGTATAAACACGCATAATAAACTATATATGTATACATGCAATAATAATCTCTATTAATTATTGTACTAATATATTAACACAATATTTACAAACCAGATAAAAATGAGTGATTACAGTTGCCCTTCTTTTCTTGTTCTTGTGAAACGAGAACAAAGCAAAGACCAAAAGCACTCATTTTTATCCGACTTCCCTGTTTGTAGCTTCGAAATCACGTGTTCTTCCGAAACTCTTCGCTTTTCCTCGACCATCTATTCAAGCTTTATTCCCTTCGATGCCCCGATTTGTACTCGTCTCGACATTCAAAAGAAAAGCTTGACATCATGCCCGCAGGTCTTACTAACGGCCCGAAGGTCTTATCACCATGCCCGAAGGACTTACCGGTGGCCCGAAATACTTATCATCATGCCCAAAGAACTTACTAATGGCCCGAAGGACTTGATATTTGGCTTCATAATACTATGGCTACCGTCACCTGGCCTCACACTACTATGGCTGCCACATCATGCCTGAAGGACTTATCACCATGCTCGAAAGACTTACTGGTGGCCCGAAGGTCTTATCATCATGCCCGAAGGTCTTACTAATGGCCTAAAAGACTTAATATCCAGCTTCACGCTACTATGGCGACCATCATCTAGCCTCACGCTACTATGGCTGCCTCATCTGGCCTCACGCTACTATGGCTACCGCATCATGCCCGAAGGACTTATTGATGGTCTGAAAGACTTATCACCATGCTTGAAAGACTTACTGGTGGCCCAAAGGTCTTATCATCATGCCCGAAGGTCTTACTGATGACTCGAAGGACTTAATATCCAGCTTCACGCTACTATGGCTACCGTCATCTGGCGTCACGCTACTATGGCTGCCGCATCATGCCCGAAGGACTTATTAATGGCCCGAATGATTTATCACCATGCTCGAAAGACTTATTGGTGGCCCAAAGGTCTTATCATCATGCCCGAAGGTCTTACTGATGGCCTGAAGGACTTAATATCTGGCTTCACGCTACTATGGCTACCGTCATCTGGCCTCACGCTACTATGGCTGCCAATCTTTCTTTCTTTAGTAAAACCTACTTCTTCAAATTCTTTGAAAATTCTTCAAATACCCGTCTAAAACAAAAATTGACATGCCTCTATCTGTATGATGCATGCAATGTAATGCTTTCTTTTTCTTCTTCTTATTCTTATTTTTTCCTCTTTTTTCTTCTTCTTATTCTTTTTTCTTTTCTTCTTCTTCTTCTTCTTCTTTTTCTTTTTTTCTTTCTTCTTTTTTTTTCTTTTTTTTCTTTCTCTCTTTTTTTTTTCTTTTTTCTTCTTCTCTCTATTATTTACTCTTTTCTTCTATTTTTCCTCTTTTCTCCCCTTTTCTCTTTTAAATGTGTTTTAAAAATCCTATGCCCTAAAAAGTTATTTTTCAGATTTCTCCATTCCTTTTCTTTTTGCAATATCAATTGAATATTCGTTCTTGCTCTCTTGTACAAGCAATTGTCTTTTTTCTTCAAGGTCTCTACCCATTTCACAAATAAGCTCCCCCTCATCTCTATATCATTCTTGTGTAGGGATTCTTACCATTCTTCATGTTCTGCATTGCACCACTCAATCATGAGCTCACCTATCTTCCAATTCTTCGACCCAACATTCGGAGTATTTATCAGTTTCATCATCGGGGCAAGCAAAATGCTTCCATGCTCTGAACTTAATTTCTAAAATTCAATCTCCTTGTTGCTTCTTGACGGGAACCATCTCTCGATCCCTATGCTCTAACTTTCTGGAGAATCAACATTTATCCCTTACAGTTCCCCGTATTTTGCGACTTCATTCTTGTCCCGATTCGTTCTTTATTTCCTTGAATCCACCAAGGCATCATGGCTGAAACCTTCTTCTTGTTCTTGAGCTGTTTGACACATATATTCTTGCCATCATCTTTACCTCATACGTAGAGGGGTCGTTTCTCGGTTAGGTGCCCAATAATATCTGCAACCTTGTGTTTTGGATCTTATCTCTGAAGTAATACATGGAAATCTTTGTTGTTTTAATTTGTCAATTTTAGATTGGCATTCCACTAAAGGGTGTCATTTAGATTAACATACAAGATCTTGAAATCGACATCTCAGTATAATAAACAACAGAATATGAGCTCTGGATATCAAGTGCAAGAGAATCTTAGATTCAATCGTTCAGCAATCATTTCAAGCATAGTTTGAGTCCATAAGGATTTTGAATGTTGCGGCGATTCAAGGCTGTGGGGTCTTCCCAAATAACTCGGTTCATCCTCATGATTACCGCGTTGCTGTAGAATACTACTCTTTCTCAATTCTCATCATTTGCTCTATCCTAAAAGGGGGACGTGTTTGACCATTCGAGGTGCAAAAATATCATTCTAGGAATAAAGTTCTAGGTGGGTGTGTGTATTTTTAATTATACTTATGTTATTGTTCATTTTTCTTTCTTTTTTTCTTTTTTTCTTCTCTTTTTTCTCTTTTTTTTCTTTTTTATGCGTTTACCATTATTTTTGAGGAAATCAACTCGTCACAGTCCTTTGTCTTGAAGACAACGATGGAGCAAACAATAATACCCCAAGTTACTCGGCATAGTCACGATTTGAAAATATTACCATCACTCATGAAGCTAAGGTTTCTTGACTTTGATGGTGTATTGCAACCTTATTGCTTCAGCGGAATGTCCCAAAATTTCCACACTCTTATCCAAACAAGCCTATTACCAGGCTTCGAACATAGGAGTGATTTTTATTTAGTCCACCTAATATTGTTATTTTCTTTTATTCCACAAACATGTGTACTGTTTTGATTGTTAACTCTTTAGTGCATAGAAGATTACGCTTAGAGTTTCAATTTCAAACAACTCTACATGTTAACATTTGGAGCTTTTCGTCCTTAAATGTCATCGAAAGAGTAATAGTCTTGTTTTGCTAACCAGAGTCTATTGGGGAGATCACACCTCATCGTTGTCACAACCTCCAACTAATGTTACATCTTGCAATTGATATCCAACGTCCTACAACGGCAAGAAAAGATACACGTCTATGTGCTTTCAAGAACATTGTATGTTAAGCGAAATGGGTTCTTCATTGGAATGAAAATCAACAAACATGATGCATGCCCTTTTACAAAAGATCTTTACCACATGTGGGCCACATGTAGTAAAGTTGGTCCCTTGTATACTTCACGAAAGTCTGCTAATGCGGAGACATCTCTGGCTTTCTTAGCACTATGTAAACTTGCCCCTATCCTTGGTTCTCCACTGTTGGATCAGTTCTTGTGTCAAGGTCCCATCATTGACCAGCTTTTTGATCTCCGTCAATAAAGGTCTACACATTCTGGTGGGATGCCCCGGTGCCCCCATATGGAATTCACATGTACTACTCAAGTCGAATCTATGGGCAGATGGATTAGGTGTAATCTTCATCAGTCTGGGAGCAAGATAGCGACATTCTACCAAATGAGGCCATATGTCTGAAATGGATACTCCGAACACTTCCAAATTTGCACTCGTCCAAGGAATTTTCCTTGATGATCTCGAAGTGTTAGTCTGTCCTTTTCTTTTACGACCACAAGAACTTTGAAGGTGGCACTCATTTACTTCTTTGTCTTCATCTGTCTTCTCTTCAGTTCGGTCTTCAGACTTAGACCCTAATTTTCCTTCTTGGATCACATATTCTATCCTCTCTCCAATCATCATAAAATCCTCGAATCTGCTTCTTGATCTCTCCAACATCATATCAAAGAAATGAGAGGGAAGCGTTGCATGGAATAAGGGAGTCAACTCTTCTTCTGCTATAGAGGGCTGAACTTGGGTTGCCGAACATCGCCACCTTAGTGCATACTCCCTGAAGCTTTCATTTGGTCTCATTTTCTTGTTCTGAAGAAACTGACGACAGGGCTCTAAGTCTAAAGCATATCTGTACTGTCTCAAGAAGGCATTAGCAAGGTCACCCCATGACCAAACTTGGTTTATGCTCAAACGGTTATACCATACTGCTGCAGGCCCCGTCAGGCTATCGTGGAAGTAGTGGATCAAAAACTCTTTATTCTTCATGTATCCCTCTATTTTTCTGCAAAATATGGTTAAGTGAACCTTCGGGCAGCTAGTTCTATCATACAGCACAAATCTGGGAATCTTGAAATCTGGGGGAATGACCAAATCAGGGACTATGCAGAGTTCCCTCGTATTGAAAACATCTATTTTTTCTTTCTTGTTTAGCTCCTTCCCGATTCTTTCTTTTAGCAAGTCAAGCCTCGACTCCTTAATTCGTTCCATTTTCTTAACTAGTTCTGCCATCGAATCCCAGAAATAAAATGATAAAGTGCCATGCAATGATAAAATCATTAAACAATACAAAAAGATGTGATGCTAATGCAATGCATGAATGTAGTAAAGTATTGATTCCGCAAGTGATTTGTCCCCATAGAACATCTTTCATTTAGACCAGAAGCTTTTATTACATCAGGTACTAGGATTTTACAGATAGCGGAGAGCTCTAGCTTCTAATTTCTTGACCTCATTCAATAGTATCGTCAACTTTCCTTTACAGCCCAACGCTGGATCCATATTCTGGCTTATCGGCGTTGCTGCATCAGCTAAGTCTACTACCTGTTGGGCCACTTGTCGCGCTTGAGTCATAATAATCTTCATGTCTTTTTCTTTCTCCTGCATTTTCTGTCGGCCTTTTGTAGCTTGACAATTACTTCTTTGAAACTTTCATACCTGGTCTGCTTGTACGCTTCAGCACGAATCTCGCTGGTACATAAAGAAGTCTTGAGCCTTTCTATATATTCTTTGAGTGCTGCATTTTCCATTTGAAGGGCTTGAGATTCCTCCCCTTTCTGCTGCAGACTTGATTTCAGGATCTCGCCTATAGCCAGACTGCTTTCCAACTCGCTTTGGAGGATGTCGCGTTGGCTCTCAACTTTTTTCATCTTTTGTGACAATGATCTGGCTTTATTTTTACTAGTCTTGCATTTCTGCTTCCAACGTTCTAAATTGTTCTTTAGCTGAATCATGCCATTAACCCATTCTTCAAAGGTGTCCCCCAGACCGGCATTCTTGAATTCAAAGTGCAACTTTTGGTACTCGTCTTGTGCACCCTTCGGTATTTTGCCTGGATCATACCTCTCATACTTGAGCTGCCCGTACTCGAATGCAAGTTCATCTTCTGAGATACTTTCACTTTCAGCTCCTGAATTTGTCTCACTTGAGTGACCCAATTCTGTATTACCCGAACCTTGGGTTGGGTATTGACCCTTCTTCGACTTTGTCCCCCAGGCAATGGCTGGCTCATTGTAGAATCGGGGTTGTCCATCTTCGAAACCCATAACTCCTATTCTGATAAGATCTTGAACTCTGTTTTTCAGGGCTCCGCATTTCTCAGTGTGATGAACCAAGCCCCCTATGTGGTAGCTGCACCAGATAGGACTGTTGCAACCTTTCGGATAAGAAGATTTCCTTGGTTCAGACTTCACCGGTATGATAAGATTTCTTTCAATGAGCAACGAAAGTAGCTCGGTGTATCTCATAGGTATAAGACAATGCCCCTTTACGTCATTTGATTCTCGGGCCTCCCTAGTCTTGCCTCCATTTTCTGGGTATCTACCCCAGATATGCCACCTGTCTGTTTCTTGAGATTGATCACAAAAGGATTCATCTTATTGTATTTAACGGTGTTGTCTATCTTAATATTCTGACCATTATGTTCTACATTCTGATCCTTGATCAATTCTTCTCTGAGTTTGACAGGCTGCTTACCTTTCATCATAGCGTTTATCTGGTTCATCATCTCGGCCATTTGCTTCTTTAACTCTTGTACTCCACCTCGCTCGCTACCAGAACTGACACTACTTGCCGAATCTGACATGGAATCTCTGAACGATCATTCTTCTACTGTCTCTGACCTAGCCTCGGGATGGAAATCTGGAACCGAACCCCCTATCGTCAGGTCAAAGAACCCTTGGTCCATCATGAACAATCTCTATTACGGGAGAAACCACTCGGGAATCAATACCCTATGTAACGCGAATGCGATGATATATGCAAAAACAAAACAAAAAGAAAACAAGTCAGTAACGATTAAAATCAATAAATACACAAATAAAGGGTCAAATTAAATACGATAAACAAACAAAACAAACCTATTTACATCCCTTCTAAAACATCTAGGTTATTCGCATGGCTCTAAAAAGGGTGGGCTTTTATGTTCTCTACATGCGGTGTTGGTGCTAGGAGGCACCCGAATTGTCCTTGTTGTCCCCTACTAAGGGTAGCAAGGCCCCGATCATCACACATTATAGGCTCCTTTCAACCGGGTTCAATTTAGGGGGACCCATTCACTTATGCCCCTACGAAGGAACGATATCCTCACGAAAGCATACGGTACTCGAGCCCCGAAGGTATTTTGCTAGGCCGCTACGGAGGAACGATAACCACACGAAAGAACTAGCGTTTTCCCCTACTTAAAAAGGACAGGTTTATATGCCAAATTTTAAATACATTAAAATAAACGCGCAATTATAACCAAATGTTAATTTAATAGTCACTTTAATCCAGAATTTCTGATATTAATAAAGCGGTAATTATTTGAAAAAGCTGGACTATTTTTTTTGTTTTTGAAAAACAAAAATGGTCCCCAGCGGAGTTGCCATCTGTAGCGATATTCCATTTCTTCGCTAAAAAACTGTTTTGAGGGAGTTTGGGGTATTTCGGTATTAAAATATATTTCATGGGGTTTTGGAAAAACCGTATTTTATTTAAAAATGGAGTCGCCACCAGCCACTAAGGTAGGCCGGACACCGTAAAATCAGAGATTCAAAAACTGCCGGGTTCGAGAGTTGGTTACGGATGGGGAAGGATTAGCACCCCCACACCGCCCAAAATTGGTACTTTAATAATTACCGCTTTATTAATATTAGACTTTCCGGATTAAAGTGACGATTCAATTAACGTTTGGTTATAAGTGCGAGTAAATTTTTAGGGCCCCGTTATTCGAGAATAAACCGATAGAGCACCATCACTGCGCTTGATACTGGCCACGTTTACGCTCGAATAAAAGGGCGCCGCGTTGACAAATAATATATCTGTTATGCAATCTTAGCAAATATATCACATCAAAGACAAATAGAATTTAATACGGCACCCTACTAATGAGACATATTAAAAATAAACATAATGACATAAAAAACGTAAACACCAAGATATTAAAATAAAACAAAGACCTAAACATAATACATCTATATAAACATGATGACAAAATGTACATCCACATTAACATAGTATTAAAAACATAAAAACATGATTATCCTAATATTAAACAAAAAAACACGAACATTAAAAACATAACATTCATAAAAACAAAGCATGAACATGAACAAAATAGAAAACATATTTCAAAATTAATTAATTATATATCACATGTTTTAATATAATAAAAATTATCACAATGCAACCTATGTATGACGCAAATATAACGTGATGCTAGATTAATAAAACAACATTCCCAAAATACTACATTAGAACTTATCATACGACACAATTTATGCATACATTAAAACATCATACATTAATATATAACCAACATCACCACACTAACATATAACCTAAAATGCACAAAAAAGATCATAAAACTCATATAACCATATAAACATAATATGCCAACTAAACTAAAACATACCATATAAAAAAAACATGTACAACATGAACAAAGAAATTAAAACACAAAAAACATGATATCACGAATTAATACATTTGTAAAAAACATAACATATAAAAGTCACATAAACACCAAAGAGCAATGTAACCATACTAAAAAAACATAAATAAATAAATAAATCATACAAAGGGACTGAAATGAAATACAAACAAAATCAGAAAACATATATTAAATAAATAAAAAGCACATTTAGGGGCGAGATTGCAAAACAGGCTAAACATATGAGGACTAATCGTGTAAAAAAACCAAGGGGCAAGCTCTGGGAGAAAATATCAGAAACACAGAATAGCTAACAGGGTATTTTCACCATTTTGAAACAGATTTTGGTTGATTATAGGACGAAATTGAAAGTTTTTTTTTAAAAATGAGGGACCAGGGTTGTGAATAACCCATGCGGCAAGACACTTTTGAAAAGAATGGAAACGCGGAATGACTTCGACCACAATTTTACCATTTTAAAAAACAAAAATGCTTATATAAGAACCCTATCATATTAGATTTAACTCTTTTGGCATTTCTAGTTTTTGTTCTAAAAATAAACTCCCCTTCCTTTATTGATTTCCAAACCAGAAACCAAAGGCCAAGGATGAATCCAGAATCCGGCCATGGACCACTATCCTCGCCGCCGTTGGTCGCTGTTAGTCGGCACTGGCCAGGCCTTAAATCGCCCTAAAACAACCCATTTTTCTTTAAAAAGCCGAATCCCCCCTTAGATTTTAGGAAAAACACCCATTCTTTCCTAGATATAAAAAATACGAACTTAAAATTGTTTTTTTAAACGAGACCCAAAAAACATCCCCCTTGACCGGCTCACCACACGAGGCTTATCTCCGGCAAAGAGATCCGTCGACGGCGAGGGTAAGACTCGAGACCCCTTGATCTTTGTTTACAATAATAGGTAAACTTTTAATGTAAAAACTGTTGCTGACTTTTGATTCTGACATTTCTTTTTTTCTTTATTGTTTTTGCCCGATTTCGCCCATGCTCGGTGGTTGGAGGACTGGTGCAAGGACGGTGACAGCGGGGAAGCATGACGGCTGTTTGATGGGGAGATGAGGAGTCTTTATTTTCCAGATCTAATCGGGGCTGTTAGATCAAACGTGATCTAACGGCTATGCTTGCGTATGAGTCAGACGGTTGAGATTCAATCCAAAGAAGGACAAGATGCAACAGATGGCGACACGTGGCGTACGGTGATCTGAAGATCCTTGAACGTGCGTGTCACGCGCGCATGGAAATCTATTGGCCCACGCGTGGGCTTCACGCGACCAGCTGGCGGGGTGTTCTCCTTCGATCTGGACCGTTAGATCAAAATTTGATCTGATGGCCCCAGATTTGGCTGCGCATAAGAAAAAAAATATTAGGTTTAGATATTTTTAGGGTTTTTAGTTATCAAAAGGCTTGGTCGGTTGGGCCTATGTAAACATTTTTTGGGTTTTAAATTATGGACTGGACTTAATTTATATATTTGGGTTTTATTTAATCTGTTTTCATATTTATAATATATAACCTAATAATAATAATAATTAAACTTATAATTCAGTACATGCACATACATACATCATGCAAATACGTTAGAACGATCATACATAATATACATACATATCGTATATAATACATGCAATGTTAATAATAACTAATAAATAATACATATACACATACACTCAATTACATAATACAAACATATGTATTTGATAACACTTAATTATTATAAATATACACATTGTACGTATTCAAACCATGCATACGTGACATGTATGTATACCACACACATATACCATAATAATTACTAATACATACACATACATAACACATGCTGATACATGCATGAGCGGGTTCAAATTACTAATATTGGACAAGAAGCTGAATTTGTTAGATGCAAACAATAAAAGCCAAAACAGTGTTCGCATAGGAGGTCAAAAACGATGCATCTTGGACAAGAAATTGAATCTGTTTGTAAAGTCTGGAAAGTCAGCCAACTTGCGACGAGTTTTTGGATGGGATCCGGACATTTTTGAGTCAATTTGTCTTCTAACAAATTGTCCATAATTCAGTTACCTTTCCAACGCATCTTGAAACGTGTCAATCGGACATCAGAAACTCAAGATACGTTCAATTTACTGAAGACTGGGCATGCGGAAAACTAGATACGGGATTATTACGGGATTTTGAAAAATTCAGCCCAAAAGCTAACATATAAGCTTTGGACGAATTAAATTTAGCCCAATATATTTATTATCATTTAAATTGATGTTTTTAGGGTTTTATATACTTTAGGAACCAGCCACCCTGCCCTTATCAGCCTATCACTTGCCTTATCACCCTATTCCTTGCCACACAAGCACAAGGAATTTAAAGGCTGTTATTTTTTTATTATTTTTAATTAGATTAGGTTTTCCTTGTTTTAGTAGAAGTTAAATTACTCTGTCTATCCTTCACCTATAAAAGGATGAAGCCTCCATCATTGTAAGACAGATTTTCTTTTATTTATGAAATATTTAGTGAGTTTGTTTTTGCAAGTGCTGATTACTTGTGCCTTCGAAGTCTTCTTCAACATAAGTTCGACGAGTTCTTGTGAGGGAGATCATCTTCACACTCTTGCTTGCCTAGATAATCGCGTCTAGGAGGGTAGGTTAGAGCCGCTTAAGGTTGCTTGCTTAGATAATTGATTCTAAGAGGGTGCCGAGGACAAAACAACATCAACAATTCGCAAGCCATCTTCATCTTCAACCTTCACACCATCTTCCATAATTCCATAAACAAAACTGGAATTTTCATATTTGTTTTACCTATCTTCTTCTTAATCTTTTCTCATCTTTTTATTTATATTCTTATTTCTTATCATCTAATCCTTCATCTTGTCTTTCTTTCTTTAAATTTCCAGCCTTGAATCTGAAAATTCAAGAAAATCCCTTCTCTTTTCTCTTGAATTTTCAGATCTGCCCAAACTTCCTTGATTGAGTCTAGAGCTCCTAGTTCTTGCAACAACTTGATTGAAGGCTTCCAAATCCAAGATTGCGCTACTCTATCATTTGATATCAGATTTGGGATGATTCTTGACAAGAATTTTGGCCTTTTTGGGTGAAAAACTCGAAAATTAGGGAAAATTCGTCAAATTCAAACGAGCGAATTTTGAGCTGAAAATTTCCAGATCAGATCTAAACCTTTGGAGGAGTCACCACATAAAATTTCAGAATTGTTTGACATCGGGAACACCTCGAACAAAGTAGATCAAGTTGCTGCAAAATTCTAGGGTTTTCGGGGTTTTTCTAATTTTCTTTCATTCTTAGCCATTAGTTTTCGTTTGTTTTAGCTTTTATTGCTTCTTACACATCTTCTAACACCTTCTTGTTTCCTTGTATTAGTAGGACTAAAAGTTGCATACTCTTCTTTCTCCTTGCAACTATAATTCTATTGGTGTCAAACCTTTTCTTTGGACTCTTAAAGCAATTAGGATGTTTTATTCTCTTTTCAACACTCGTTATCGTATACCAATAAATATTTTTCGGTCACGATGTAAGATACAAGGTAATCTATGTTCTTTAATTATTAACGGTGACAGTCATGTAAACTTAGTGAGTAGCTTCATTGTTGATGCACTCGATCTACCATGCCAAGAACACCCTAAGCCGTATCATCTTCAAGGGTTTAATAGCGGACCGGATATGAAGGTAACCGAACGATGTTTAATCTCTTTTAATCTTGGAAGCTATTGTGATGATGTATGGTGTGATTTGGTCCCTATGGAAGTCACCCACTTGCTATTAGGAAGACCTTGTAAAAATGATCGTGGCGTTGTCCATCGAATCAATACAAATGGATACTCGGTTGTGCACCAAGGCCAGAAGCTCTCGTTTGCTACAATAGAGCCGAAAAAAGTAGATAAAGAAATAGCGAAAGCAAAAAAACAGTGTGAGAGGATAAAACAAAAAAGATTGGAAGCACAAAAGGCTGAATCAATTGACCACACAAAGGCAACCAACCATGAAGACATCCCAAAACCAGAACGTACACATGATTCTCTTCGTACTTCTACTTCTAGCATTTGTGCAAATGTTGATATTGGAGAAGAACCATCTCCCAAACAAAAGGATATTGATAGTGAACACATTAGACAAGATGACAATGCTTTTAATCCCTCATGTGAAGTATTAGGTCCACTTGCTATACTCTCATCACCTCCCCACGAAGAAAGTAAGTGTAATCCTAACCCTTCATTTGATTCTTGTCCTATCATCTTCTTAGTCATTTCTCATCTTTTTATTTATATTCTTATTTCTTATCATCTAATCCTTCATCTTGTCTTTCTTTCTTTAAATTTCCAGCCTTGAATCTGAAAAATTCAAGAAAATCCCTTCTCTTTTCTCTTAAATTTTCAGATCTGCCCAAACTTCCTTGATTGAGTCTAGAGCTCCTAGTTCTTGCAACAACTTGATTGAAGGCTTCCAAATCCAAGATTGCTCTACTCTATCACATGCACTTACACGTATCGCAAATAATTTTACGTACATATTAATCATAGTATAAACACGCATAATAATACTATATATGTATACATGCAATAATAATCTCTATTAATTATTGTACTAATATATTAACACGATATTTACAAACCGGATAAAAATGAGTGATTACTGTAATCACTCATTTTTGATCGGGTTTTAGTGTTATTAGTATTATTTTAATAATAATATTATTAATATAAAATTAATGAAAAATCAAAAAAATATATTATAAAAAAGGAAAAAATTGTGTGGAGCAGGGTGCTCCACGTCACCCATTTCACCCACCCCTTGCCTATAAATACATGGCAGGGGGCAGCCACAATTGGAGGCGGAAATTTCACAACAATTGCAAGCCAAATTGCCATAAATTGGCAAGGCAATTGGCTCCCCAATTGGGAGCATGGCCGGCCGCAAGGCTGGCCAGGTTGGGGCTAGTGCCCTCGGCCCCAGTTGGTTCGATCCAACATTCGATCGGGATCCTATTTTGGATCCGATCTAGTTAATATTTTTGGAGAGGTCGCGGTAGATCTCGGTGGGGTTCAGTCGGGGTTCGTCATTCGAGCTCCTAGTTAGGTATATTTTCTTCCCTTTTATTAGTGTTGTAATTTTTATAATTTAATGAAGTATTAGTTATTTTTGTAGTCTTATTTTTTAGTTTGTATGTTTATGTTTTAGATTAGTATTTAATATGTTTTAAATTTGTGTTTTATATTAATATTTTATTTATGTTAGATTCGTTTTTATTTATGTGTTAGAATAATATTTATTTGTGTTTTAAATTAATATTTATGAATGTTAGTATTTTATTCATGTTAGATATGTTTTTATTTATGAGTTAGATTAATATTTATGTATGTATGTTGTAGAATAGTATTTTATTTATGTTGAATTTGTTTTTTATTTATGTGTTAGATTAATATTTATGAATGTTAGTATTTTATTTATGTTAGATATGTTTTTATTTATGAGTTAGATTAATATTTATATATGTATGTTTCGGATTAGTATTTTATTTATGTTAGATTATTATTTTATTATATTAGTATTTATTTATATTTTTATCGCTTTGTATTCATTTTACTTTCTAAGGTTGCATAATGGAATATAAATTGTCAATGCGGTGCCCTTTTATCCGAGCGTAACGGGGCGATCGAAGCGTCTTGATAGTGGTTGGGCGTTTACTCTCGGATAACGGGGCCTTTAAAATTTATTCGCAATTATAACCGAATTTTAAACTGATCGTCACTTTAATCCAAAAAATCTAATATTAATAAATCGGTAATTATTAAAGTACCAATTTTGGGCGGTGTGGGAGTGCTAATCCTTCCCCATCCGTAACCGACTCCCGAACCCAACAGTTTTTTAAATCTCTGGTTTTATGGTGTCCGGCCTACCTAAGTGGCCGGTGGCGACTCCAATTTTTAATAAAATGCGGTTTTTAAAAAAACCCCACGGAATAAACGTTTTATATCCGAAAAATCACCAACACTTCGAAAACTCGTTTTTTAGCGAAAAGGGGACATCGCTACAGATGGCGACTCCGCTGGGGACATTTTTTGTTTTTAACAAAATAAAGAGAGCCGAGCTTTTTTTCAAATAATTACCGCTGTAATAATATTAGAAGTTCCGAATTAAAGTGACTGTTAAATTAATATTCGGTTGTAATTGCGCGTTTATTTTAACGCATTTAAAATTTGGCATATAAACATGTTTTTTAAGTGGGGGAAAACGCTAATGCTTTCGTGGAGATATCATTCTCCCGTGTAGGCCTAGAAAGTACCTTCGGGGCTCGAGTACCTTATGCTTTCGTAAGGATATCGTTCCTTCTGCAGGCATAAGCGAATGGGTCCCCCTGAATTGAACCCGGTTGGAAGGAGCCTATAATGGGTGATGATCGGGGGCCTTGCTACTCTTAGTAGAGGACAGCAAGGACAATTCGGTACTTTTTTTAGCACCAACCTTTGGATATAGAGAATATAGAAACCCACCCCTTTTAGAGCCATGCGGATAACCTTAGGTGTTTTAGATGGGTAAATAGGGTCGTGTTGTCTGTTTACCTTATTTAATTCGTCTTTTATTTATGTATTTATTAATTCTATCCGGTACTGACTTGTCTCATTTTTGCTATTTTTTAATGCATTATTACATTCGCATTACATAAAGGTACTGGATCAAGTGGTTTACCCGATCAGAAAGTCTTTCACCATGGAAAAAAAGGTGTCTTAGAAAAGAGGAGCTCAACTTGTGCATTAGACATTGGTGAGAAGTCAACAGAGGGCCCAAGGGACAGATTTACCAAGTGAGAGCGTGATAGCGGTGGTACACCTATGTGAGTTTTCAACAGAATAACTTAGGGGATCTTCAAAGTATCTGGGAAGAATGGGACCAGAGATTACAAGATAGGTTCTGTGATAGTTATGGCGACATTGCACAGTTGATGTACATTCGGGTCAACCAGCCCCTACTCCGAGCCATTTTTTGATTACGGAATCACGCCTTTTTGTCGCTTCACCTTCAATGGACAGGACATGATGCCCACAGTAGAAGAATACACCGCTCTGCTTAATCATAAAAATGTTCAGGAAGATTGGATTTACGCAAAACCTCCGAGGAATCATAATTACACTTCAAAGCTCAAAACCCTTACCGGAATGAGCGACGATTGGGTCAATGGCTTGATCCGACTTCGAGGAGATAGTACAGTATTCGCATGGGAGAACATTCGAGACATCCTACCTGCACATCCGGATGAGGAGAAAAAGATAGACATGCTTGCCTTGGGAATATATGGGTTGGTGATCTTCCCAAGAATTCTGGGAAACATTGATGTGGTCATTCTAGATCTGCTTGAGCGGGTAAAACGGCGAGCAAACCCAGTACCAGCTATTTTGGCCGAGACCTTTATTTCTTTAAATGCCAGTCGGAAGCACGAAGAATGACGTTTTCGAGGATGCGCACAACTGTTACAGGTATGGATTCAGAGCCACATGTGGGAGACACCGACGAGGGTTCTACTGGGGATATCCTTCCAAGGTTTTTCGCCTTTACGGGAATACTTAGCAAAAGAGTGACGAGAGGACTTGAAAACAAGAAAATGGGCTAGTTTCTTCAGGAACATCCAAGACGAAGACATAGTATGGAGGGTCCCGTGGCTCGGTAGAGTTAATTACTTTTTATATAGTTGTTGTGATTTCAACTGGCTGATGATGTTGGGACTGCATGGAGGGATTGCTTGTGTTCCGCTTCTGGTGTCCCGACAATTCGGATCACGACAGTTCATTCCCAATACCGCCGGGTTAAGCCGAACTGAATTTCTTTTCAAAGGGGAGTTCAAAGAGAAAGTTCAGACTATCATGAGGGCTTGGGACCATTGTTACCGGATTAGGGTGGAAGGAGACACCGAGCACATGACCACCCCAGACTACGATCTTTGGAGACGTTTGAGGGTAAATGATATGATTCCCGAATCCGATCAAGGACCCGTGGTGTCACTTGAGGAGCTCACAAGGGTGGTGTCATCTGAAGCCGATATCTTACGGAATGAACTCGACATGCGAATGAGTTCTATAAAGCAAGCTTAGAGGTTGACAAACGAGATGGGATCATTAGACAGTTGAAGAAATTAAATGCAGATTTGAGCGACAAGAACGCCATTTACCAAAAGGATACCCTTCTACTTCAAGCGAAAATACAGAAGGCCGGCCGAAGTCAGTTCATAGCCGTGGAAAATGAAAGAATGAATAGTATCCATTTGGTGGAAGAAGATGAAAAATCAGCAAGAGAGCGATCGAGAAAGAGATAGAAAGCTGCCGGTTGGCTATGGAAGAAGAAAGAAAGTCCTTCCAGAAGGTTATTGACCAAGAAAAGGAAAGAACTAGGCAAGAAATTAGCAAAGGAAAACAAGCAGTCAACCACGAGAGAGAAAACGTCGCTGCATGGAAAAAAACATCCATGAATAGCCGGAATAGACTGTTAGAGATGCAAAAGTTGTATGATGACACTATTCAAAGTCTGGATCAAAGCCGAAGTCAGAATGATGAATTGAAAGAAAATGTGGTAGAAGTAGAACACTTCATTCGAACGTACTGCCAGAGGAATGGCTTCACTGAGCTACGAGAAAGAGAATGTGAAGTAGGCATGTTACGAACCCGAATTAAGTCCCTTGAAGCAACTGTTGAAGATTATAAGGAAAGAATTAGTGTATTCGAGGAAGCTACAGCCGGAGGGAACACTTATTGGCAAAGGAGACTGCCTGACACTGCCCGGATGGTACAGGATAGAGACCAATATTACGCAAACCTGATGGTGGACATACAGCGAGTCGCTAGGCATGTGAATGATTTGGCCATCGAGGCCGAAACATTTCGACCTTTCGTATTCCCAGAAATAGAAGAAGCTCCCAGGTTCATCAAGTTGCTCAGGGCGATTGGAAAATTAGGAGATAGAGCTAGGGCTTATCTATAGGGCTCTGTGTTGTAATTAGTACTCTTTTGTATTAGGGATCTACATTTTGTAATATGGACTTTGTTGTAATTTAGACCCTTTAATTCCCGTGGAAGTAGTTCAAAAGGATGATTACCAGCGGAATCAGTACCTTATCTGCATACATTTCTGTATTGCATCATGACATTCGCATCATTATACATGCATTTATTTTATTTGCAACCATATTAATGTTATGAATATTGTTTCAGTGTGTGAAAATAGAAGTTAACCCGCAATCATTCATCATCCATACCTTACCCGATTACAAAGCAAGCTCATGGAAGACAGGATAATCAGTTAAGAAAAGGGGCAAAGAGAGCTCGAGGCAAGGCTTGAAGAGGCTCAAAGAAGCATCAGTGACCAGATTGCTCAGTTACAAGCATCGATAGTATCCGACATAACCGTATTGTTGGCTAAAAGTCTTGGAAAGAAAGTTGAAGGAGAAACCGTTCAAGAACCAGAAGGTACCCCAGTTCACTATAAGGTTCAACCAACTGCGCCAAATCTGACTAGCAAGGTGTATATCGACCCTGCAGAAATGTCAGCTAGTCTTCAGATAGGGGCACCTGAAACTCAACCCTTCCACACTGAAGCACTCTATGAAGAGGAGGTGCCGGATCTGAATGTGGTCGAAAGGATCAGGACAGAGGTGGAGAGAAAGTGGGAAGAAAGGTTTCGCCTCATGGAGGAAAAATTTAAAACGATACAAGCTACGGAAGAGTCAGGAAATGACGCTAGTGACTTAAGTCTGGTATCCGATCTTGTCCTACCACCAAAATTTAAAACGCCAGAGTTCGACAAATACGATGGAACCACGTGTCCTTCCGCGCACATAACAATGTATTGTCGAAAGATGGCGGCCTACCTTAAGGACGAGAAGCTACTGATTCACTGTTTCCAAGACAGCCTAACTGGAGCGGCGTTATGGTGGTACACCCAGTTGAGCAAGGTAAATGTTAAGACATGGAAAGATCTGTCAAGAGCATTCATTGAGCAATATAAGCATGTAACAGATATGACCCCCAGTAGAATTATGTTGGAAAATATGGGGCAGAAGTCCAATGAAAGTCTATGACAATATGCTCAAAGGTGGCGGGAAGTGGCCGCCCAAATTCAGCCACCCCTCCCAGAACATGAAATTACGCCATTATTTGTTAATACTTTGAAAGGGGCACTTTTCGATTGCCTCATTAATAACACAACACAGTGTTTTGCTGATTTAATTAGGACTTGAGAGTCCCTCGAATTACCAATTAAGAGTGGTAGAATTGATAGTGGGGAAGGGTCTCGGAAATACAGCAAGAAAAATGAAGTAAACGCCACCAGCACTTACGCCGCCCCGAAGAATTTTACAGTCTCACAGCCACATGCACCTGTGGGAAAAGCACAAAACTCGAATCAAAGAGAAGAGAGAACCTCCAGAAAAAAGAAAGAGAGGAGAACTTTCACTCCCCTACCCGTTCCGTACTCGGAGCTTTACTCCCCGTTGTATGAAGCAGACCTGGTCCGTCCATACATCGTTACTCATTTCAAACCGCCATTCCCTTCTTGGTATAACCCGAATGCGCATTACGACTATCACGGCGGTGCCCCTGGACATCCCACCGAGAACTGCCTTGCCTTCAAAAAACTTGTGCAGAATTTGATTGATTCTGGGATACTAAAGTTCGAAGAACCAAGTGTAGCTACTAACCCGCTACCTAATAATGGGAACAGAGGAGTAAATGTTATTGAAGAATACTTTACCAGGAAGATTAAGGATGATGTGTCAGAAATCAAATCTCCTTTGCGGTGGGTATTTCAACAATTATTCATGGCCCGTATGATCGACAAAGGCATTATAATAAGGCAGAAGGGATGTGAAGTGTATTGCGAATTCCATCAGGATGAAGAGCATGACATTCAAAAGTGCGATGAGTTCAAGATATTGGTACAACAATTGATGAATGAAAAGCAAATAGAATTCTTCGAAGAGCCCACGGGAAAGAAGGGGTCGGACGTGCATATGATGGATAGCCCCAAATCTAAATACGGGAAGGATATACCTTTTATCATCTCTTCCAGGCCAGGGAATGCAGGTGCCTCCCAAGGAGAAACCAACAAGATAAATCCCAAGATCATCATTTCAGCACCATCCCCGTTCCCATTCAAGGATATGCGGCAAATTCCCTGGAACTATGCTATAAATGTGACCACGCTAGAAAAGCCAGAACATGGTCAGGTAAAAGAGCCTACGCTAAAAGACGAACAAGACCAGAACGATGTGAGCGCTGGTGAGGTGGGCCATTTCACGAGGAGCGACAGATGTTATTCCTCTAAGGCTTTGAGAGTAGTTGAAGCGGTCAAAGATAAGGGAAAAAATACAGCGGTTAGCCCCACACAGATATTCGGTGAAGAACCTCCCCCAAAGATGAATGAGCCGGTAACTGAGGCCCAGGCCAAAGAATTTCTGAAGTTCATGAGACATAGCAAGTACAACGTAGTGGAACAACTACGAAAGCAACCGGCTAGGATCACAGTGCTGGAATTGCTCTTGAGTTCAGAAAGGCACCGTGAAGCACTATTAAAAGTACTAAATCAAACTTTTGTGCCCCAGGATATTTCTGTGACAAATCTGGACAGGATAATGGGGCATATCACCGCCTATAATCATATAACATTCAGTGATGATGAGATCCCCGAGGGAGGAATGGGGTCCACCAAAGCCCTTAACATCACAACCCACTGCAAAGGGTATGTAGTACCTGGGGTACTGATTGAAAATGGGTCAGCATTGAACGTGTTGCCTATGGTAACCTTGCAGAAACTACCAATAGATGGTTCTCACCTAAAGCCCTGCCACAATTCAGTAAGAGCCTTTGACGGTACACAAAGAGGAACAATGGGAAGAATTGAGGTGCCTCTATTGATCGGACCGACTGAGTATGTGATTGATTTTTTGGTAATGGACATAAAACCATCTTACAATTGCTTATTGGGAAGGCCATGGATCCACTCCGCAGGAGTTGTCCCCTCATCATTGCATCAGAAATTAAAATTTGTAGTTGAAGGCAAATTGGTCACAGTGGAGGCTGAGCAGGAAATTGTTGCTTCAGTGACATCGGATGCCCCTTATACTCAAAATGACGAGGATACTGCAGAATGCTCTTTTCGAGCATTAGAGCTAATGAATGCCACGTTCGTCGCGGAGGGAGGTCGGATCCCCTGTCCCAGGTTATCTAATTGTACCAAGATGACCGTCGCAGAAACTTTGGGCCGAGGAGCCAAAGTAGGAAGAGGGTTGGGGAAGAAATTACAAGGGAACCTAAGAGCCAAAAGTATGATAACCAAGAATGACCGTTTTGGGCTAGGTTACAAACCAAGTGTCCAACAGAGAAAAGAGGAATACAAGAGAAAAGAAGAGCAAAGAAAAGCTAGATTTAAAGGAGAAGACATTCCGTAGAGACCAATGTCCTTTCCTAGTTTGAAAACCACTTTTGTCTCCGGAGGATTCTACCAACCAGGTCAAGATGTTGAAGACGCAATTAAGGAAAATGACGTACTCAACCAGGAGGAGACATTCAATAAATCACTTGAAGGGACGTACATCAACATGATAGCTGGAAAGGGCCAAGGCAGCAAAATATTGACCAACATCCGCCCCTGCCGTCCCGGGGAAACACTTGATAACTGGAGCTGCATTGATCTACCTGTGGTTTTTAGGAATAGATCAGAGTAATGCTCCGAATCAACCTTTTGTTTCACCCTTAAAAAATGGGGATCTTTTGTATAGGGCACCTATGTTAACTTTTTTGTTGAAATGAAAATATCCCCGCTTTCCTGAATGACCAATATTTCATTTATTTCATTCATGCATTCTTCATGTTCATTCACTTCATATAAAGCCATCCTCTTCCCAATACAATTCTTTCTCATCTAATGCAGGTCGCTCATGATTGACTATATGAATGATATCGGATCCAATCCCGAAGTAAATTTTGAATGCCCTGAGATCTCAGAGGGAATTGAGGAAGAAGATGATGAGATAGAATGTGAGGTCTCGGTAGAGTTGAAGAGAATGGTGGCCAACGAAGAAAGACAGATCATGCCCCACCAAGAAGAAACAGAAATTGTAAACTTAGGGACCGAAGAAGAGAGAAAAGAAGTAAAAATAGGGACGACGTTTTCCTCGAAAACCAAGCACGAACTGATAACCCTACTTCAGGAATTTAAGGATGTTTTTGCCTGGACCTATCAAGATATGCCAGGATTGAATACTGACATAGTGGTGCACAAATTGCCAACAAAGCCGGAGTGCAAACCAATAAGCAAAAACTTCGGAGAATGAGACCAGATATGTTATTAAAAATCAGAGAAGAAGTAAAAAACAGTTTGATGCTGGTTTCTTGGAGGTAGCCAAATACCCCGAATGGGTTGCAAACATCGAACCAGTACCAAAGAAGGACGGGAAAGTTCATATGTGTGTAGATTATAGAGATCTAAACCGAGCTAGCCCTAAAGACAACTTCCCCTTACCACACATTGACATGCTGGTTGACAACACCGCAGGACATTCATGGTTTTCATTCATGGATGGCTTCTCAGGGTACAACCAGATAAAGATGGACTCTAACGACATGGAGAAAACTACGTTCATAACCACGTGGGGCACTTTTTGATATCGGGTGGTGCCTTTTGGGCTCAAGAATGCAGGGGCAACGTACCAAAGAGCAATGGTGACTCTTTTCCATGACATGATGCACAAAGAAATAGAAGTATACGTGGACGACATGATTGCCAAGTCCCGAACAGAGGAGGAGCACCTACACAACTTGAGAAAACTATTCCAAAGACTACGGAAATACCAGCTAAGGCTCAATCCTGCCAAATGTACCTTTGTTGTTACTTCTGGAAAACTCTTAGGGTTCGTGGTAAGTAGAAGAGGGATTGAGATCGATCCAGATAAAGTGAAAGCCATCCAGGATCTCTCACCACCCCACACTCAGAAGGAAGTTCGTGGTTTACTAGGGAGGTTGAATTATATCTCTCGTTTCATTTCCCAATTAACCGACCGATGTGACCCGGTCTTCAGACTTCTTAGAAAGAATAATCCTGGTGTGTGGGATGACGAATGTCAAAGATCCCTAGAAAAGATCAAAAGGTACCTGACAAATGCTCCGATTTTAGTCGCACCAGTACCAGATCGACCATTAATCCTCTATCTAACAGTCTTTGAGAATTCAATGGGATGCGTATTGGGGCAACACGATGAGTCAGGGAAAAGGGAGCAAGCCATCTATTACCTAAGTAGGAAGTTCAATGATTGCGAAACGCGGTACCCGCCAGTTCAGAAGCTGTGTTGTGCTCTAGTTTGGGCTACCAAGCGGCTTAGGCAGTATATGCTGTACCATACTACTTGGTTGATATCCAAGCTAGACCCATTGAAGTTCTTAATGGAAGCGCCAGCACTAACATGAAGGATGGCCCGATGGCAGATGCTCTTATCCAAATTTGATATTGTATATGTGAGTCGGAAAGCCGTAAAGGGGAGTGCCGTAGCAGATTTCCTAGCTAGTCGTACTTCGGACGACTATGAGGCATTGAACTTTAATTTCCCAGACGAAGACTTGATGTGCATTACAACCGAGGAAGATGTTTCAGATGATAAATCTTGGAAGCTTTACTTCGATGGAGCCTCTAATGCCCTCAGACATGGGATATGAGCCGTGCTAATTTCTCCTGGGGATGTCTATTATCCCTTCACCAGCAGATTAGAATTCTTCTGCACCAACAATATAGCTGAATACGAAGCTTGCGTTATGGGACTAAACTCAGCTATTGAGAGAAAGGTTAAGGAACTTCGAGTATTCGGAGATTTATCCTTAGTAATTTACCAATTACAGGGGGAATAGGAAACCAGGGACCCGAAGTTGGTCAAATATTATGAATTGATTCAAGAGCTCACCAATGAGTTCGAAAGGGTCAGCTTCAATTACCTTCCTCGAGAAGAAAATCAGATGGCGGACGCCTTGGCGACCCTGGCATCCATGTTTAAAACAAACACTGGGGCAGAAATGAAGCCCATTAAGATGCAGACGTTTGAAAGGCCTGCTCATTACTGTAATGTACAGGAAAAGATTGATGGAAACCCATGGTACTATGACATCTTGCAATATGTCAAGCTTCGAAAGTATCCAGAAGGGGCAAATGACAATGACAGAAAAACACTCAGAAAAATGGCAACAGGATATGTCCTAGATTGGGAGATCCTATATAAGAGAAGCCATGATCAGACATTGCTGAGATGTGTGGATGCCTGTGAGGCGAAGAAGATTCTAGCCGAGGTACATGATGGACTCTGTGGAACGCACGCCAACGGGTTGTCTATAGCCCGGAAAATTATGAGATATGGCTATTTCTGGTTGACCATGGAGGGAGATTGTATTGATTACGCCACAAATGCCAAATTTACGCTGACAAGATTCACGCACCCCCATCGTCTTTACACACCATGAATTCTTCATGGCCTTTTACGGCGTGGGGCATAGACGTCATCGGGCAGATTCATCCGAAAGCTTCCAATAGACACCGTTTCATTTTGGTCGTCATAGACTATTTCACTAAATGGGTAGAGGCAGCGTTTTACGCCAACATCACAAGGACTACAGTATGTAAGTTCTTAAAGAAGGAGATTATTTGTCGATACAGATTGCCAGAAAGGGTCATCACCGACAACGCTTCCAATTTGAATAACAAAATAATGACGGACGTGTGCACACAATTCAAGATAACACACCATAATTCAACAGTCTATCGTCCTAAAATGAATGGGGCAGTGGAAGCAGCAAACAAGAACATAAAGAAAATCATAGCAAAGACGACGGATACCTACAGAGATTGGCATGAGAAGTTGCCATTTGCCATTTTTGCCTATAGGACGTCCGTTCACACATCAACGGGGGCAACACCCTACTCCTTGGTGTATGGTACCGAAGCAGTACTCCCCATCGAGGTAGAGATCCCGTCTCTCCAGGTCTTAAATGAAGTAAAATTGGAAGAAGCCGAATGGGTGCAGGCCAGACTCGACCAGCTAAATCTCATTGATGAAAAGAGACTAAAGGCCATTTGTCATGGTTAGATGTACCAAAAGCGGATGATGCAGGCATACAACAAAAAGGTGCGCCCAAGAGAATTCAGAGAGGGGGATCTGGTGCTCAAGAAAATCCTTCCGATTCAGAAAGATTCTCAAGGAAAGTAGATGCCCAACTAGGAAGGGCCGTACGTGGTAAAAAATGCCTTCTCAGGAGGAGCCCTAATCTTAACAGAAATGGATGGAGACGAGCTGAAAAACCCTATAAATTCTGATGCTGTTAAGAAATACTATCGTTGAAAAAAAGAAAAAAAAAGGAAAAAAGAGAAAAGAAAAAGAAAAAGAAGAAAAGAACAAAAATGGAGAGCTCAGGGCGAAAACCCGAAATAGAGAGTCTTGAAGCAAATGGAAGACCCGAGTTGAAAACCCGTAAAGGGCAGCTCGGATAAATTGAAAGGTTGGATATCCGAAGAGAAGGGTCATCCCCATAAACACTATGAAGAGGGAGCTTCAGGCAAATGATTCTACGCCGGTTGACAGGATCATGTATCATTCATACCGAAGATAATGAGGGATCCTGTATTTCATATTTAGCTTTTCTTCTTCCTCATATGTGTCATAACTCTTTCAAAGTATCCCAAACCCTTAATCGTAATAAAATCGTATTTTTGAGCATCCATTCCTTGTCTTCTTATTAATTTCAGGCAAATAAGCTAACATAGGCTTAGGGTAAACAATAGATTTCTGAGCATTATTGCGATCTAACCTTAAAGATGCAGGTGATTAGAAGACGATGTTAATTTTACCCTTTAATTCCCCACATAACGGCCATTGATAGAGAAGGCAGAAGGCTTCAAGCAACAGGGTAGGATGACCAATGGCGTACGCCCTGCTTATTCAAAGAAAGCATGGGAGATAACAAGAGAGATCTCCCAGGTGAAAACCCAGAAGGGCACCCCTTGAAAAAAAAACTCTAAAGCGAAAACCCGAAAGGGCACTTTAGAACCCCAAGTCGGAAATTGAGAAAAAGAAAGGTTGGAATGGTTGAACCCAACAGTGAAATGGGGTATCGCCGCTAAAAAGGGAGAAAATGAACAACGTGAAGATGAGATCAACTGAGGACTAAAGCAGGCCCACCAAGATATTGACACTCATGCACCATGAATAGTTAGACATCACTAGAATTAGGAGCATGTCAATTCATTTGTCATAAGCATTTTGTTTTATCTTAGACATGTATCTATGGATTCAAAGAGACATCGGTAGCCATCTTGGTGTAAATCCCAAATGTGAAGATGAAGGTTATACATACAAAAGGCCTATGTTTCCAAGCGCCCGCAGAGAGAAGTTCTATATGGGAAGAATCCGCCGCTCCGAGGCTTCAGAAGCTGAAAGCTTTATATAGGAAAGGTTTCCAGCTCCAGGGTAAGACTAGAAGTTCTATATAGGAAGAACTCCCAGCCGAAAGAATTCACCCATGACACACAAGGTTATATAGGAAAACCTGTTGTGTCTGAAAGCGAAGAGTCTTATATAGGAAGGGCTCCGAGCTTCACTGTCTTAGAGTAAAAGATTCTATATAGGAAGAATCCGTAGCTCCAAGATTTCAAAAGCTGAAAGTTTTATATAGGAAAGACTTGCAGCTCCAGGGTGAAGACTAGTAGTTCTATATAGGAGGAACTCCCAGCCGAAGGAATTCACCCATGACACACAAGATTATATAGGAAAACCTGTTGTGTCCGAAAGCGAAGAGTCTTACATAGGAAGGGCTCCGAGCTTCACTGTCTTAGATTAAAAAATTCTATATAGGAAGAATTCGTAGCTCCAAGATTTCAGAAGCTGGAAGTTTTATATAGGAAGGACTTACAGCTCCAGGGTGAGGACTAGCAGTTCTATATAGGAAGAACTTCCAGTCGAAGGAATTCACCCATGACACACAAGGTTATATAGGAAAACCTGTTGTGTTGGAAAGCGAGGAGTCTTATATAGGAAGGGCTCCAAGCTTTACTGTCTTAGAGTGAGAGGTTTTATATAGGAAGAACTTGTAGCTCTGAGATTTCAGAAGCTAAAAGTTCTATACAGGAAGGACTGACGGCTCTAAGGTTTGAAGACTAGCAGTTATATACATGAGGAACTCCCAGTCGGAAGAATCCATCAACGACGCAGAAGGTTTGATATAGGAGAAACTAGCGTTGAAGGTGAAGATTTCTATATAGGAAAGACTCCAAGCCTCACCGTCTCTGAATGCAAGGTTCTATATAGGAGGAACTCATAACTCGAGGCTTCAAAGTGAAGGGTTCTATGTAGAAAGAGCCTATAACTCCAAGATCGGAAGGTGACGAAGCTCTATATAGGAAGAACTTACGAGCCTGAAGATTCAGCTAAGGAAAAGCGAAGAATTCCAGAAGAGCCCGTGTTTCCGAAGCTACAAATAGAGAAGTCGGATAAAAATGAGTGCTTATGAATCTTTGCTTTGTTCCCATTCCATGAGAACAAGCAAAGAGGGGCAACTGTAATCACTCATTTTTATCTAACCTCTAAGTATCATATTAACATATTAGTGCATGATTACATATATGTGTGCGCGTGTTTATGTTAGTATATTACATAATGATATAGATGTGAATGTATGCATGGTGCATGTATTTGTATGGTGTATTACGTACCTATTAATATATGTGTGATATGGTTATATTTATGTTAGGAGTATCGTACAATGTATGTTAGTGTATGAGTAGGTCTATATATGTTTGCATGTATATATTATTAATGTCCTTGTTATTATTGAGTATATACGAATAAGTGTTGCATGTATTATTATTAAGTATATGTACATGTGAACGTATTTCATCACAATTGTATGTATGTGTACGTAAGTATGTATGTGTCTGTATTTACTATTATATTAATAAATTATTATTAATATGTATGGACAAACTTGAAAAATAATAGAAAAGCCCACTTAAATTAAATGTCCATATTATTACAAAAAAAAACCATAAAATACAAGGCCCGGTTGGCCCAAGCCCAAAACCCCATCTAACCCTAATTACTCTATCTTTGCGCAGCTGACTAGGAGCCGTTGGATCAAATGTGGATCCAACGGCCACGATCAAGGAAGGATAAATATCTAGCTGGCCGCGTGAACTACATGTCTGGACAGTTCGAATGCCACGCGCGCGTTCGGCCCACGCGCGGACTCTTCGATATCCCACGCGTGCGTGAGTCCCACGAGCTATAACCCCTCGACTGCTGAGCCCCACGTGTCACGATCTGGAGCCGTTTCACCGATCGAGGTTTCAACTGGGCCGTTCATCCTTCAAGCCATCCCGACCGTTAGATCGGATCTAATCCAACGGTCGAGAACGCTTCTGGCCAAAGACAACTCCCCCACACCGCCACCATACTTCCACTATGCCAGTCTCCAACCACCGCGTTCAGACATATCAGAACAACACAAAAAAGAGGCTATGTCAGTGTCAGTCCAGATCTAAAAATATATTACATTACTTGCTACCAAACCAAAGAGACAGGGATATATGTATGAAACAAGTAATTGTAAAGCAGTCCGGTTGTAATCGAAAAAAATAACAAAGAAAAAAGCACCAAGTTTTCAGTGGTAACGCTCTTCTCTTTTTTATTACTTCTTTGCATGCATAACGAAAATATACGTAGTGATAACAAAAAAAAGAGGGATTTAGAGTTGTTACCCTCGTCGTCTGTGGATCTCCCCTCACCAGTGACAAGCCTCTTCAGCTTTCCAAAGATGAACATGGTGAACTGAAGGGAGCGGGAGGTCCCTTTTGATTTCACTTTGGTCAAACATAAACAAATTTTTTTTTCGTTTTGTATTTACTTAGATCTAGGCAAAAGGGTGAGTCTTAGCGTAGATCTAAGTTCATATTCGGGTTCGGTTTAGAAAAAGGTTGGTTTTGGGTGTTTTTTTTAGTTCGCCGGCGCCGGTTAGCGGCGGCCGACGGCGGAAGGGACTGCGGAAAATCGCCGGTTTCTGGGTTCATCACAAATTCAGGGAGGAAAGTTGAGAGAAAACGAAAGAAATAAAAGTTATTATAAAACGGATCGAAGAAAAAAATTGAGGAAAATTTGAGATTAGGCTGAAAATAGGGGTTTTATAGTTATTTTATTTTATAAAATGGGCAAATTCGGAAATAAATCCCCCCGCGTTTTTGATATTTTCATTTCTGTCTCGCCGCATGGGATATTTACAATTCCAGTCCCCCTTATATTCTGAAATCTTGGAATCCAACCCCTAAATTAAATTGAATCAGTTTTTTAAATGGCGAAAGTACCTCATTAGTCCCACCGCATTTTTGAAATTTTCACTTCAAGTCTGCCCCTTGGTCCAATTACAGTTTCAGTCCTTTCAAGTTCGGTCTTGCTTGCATCTTCGTCCGTAAATCGCATACTATTGCCTTTTAATTTCTGTTCCTTATGTTTATTTCTTTTCATTTCTGTCCTGGTTCCATATAAATATTCATGTTCGTTTATTATGATCGTGTATGTTGATGTAGCCTTTTGCCTTTTCATATATCCCTCGTACATGCTTTGTATTTTCATGTTTACATGTATATATGTGTTAATTTTATGGCGATTATGTATTTTTATGCATTTGTTCGATTATTCGTATCACACATATTAGATTGATATTTGAGTTGGCTCGAACACAACCCGCTTTATATTTCAGCATGTATTGCATGTTTTCTTTGCTTTTAGGCTATGTGTTGGTATATTTTCTTGGTCATGTATAATGCCATATTCTACGTATGTTACAATGTGTCTTATTGTAATATATACGTTTTTGTAATATGTGTTTTTGTTCCATGCCTTGTAATTGTGACATGTTAAGTTTATTTTTAGTCACGAGTAGGGATAATTTGTATGCATGTATGTTTTAGATTAGCATTTTATTTATGTTCTGTTAATAGTTTATTATGTGAATATTTATTGTATTTAAATTATTTGCCATGCTTTATATTTTGTTCACTAAGGTTGCATAATGAAATATATAATGTCAATGCGGTGCCCTTTTATCCGAGCGTAAACGGGGCCAATATCAGGCACAGCGATAGTGGTTGGGCGTTTACTCTTGGATAACGGGGCCTTTAAAATTTATTCGCAATTATAACCGAATTTTAAACTAATCGTCACTTTAACCCGGAAAATCTAATATTAATAAAGCGGTAATTATTAAAGTATCAATTTTGGGCGGTGTGGGGGTGTTAATCCTTCCCCATCCGTAACCGACTCCCGAACCCAACGGTTTTTTAAATCTTTGGTTTTATGGTGTCCAGCCTACCTAAGTGGCCGGTGGCGACTCCAATTTTTAATAAAATGTGGTTTTTTAAAAAAACCCACGGAATAAACGTTTTATATCCGAAAGACAATTAACACTTCGAAAACTCGTTTTTTAGCGAAAAGGGGACATCGCAACAGATAAAATACAAATAAATATTAACATAATAAAATACCAATCTAACATAAATAAAATACTAATCTAAAACATACATACATAAATATTAATCTAACACATAAATAAAAAAACTAATCTAACATAAATAAGATACTAATCTAACACATAAATAAAAAACTAATCTAACTCATAAATAAAAAACTAATCTAATAAAATACTAATCTAAAACATAAATTTAAAACATACAAACTAAAAAATAAGAATATAATTTCAAATTAACTAATACTTCATTAAATTAAAAAAATTACAATACAAATAAAAAGGTAAGAAAATATACCTAACTAGGAGCTTTAATAACGAACCCCGACTGAACCCCACCGAGATCTACCGCGACCTCTCCAAAAATATTAACTAGATCGGACCTAAAATAGGACCCCGATCGAACCGACTAGGACCGAAGGCACTACCCCGGTCCTTGGCTAGCCGGGAGCTAATGCCCCCTTATTTGGCCTTGCCATGGCCGATTGTTCTAAAAATAAAAAAGAGAAAGAAAGAGAGGGAGGGAGAAGAAAAAAGAAAAGAAAAAGAAAAAATAAGAAGAAATAGAAAAAAGAAAAAAGAAGAAAAGAAAATGAGAAGAGAGAAAAGAGAAAAAGAGGAGAAAGAAAGCATTACATTGCATGCATCATATAGATAGGGGCATGTCAATTTTTGCTTATTTTGGACAGGTACCTGAAGAATTATCAAAGAGTATTAAGAAGTGGATTTCATAAAAAAAAGTTTGGCAGCCACCTTCGGCGTGAGTCCCTAAAATTTGAAGAAAGTTTGGCAGCCACCTTCGGCGTGAGTCCCTAAAATTTAAAGAAAGTTTTGGCAGCCACCTTCGGCGTGAGTCCCTAAAATTTGAAGAAATTTTTGGCAGCCACCTTCGGCGCGAGTCCCTAAAATTTGAAGAAAGTTTGGCAGCCACCTTCGGCGTGAGTCCCTAAAAATTGAAGAAAGTTTTGGCAGCCACCTTCGGCGTGAGTCCCTAAAATTTGAAGAAAGTTTGGCAGCCACCTTTGGCGTGAGTCCCTAAAATTTGAAGAAAGTTTTGGCAGCCACCTTCTGCGTGAGTCCCCAAAATTTGAAGAAAGTTTTGGCAGCCACCTTCGGCGTGAGTCTCTAAAATTTGAAGAAAGTTTTGGCAGCCACCTTCGGCGTGAGTCCCTAAAATTTGAAGAAAGTTTGGCAGCCACCTTCAGCGTGAGTCCCCAAAATTTGAAGAAAGTTTTGGCAGCCACCTTCGGCGTGAGTCCCCAAATTTGAAGAAAGATTGGCAGCCATTTTCGGCGTGAGCCCCAAATTAAAGAAAGTTTGGTAGCCATTTTCAGCGTGAATCCCTGAATCTGAAGAAAGATCGGTAGCCATTCTTGGCGTGAATCCCCAAATTGAAGAAAGATTTCGGCAGCTATAGTAGCGTGAGTCCTAGAAGATCGGTAGCCATTTTCAGCGTGAATCCCCAAATCTGAAGAAAGGTCGGTAGCCATTTTCGGCGTGAATCCCAAAATTTGAAGAAAGATTTCAGTAGCCTTAGCAGCGTAAGTCCAAAAAAATCGGCAGCCATAACAGCATGAGGCCCATATATTGAATCCTTCGGGTCATCGGTAAGTCCTTCGGGCACGGTGTTAAGTCCTTCGGGCCACCAGTAAGTTTTTCGAGCCTGGTGATAAGTTATTCGGGCATGATTCGGCAGCCTTAGTAGCGTAAGTCCAAAGATATCAACAGCCTTGTAAAAAAATGAAAATGAGATAGAAAAAAGAGAAGAGAAAAATGAAAAAGAGAAAAAAGCAGAAAAAGAAGGAAAAAAAGGAAAAAGGAAAAGGAGAAAAAAGAGAAGAAAAATTCGAAGATAAATGTTCTATATAGAAAGGGCCTATATTTTCAAGCACCCGTAGCAAGAGGTTCTATGTAGGAAGAATCCACCGCTCCGAGGCTTCAGGAGCTGAAAGTTTTATATAGGAAAGGCTTGCAGCTCCAGAGTGAAGACTAGCAGTTCTATATAGGAAGAACTCCCAGCCGAAGGAATTCACCCATGATACACAAGGTTTTATATAGGGAAAACCTGTTGTGTTGAAGGCGAAGAGTCCTATAGTAGAAGGGCTCCGAGCTTTACTGTCTTAGAGTGAGAGGTTCTATATAGGAAGAACCCGTAGCTCTGAGATTTCAGAAGCTAAAAGTTCTCTATAGGAAGGACTGACGGCTCCAGGGTGAAGACTAGCAGTTCTATATAGGAAGAACTCCCAGCCGAAGGAATTCACCCATGATACACAAGGTTTTATATAGGGAAAACTTGTTGTGTTGAAAGCGAAAGGTCCTATATAGGAAGGGCTCTGAGCTTTACTGTCTTAAAGTGAGAGGTTCTATATATGAAGAACCCGTAGCTCTGAGATTTCAGAAGCTAAAAGTTCTATATAGGAAGGACTGATGGCTCCAGGGTTTGAAGACTAGCAGTTCTATACAGGAGGAACTCCCAGTCGGAAGAATCCATCAGCGGCGCAAAAGGTTTTATATAGGAGAAACCAACATTGAAGGTGAAAAAGTTCTATTAGGAAGAACTTACAAGCTTGAAGATTCAGCTAAGGAAGAGCGGAGGGTTCCAGAAGAACACGTGATTCCGAAGCCAAAGACAAGAAAGTATGTCAAAAATGAGTGCTTTTGATCTTTGCTTTGTCCTCGTTTCACAAGAACAAGCAAAGAGGGGCAACTTTAATCACTCATTTTTGACCGGGTTTTAGTGTTATTAGTATTATTTTAATAATATTATTAATAATATAAAATTAATGAAAAATCAAAAAAATCAAAAAATATATATTATAAAAAAAATTGTGTGAAGCAGGGTGCTCCACGTCAACCATTTTACCCACCCCTTGCCTATAAATACAAGGCAGGGGGCAGCCACAATTGGAGGCGGAAATTACACAACAATTGCAAGCCAAATTGCCATAAATTGGCAAGGCAATTGGCTCCCCAATTGGGAGCATGGCCGGCCGCAAGGCTGGCCGGGGTTGGGGGCAGTGCCCTCGGCCCCAGTTGGTTCAATCCAACATTCGATCGGGATCCTATTTTGGATCCGATCTAGTTAATATTTTTAGAGAGGTCGCGGTAGATCTCGGTGGGGTTCAGTCGGGGTTCGTCATTCGAGCTCCTAGTTAGGTATATTTTCTTCCCTTTTTATTAGTGTTGTAATTTTTATAATTTAATGAAGTATTAGTTAATTTTGTAGTCTTATTTTTTAGTTTGTATGTTTATGTTTTAGATTAGTATTTAATATGTTTTAAATTTGTGTTTTATATTAATATTTTATTTATGTTAGATTCGTTTTTATTTATGGGTTAGAATAATATTTATTTGTGTTTTAAATTAATATTTATGAATGTTAGTATTTTATTCATGTTAGATATGTTTTTAGTTATGAGTTAGATTAATATTTATGTATGTATGTTGTAGAATAGTATTTTATTTATGTTGAATTTGTTTTTTATTTATGTGTTAGATTAATATTTATGAATGTTAGTATTTTATTTATGTTAGATATGTTTTTATTTATGAGTTAGATTAATATTTATATATGTATGTTTCGGATTAGTATTTTATTTATGTTAGATTATTATTTTATTATATTAGTATTTATTTATATTTTATCGCTTTGTATTCATTTTGCTTTCTAAGGTTGCATAATGGAATATAAATTGTCAATGCGGTGCCCTTTTATCCGAGTTTAAACGGGGCCAGTATCAGGCGTAGAGATAGTGGTTGGGCGTTTACTCTCGGATAACGGGACCTTTAAAATTTATTCGCAACTATAACCGAATTTTAAACTGATCGTCACTTTAATCCGGAAAATCTAATATTAATAAAGCGGTAATTATTAAAGTACCAATTTTGGGCGGTGTGGGGGTGCTAATCCTTCCCCATCCGTAACCGACTCCCGAACCCAACAGTTTTTTAAATCTCTGGTTTTATGGTGTCCGGCCTACCTAAGTGGCCGGTAGCGACTCCAATTTTTAATAAAATACGGTTTTTTAAAAAAACCCCACGGAATAAACGTTTTATATCCGAAAAATCACCAACACTTCGAAAACTCGTTTTTTAGCGAAAAGGGGACATCGCTACAATTACACATATATAACTAGTAATCCATGCATTTATATTCAATCTTTGACATATTTAAAATATGTCAATCATATGATCAATGCCATAAATATCATGCCTATATATAAACCAGGTAGACTTATCACAAGTCTTCCCAATGATGTATAAAACATTTATGTATCATGTTATGTATGCATTGCACTCACCTGGGCCACTTAACACAATGTCTCACTAAGTTCTAGATCGATCCTTTCTTTCATAGTACCTCGAACCTTCTTTGATTCGAATTTGACTTCATTAATCACACGAATAAAATAAAATATTTGTTAGATTCAAATCTAACAATACCTTAAACATGTTGTCTAATATAATCATTCGAATATAAAATTTCCAAATATTTTTCCTTTCTTCCTTGTACTGCTCAGAAACTCATTATGGTTCTTAGTGACCAATTTGAACTTCCATTAACTCTTCCAAGCTTGCTAACTAACATTTAAATACAAAATGTTTCAAATTCTATTTTTTGACAGCTTGCACTACCTTCCAAGATTTACTTGTACAGGGCATAATACACACTGGATCTTAATTTCCTTTATACTGGAGAAAATAGATTTGATAAAGGTTCTAATGGTATTCTAATGGTATAAGCCACATAAATTAATAAAATCTACAAAAGTTATGAAAATTCTTCAAACTCCCATCACAGTGTTGTTTTGACAAAAACTGCTCTATAAATTTTCTGACCTTCATTCGATTAAAAAATCATATCTTTTAACTCAGAACTTGAAATCAGTTTTCGTTTGTTGCAAACGAAACTAGACGAACAAATCTTTACAACGGTATAAAATTCATCATCTAACCATTTTTGTAGAATTTATGGTAAATTTTCGAAGTCACTGCCAAAATTCAATCTTCTTCATAGCTTTCCATAATAAACTTCTAATTTATACTAACTTATTCTTATTTTTCTACTTGTCAATTTAGCCCCATCACTTGCTTCAAACCATCAATTCATCATCTTCTTCATCAAATAATTATTCAAAATAATTCCCTCTAATTTTTCTTTCTTTGCCAAAATAGTCACTAAAATGCAAAGGTAAGGATTCAAACTTCTTAATTTTGCAATTTAGTCCTCAAATCAACATTACTACCTTAGTTCTATTATTTTAACTAAAAAATCAGATTTACTCCTCATCCAAGAATTCATTTCCTATTTGGTCACTTGATTTTGACAAATTATCAAAATGGTCACTAACTCGATTCAACATCGATTTAGCATTATAACATCAATTTCACATCTCCAACATCATTAATTACATAAATGCACTCCAATTTCATAAAATTTAGATTCGTTCCCTTAACTTTGAAGCTTGCCGAATTGGTCCCTATATATTTAACTTAGGGTTTTGCTTCCAAACAACAAATAAAGCTTACTAGATCCTTACTTCAACATCACAAACCCTAAGTTAAACATAAATCCATAAACCCTAATCTTCTCCATACAAACCAAAATATGTAGGGTTTAAATCCTAACTCAATAACATGATTTTAACATCATATAAGCTTGATTCCAACTTAAATTCAACCATGGAATCATAAAATTTCAAAAGCCCCAATTTTGTTCATAAACCCTAATTTCCTTCTCATGTAAAATTTTCATCAATCAAGCATGTATTCCATTAATTAATAATATCGAAAGATATAACTTGAAGAGTAGAACAACTTTGCAGTTCGAAAGATTACCTGAAAATCAAATTTCAGGGCTTGAATCAAGCTTGGAAAATTTTCTCCCTTTTCCCCATATTTTCGAAAATGTGAAAGATGAAGAAGGCTTCATCTTTTTGGCCTTTTAATTTTAAATCTCTCCAATTATGCCACTTGTATTCTATAAATGAATTTTAAATTCATTCAAATAGGGAAATTACAAAAGTGCCCTTTTATCCAATAGTCGAGATTGATTTTATCATCAATCAAGGGCCAAATTTAATATTTAATTTTCTTCTTCCAAAAATGGCTTTTGTAACTTCAAATATTTCAAAATTGTCATCCATGCCAAATGACTAATTTGCCCTCCAAGTAGTATTTATTTACTAGTTTGTTTCAAAATTATCATTCCATTATAATCTAACTAAACTAGTTCCTTCTCAACCGGCCACTATTCCATAAATATTATTTTATGATTTTCCATAGCTTATGGAACAGCCTTTGAAATTTCAATTCAATCTGATTTCCTGATTTTCACAAAATACTTCTACTACGATTTTACCTTTACCGAGCTATCGGGTCTATTCCGAAAAATTCTATATTTCCATAATGTTCATTATATCATCATCCTTCATCCAATGACCTAGATTTAATCTTGAGTTAGTATTTTACCAACTTTGCCCTTGTGAATTTCCAAAATTACGATCTTGCCATTTTTCATCCAACGGCTCATATTTAGCATGGAAAATCAACTTAAATCCAAGGGTTCATATTCTTCCAACACAAAGAAAATATCTTAGACATGTAAAATGACATAATCAACCTTGGCTTATCATCCTTCAAAATATCCTGGATATTCGATTTGATCCGATTATCCGAATATTTTTCTAAACTTTATCGCTTTATAGCCATTAATACAAACTCCGTACGAAAAATCCAGGTAACACGGAAACGTCATTATTGGGGGTAAACTATTCATTTACGGGGTTAAAATACACAATTTTTAAAAATTACACTTTGGTCCCTGAACTTTTCCAAAGTTTACACTTTGACCACAAAACTTTCAAATTTTTCATTTTGGTCACTAGCCAAAAATTGGGATATTACAAGTTTACTAGTTTAGGTTTTCATATTCGCTACTTTTGCATTTGGGTTTGTGGATTTTTAAGTTGTCACTACTTATTATCACTGCAATGAGGCAAAATAACCCGTCCCAACCGGATAGGGGTTTTTTTTTTATTAAAAATTGGGTTTGGGGCGGGGCTGGTTATGAAAAAAAAAATAAAGTCGGGGCGGGTCCGAGTTTATGATGAAAATTCTCCGACCCGATATATTTATATATATTTATTATATTTTTATATATTATATTTAATTTTTTATTACTTTTTTCGGGGCGGGTCGAGTTTAGTCGGGTTTTTTATTAAAATATCAGGGTCAGATTATGTATTTTACTTTGTCGGGTCGGGTCGAGAATCTAATATATTAGGATCGGGGCGGAGGCAGGGAGGATGGTTTAAATTTTGGGGCGGGGCGGCCAAAAACCCGCCCCGTTACCATCCCTAAATGAGAATAAATTTGATATGATGTTTTAAATCTGATGTTGTTGTTTTACCTTCAGATTTTGTTGATTTGTAGTAGTTGTCTGTAGGTATATAATTTTGAAAGGAAGGTAATGATCACCAGCATTGTTTTTGTAAATATTGTTCCATAACTGGTAAATTTATCTCTTTTCTTCTCTATATGCATGGATGCTTTGAAATCTATAGATGTGCGAATGAGATGGAGTTGATGGTTGTAAGTGTGCCTAATTTGTTGTTTTAGATGACTATGATGGCCTATTTCCCTTGTGTTTTTTTCTCTTATGCTTAAGTAAATTTGTGGATTACAGGCAAGAGCCGGTTTAGACTATGAATCCTCGTATGGGAAGGTACGGCCAAATGACACTATTCTGAAGCTTTAGAGAACAGCACCATACTACAAAAGAAACCGAGCACATATTTGCAGTTTCTATGTGCGGGGTGAATGTACTAGAGGTGCCGAGTGCCCTTTAGGCATGAGATGCCGGAAGATGGGGAGTTGTCCCAGCAAAATATAAAAGACCGCTACTATGGGTAAGCTCTTTCTTTCTTCTTTTAAACAATAAAAATTTTAATGGAACTTTGTTCTTATCTTATGAGCATTGTCTGGAAGATAGTTTAGGCATTAGCCCTTAAAGAACATCCCTTCTTATTTGGTCACAGTGTTGGGATGGTCTTGTCATGAACATAATTTTATTTAGTCTTTTTCACTGCTTTACCTTTTTCTCTCTGGCTCTGTCCTTTTGTGTGAAATTTGTTGTGTTAATTGTCAAATGTGTTCGGCCGGGGAAGGCATGAACTGTTCTGTCTGTTTTTTAGCCATCATTTAGATATTAATGATAATGCTGCAATTCATCGACAAACATAATATGCTTATACAAGCAGATGATGCTTTTCATACATGACGCTTTCTAATATTGTGAATGACTTATTCTCCTAAATAATTGCAGGGTGAATGATCCTGTGGCACTAAAGCTACTTAACAAGGCTGGTGAAATGCCTTCTTTGGAAGCTCCCGAGGATGAAAGCATTAAGACACTTTACGTGGGTGGATAAAAGGATTACTGAGCAAGATTTAAGGGATAACTTTTATGCCCATGGTGAAATTGTATCGATAAAGATGGTCCTTGACAAGGCATGTGCCTTCGTTACGTACACAACCAGAGAAGGAGCTGAGAAGGCTGCAGAAGAGCTTTCTAGCTAGTCATAAAGGGTCTTAGGCTAAAGCTAATGTGGGGTAAGCCCCAGGCACCAAGACCCGATTCAGAGACCTTGGATGGAGCCAGGCAGCAAGCAGCAGTGGCTCATAGTGGAATGTTGCCCCGGGCAGTAATATCTCAGCAGCAGAATCAATTCCAGCCATCTGGGCCTGGCATGCAGGACCAACCCCCACCCATGCAGTATTTTAATATCCCACCACCACCTCAGCTGGACAGAGCCTACTATCCATCAATGGAGCCTCAAAGGATGGGTGCCCTGGTTCCGTCCCAAGATGGGGAGAACAAACCTGGATCAGAAAAACAAGGGCAACATTATCCCTATCAAGCTATGCCGCTGCCGCCACCTGGGAAATATCCTCATCAGCAGCATTATCCACCATATGGATACATGCAACCAATGCCACCTTATCAGCAGTATCCTCCACATCATTCAGCAATACCTCCGCCTCGTGGCCCACCTCAACAGTATCAACATTCGGGGCCATCAAGGCCTCCACCACCTGTGACTGCCCCTTCAACGAGCACACCGGCAGCATCTACATCATCATCATAAGGTTCTGCCCCAGCAGCGCCAGGGCCGTATGCTGAATCTGGTTCATCTCAGTAGTGAAGGTTTCACAAACTGTTGTTTTTGCTGATGTAAGAATATAACCCGTTAACTGTCAAACTTCACAAACATATTTGCTTTCCTTTCTGTGAATTAGAACCCCCCCCCCCCCAATATTGTTGTAGATTAAAGGAGTTGATGGACCTTCTAAATCTATGAAATACCTAAGAACACAAGAATATGCAAATTAGAATAATACCTAGGAATAATTAATGCTTTGTAGAAAGAATGAAGAAATATAGAGCTTTAATTTGTTTTTATCAAATCTGGTTAATTTTGCATGAATTCAAAATTTGTCCAAATCCTCTAGTTGACATCCTAAAGTATTATATAGTGGTGTATACGGTTCGGTTTCGGTTTAATTCGGTAAGGTATTTTAGTAACCATCAGTTTTCGGTTCGGTTAACCTCGGTTTTCGGTTTTTCCATATTAACGTTAGTTTTTGAAATTTTGTATTTTATTTTGACAAAATAGTTTTATTTGATGACTTTTAAACATTAAAAAGTTAGAGTTTTAAAGTAATTTTCATAAATATTTATTAAAAACTTAATTTTTAAGTAAAAAAATAATAATTAAAAATGCATCTATAGTATTATAAGTATAAAATAATTATTTTTACATTATAAAAATAACTATAAATTAAATAAAAAATAAAATTCGGTTCGATTCGGTTAACCACGGTTCGTAAACTTATGAACCATAAACCGTCCAAACGCCTCGGTTCGGATCGATTTTGTAGTTAATCATGCTCAGCCCTAGTATTATATTTTGACTCAAATTCTAATTGGTAATTAAGTTGGGTTTTATTGTAATTCTAGTGGTTGAAGATTACTTGGTAATTAGGATTTACTTTAATGTGTAAATATCTATTTTATGTAGAGATCTTTTGAATAAGGTTTCTTGGTGACCAAGTATTTAGGTCTATAAATATAGACTATGTTTAACCTTTTGAATTATGAGAGAACAAGAGAATGAGAGAGAAGACCAAGTATTTAGGTCTATAAATATAGACTATGTTTAACCTTTTGAATTATGAGAGAACAAGAGAATGAGAGAGAAGAAATTACTCTGGAGAGATGTAACCATTTCTAGGATCTCTACAACTATTGTGCCTACGTTGTAGAGATGAGTATTGTAGGGATGTTGGTATTGTAGGGATGTAACCATTTTTAGGATCTCTACAACTATTATGAGTGTTTTGGTTCCACCGGGCCATGGGATTTGTACACCGGGTTTTGGGATTACATGGGTTATCATGTATTTGTACTCTTCGGGTTCTCTACATTATTAGTGGATTGTTCGTTTCTCTCGTCCTTGGAGGTAGGCTATGCTGAACCACGTTAAATCTTGTCTCTTGTGCATGTCTTGGTCTATGTCGTTATCGCTTTAGTTATTTTGCCGCATACCAAATTCCTAACAAATGGTATCATGAGCTATGGTTCGAGCTGCGCGATTGTGGAGGAATTTTTGCTACGGACTTTGCGGTGCGATGTTGGAGACATGCTAGAGGAGTATTGCTGCAACGAGCTTTCAGTTGCAGGGGAGTAATTCACAAAATTCAACGGTGCTTCAACGGATACTACGTAAGAATTGGAGTTGTGAAAACTTGGCGGCGGTGCTTCAACGGATATTTGGCTTACATAAAAATTGAAGCTGTTGAAGACTTGAAGACCAATGCTTGAATAAAATTTGTGTCAAGGGGGAAATTTGTTATATTTTGACTCAAATTCTAATTGGTAATTAAGTTGGGTTTTATTGTAATTCTAGTGGTTGAAGATTACTTGGTAATTAGGATTTACTTTAATGTGTAAATATCTATTTTAGGTAGAGATCTTATTGAATAAGGTTTCTTGGTGACCAAGTATTCGAGTCTATAAATATAGACTAGGTTTAACCTTTTAATTATGAGAGAACAAGAGAATGAGAGAGCGGGGAAATTACTCTGGAGAGATGTAACCACTTTTAAGATCTCTACAACTATTGTGCCTACGTTGTAGAGATGGGTATTGTAGGGATGTTGGGAAGAGTGTTTTGGTTCCACCGGGTCATGGGATTTGTACACCGGGTTTTGAGATTACACGGGTTATCATGTATTTGTACTCTTCGGCTTCTCTACGTTATTAGTGGATTGTTCGTTTCTTTTGTCTTTGGAGGTAGGCTATGCTGAACCACGTTAAATCTTGTCTCATGTGCATGTCTTGGTCTATGTCATTACCGCTTTGATTATTTTGCCGCATACCAAATTCCTAACGTAAAGTAATAAAAAAATTCCACAATTAAAGTTAAGAGGTTGAATTTGATTATTTTAAACAAAACTGGTTAAAAGAGATTGAACTGACAAGGATCTAAGCAAAATGATTTGATGCAAAAATGGAAACCAAAATTGAGATGGATTTGATGAAAGAAATTGGTAGAATTGTTGGATGTTACTATGCCCTCTTCACCCTGCACTTGAGTTGACAAAAACGATCAACGGACTCCAACTAATCCTTTAAAATTAAAAATCTTAATAACCTGTAATGTGAAAAACTAGTAAATATCACAAATTGTATTACAATTCGAATTGTGTTAAGTCTTTAAACTTTTCACAAGAATGTCAGCAATTCCTAGAACAAGTGGTTAAAGTTCTTAGTTGACACCTTCTCTTTTCCCTAGGCTGAAGATTGAATCTAAAAAACACTTTACTTGAGCTTTAAGTACAAACAAAAATAAACTTTGCATGTTTTTTCTTAATCCTAGGGTAGCCAAAGACCAAGCCAAAAAGGCTCCATATGCATATGTTTAGCATCTTGCCTCCTAAGATTAGAGTTGAATAACAAAAATTAATTAAAAATCTATCTAAACCATAACGTTTGGATTATTAATGATTTATATGTATAAAAATTGTGGTTGAATAACTCATCATTCTCGTAATGAATCCGTTTAGAAGATTTTACCCATGTATGCTTCACTAAATTTACAATATTTTAAGTTTTTGATGTTCAATTAAAACGTTCCAAGATACATTGAAAAATAAAAATAAAAGAGAGAGATTCGATTATATAAAAAAGAGAAACAACCCAAATTCATTCAAAATATTTGTTGAAAATAGATGATAATAATACAGACTTGTAAAATAACCTTTGTATAGCATGAATTGCAGAGGGTAGTAATCGAAAAAAGAACTAGTGTGTTAATCCCATCATTATCCGACATGAAGAATGTTGGTTTGAATTTCCTCCAAACAGTTGGAGGCTTCAACTGTACTACTTTGCTTGCATTAAATAATTAAACGTTTGATGCATATTTCCTACCTACTCCTTCAAGATTGAACTTGACGATATTCGGTTACGAAATGCCTATCATAATGTGTTCGTGATGAAGGATTATTATTTAGTAGGTGTTAGGGGAGATAAATTCACAAACATATTTAAAAGGTAAATAATAATAATAATAATAATAATAATAATAATAATAATAATAATAATAGTGGAAGTGGACTGTTTAGACTTGGTTCATCAAGTTCGGCGGCGTGGTAATAGTTCTCTTAAGATATCAATCTTGATACATATCGCATCCCTTTTGGAGCGAGATTAGGAGGTTTGCTTCCAACATATATCTAGCAATGAAAATCAAATCGTAGATAAAATGGCCAAGCTTGCCCTGCATAGTGTATCGGATTGTCTGTTTACAAACCCTGTTGCGATTTTGAGCATGCTGGACCAAGATAAGATTGTGGCTGGTTCAATGGCTAATGGAGGCAGGATTAGCTTAGTTTTTGTTTTAGTTAGCTTACATGCTTTTAGATTTATTAATATTGTTAATTGATACTATCATATGTACTCTTTTCCTCCATTTAGGTTTAGAAAATTTTTTAGTGAGGCCCTAATAGTATCGTTATTTTCCTTTTCACCAAAAAAATAATAATAAGTTTCAAAATAAATTGTAGTTGTAGTGGTAAAATTTGTTATAAATTACATTGAAAATCAAGACATAATCCTATATAATTCATCATTCTCCTTTTATATGCAACGTCGTATAATCTGTGATTTATGGAATCCGTGAAAGGATTGTTATTGAAAGTTAAATGTCTATGCATTATTTAATTAGTAAATATTATATATTGACAGAGGCTGGTGTTGTGTAAAACCAGAGGAAGCCTTGGCACCTCAAAATTTTTAGAAATTTGTATTATAACCTTAAAATAATTTTAAAATTTTAATTAGGTCATTTCAAAATTTATAAAAAAAATTTATAAAATTTTATTCTTTATAATATTTTTAGTTGTCCCTCTCAAAATTATTAAAAGCATCATTAACCTTCTCATTTTTTTTGGAAATTTTAGATCTTTAATAATTTTAAAAAAATTTATTAGCCCCTCAAACTATACCATCAATATTTGTCAATATATACTGACATGAGGAAGAGATTTGATATTTTGGGCAAAAAATATAACATGAAATCATAAACATAATAATAAATTTAATTTGATGTTTTAACTGTAATTAGTAGCGTTAAATATTTGATTGGAAAATTTTATCGTCTTTGTAATCCTACTGATTCGATAAAATTAATCTCAGTTTGTTTAGATCAAATAAGGACTTTGCCCCTCCCAATTTTAAGATTTAAAAGTTTAATAGAGTCTTGCCTCTTTTAATGTTCGATCCTAGCTCCATCCCTATTCATAGTCCTAGCCAATAAGATCTATTTATCTAATTTTTTTCAAGCTGAATCTTTACATCTTTCCTACATGTAAATAAGGAATAACTATTCACTTAGAAATTACTTTGAGATGGATGCATCTTATTGATTGAGACATAGTAAGCCAGCCCATCTAATAATTTATATATATATATATTGGACAAATATTAAATTTAATCATAATTTTTTACCTAGAGGGGAGGAGAAAGATGAACTCTAAGAGAAGGAAAAAAAATATTAATAGGTTTAAAACTCATGACCTAAGATAATAATAAAAAATAAAAATGAATAGTTTGACTAATAGAAAGATTTTCATTTCCCTCGTGTCAATAGTACAACCATTCAATTTCAATAAAAATATCTGCTTACTCTAAAATCTGAATTTAGTATAAATACTTTACAAAAAGCAAAAGGAACGCGAGGCAAGCCACACGTGGTAATGAAAGGACAAGGACAATCAGTGTGGGATATTTACCATTTTAAAATATTTTAATGAATAATTGGTTTAATATTTAAATTTATTAACTTTTTTCTTTTAAATTTTAGTTAACTCATTCCATTAAATAAAATAATTAGAAAACTTCAATCAAACAATTTAAAAATAAAAACAAATACATTTATTAACGGTAAATTATAAATATCGTCAACATTAACGTAATAATAGAACATGACAATACATGGATAATTGAGTTTATTACAACTCAAATATGAAATATTTTAAAAAATAACTAAAGATTCAAAATAGGGATAAATCAGTAAGAGAAAAAATAATTATCAACAATAAGAGTGCGGGTAAATTTAATCTTAAAAGTTTACAAAAACACAATAAAATGTGCTGCAAGAACATGCATAAACATTCATAATTTTTATCAAAGGATTTAAGAGGGAAAAAAGGGAGAGAAGAGAAGAAGGAAGGAAGGAATAATGAGAGATAGAAGAACCGACAATCGGCTCTCAAACTACCACCGCCGACCACTCATTTTTTTAAGTTGAATTACTTTTTGGTCACTTAATATTTTTGTGTTTATGTTTTGGTCACTTAATTTTTTTGTGTTTATGTTTTGGTCACTTAATTTTAAACTTTTTTAATTTCATCACTGAATATTTAAATTATTTTTGTTTTGGTCACTTGACTGTTAAGTGTTTAACGACAACACCAAAACGTAGCATTTTTAGGCGTTTAGTTTTAAATTTTTCCAAATTTCGAACATTTTCTTCCTGGTGCTCGAAATCCTTTCTCATCATCACTCGACTGTTGTAGACCATCATTTGTGATGTAACTAACATCAAAACGTCTCTCTTTCTTCACTCTTTTCTTCTTATCAGTTTGGTTTTCTCAAAACTAACAAAACTCAAATTAAAGCTATGAATAACCTTTGCTATGATCTACAATCTTCATGGTCTGACCAATGCAGAATCAAGATGTATCACATTTTTCCTTCTTCTCGACATCTCCACCGTTTGAATTTGGAAGTAAAATACTATGTCGTCGGTGAATCAAAGGGAGTATGAAAATATGAGTTTGAAAGGAAATTTTAAGGTTTTGTTCTGCTTAAATTTACCAAAAAAATAAATGAAATTAGACACTTAATGATCAGGTGATCAAAACAAAAAGAATTCAAAAGTTTAGTAGTGAAAATAAAAATCATTAAAGTTTAATGACCAAAATAAAAATGCGAACAAAGTGACCTTAAATAATATGAAAATTGATAATGCGTTTACGTATTTAATACAGAAAATTCTAGAACGGGCGACGCACACTGCTGCACATCACTAACGCAACATACCGTTGTACATCACTAACGCAACATAGTACTATACACCATTACATTTTTAATGACTCTTAAATTATTATAAAAAAAATCTTAAGGATTGAACATGTAATTAAAATTATTTCAAAATAAAATTAGAAAAAAATATTAGGTAGGCGCTTCCCACCACGTAGGATAGGGTCCCTACCAATAATATCATGACACATAAGTATTATTTTTACATGTCAGCCCTAATATTATTCCATCACTAAACTCATCCAAGCATGCCTCTTTGTTGCCTTTCTTCTTCGTATAACAATTTTCAGTCCAGTCCCCTTCTTTTCCCGAAAACAAAGTTAAAAGTTCATAGATTTCTCTTTCATATTTGGAAACTCAACTGAGCTCCCACTTTTTCCTGGTATTCTCGTCCGACTTTTGTTTAAATATACGTTGTTTGTTCTGTATTGTAAATTTTGACTCAATGTATTTGGTTACTACAATTAGGACAGCGTGAATTTTGTTCTTGTAGTGCTTCTGACTATGGCTGGTATTGTTCTAACTGGGTTTCAGCGAGGGTCCCTTTTTTGGTTCGTATTGGAATTTCTTTCATATCATTGTTTGTATGAGGTTACGAAGATGAAAGTCAAAAGGAGACGTGTTCGGATGAATTTAGTGATAGAATAATATTTATGTGCAGGGGCGGATTCAGAAATTTAAATTTGATAGTTCATTGATCGATGTAATAATGTAGAATCAATTTATAATGGTGTAATAATGTATTGATAAAGGACAATTATTGTGCAAGTAAACAAGGTTTATAGTCGGAGAAATATTGATATTAAAGAACTAATCTATACCGTGTAAATATGTTTGAAATATTAATTAGAACTATCTTACACCGGTGTAATTGTGTTTTAGAGAGTAAAAAATTTACTCTAATAAAATTAAGTATTGATAAGTGATATTATTATACTTGTAATTAAGATTGATTGGTTTCTAATATTAGACTAATAGAGTTTTAGTATTTATGTCAGCTATTTATCATTTAACTCGGATAGCAATGAGTTATATGTTAATTGGTTAAGAGTTATATGTTAAATGGTTAAATAATATTTTTTTGAATAGTCTAAAGGTGATTACAAGGTAGTATCTGTTCATACATATTCTTAACTCTTTGACAATGCACACACACCTTACAGACAAAACGATTGAACTCGGGTCCCCTAAGATGAACATCATCCACTTTTCCACTAGCACCACTTGTTGGGTTCGTTATATGGTTAAATAGTTAAGTTGTCAAATTGATAATAAGAATCATTAAAGAACATATTATTAGACAAAACATAATTGAGTGACTAAACCACTATTTAGCCCTTTTTATAATTATACGTAATCACTTATTTTTGTCTAGGTTTTAGTATTATTAATACTATTTTAATAGTAATATTATTAATGTAAAATCTATAAAAATTTTCAAAAAATAGTATATATAATATAAAAATAAAAATGTGTTTAGTAAAAAAATTAAATTGAAAATTAAAAAGCAAAAAAAAAAAGAATGGAGGAGGTAGCTCCACGTCATCATCAACCTCCCCCACTTGCCTATAAATAGAGGCAGGGGAGGGCTGCAATTGACGCCCAAAATTGCAAACAATTTGGCAAATGAATTGGCACCCAATTTCTGGGAGCTATGGCTGGCGGCAAGGCTGGCCGAGGTTGGGGCAGTGTCATCGGGCCCAGTTAGTTTGATTCAATATTTGATCGGGTTTTATTTTGGATCTGATCTAGTTAAATTTTTTTTGAGAGATCGTGATAGATCTCGGTGGAGTTCAGTCGGGTTCGTCATTCGAGCTCCTAGTTAGGTATATTTTCTTCATTTTTATTTATATTGTAATTTTTATGATTTAATGAAGCATTAGTTAATTTGAAATTGTGTTCTTATTTTTAGTTTATTTATTTATTTATGTTTTAGATTAGTATTTATTTATGTTTTAAATTTATGTTTTAGATTAGTATTTTATTTATGTTAGATTAGTTTTTATTTATGTGTTGGATTAATATTTATGTATTTATATTTTAGATTAATATTTTATTTATGTTAGATTTGTTTTTATTTATGTGTTAGATTAATATTTGTGTATGTTTTAGATTAGTATTTTATTTATGTTATATTAGTATTTTACTATGTTAGTATTTATTTATATTTTTACCGCATTGTATTTATTTATGTTTTCCCTGTTTATTTTAAGTTGCATATTGGAATATAAATTGTCAATGCGGTGCCCCTTTTATCCGAGCGTAAACGGGGCCAGTATCAGGCGTAATGATGGTGGTTGGGCGTTTAGTCTAGGATAAAGGGGCCTTTAAAATCTACTCGCACTTATAACCAAATTTTAAATTAATCGTCACTTAATCCGAAAAGTTTAATATTAATGAAGCGGTAATTATTAAAGTACCAATTTCGGGCGGTGTGGGGGTGCTAATCCTTCCTCATCCGTAACCGACTCCTGAACCCAATATTTTTTAAAATTTATAGTTTTATGGTGTCCGGCCTACCTAAGTGGCCGGTGGAGACTCCAATTTCAAAATAAAATACGGTTTTTGCAAAACCCCACGGAAGACATTATTTTCAAAACAAAATAAAAATAAAATTACTTTTTAGCGAATATAAAAGAGGGACATAAAATACTTTTTAGAATCAAAATACGTTTTTCTAAAACCTAACAGAATAAACATTTTAATACCCGAGAGACCCCAAACACCTTTAAAACCCATTTTTTAGCGAATGGGATATCGCTACAGATGGCGACTCCGCTAGGGACATTTTTTGTTTTTCAAAAACAAATGAGAGTCAAGCTTTTTTAAATAATTACCGTTTTACTAATATCGGAAGTTTCAGATTAAAGTGACTATTAAATTAACATTCGGTTATAATTGCGTGTTTATTTTAACGCATTTAAAATTTGACATATAAACTCGTCATTTTTAAGTGAGGGGAAAACGCTAATGTTTTTGTGAGGATATCGTTCCTCCGTAAGGGCCTAACAAGTACATTCGGGGCTCGAGTACCTTATGTTTTCGTGAGGATATCGTTCATTCGTAGGGGCATAAGCGAATGGGTCCCCCTGAATTGAACCCGATTGAAAGGAGCCTATAATGGGTGATGATCGGGGGCCTTGCTACTCTTAGTAGGGGACAACAAGGACAATTCGGGTACCTCTTAGCACCAAAACTGCACGTAGAGAATATAGAAACCCACCCCTTTAGAGCCATGCAGATAAACTAGATGTTTTAGACGGGATGTATATAAGGTTATTCTGTTTGCTTTGTTTTATTTAAATTTACCTTTTATTTATGTATTTATTATTTTTATCCGGTACTAACTTATTTCTTTTTGTGTTTTATTTTATTTTTATATTTATTTTGCATATACTTTTGTTGCATTATCATTGCATCCACATTACATAAAGGTGTTAATTCAAATAGTTTACCCGATCAAAAAATCTTTCATCATGGAAAAAGGTATCTTAAGGAGGACGACATCAACCTAGTCGTGCAACATTGGTCAGAGGTTAATCAACGGGTCTGAGGTAACAGTTTCCTGAGCAAGCGTGTAGTGCCAATGTATACACACAAGAGCCTACATCAGAATGATCTGTGGGAGCTTAAAGAAATTTAGGAAAGATGGGATCGAAGACTGTATGACCTATTTTTCTACAGTTATGGCGGCATAGCCCAACTAATGTATGTTCAAGTCAATCAACCTTTACTTCGAGCCATTTTCCAGCTTTGGAATCCTATTTTTTGCTGCTTTACCTTCAACGGCCAAGACATGATGCCCGCGGTAGAGGAATATACAACCTTGCTCAACCAGAAGAATGTACAGAAAGATTGGATCTTCGCGAAGCCGCCAAGGAACTAGAATTATCCATTAAAGTTCAAAACCTTTGCCAGAATGAGTGACGATTGGGTCAACGGCCTGATTCAGAGTCGATGATATAGCCTAGCATGTGCATGGGAGTGTATCCGAGATATCATACCCGCACACCAGGATGAGGCAATGAAGATGGGCATGTTCTCTTTAAGGATATAGGGTTCGATCATTTTCTCAAGGGTTCTTGGAAAAATCGACATAGCCATATTGGATCTGTTTGAATGCATAAAGCGGAAGGTGAACCTGGTTCCAGCAATTTTAACCGAGACTTTCATTTTCTTGAGTGCGACCCAAAAACATGTAGAAAAGCATATCTATAGAAGTCTTCTTTTCTGGCTCCAGAATCTGAACCTTTTAATTCCTATGAAAGTCGTTCGAAAGGGTGATTACCAGCGGAATCAACGACTTTATTTGCATTCATTTTGCATATCATGACGTGGTGTTGATTCAAGAACGGTTTATTTAAAAGGCTTTCAAAATAGAAAAAAAAAGTCTACTTTGTCGAAAACGATAATATTACAGTATCAAGTTAGGCCGAGCAAAGACCAATCGAAAAAAAAGACGGTTTGATAGTAAGGCACGTGCGGCGCAGAGGATCTAGTGCGAACTACAGAACACTAATTTTAAAATCTTTACATTTAACCCTTTGTAAAAATCTCAAAGATTTTAATTTAACTCCTTCAAAAAAAATAAAAATATTATTATTGCGTTTTGAATTTTTTTCCCTCCTAAAACTTTCAAAAAAAAATTAAAAGTCACATTTTAAGTAAGTTAAAACTTTTTGATAATAAACTTTAAACTAAAAGATCTTTGAGAATTTTAATGTAAACCTAAAAGTTTTAAAGACTTTAAGTAGACCCCTTTTGGATCGTTAAGATCCAACCCTATTTAGACGCATTATTCGAAGATCGGTTTGTTTGCGCCCAGATCAACCGAAGAAGAAAATTTTGTCTGCATTATGCCTACACTTGTCAATGTTTTTTAGAAGCCAAAGCATGGAGATCATGACGTCACAAGTCTATGGAGTTGCATAAGAGGAGAAAACGAGGTCACCCATCATCCTGAAGACGACGTCGAGACGGGGAGCACGAGCTTTGCTTCCCGAAGTCAAGATCTCCAAAAGGAAGCTAATTGTTACCTGTAATTCATTATTAGTTTTTTGCAGCCATACATTTTTCTATTGAACGAAAGTCTTTTAAGGACTGTTCGAGAATCAGCACCGCATTTGCATTCATGCATTGCATTGCATTACATTGTACAATCATGACATATTTTACATAACATTATCATTACCATGCATAAAATTTTTGGAGAGTAATCCAAAGACCAATTAGAGTTTTATCGTGAATAAAAGAATTGATCACATTCAAAAATCAAGATTCGAGCAGTTAGAAGATGGGCTCGAGAAAAAAAGAAGAAGAAGAAGAAAAAGTTTGATGCCTTCGATGCAAGAAAACTCTGTTTGAACCCTGATTTGGTCATTCCTTTAGATTTCAAAGATTCCCAGATTTGCGCATGATGACGGAACAAGATGCCCCAAGATTCACCTGACCATGTTCTGCAAAAAGATAGAGGGTTGCATTGAGAATGAAAAATTATTGTTCCACTGCTTTTATGACGGTCTAGCAGGACCCACCGTGATATGGTATAACTGTTTGAGTAGAGACCAAGTTCAGCCGTGGGGAACTTAGTCGATGCCTTTTTGGACTAATATAAACATGCTTTGGGCCTAGCACCAAGTCGTCAGTATCTCCAGGGTACGAAGATGAAACCTGGTGAAGACTTCAAGGAATGTGCTTTGAGGTGGCTATGTTTAGCGACCCAGGTGCAGCCTCCCGTAGACGAAGTGGAAAGTGACTTTCATGTTTCATGCCACCTTTCATATTTCTTCTTTGATAAGATGCTCGGGAAAATGAAGGCCAGCTTTGAGGACTTCATGACAGTCGGAGAGAGAATCGAACATGTACTATGGGACCTAAGTTTAAAGACCATACCTACCTAGGAGCAGAAGGAAAGAAAGAGATAAATGGGTACCACTTTTGAGGTTCTCGTGATCGTAAGAGAAGAAGACAGGCAGATTCCTCCAAATCACCGAGAAAAATTCCTCGAACAAGTACATATTTAGAGATATTCAGAGTATTCCATTTCAGACATATGGCCTCATCTGGTCAAGGGTTAGTACCTTACCTCCGGGCCGATAAAGATTACACCCAGCTCATCTGCTCACAGTTTTGATCCATACAGTACATGTGAGTTCTACATTAAGGCGCTGGGGTATGACACCAAGAAATTTGGGGTTGTTAATAGAAGAAATCAAGAAGCTGGTTGACGAGGGAGTCATGATGAGAGAGTTGATCCAGCGGTTGAAAAACAAGAAGAGTGGCATAGGCCTACACTACATTGAAAGGGTCAGAATGAGTTAGTACCTGGGGGATAGTCCGAAGGTTCCTATGGTTTCCTCATCATTTTACAAAGAAATTCTCAAAAAAAACTCATTGTTTGTCAGAATAACAAATCACATCTCCATTTAGAAAGCATTTTTTACATTCTTGATTCTTTAAACATTTTATTTTTATGGGGTAGTTTTTGTTCTCCCATATGCATATACACACATTTTTGAATGGACATATGTATATATTATTTCTATACCAGGTCCTCGAATTTTGAATGCAACAACACATTTGTTTCAGATCCAGAGATCAACTCTAAGTTGCTTATATTTAGAAGAAATTGAATGTTGTGATAATACTATAAATGTGAGTATCTGCTAGTTTACTTAGGCCAACAGAGGAACAAAGCGAGTGTTTAGATAATGGGCAGTTCCCATTTTAGGAATTTTTCTTCTCAGACACTTATCGTTTAAGACCCTTGAATCGAGAGTTGACCTAAACCTTTACCCCCTGAAGGCTTTCTCAGGACATCTATGAATGGAATGACGAATGGTATTCTTTCACTTTACTAAGATAAAGAGATGAAACCAGATAGATTGGACATGAAGGCCATAGAACTACCAGAGAAAAATGGATGAAGACAAGTTTATGCTCAGAAAATAAACCAAGCAATATAAGAAATGGCAATCAGAAGGCCGAAGCAATCAAGAGCGAGTACACCAAGTTAAATAGTGTAAGAAGAATATACATGAAGACTCTACCGTTCGATAGGCGCCAGTTAGAAGAGTTGGGTAGAATTGATTACGTTCAAGTGGAAACAAGCGACAATGTCCGGTATAGATACAGTTTGATTCGAGATTACATCCACAGAATTGAATAAGAGGAAAGAGACTCTAGGCTGAAAACCCAAAATTGACAGTCTAAAAAAGAGAGAAAAAAATAAAGAAAAAGATAAACAAAGAGAGAAAAAGAGAGATTACACTCCACTGTTTAGGTTTACTAAAAGGTATTCCTAGATAAGAGTGTTTAAAAAGAGAGAAATGAGTAGAATTTTTGGGGCACTCCGCTGTAGTGAAAAGCTCAGAAGGTGGTTGTATGCTTCATCCATCTTTTAAGTCAAAAGTGAAGTAGCTACATGAGTGTTATATTCAAATCACGACTATGTTGAGTAATGTTGCGTGTGATAAGTGCTACGCAATTGTGCAAGTATACACGTCGCAAGTAATAAAGTGATATGAGTATCGAGTATCGTCTCCACAGGGATTGGTTTGGGCCACTTTGCTTAAGTTCTTGCCTTTGTGAAAAGTAAAAACACAATTAAAGGATTAAAGGAGTTTAACTAATAACTAAACTAGAAAGCAATAAAGTAAAAGAAAAGATGAGATCGATTGAGAGAGATAGGCTAGGTTATCGTGAGTTGAGGTGTGATAGCCGATTGGATTGTCTTGGTAAAAGAGTGCACGGGCAACTCGATTTGCCGTGGCGACTTGCACAACGGGGTTGCCTTGGCAACTAATTGATGGTTGCTGGGCGACTAGTTGGGCAACTACTTGGGCGATCGGGCAGCAACTTCAAGGTTCGGCGGAGCGTTCTTCAATGGTTTCTTCTTATCCCTAAGTCGAAACTCTAGCTACTTGTGCATGCCTTGATAATACATCCCTGCGTGAATCAAGGGTGAACAACAACCAATCTTGCACTCCTCTTAGCCGTTGAAATCCTTAACTTATTCCTAAGCCGGATTAATCTTCACCATCATTGGATTGAATAAAGATCATATTCATTCGTTTCTTGAATCTAACTCTCCGATATTAGATAAATGGATGAAATCACGAGATCCTCTCCCAATTCACTTGCAAACAATAATAAGAATCAAGAATGAATAAACCTTGAAATAGAAAAGTACAAACTCTTATTACCTAAACAAAAACCAATAGTTTCTCACAACCACAAAACATAATAACCATAGCCGATCAAGTTAGTTCATGGTTGGGTTCAAAAGATATACAAAGAATAATCCCCAAACCATGAATCTAATAGAAGCAAAAAGAAGAAGAAGAAGTCGAAATTCCCCTAATGCTCTCTTGTCGAAATTTCCCCTTGCTCTCTCTATGGATTGTCGAAATCTCCTTGCTATTTATAGGGCTAGGCCAAAGTCCTTCTTTGAGGAGGAGTTTGAGTTGGAATTAAATTATCTTTAAAGAATATAATTCTTTATTATAATTTTATTCCTATTAGAACTTCTCCTATCTTCTTGGAATTTAATTCTTCTTTAATCTCTGCATGGCAATCAAATTCCTTTGGGCTTGGGCCTTGCTCCATGTCATCTTGGGCTTGTAAAGTCATTAATTTCGGCATCCCTATTGCATTTTGTCTTTGTCGACAAATGCCATGGCAACTGGCTCTTGCGTCTCCTTCATGCATTGCCACGGCAACTAGCTCGGCATATCCTTCATGCATTGCCACGGCAACTAGCTCGGCATTGCTTTGGCAAGTGATCCTGCACATACACACACAAAAACACACCACCAAAACAGCATCTTTTTCCACAAAAATCACCAAGTTATGTAATCAAGCTCAACGGTGGAAAGAAACATGAATTAATGCATGAATGACTAATTATGCAACTATTATGAGCTTAAGTCTAACAATAATATGAGTAAAAGGGTAATAAAAATAGTACTTTTGAACACTTATCACGCCCCAAACTTGAACTATTGCTTGTCCTCAAGCAATGCAAACTAACAATTACACGCCAAGACTTTAATCATCAAAGACATGCTTTAAACTTGAATTCAAACCTCGGAACCGTGGCACAAAGTATGATCACCTTTTAAATTTTTCGGATAGCACAAAAATTTCCCAGAACAAAACTATAATGCTCGTGACAATGTGTGTGCGTAGTTGTGTACAAGTTGATTTTCAAGATTCTATGTGAATAGTAGGCTTTTATCAATTTAATTCTTTGGGGCATTTATTTTAATTTTCACTAGAGCCAATTTGGGCACCTCTAGTAAAGTAAGCAATTTCTCATTTTATTTTAGTCGACTAGAGCCAATTTGGGCACCTCTAGCGATTCTTTAATGTGCATTAACTACTAGAGCCAGTTTTGGGCACCTCTAGCAAGAAAGTGTATTTACTACTAGAGCAGTTTTGGGCACCTCTAGCAAGAAATTAACTTTTAATTTTCAATTTTAAATTTACCCAAATTTTAAGCAACCTAAGTTCACTAAGTTTCTTTGAATCAACAACCCACAAACGTGTAAAAAAATTCAGCATCATAGTAAAACTCTAAGTTCTTTTCATGCAATCCTAAAATTAAAGGTTATTTCAATTAAGTACAGTGGCAAAAATTCATCATTGGATATTCAACAAGTCTTAAGCAATTAAATCAAATTAAAGGCATGGCAAGTAACATATGCAACCTATATGTGATTGCTAAAGATGAATGCAACTAAACATGAAACTAACTAGAAACCAACACCCCCAAACTCGAGAGAAGCATTGTCCTCAATGCATGTAAGAGTGAAACAAAATTTAAAAGAAACTAAATGAAATGAGTTAGTCAGAGAGGTCGTCACCTCGATTGATGAGTTTCCTTCGTGCCGTTTGCTTGATTCAATTTTCGGTCAGTGGTTGAATGCTTGAGGCTGGTACCGCGTGAATAGCATTGCCTTGATTTGGTCCATGTTTGCGATCGATGCAGGTTTACTTGCATGTGCATCGATAGTTGCCGAAGCCATTGTTGTTGCTGGGCATCGCTTGATTTCCGTTGTGGTTGTTGTGGCGAGTAGTCGGCAGTAAATTTCCTTATCATGGTGGTTGTGAGTCTTGTTGTGGAAAAGAAAAAAATAAAAAAAACTGGAAACTAAAGATAATGAAGAAAAATAAAATATATCCTAAAAAATAAAGAGAAAAAATAACAAAAAATAATAGAACAAAATAGTTCAAAAAAATAAAATAAAAATAAATGTATCAGTAGTTGCCGTGGCGTCGAGGGTTGCCGAGGCATGCACATCCATGGTTGCCGAGGCGTCAGGGGTTGCCGAGGCGTGCGCGTCCATGGTTGCAGAGGCGTGCGTATTAGGAGTTGTTGCGGTGTTGAAGGTTGCCGTTTTCGATACTTCTTATAGTCCATCCGCACCCTCCATCGGGTGATAATATTGCCCAAAAAGAGTTTGGCAAATGTGCTTGCCACTACTCCCTTTTGCGTTACCATGGTGGAGGTGTCTTTCTTCTTTGTTCGCTTGTAGTCCATGTATACTCTCCACCTTGCTACTATTCCTGAAGGCACAAATATATTAATAGGAAAATTATATATCCATTCTCAACCATTCAATTACCTCATTCTTGTCGACTTCTATCATGGTTGGATGTAGCCTTTGTTGTCGTGGCAATTGTTGCTCAAGCCAATTGCCGTGGCAATCAGTTGTCAAATTTTCTCTAAGTCAAGGGAAGAATCAATTTTCTCAAGAGCTTTATGAATCCAAACACCTTTTTCTTTTGGCCTCTCAAACATCTCCATCGGTAGAGATTTGATGGCTTCAAATCTACCAACCTCGGTTCCTCAAGACATACCTGCAATGGACGAGGTGAGTTTTTAAAGAATTCAAAAGGTTCAACTATTACCTGCTCATATTCCATTGGCAAAGTATTATCATCTCGTTGATCTTGTATGTGGTCGAGTAATTGCCGTGGCAATTGTAGATGAGAGCAATCTATAGATTCCTGCTTCAACATCAACGTTGTAACCTTTCGGGCATCGGGTTCCTTAGAATTTCTTTGTAGTATTATTGTTCTCGGCTTCACCGAGTGTTGTCGCGGCATTGCTCATTCAGGCTCCTCAATCATTGTCGAGGCAATTTGTTGTTCATGCTCATCATGTGTTGGGCAGTCTCTCTCATTGGCATCCTCTTGACTTTGAGGTTCTAGTTGTTCCTCACACATCAGAGAGATTTCTTTGCATTGCTCCTTGTCCTCTTGCCTTGGGACTTCAGTATCCCTAGGAATGAATTGTTGGTGCATGTTATCCATGACATATGTGGATCTCCCCAATTGATCTCTTGAATCCCCTAAGGTTGCATCCCATTGAGTTATCCTCGTATCCATAGATTTTGATAGCTCTCGAATCTCTTCAATTGATCCGTCAAGTCTAGCCAATGAAGCTAGTAACGTTTCTCCAAGGAATTGGAATGCTCTTGAAAAGGACTACATTGCCATGGCATATCATTCTTTGCGGCAAAATTGTTATGGTAAAAAAATTTTTGAGCTTTTTGATCATACCATGAAGAATTTTGCTCTTTGGTTCCCTCTATGGTCCTCCATGTAGTTATATGCACCGAAAATGTGAGGGCAATTTTCAAACACATGATGTTCTCCACACATAGCACAAGATTTTTCCATGGTATAAGTTCTTTGGGCTTTTCTCGGTTGGTATAGGTAATCATCAAAGGGTGCAAGGAACTCTTGATTGAATTGATTCATATCTTCCAACATCATCTCTCGAATAGATTGGTTTTTATTTCCCGACATGTTGATGTTCCTTAACTTGTAGCGCACCTAATTTTTTTTTTTTTGATAAACCAAACAAAAAGAAAAGTTAGTAAAATTAAGAGAGAGAAAAAATGCAATAACAAAAACAACTAACACCAATTGCCAATCCCCGGCAACGGCGCCAAAAACTTGTTGCGTGTGATAAGTGCTACGCAATTGTGCAAGTATACACGTCGCAAGTAATAAAGTGATATGAGTATCGAGTATCGTCTCCATTGAGGATTGGTTTGGGCCACTTTGCTTAAGTTCTTGACTTTGTGAAAAGTAAAAACACAATTAAAGGATTAAAGGAGTTTAACTAATAACTAAACTAGAAAGCAATAAAGTAAAAGAAAATATGAGATCGATTGAGAGAGATAGGCTAGGTTATCGTGAGTTGAGGTGTGATAGCCGATTGGATTGTCTTGGTAAAAGAGTGCACGGGCAACTCGATTTGCCGTGGCGACTTGCTACAACGGGTTGCCTTGGCAACTAATTGATGGTTGCTGGGCGACTAGTTGGGCAACTACTTGGGCGGCCCGGGCAGCAACTTCAAGGTTCGGCGGAGCGTTCTTCAATGGTTTCTTCTTATCCCTAAGTCGAAACTCTAGCTACTTGTGCATGCCTTGATAATACATCCTGCGTGAATCAAGGGTGAACAACAACCAATCTTGCACTCCTCTTAGCCGTTGAAATCCTTAACTTATTCCTAAGCGGATTAATCTTCACCATCATTGGATTGAATAAAGATCATATTCATTCGTTTCTTGAATCTAACTCTCCCGATATTAGATAAATGGATGAAATCACGAGATCCTCTCCCAATTCACACGCAAACAATAATAAGAATCAAGAATGAATAAACCTTGAAATAGAAAAGTACAAACTCTTATTACCTAAACAAAAACCAATAGTTTCTCACAACCACAAAACATAATAACCATAGCCGATCAAGTTAGTTCATGGTTGGGTTCAAAAGATATACAAAGAATAATCCCTAAACCATGAATCTAATAGAAGCAAAGAAGAAGAAGAAGTCGAAATTCCCCTAATGCTCTCTTGTCGAAATTTCCCCCTTGCTCTCTCTATGGATTGTCGAAATCTCCTTGCTATTTATAGGGCTAGGCCAAAGTCCTTCTTTGAGGAGGAGTTTGAGTTGGAATTAAATTATCTTTAAAGAATATAATTCTTTATTATAATTTTATTCCTATTAGAACTTCTCCTATCTTCTTGGAATTTAATTCTTCTTTAATCTCTGCATGGCAATCAAATTCCTTTGGGCTTGGGCCTTGCTCCATGTCATCTTGGGCTTGTAAAGTCATTAATTTCGGCATCCCTATTGCATTTTGTCTTTGTCGACAAATGCCATGGCAACTGGCTCGGCGTCTCCTTCATGCATTGCCCTGGCAACTAGCTCGGCATATCCTTCATGCATTGCCCTGGCAACTAGCTCGGCATTGCTTTGGCAAGTGATCCTGCACATACACACACAAAAACACACCAAAGCAGCATCTTTTTCCACAAAAATCACCAAGTTATGTAATCAAGCTCAACGGTGGAAAGAAACATGAATTAATGCATGAATGACTAATTATGCAACTATTATGAGCTTAAGTCTAACAATAATATGAGTAAAAAGGGTAATAAAAATAGTACTTTTGAACACTTATCAAGTAACTCGGGGTTTTGTTGTATACTCCATCATTATTCTCGAGACAAAAGACTGTGATGAGTTGAGTTCCTTTAGAAGAAAAAAAAGAAGAAGAAAAGAGAAAAGAAAAAGAAAAAGCAAGAGATACATAAAGAATCCACAATTTTGAAGATTTGTATAGAAGCTTGAATTGAAGCCAAGTTAAAACAAGTCGGCCCGAAGATTGCCAATTTCGAAAAGGAAAATGACCTTTAGGGTGGAAACCCAAAAATGGGCAGTCTAGAGCGATCCCAAAAATGAAGAGGAAAGAGTAGTCTACCTAAGCATGTTGGCATCAATATCCAACCAAAATACATTGATCTAAAGAATTCCCAGAAATGTACATAATCCTTCATTCAAGGAACTTTGGAGGATCAATTATTTTTTTACAGAAAATAAGCATCAATATACAGCCAGAATGCAAGGCGGATCAAAAGACAGAGAGAAAATGAGCTATAGGGTGAAAACCCAAAAATGGACAGTCTAGAGTGATCCCGAAAAAGAAAAAAGAAAAATACTCCATGTGAGCATATCCAGATCATACAAGCACAGAGATACAGCTTCGTCTAACCATGAACCAAAGGCCTACATTATAAGCCTCCAAAGACCATTCTAATCATCCATAGATATCCAAGTTGAATGAGAATGTCTTCAGATTTCATTCCGCCTATAAGGGTTAACCTTACTTTAAGGAACGTCAAACTTCGAAGTGCTTGATCGATACCCAAATGAGGAAAGGATTGGGGCATAGTGAGATAGTAAGATTAAGAGAGCCACCTTAAACGGGGTAGAAATTAGGTAGGGGATTGTTCCTCTCAAAAGCCTAATAGACTAGAAAAAACTATACATTTGCGTATATCTCCATAATAGTCAAGATCTTCTAAATATGCGCTTCATTAGAGTTGATCTCTGGCAATTTGAAGCAGATGTACTATGGTGTTTGATATTTTGAGGGCAAACATGTTTTAAACGGTTTGACATTTTCTCCCAAAGTTTTGATGTTTACCATTTCCCCCAAACATTAGTTTTTAAAATGTTTGGCAATACTTCAAAATTTGTTCTCCAAACATTAATTTTCAAAAATGTTTACCATTTGTTTACCATTTGTTTCAAACAATGTTTTTAAAATGTTTAGTATTCCTTCCAAGTTGTGATTTTCAAAATGATCGTTATCTTTTCAAACATTCATTATTTTTGTATTGAAATATACAAAAGTAAATTGCCTTTTGCATTACTTTAAAAATAAATGATGATGGGATTTAAAGCATGGGGACCGAGAGTTAGTTTTCGTCGAAATGCTACAAGAAGATCAAGGATGAGCTCAGGAGATAGAAGCATTTTTCCCACCCTAGTGATTAGAAATAGATCAAGGCTCTGCATGATGAGTCAAGAAATTCGAAATAGCGGAGCCTGTGATTAAATGGGGCAACGCCAAGCGAAGAAGATGACAAGGGTTCTTATAAGAATAATATAAATACCAGAATATCATTTTTGAAGACAGGTGATAACCCTGAAGACAAGAAAGCCTGCCACACGAAAGATTTGAAAGTATATTAATTCAGATTCGAAGTGATTGATCAAATGAGGATTTAAGAGCATACAATGAAGAAGTAAAGAGATGAAGAAATCTGAGGAACGACCTTTCAAGGTGTAAAACTTTAGAACAAAAAAAGATTGAAAGAAAATAGAAAAGAAAAAGAAAAGGAGAGAGAAGAGAGTGAGAGAAGAAAAAAAGAGAGAAATGAGAAAAGAAAAAAAGAAAAAAAGAAAAAGAAAAAGAAAAAGAAAAAAAGAAAAAAGAGAAGAAAAGAAAGAAATGAGAAAAGAAAAGAAGAAGAAGAAGAAGAAAAAGAAAAAGAAAGCATTACATTGCATTCATCATATAGATAGAGGCATGTCAGTTTTTGCTTGTTTTAGACAGGTATTTGAAGAATGGTCAAAAAGTTTGAAGAAGTAGATTTTATTAAAGAAAGAAAGATGTCGGTAGCCATAGTAGCGTGAGGCCAGATGACGGTCGCTAGAGTAGTGTAAAGCCAGATATTAAGTCTTTCGGGCCATAGTAAGACCTTCGGGCCACCTGTAAGTGTTTCGAGCATGGTGATAAGTCCTTCGGGCATGATGCGATAGCCATAGTAGCGTGATGTCAGATGTCGACAGCCATAGTAGCGTGAGGCCAGATGACGGTAGCCAAAATAGCGTAAAGCCGAATATTAAGTCCTTCGGGTCATCAGTAAGACCTTCGGGCATGATAATAAGACCTTCGGGCCACTAATAAGTCTTTCGAGCCTGGTGATAAGTCCTTCGGGCCATCAATAAATCCTTCGGGCATGATACAGCAGCCATAGTAGCGTAAGGCCAGATGTCGATAGCCATAGTAGCGTGAGGCCAGATGACGGTAGCCAAAGTAGCGTAAAACCAGATATTAAGTCATTCGGGTCATCAATAAGACCTTCGGGCATGATAATAAGACCTTCGGGCCACCAGTAAGTCTTTCAAGCATGGTGATAAGTCCTTCGGGCCATCAATAAGTCCTTCGGGCATGAGGCGACAGCCATAGTAGCGTGAGGCCAGATGTCGGTAGCCTTAGTAGCGTGAGTCCAGAAAGATTGACAGCCTCAGTAGCGTGAGTCCAAAAAGATCGACAGCCTCAATAGCGTGAGTCCAGAAAGATTGGCAACCTCAATAGCGTGAGTCCAGAAAGATCGGTAGTCTTAGTAACGTGAGTCCAAAAAGATCGGCAGCCTTAGTAGCGCGAGTCTGGAAAGATCGACAGCCTTAGTAGCGTGAGTCTGGAAAGATCGGTAGCCTCAGTAGTGTGAGTCCAAAAAGATCGACAGCCTCAGTAGCGTGAGTCTAGAAAGATCGCACCCTCACGCTAGTAGCGTGAGTCCAAAAAGATCAACAACCTTAGTAGCGTGAGTCTAGAAAGATCGGTAGCCATTTTCGGCGTGAATCCCTAAATTTGAAGAAAAAGTTCGACAACCATAGTAGCGTGAGTCCATAAAGATCGGTGGCCATTTTCGGCGTGAATCCTTAAATTTGAAGAAAGATTTCGGCAGCCTTAGTAGCATGAGTCTAAAAAGATCGGTAGCCATTTTGGCGTGAATCCCAAATGCGAAGATAAAAGGTTATATATAGGAATGGCCTATATTTTCGAGCACTCGCAGCGAGAGGTTCTATATAGGAAGAATCTGTAGCTTCGAGATTTCAGAAGCTAAAAGTCCCATATAGGAAGGACTTGTGGTCCCAGGGTTTGAAGACTAGTAGTTCTATATAGGAAGAACTTCCAGTCGAAAGAATCCATTTGTGACGCAAAAGGTTTTATATAGGAAAAACCCGCGTTGAAGGCGAAGAGTTCTATATAGGAAGGACTCCAAGCTTTACCGTTTCAGAGTGAAAGGTTCTACATAGGAAGAGCCATAACTCCAGGATTTCAATGAAGGGCCTGTAGTTCTAAGACCAGAAGGTAAAGAAGTTCTATATAGGAAGGGCTTACAAGCTCGAAGATTCGACCGAGGAAAAGCGGAGAGTTCCGGAAGAACGCGTGATTCTGAAGCCAAGGACAAAGAAATAGGTCAAAAATGAGTGCTTTTGATCTTTGTTTTTTTCTCGTTTCACAAGAACAAGCAAAGAGGGGCAACTTTAATCACTCATTTTTGTCCGGGTTTTAGTATTATTAGTACTATTTTAATAGCAATATTATTAATGTAAAATCTATAAAAATTTTCAAAAAATAGTATATATAATATAATAATAAAAAATGTGTTTAGTAAAAAAATTAAATTAATAATTAAAAAGCAAAAAAAAGGAATGGAGGAGGTAGCTCCACATCATCATCAACCTCCCCCCACTTGCCTATAAATAGAGGCAGGGGGAGGGCTGCAATTGACGCCCAAAATTGCCAACAATTTGGCAAATGAATTGGCACCCAATTTGTGGGAGTCGGCTGACCGGGTTTGGGGTAGTGCCCTCGGCCCCAGTTGGTTTGATCCAACATTCGATCGGGTCTTATTTTGGATCTGATCTAGTTAATTTTTTTTGGAGAGATCGTGGTAGATCTCGGTGGGGTTCAGTCGGGGTTCGTCATTCGAGCTCCTAGTTAGGTATATTTTCTTCCCATTTTTACTTGTGTTGTAATTTTTATGATTTAATGAAGTATTAGTTAATTTAAAATTGTGTTCTTACTTTTAGTTTATATATTTATTTATGTTTTAGATTAGTATTTATTTATGTCTTAAATTTGTGTTTTAGATTAATATTTTATTTATGTTAGATTAGTTTTTATTTATGTGTTAGATTAATATTTATTTATTTATGTTTTAGATTAATATTTTATTTATGTTAGATTTGTTTTTATTTATGTGTTAGATTAATATTTATGTATGTATGTTTTAGATTAGTATTTTATTTATGTTAGATTAGTATTTTACTATGTTAGTATTTATTTATATTTTTACCGCATTGTATTTATTTATGTTTGCCCTGTTTATTTTAAGTTGCATATTGGAATATAAATTGTCAATGCGGTGCCCCTTTTATCCGAGCGTAAACGGGGCCAGTATCAGGCGTAATGATGGTGGTTGGGAGTTTACTCTTGGATAAAGGGGCTTTTAAAATCTACTCGCACTTATAACCAAATTTTAAATTAATCGTCACTTTAATCCGGAAAGTTTAATATCAATAAAGCGGTAATTATTAAAGTACCAATTTTGGGCGGTGTGGGGTGCTAATCCTTCCCCATCCGTAACCGACTCTCGAACCCAATATTTTTTAAAATCTCTGGTTTTATGGTGTCCGACCTACCTAAGTGACCGGTGACGACTCCAATTTCAAAATAAAATACGTTTTTTGCAAAACCCCACGGAAGACATTATTTTCAAAAAAAAAAAAAACTTTTTAGTGAATATAAAAGAGGGACATAAAATACTTTTTTAGAATTAAAATATGTTTTTCTAAAACCTCACGAAATAAACATTTTAATACCCGAGAGACCCCAAACACCTTTAAAACCCATTTTTTTAGCGAATGGGATATCGCTACAGTAATTAAGATAGATTGATTTTTAATAAGATAAGTCTAATATAGTTGAAAATAGACTCATTTCCAATTCCTTATCATTAACAATGATTGAATTAAATTAAACAAATCAAATGACAAAATATGACAATTTTATATACCAAACAAGATTAAGATGAGAATTTTATATATAGTGTTCTTTAATGTGTAAAAAGTTTGAGGGATCAAACAATAATTGCATTAAAATAAACAAATTAAAAATTTTAGTTACGTGCTCTTTAATGAGCTCACAAGAGGCCCCTTAATGCCAACTTAATGAAACGGTGTCGTGACCTCTTTCAGGCAATAATTTTCTTTTCTTCAATTCATTTATCAATTGTATCAATCCATCCTGAATCCGTAAATTCTTTTCTTCAACCCTAATTCTCTCAGTATAACATCAAAGTTCATTCTTAGTTTTAAAGGCGCACCAAGATCCAAAAGGTCCCTAGACCTAAAGCGCAGGGTGCAGACACGTGCCTTTCGTAGGCGAGACACATTTTATGCTAAAAATATAAATCAACCCTAAAACATATTTTGTACTTAAAATAACTTTATAATTATATTATAAATACTTAAAGATTGAAATATTTCAATTAGATATAAATTTTAAAACTATTAAAAATGAAATTTTATAGTATTAATAAATTTATATTATTTCAATGTGTAATTTTAGTATTTTATTTATATTAATAAATATTTAAAAATAAATCTTATTTTTATATTAATATATATATTAAAATTAGTATTAAAATTAAACATTTCGGTCTAGATTAAATGTTTGAGTTATAAAATTAAATTAATAATACATATTTTCATAAAAATAAATAAATAATAAAAAATACTAATAAAAAGTTAAAAGTAAAAAAAAATTATATGTTTAATAAAGAGCTGATAAAACATTGGTTCAATGAACCAAACTATCGGACCCACAAAAGTAATAAAGTATTAACAATTACCTAAAAATAATTTTAAAAAAATCCTTTATCACGTGGGTTTCTCCTTCAACTTTTCTTCTTCAACTTAAAAGATTTTTTTCTTTTTCTTCATTTTTTTCTTTTCTTTATGACATTTTTAAAAAAAATTATTTTATTTTTTTATTGATAGGTCACTTGACCTAGGAATTATACTAATAGATTCGCCCTTGTCTATGTGTCATAATATTATTGGTAGGGATCATATCATACGTGGTGAGAAGAGTCTACCTAATAGTTTTTCTTAATTTTATTTTAAAATATTTGAATTACATGTTCAATCCTTGTGATTTTTAATAATAGTTAAGAGTCGTTAAAATTTAATGGTTGCAACATTGTATTGCGTTAGTAGTGTGCAGCGGTGTGCATCGCTCGTTCTAAACTCATCTATTTGATACAAATAAAATCAATAATAAATATCAATCATAAATATTATCCAACTTAGATTAATTGTAGGCTTGTAAACGAACAGAACGAACATGAACGAGGGTGTGTTCATGTTCGTTCGTTTAACTTTAACCGAACAAATGAACGAACACGAACATAAACGAACATAAAATTTATTGTTCGTGTTCGCTCATTAAGGAATATAGCTTGTTCGTGTTCGTTCATGTTCGTTCGTTAAAATGATAAACGAACATAAGCGAACACAAACGAGCATATATAATGTGTTAAATATTTAATATTTTGGATTAGTTCAATTAATTCAGTTAATTAACCGATTTTAAACCGAATTAATCGATAATTGAAATTTGAAAAACTCTTAATCATTAGCCGAAACCTAAAATTATCTAATAGATTAACCAATTTTATTTTGGTTCAGTCGGTTAGTTCGGTTTAATCGAACAACGAACACCTCTAGACATATGTGAATAAATTTAAATGAACATAAACAAACGAACATAAACGAACGGATTACCGAACGTTCACGAACATAAATGAACGAACAAGCCATTTGTTCATGTTCGTTCATTTAATTAAACGAACAAAAAAATTTGTTCATGTTCGTTCATTTAATAAATAAACGAATATAAACGAACTTCCCACTAAACAGTTCATGAACGATTCTCTGGACGTTCGATTCGTTTACTGCCCTAATTAATTGGCAAACGTGTGAAGATTACAACGCAACAAATCAAATCTACAATATGGTTGTTTAGATGGCAGCTGAAAGCAAATTATACAAAAAAATGCATGCCCCAAGAAAAAGTCGATGTCCACAAAAGATCCATTAAAGGGGGAATGTAACCCAAAATGATTAATCAATTATTCTTACTTTCAAACTTACAATTTTAAACAAATCATTATTACTATTTACCTAAAAACATTGCCAAAATGCCATTTTAAGTGGAGAGACCACTATCCTTTGTTGGAACCCGATATGTCTTTCCTTCTAATCAATAATTTTCAATTACATATAAATTTTAGAATTGTTAATAAAAATCCATAGTTCTAATTGAATAGAAATTTCTAAAATCTATATATTTTTTGTATAATTATAGGTGCCGTTCCTTTGTTTTATTACTTGAGAGTAATCTTATTTGGAACGAGTGATATTTAGGTAAAATTTCTCTAACAACAATATACCTAAAGTTAAACTTAGTTGAAAGATTTTTTTAACGAAATCGGATTCGAATATTCGGTTCGATACTTGTTACCATCCCGAGAAAAAGGAGCACTATTAACAACACTAAAAAGTTTAAATGGAAAGAGAATCAAATAACAATGCCAAAAGGATCATTACATTCACAATCTTCTAAAAGTCCAAATGGTTTTTACATCTAACACTATAGTTGCTTGCTTTTTATTGGTGGAGGAAACTGGGCAATGGGGCAGAAAATGACAGCAGAAGGAGAAGAAGCATGCAGCCGTGCACTGCATTTCAAATTCCAATCTCCGCAATGCTCTGCAACGCTGGCCTCCATTGCCCACCTCCGCCATGATGTCTGCCCGTGTACCTACTGCCACCGCAGCCACCGCTGCTTCCTGGTCTATTAACATGCTGCTCCACCTGCAAAAGATTAAAGGACAAAGACGAATAGACAATGGCACCCGTAAGACAATGACAATTCCATGAAACTTTTGTTTGGAGGGGTTCCATTGTTTGATTTGCATGAAAAAGTTTGGTGGGGCCTCCAACTCATATTTGAAACCAAGCTTCTCACTACATTTGGATCCTATTCATTAATCTTATCCATTCATTTCCGGCCTCCGCATTAGATTTAGACCACACCACACGAAGAAGACAAGATATTGGACCAAGTTAGCAACCACCTAAACCTAGTTGTTTAATTAGGCTTTTGATAAGCACACACGTGCACACCTTCACCACTAATTGCATACAAACAAACCAGGGAGTCCTTTCATGTTAACAACAATTTTGAAAAAAAATCCCCCAGCTTTTTCATAAACATAACCAACAATAATTTCATTAGTAGCCTATATTATTTACCTATGTGTCAACATTGTGTATTGATTAGTGACACATCTAACACTCAACAATACAATAGAGGGGGAGTGCCAAATTCCACCAAAACAATTGGTTAAAGAAGATTTTCAGCGTAAAAGTGTGTTAAATGCTTAATTAAATTGTTATCATAGAGAAATATGCCTCGAGATCTGTCATTTAAACAAATTTCAGATTCTTGTATGTTTTCAGACCATACCAGTTTTTTTAACTTATCAAACTCGTAAGGATGAAAGTGTGTTGGGGGGGGGGGGGGTACTACACTTTGCAGATGAAGATCTTCCCTTCCATTTCTTTTTTATTTACTTTTTTCAGACCATAAAAGTTTACTTTTTCTGCCTCGAAATGACAAACTCTTCAGAAAAGAGAAGACTTGAAGCAAATGGCTATATAATTAGTGTTATGAATTAAATTTCTTGAAATTCGAGACGTAAATTAATACTTTACTCGTTTTCAGAAGCTTAGCTCATCTTTCCTGACAAGTTTTTTGTTAATTTTCAGGAAATTTGAAAGAGTAGTTCACGCATACATACTGTTCAAGTCTTTGAGCTCAGTTTAATTACCTTGACATCACTGTTGTTGTCAGATTTCGAGTTCTGTTTCTGGTTCGTATTGGAAGCAACTGTGGGCAAATCCCTTCTCTTCAACTCCATGCCAAGCCCAAGCCCTCCATTTTCTTTCAACAGTTTCCCAAGTTTCACGCACTTCTTTGCAGCAAATTCTTTCAAAACATCTGCTCAAAATTAACAAAGCCCCGACATCAAGCACATAAGAAAAGGAAAAAGAAACGATCATCAAGACTGCCTCCCCAATCGATTAAGCATATCAACATGGCAATGGAATTACCTTCAAAGCTGACGAGTCGATAAACATGGCCGATTAACAAAGTGTCATCAGGCTTCAAGAGCTTGAGCTGTTTCACCGGCGTACCGTTTTCGTTCTTTAAAGTCGGCGAGGTGACCAGGAGCGCAACGTAATGTCCGGGATTCGAACCCATGATTTCAGTAGCACTAACAGACCAGTAAATCCTCTGGATCTTGTTCCCCGGGTGTTGAATCACCACGGTGGCTGCCTCGGCTGCTTGACAGTTCCCCATGTGATCTCTTTCTTCTTTTTTTTCACAGTAAAACTTGAAAAACAAAGGATGAAAGTAGATGTGTTTTTATGGAGCAGTGTGGGTGACGTTAGAGAATTAAAAGAGGGGGTTTTACAAAAAGGTAAAGGAATTAATGGGGGGATGGCTTGAAGGGGAAACAAGGGAGGTGGTGGTTGTTTGGGGAAATGATGGAAGGAAAGCCTTATATAGTCGAAGAGAAAAATTATTAGATGAATTCGACTCAGTATGATATTTGTGATCTCAGTTAACGAGACTTATTTATTTTATATTTTTTAAGATGAATTTTTATTTTTTTTTATATATAAATAAGTGGTAAATAATTATTTAAAAATTAAATTAAAATGAAGAAATTTTATTAATCGAAATTAAAGATAATATAGTGAGTTGAGTTCATCTAATAAGTTTTTGCAAACTAACAATGATGGAAAAGGGAAGCGTAAATGTGAAACAGTGGGGAGTGGGGGGACTGGATTTTCATTTGGTGCGTTATGGCTTTTGTAATCTTATACTTTACATGTTTCGCCAAGATGTTCACCCATTTACACCGAAATCGATTGCATCCACATTTTCAAACGCTGTGTTGTCTTAAGTTCAAATTTGGAATTTTGATGGTATTGTTAATATTGTTTGGAAAGGGGCAAATGCAATGGGGGCAGAGGAGACGTGTTGGATATGCAAAAACCACCTGGGTAGCGTCTGCCAAGTGCGATTGCATCTTTATTTTGCAATTGAATCAGAATTATTATGGTCAGCTGATGCAACAAGCTTTGATTGCTTTGCTCTGCCTCGCCTTGCCTTACTACCTTTTTTTAATTGGAAAAGGACCATCCACTGGTCCCACTTCACACTGGAACCCTACCTATGGGCTATTGCATAAGGAAACGTTTTGTCATTCGAGGGTGATTAGAGGTGCCAATCAAGTAGTTTGGGTCGGGTTTGATTTAGATCATTTAGGGTATAATTATATTCAGTTTAGGTTTATGTTTAGCTCGATTTTAATTTGAGTCTATAGTGATTCTATTCAAGTATCGGGTTAGGTTGGGTCATATCGGATTGTTTGATTTTTTAGGTCAATTATTTTTTGTTCAAATCAATATCAGGTTATTAGAATTACGATCGATTTTTTATTCAGGTCAACCTTTGTATCGGTCGGTAATTTCAGTCGGGTTTTCAAGTTGGGTCAGTTTTCTGCACCCCTATATATGGCTTTATAAATACAATATATTTAGTTTTTTTGTGAGTTGTGCGCCAGTTGACATCCATCTTTCTTTATTTCTTTTAATATCCTTTTCTTTATTTCACGTTGCCTTCAGTTCAACTAAAATTCGGGTTGGTTTCGATTCGATTTATTTTAGATCAAATTCGGGTCGATATCAATCTCGAATCAGATAAATCAGTTTGAATCTCGGATCCCAGGTCAAGTTTGCCTTCTCTAAAGGTAATGCATGTTTTGTGTGTTAGACTTATCTTTAGCATAAGTTACACTACAACAAAACAGATTTTTAGCTACGTTTTTAGCCCTATATCGACGTTAGCAGCATTATGTATCTTTTGCAAGAAAAAACACGGCGTTAGCGACGTTCTTTTAACCTTCTCGACGCTAGAAAAAACACCACAAGAAGTGTCGCTAGATCAAACGTCACAATAATTAGCGGTGTTATGTATCTTCCGTCTCCATCAGCTCATTACTTAGCTCATCGATCTATACTTGTGCTTCGCTTCTTTATAAAGTTTAAGTAAGATAAATATGAAGTCGATGGGGAGATAAAATTTAAATACTATTGCGGCGTTTATTAGACAAACGCTGCTAAAGTACGCATCTATAGCGGCGTTCGTCGAACAAACACCACTAAAGTACACGTCTACAGCTACATTTACCCAAAAAATGCCGTTAAAAATTTATTTTGTTGCAGTGTTAGTATTTATATTATCATCAAGGGTGAATGTGGACCTAAGCCTACCTAGACCATGGCCCACCCCATTCCCTCAAAAAATATATTATTATTAAATTTAAAAATTATTTTATATGCATTTTTCTTAAATTAATTTCTTTTGGTTCCAGGCTTCAATTGCCTCAAAATTGAAACTTGAAAATTATTTTTTAATATTTTATTATTGCCATTTAACTGCTTCAATTAAGTATGCTTTTCAAATCTTTCTTCCAATTTGGTTATAAGATTTTTTATATTTTTTTTCTCTTTTTTTTCCATGTTGTAGGAAGACAATTATTTTTTTGTTATTGGGCATAGCTCAATTTAATTTTATTTGTATGTTTTTTAATAAATAATTAATACTTTTTGAGTAAAAAAAGGATTTGAGCATCATAACTCAATTATGTCGAAATTTGTTAGAAAGTGAGAAATCGTTTTTCATATCACTTGTTGATAGATTGATTCAACTTATTTGACTCTTCGTGTCACTACAACAATTACTAAAGAGTATTTTCAACAATGAAAATTGTCTTGACTAATCAACAAAATAAGACAAAATTGTGTACATTGTAAATGAAATTGCTGAAAATTTTACTATCACCTAAATCATAAATGACTTTGATTCTATGAAAAGAACGAGAGTTCGTCTTAATTAATAAAAAAAAATAAAGACATTGTGTTTTTGATGGTATGTTTTTTAGACATAAATTTAGTTTTTTAACTTATAATTGTATTATTTTTTGTTGTTGTTATAATTTTATATTGAAAGCTCTCTCTATATGAGTTATGTTAAATAAATATGTTGTTCTATTTATATTGGCCCAATCGATGATTTTTTTGGATTCGCCACTGATTATCATTAATTTAGCACATATTTGATATGAGTTTATATTAGGGTAAATGCATTTTTTGTATATGAATTTGATTTATATTTAATTTTTTAAAAAATATTTAAAAGACAAAAAATAAATATATCTAAAATGAAAAAAATAAATGCTCAAAAAATTACTGTAGTGTAAAGAGGAAGTATCTGAAAATTCATTTTCTAAATGTCATCATTCTAAAATGGTATTATTAATATCATTTTGACTATATACATATTAAAAAATAATCTTCAAATATAAATATTCAAATCATCTTCAACCTATTTTGTTTTTGTTTCTTTTTTGAAAAATCATAAAATTCTATGATATATATCTTGTAGTGAGTGAGTGCTTTGTTACTTACCAATTCATTCTTCTTCCTGTTACCTTGTCCCTAGAGATATTGTTGGGTTTTCCATGGGTTTTGCATTATTTTTAATAATATTAAAACTAATGATCATATCATCACAATTACTTTGAGAAATATTGGTACAACATCGCATGCTTTATTAGATACACTGATTAATATTATGATTTGTTGACTTATATGCATAAAGTAAATCCATGCATATTGGGTTTTTTTCCTTTAATTAATAAGGAAACTAATGTGTGTGTACTGTAATCCATTAATTAATTTGAGATAATTAGCTTTTTAGTTTAAACAACTTGAAAATCTAAATTAAGAAATTAAATTTACATGAAAGCCCTTAAAGCGGAAACTGAAAATAGCATTATAGGCATAGCTACCCAAACAAAGTTCTTTTACTCTTTTTATTACTAATCTCATTTCTTTAGAAATTATTTTTTTTTGGTAATATGCATGTTTATCTTACGGTCCATGTCTCCTCCCAAAAATGTCATCTTCAAGATTTAAATTCGCGTCATTTCCTTGAGAGTGCAATGTGTCTTACCAATACACCCAACACTTATTAGTTTCTTTAGAAATTACTTGATTCATAATCAACAGAAGTTAGATATCACAAATAAAAATTAATAGGCGATTAGAGTCGTATCTATTAAGTATCACGTGACTCACCATTATTATTATTTTACTTTTACTTATCCAAATTCTCAACTTGATCCATCTCTATATTCTTCAATGTACCTCATCAAGTTTTTTTTTCAACCCTTAAAAACTTGTTTTCACTCAAATCCTTGCCTTCGTACCGTCACATCCTTAAGGATTATTGTGTTCTTCATTATCAAATCTTCAAAATCATTCAAGGTATCTCTAAAACCTCATGTTTTATTTATTTTCAAAATTCTTGAATTTATTTGATTTAACAGTCTTAAATGATAAAATTTTCTGTTTAAGCAAGTATTTACCTTAATTTTCATCTTCTAAACACATGGATTCATTGAAAATTCAAAATGCATGAGATTTTTCACCAAAAAGTGGATTTCAAATTTTAAAAAAATATAATTGTTGTCTGAATTGATTGAATTGGGTTGATTTATATGCTTTTTATATTATGTTTATCTTACAGGAAGTTTACCCGTTCTATATTACTCAAACCTTTAGTTTTAAACCTTTGCACTTTAGGTGTTTGACAAAATTCTCCGACCAAATTGTTTAGCCAAAAATGTTTTATTTTCAACCTCAATGGCTCCAAACGTGCTTATACCAATCCTACTCCCAGTGGTGGATTTGTTCAATTCTCAAATGTTTGAATCTTTGATAGCCTTTTTTTTTTTTTTTGCAACTCGAAAAAACTTTCACGATATCACACTTATTTCTTTAAACTTTATATTTGACAAGAGAAAATAGTTGATCCCGAATTTCTCTACTCGCCCTTTATCAATTTAAGTTTTCTTGTCACTTTTCAGTTAAGAATATTATTACTTTTTTAATTCTTTGATCAATTATTTTTAATTGAAATTATTTTTAGGGGTATTTTGTTTATAGTTTAGGGTATATGGTTCAGGGTTAAATTATTTTTAATTAAAAATAGAGCCAAATTAAAATTATTTGTAAATGATGAGGGTTAAATTTTTTATTTTTTTCAAATTAGGACTAAATTGTTTGAATGTGCGAACATGAATGACTAAATGTGCTATTATACAAAATATTTTAACTGTCATGTCACCCTTTTAACGGCTGTTAACTGGTCGTTGACCAAATTAGAACAAAACTAAAAGTTCAATGGTAACATTGATGCAATTAAAAGTTTAATTACCAAATTGAATAATTGATCAAAATTTAGTGACCATTTGTAAACTTTTTTCTTTAATTTTCTTGTCACTTTTCAATTGAAGATTATTATTTTTTAATTTTTTTCTTCAAGTAAGGAGATTTTTTGAACAAAATACGTTCCTGATGCTTATTTAATATGATGTAGTCAAATTAACTGTTTGGAGGGATTCAATATTTTAAATCTCTAAACGAGGTAGATAGGTGAATCACTAAACTTAAATTTTTTGCTCCGCCTATGCAAGTGATTGGTACATATAACGCCCATAGATAGATATTTAAAAATAGAAATGATCTTTTAATCACCTATTTTATAAAATGAAACAATTTCATTACCGACAAATTTGTTTTTGACAAGATCATTTAGCCTTATTTTCATCTCATTTAAGAAGTTTAAATGGTTTGTGTTTTCTTCCTCCCTGGAATTAAATCAAATCTTTATCCATTATTACAGCATCAAAAGCCAACTTGTTTTCTCCGGATGCAACTAACCAGTTACAAAGAACACGAAAATATAGTGAAAGCCAATAGTTGTAAATGATGGACTCTGACGTGGAAGTGAAATTCTGTGGGAATCGTAAACCCTTTTTGGTGGTGGCGGATTGATTGTTAATGGTGAGAGATGGTGGAACTTTAACCAACTTTCCCCTTTATCAGTTTCTTCAGCTGTGCGAATTCCTCGCCGAAGAACGTGTAGAACAATGGGCGAATCCAAATGAAACACACGTCGTTTCGACCCTCTATTTTTGGATAAAATATAATAGAGCTCACTTAGTTATAGGTTTAATAACAATTAGGTCACTCTTCTTCTAAAAGTAACAATTGAGTCACTCAATTATAGGTTTAGGAACAAACATGTTACTCCTTTTGTCCCAAGAAGATTGTCCCTTGTTGATTTTCTTTTTTAATCTTTTCAACTTTGACTCATAATTATTTAAAATCTATTATTGATAAAAAAATATGAAAAAATATATTTTAAAAATCTTTAATCAAATAGTTTTTAAATATATATCTTATAAAAATTAACTATTTAAAATGTTTAATATAATTACAGTCAAAGTTTAAAGATTTTGACTTTCAAAAAGTCAATAAGGGACATTCTTCGTGGGATGGTGGGAGTATTAAATTAAAATCGTGTGACAAACTAGTCACATTGTCATTAAAATTGAAACAAGAGCTTGGTATATTAATAATTTTAGTCCCCAAAACCTATGCATTATATTAATTTGACCCTAATTTGAAATAATTCAACTAAACCCTTCATATTGAAACGGCACCATCCTAACACACTCTTCGAGCACTTACCACACTCCATGCTATTGTCCATCAGTCCGATAATCAACATATGTGATAACTTGACAGACACAATCACTTCACTACTAGACAACTAACAGAATAATGGAATAAACTCATTATGACCTTAACGTCGCCTGCTAGTATGCATAGTCACTTCACTAAAGAAATTTTTAAACATGAAGGGCTAAGTTTATTGAATTATTTCGAATTATGACCAACTTAATATCATGCATAAGTTTCGGAGATTAAAACTATTATTATACCAAGCCCGTATTTCAATTTTAATGACAATGTGACTTGTTTGTCACAAAATTTTAATTGAGTGACATGCTTGTTCTTAAACCTATAATTGAGTGACTGGATTATTATTTTTAGAAGAAAAGTGAGATATTTGTACTTAAACCTATAATTGAGCGACTCAATTATTACTTTTAGATGAAGAGTGACTTGTTTGGTATTAAACCTATAACTAAGTGACATGTGATACAATTTACCCCTATTTTTAATATATATCCACCCCTATGTTGTAAGATTGAGAACATAGTAAACAGATGGATTTAATTTTGTGTCTTCTTCTTCTTCTTCCGTGTTTGAATTTAGTTGAGGGGTCAAACATGATGTATTGTTTATGGAAGGTAGGAGAGCACTCATTGGATGTGTAAGTCTAACTCATAACTAATTTCTTGCACACGATTCGCATTAATTATTTAATTAATTATTCTCCTCCGTTAAACGATCTCTTCCTTTTCAAAGACAGCACGTGAAATTCATTATACAAACACGAAGCTGTTCCAATAGTATGTTTGAGCTAAATGGGACATGCAACCTTTTAAAAACAGTTGAATCGTTCTTTTAACAGAGTATTGGGACTAAATCATTAAAATTTTAACAGTGTGGAATGATATCTCACATGGTAAGTACATATATGCTTCATGCAATTCTTATTTTTTTAAAAAAAAATAATTATAAAATATTTGTTGACATGGCATACAAGACAAATATTATGCTAACATAAAGTACAGCTGGACTCCCATGTGAATCGTCTGTTTAAAAATTTAGTGTTTAAATCATTATTTTCATTAAAAAAACTATGATTTTGACTTTTTTTTAATATGATTGAATTTAACTAAAAAACTTATTGTTTAATATTTTTTAAATTTACAATATATAAAAGTTAATCAAATTTTAGGGGGGGTTTTCCTTCTGCTTGTAATACCTATTTTTTGTCCGGACCCAAATTATATTCGAGTCATTTACCATATTTGAACCAAATTCAAAATAAATAAATAATTAAAATAGCAAAAAAGGGGGCATGCCGCCCAATGCCCTGCCACCCTGCCTCCCATGCCTTGCCCCATGCTTTGCAAGTGTTTCCCCACACTACACTCAACCCACCATCACCTTATTTCCCCTTCCCCTAATTCATTCAGGAGCACACTACAAATTGAGAACACAAATTGAAACAAAGGGGTGGACGATAGAAGGAAAAAACAATGGAGCTCTCGGCTATTGAAGAAGAATAAGGGGAAGAGCCGGCATTCACCCCTCATTTTATTTTCGGTATCCTTTTTATGTATGTTTATGGTGTAATCCTTTTTTAATCTAATGATGTTTTATTAGTAATCTCTTATTTATTTTTAGTTATTACGTTTTTATATGTTTTTATGTTCATATCTTTGTATATGTTGTTAGGATGTTTAGATTAATTTTTGATGGTTGTTTAATATTTGTTTTTAATTTTCTCATAAGTAAATATGTGTGTTTACTTTTATCATGATGTGTAGTTGTTTATGGCTTTTATTTGTGTATATGTACGTATGCATATATGTTTTTAGTATGCATCTATTTACATTACGTTATATATATGTGTATTAGGTTGTGTATTACCTATATATGTTAAGTAATATGTGAGAGTATATACTATGTTTCTTTTTAGTATATGTTTATATAATACTTTATTTATATTTATTGTTTTTTGCCATATATTTTTTGTATACGCATGTGTTATATATTTTAGTATGTGTTATTTTAGATTCTTTGTTATATTAGTTTTATTATTATTATACAAAATAATCTATTTTCTATATGTTATATATATTAAGATTATATTTTTATTATTATGTATATATACATATAGTATTCTAATATGTATTTATTATGTATATGTTTTTTGGTATGTGAAACATGTTTTATATTATTATGTATATATAATTTTTTTCTACAACCCATATTTTACGTATAACTTTTTATATTTTCTATATTTTTATATCAGATATATATATAAGATTTCATGTATATATTGTTTTTTGTACATATTGTTATGTTATTACGCTAATTAATATTTGTGAATAAGTTGGATTAATATTTATGTATGTATGTTTTGGATATGTTGCATTGTGGTTTTTGTTTAGGTTTTATTACATGTATATATGTGGTTAATTATTTCTTGAAGTATGCTTTTTTCTCCTTTTTCACATGTTCTTTTATGTTTTTTTATTGTGATATATCGTGTTTATGTTTTTTATTTGTGTTTAATGTCGTGATAGTGTTATATGTATATCGTGCATTTGTTGCATTTGTTTTTTTTCTTATGTGTTTGAGCATGTTATAATTAATTAGTTTAGTTTTGGAAGCATGTCTTTTTGCATGTTTATATTTATATTTTGTCTTATTATTGTAACATGTCATGTTATTTTCGTTTATGCATTTCATTTAATATTATTTATGTATTTATGTTAGATTAGTTTTTTTTATTTTGTTAGTGTTTATTTATATGTGTATCGTATTGTATTTATTTATGTTTGTCATTTTTAAGTTTGCATAACAGATATATATTTTGTCAATGCGGTGCCCTTTTATCCGAGCGTAAACGGGGCCAGTATCAGGCGTAGTGATAGTGGTTGGGCGTTTATTCTCGGATAACGGGGCCTTTAAAATCTACTCGCACTTATGACCAAATTTTAATTTAATCGTCATTTTAATATGGAAAGTCTAATATTAATAAAGCGGTAATTATTAAAGTACCAATTTTGGGCGGTGTGGGGGTGCTAATCCTTCCCCATCCGTAATCGACTCCTGAACCCGACATTTCAAAATCTTTGGTTTTTACGGTGTTCGGTCCACCTTGAGTGGCTGGTGGCGACTCTATTTTTCAATAAAACACGGATTTTTCTAAAATCCCGTGGAAGACAATATTTTCAAAATAAAGTAAAACAAAATAAAAAACCACCCTTTTTAGCGAGAGGGACATCGCTACAGATGGCGACTCCGCTGGGGATATTTTTATTTTTTCAAAAAATAAGAGAATCGAGCTTTTTTCAAATAATTATCGCTTTACTAATATCAGAAATTCCAAATTAAAGTGGCTATTAAAGTAACATTCGGTTATAATTGCAAGTTTATTTTTAACACATTTAAATTTGGCATATAAACTCGTCCTTTTAAGTGGGGGAAAATGCTAATGCTTTCGTGAGGATATCGTTCCTCCGTGTAGGCCTAGCAAGTACCTTCGGGGCTCGAGTACCTTATGCTTTCATAAGGATATCGTTCCTTCGTGCAGGCATAAGCAAATGGGTCCCCCTAAATTGAACTCGATTGAAAGGAGCCTATAATGGGTAATGATCGAGGACCTTGCTACTCTTAGTAGAGAACAGCAAGGACAATTCGGGTACCTCTTAGCACCAAAACTGCATATAGTGAGCCGTATGAGCCAACCCTTTAGAGCCATGTAAAACTCTGCCCGATTAGTGGTCACCCTATTTAGGCTCTGGTGCCTTATTTCTTGTTTATGTACAATTTTTATTATATTTAATCATTTTATTCGATACTACCTCGTTTCATTTTCATTTTCATCACATCAATATCATTTGCATCATTACACAACATCATCACAACCTCAATTTTGCATTGCATTCACATAAATTATTTTGCATTTAAGACACATTTTGCATATAGATGCATCCATTTTAAAATCGGTCATCGGGATGTCCCGCGTCATTAATACCATAGAAAGCAAAGTTGGCCAATTCAGCACCATTACCAAACCTCCACAAGAACTCAGTCTGGGGGCATCTCTCGACAAGTGCCAAATTCCAACACTCACCCTTCACTCTCCATCACCAAAATTAACCCACCACCTTTCATCCTTCAGAAATCATTCACACTTACCATTTCCAGCTGAAAACACAATAAAGTTTTTTCCATCCCTACTACCATCGCTACCCATCGACCAAAATACTCGAACAGAGAACCCCTCATTTCACTGCTTGAACCCTTATGTTTGAGTCCTTTTGAACTCTTGACTTACCATCACCCGACAACCAAGCCCTTCAACTCTACCATTCTACTAAAAGCCATTCAAAAAAACTGAAAGCCGAGCAAACCTTTGCTACCCTTCTTTTGGAATCATACCTCCACATACCAAATGCTAAACACCAATCGCCATCTACAACGTTCCACCTAATCCGAAAGTGATAAACGGCCAGGAACCAACATGACAAATCATAAACCCAACTTAAGAGGCAACGCAACGCATTCACAAAAGCACTGAAAGTCATCCAAAAAGGCGACAATGCAACTCAAAGTTGAAACATGCTACAAAGGCATTTCCAGAACTATATGTAAATGTTTGGGGGCATCCAAACAGGAAAATGAGTCCAAAGAAGATGTTCGAAGCTGAAGGAGGTTGGGGCACCGCCACACAAAGGAACAAGATCTCGACATGACCAGTCGAGAGTCAAGGCATCCCTTTGAAGAAAAAAAAAATCAAATCAAATCATGTCGCATTCATGCATTTAGTTGTATTCATCTTGCATTGAACCATTCTTGCATACATCATACATTTAGATTAGGATAGACACATGCATTTAGGCATAAAATTAGATGCATTCATGCATTTTCACTTGTACATAACAGGTCTACGAAAGGGATCGAAGAGCCTCAGCCATGGGGGCAACAACACGACGGCCAACCTTAGTCTTAGAGAAGGCCAAATACAAAGAGGATGCTAAAACATCAATAAAAGGTAACAACGACAAATTTTGTGAACATTTACTGATTAATATTTTTTTTCATTTTTAGGTCATACCTCTCCGCCAGTAGAACATCAGAAGTAGCCTTTTTCAGATCTTGCCTTCGTCATTGTTGATAGGCCAACATTTCCAGATTTTGCTTTACCGCTGATGGTACAGTAGTATAAACATCCTGAAGATCTCGTTTCTCCGTTGATGGTGCAACAGATCCGAACCTTTCCCCAAACAGATCGAATTTCTATTCAGGTCTTGTTTCTCCGCTGACGGTGCAGCCAGACCTAATTTTTTCCTCAAGCTACTTCTTTGTACAGTTCAAGAAAAAAGAAAAAAAATCAAAAATCGAAAAAATCAAAAATAAAAAAAAAATGAATAAAAATTCAAAAGAAAATTTATCAACTTTCATCGCCCGATCTAGTCTCTCCGCTGATGGAGTGGCTAGGTACAAGCTATCGTCGTCATCTAATCCGCGCTCTAAAATGATAGTGTAGGCGGTTCCGGTTGTCATTATCCGATCTAGTCCTCCGCCGATAAAGTGGCTAGGTCCAAGCTGCGATCGTCCTTAGATCCTCGCTCTCCCCGATGATGTAGCGGGTTCGTGTCGTCGTTATCTGATCCAGTCCTCCACTGATGGAGTGGCTAGGTCCAAGCTGCTGTCGTCCTCTAATCTTGCTCTCCGCTGATGGTGTAGCCGATTCCTGGTCGTCATTATCTGATCCAGTCTCTCCGCTGATATAGTGGCTAGGTCCAAGTTGCTACTATCCTGCTTCTCTGTTGATGGTGTAGTAGGGTTCCAGTTAGTGTTCTACTTCTTTGTTGATGGCGAGGTAGAATCTAAGTTACGATTCGATCTTACCCCCTCCGTTGATGGTGTGGTTAGATCCAAATTTACTGACTTCCAAATTCCCTTTATTAATGTTACAGCTAAAAAAAGAAAAAGAAAAAATTGAAAAATTCAAAAGCAAAAAAGGAAAAAGAAGAAAAAAAGAAGAAAAAGGAAAAACAAAAACAAAAAAGAAGAAAAATCAAAATGAGCTTTCAATCCTTCGATCCTGCCTCTTCGTCAGAGTTGTAGCTGGATCAGATATCAGAACTTTCATCCACCGATCCTGCCTCTTCGTTAGAGTTGTAGCTGGATCAAATCTTCAGACCTTGCCTCTTCGTCGGTGTTGTAGCTTGGTCAAGTCTAACTTTCGGTTCTCCCTCTTCATCAGTGTTGTAGCTGAACCTAATTCACTAACTTTCGGTCTTACCTCTTTGTCGGTATTGTAGCTAGACCAAATTCACAAACTCTTGATCCTGCCTCTTCGTCGGTGTCGTAGCTAGATCAACATTACTAAGTATAGACCATGCCTCTTCGTCGGTGTTGTAGCTTGGTCAAAATTTACCAACTTTCAAGTTTTATCAATGTTGTATCTAAAAAAAAGATTTCTAAAAAAAGCAAAAATGAAATTCAAAAAAAAAAGAAAAAACAAAAAGAAAATGAGCAAAATGAAAAAAACAAAAAAAGAGAAAAAAGGAAGAAGTTGTCAGTTTTCTGGTCTTGTCTCTTCGTCAGAGTTGTAGCTGGATCAGACATCAGAACTTTCATCCATCGGTCTTGCCTCCTCGTCAGTGTTGCAGCTGGATCGAATTTTGTAGACCCTGTCTCTTCGTCGGTGTTGCAGCTGGGTCGAACTCTCTTTAGGTATTAGTTTATCATCAATAAGGTAGTGAGTTGCTCTCATTTTGCTTCCTCAACCCCATTTTGAAGATTTTACTTCCTCCAAGAGTGACAAAGTAGATCCGTCAAGTTTAGAAAGAATACAACAAGAGAAAGAAAGAAAATCTCTGAAGAAAGAAGACACGTCACAAAAAAAGAAGTTGACAGACCAGGACAAAAATGGTTATTCTTTTGTCTTTGCTCTATTCCTATCACACGATAATGAGCAAAGAGGGCTTTTTTGTAATACCCATTTTTTATCCAAGACCCCAAATTATATTCGAGTCATTTACCCTATTTAAACCAAATTAAAAAAATAATTAAAATAGCAAAAAAGGGGCATGCCGCCCCATGCCCTGCCACCCTGCCTCTCATGCCTTGCCCATGCTTTGAAGTGTTTCCCCACACTACACTCAACCCACCATCACCTTATTTCCCCTTCCCTAATCCATTCAGGAGCACACTACAAATTGAGAACACAAATTGAAACAAAGGGGGTGGACGACAGAAGGAAAAAACAATTGAGCTCTCGACTATTGAAGAAGAATAGGGGGAAGAGCCGGCATTCACCCCTCATTTTATTTTGGGTATCCTTTTTATGTATGTTTATGGTGTAATCCTTTTTTAATCTAATGATGTTTTATTAGTAATCTCTTATTTATTTTTAGTTATTACGTTTTTATATGTTTTTATGTTCATATCTTTGTATATGTTGTTAGGATGTTTAGATTAATTTTTGATGGTTGTTTAATATTTGTGTATATGTGTGTTTACTTTTATCATGATGCATAGTTGTTTGTTTTTAGTATGCATCTATGTTTTTAGTATGCATCTATTTACATTACGTTATATATATGTGTATTAGGTTGTGTATTACCTATATATGTTAAGTAATATGTGAGAGTATATACTATGTTTCTTTTTAGTATATTTTATATAATACTTTATTTATATTTATTGTTTTTTGCCATATATTTTTGTATACTCATGTGTTATATATTTTAGTATGTGTTATTTTAGATTCTTTGTTATATTAGTTTTTTATTATTATTATACAAAATAATCTATTTTCTATATGTTATATATATTAAGATTATATTTTTATTATTATGTATATATACATATAGTATTCTAATATATATTTATTATGTATATGTTTTTTGGTATGTGAAACATGTTTTATATTATTATGTATATATAATTTTTTTCTACAACCCATATTTTACGTATAACTTTTTATATTTTCTATATTTTTATATCATATATATATATAAGATTTCATGTATATATTGTTTTTTGTACATATTGTTATGTTATTACGCTAATTAATATTTGTGAATAAGTTGGATTAATATTTATGTATGTATGTTTTGGATATGTTGCATTGTGGTTTTTGTTTAGGTTTTATTACATGTATATATGTGGTTAATTATTTCTTGAAGTATGTTTTTTCTCCTTTTTCACATGTTCTTTTATGCTTTTTTATTGTGATATATCGTGTTTATGTTTTTTATTTGTGTTTAATGTCGCGATAGTGTTATATGTATATCATGCATTTGTTGCATTTGTTTTTTTTCTTATGTGTTTGAGCATGTTATAATTAATTAGTTTAGTTTTGGAAGCATGTCTTTTTGCATGTTTATATTTATATTTTGTCTTATTATTGTAACATGTCATGTTATTTTCGTTTATGCATTTCATTTAATATTATTTATGTATTTATGTTAGATTAGTTTTTTTATTTTGTTAGTGTTTATTTATATGTGTATCGTATTGTATTTATTTATGTTTGTCATTTTTAAGTTTGCATAACGGATATATATTTTGTCAATGCGGTGCCCTTTTATCCGAGCGTAAACGGGGCCAGTATCAGGCGTAGTGATAGTGGTTGGGCGTTTATTCTCAGATAACGGGGCCTTTAAAATCTACTCGCACTTATGACCAAATTTTAATTTAATCGTCATTTTAATATGGAAAGTCTAATATTAATAAAGCGGTAATTATTAAAGTACCAATTTTGGGTGGTGTGGGGTGATAATCCTTCCTCATCCGTAATCGACTCTCGAACCCGACATTTCAAAATCTTTGGTTTTTACGGTGTTCGGTCCACCTTGAGTGGTGGTGGCGACTCTATTTTTCAATAAAACACGGATTTTTCTAAAATCTCGGAAGACAATATTTTCAAAATAAAGTAAAACAAAATAAAAAACCACCCTTTTTTAGCGAGAGGACATCGCTACAGATGGCGACTCATTTGGGGATATTTTTATTTCAAAAAAAAATAAGAGAATCGAGCTTTTTCAAATAATTATCGCTTTACTAATATCAGAAATTCCAAATTAAAGTGGCTATTAAAGTAACATTCGGTTATAATTGCAAGTTTATTTTTAACACATTTAAATTTGGCATATAAACTCGTCCTTTTAAGTGGGGAAAATGCTAATGCTTTCGTGAGGATATCGTTCCTCCGTGTAGGCCTAGCAAGTACCTTGGGGCTCGAGTACCTTATGCTTTCATAAGGATATCGTTCCTTCGTAAAAGGCATAAGCAAATGGGTCCCCTAAATTGAACTCGATTGAAAGGAGCCTATAATGGGTAATGATCGAGGACCTTGCTACTCTTAGTAGAGAACAGCAAGGACAATTGGGTACCTCTTAGCACCAAAACTGCATATAGTGAGTCGTATGAGCCAACCCTTTAGAGCCATGTAAAACTCTCGCCCGATTAGTGGTCACCCTATTTAGGCTCTGGTGCCTTATTTCTTGTTTATGTACAATTTTTATTATATTTAATCATTTTATTCGATACTACCTCGTTTCATTTTCATTTTCATCACATCAATATCATTTGCATCATTACACAACATCATCACAACCTCAATTTTGCATTGCATTCACATAAATTATTTTGCATTTAAGACACATTTTGCATATAGATGCATCCATTTTAAAATCGGTCATCGGGATGTCCAGCGTCATTAATACCATAGAAAGCAAAGTTGGCCAATTCAAAGACCATTACCAAACCTCCACAAGAACTCGGTCTTGGGGCATCTCTCGACAAGTGCCAAATTCCAACACTCACCCTTCACTCTCCATCACCAAAATTAACCCACCACCTTTCATCCTTCGTAAATCATTCACACTTACCATTTCCAGCTGAAAACACAATAAAGTTTTTTCCATCCCTACTACCATCGCTACCCATCGACCAAAATACTCGAACAGAGAACCCCTCATTTCACTGCTTGAACCCTTATGTTTGAGTCCTTTTGAACTCTTGACTTACCATCACCCGACAACCAAGCCCTTCAACTCTACCATTCTACTAAAAGCCATTCAAAAAAACTGAAAGCCGAGCAAACCTTTGCTACCCTTCTTTTGGAATCATACCTCCACATACCAAATGCTAAACACCAATCGCCATCTACAACGTTCCACCTAATCCGAAAGTGATAAACGGCCAGGAACCAACATGACAAATCATAAACCCAACTTAAGAGGCAACGCAACGCATTCACAAAAGCACTGAAAGTCATCCAAAAAGGCGACAATGCAACTCAAAGTTGAAACATGCTACAAAGGCATTTCCAGAACTATATGTAAATGTTTGGGGGCATCCAAACAGGAAAATGAGTCCAAAGAAGATGTTCGAAGCTGAAGGAGGTTGGGGCACCGCCACACAAAGGAACAAGATCTCGACATGACCAGTCGAGAGTCAAGGCATCCCTTTGAAGAAAAAAAAAATCAAATCAAATCATGTCGCATTCATGCATTTAGTTGTATTCATCTTGCATTGAACCATTCTTGCATACATCATACATTTAGATTAGGATAGACACATGCATTTAGGCATAAAATTAGATGCATTCATGCATTTTCACTTGTACATAACAGGTCTACGAAAGGGATCAAGAGCCTCTCAGCCATGGGGCAACAACACGACGGCCAACCTTAGTCTTAGAGAAGGCCAAATACAAAGAGGATGCTAAAACATCAATAAAAGGTAACAACGACAAATTTTGTGAACATTTACTGATTAATATTTTTTTTCATTTTTAGGTCATACCTCTCCTTGAAGAGAACATCGAAGTAGCCTTTTTTTGGATCTTGCCTTCGTCATTGTTGATAGGCCAACATTTCCAGATTTTGCTTTACCGCTGATGGTACAGTAGTATAAACATCCTGAAGATCTCGTTTCTCCGTTGATGGTGCAACAGATCCGAACCTTTCCCCAAACAGATCGAATTTCTATTCAGGTCTTGTTTCTCCGCTGACGGTGCAGCCAGACCTAATTTTTTCCTCAAGCTACTTCTTTGTACAGTTCAAGAAAAAAGAAAAAAAATCAAAAATCGAAAAAATCAAAAATAAAAAAAAAATGAATAAAAATTCAAAAGAAAATTTATCAACTTTCATCGCCCGATCTAGTCTCTCCGCTGATGGAGTGGCTAGGTACAAGCTATCGTCGTCATCTAATCCTGCTCTCCGCTGATAGTGTAGCCGGTTCCAGGTTGTCATTATCCGATCTAGTCCTCCGCTGATAAAGTGGCTAGGTCCAAGCTGCAGTCGTCCTTAGATCCTGCTCTCCGCTGATGATGTAGCCGGTTCCAGGTCGTCGTTATCTGATCCAGTCCTCCACTGATGGAGTGGCTAGGTCCAAGCTGCTGTCGTCCTCTAATCTTGCTCTCCGCTGATGGTGTAGCCGATTCCTGGTCGTCATTATCTGATCCAGTCTCTCCGCTGATATAGTGGCTAGGTCCAAGTTGCTACTATCCTGCTTCTCTGTTGATGGTGTAGTAGGGTTCCAGTTAGTGTTCTACTTCTTTGTTGATGGCGAGGTAGAATCTAAGTTACGATTCGATCTTACCCCCTCCGTTGATGGTGTGGTTAGATCCAAATTTACTGACTTCCAAATTCCCTTTATTAATGTTACAAGCTAAAAAAGAAAAAAAAAATTGAAAAATTCAAAAGCAAAAAGGAAAAAAAGAAGAAAAAAAAGAAGAAAAAGGAAAAACAAAAACAAAAAGAAGAAAAATCAAAATGAGCTTTCAATCCTTCGATCCGCCTCTTCGTCGAGTTGTATTTGGATCGGATATCGAACTTTCATCCACCGATCCCGCCTCTTCGTTAGAGTTGTAGCTGGATCAAATCTTTGAACCTTGCCTCTTCGTCGGTGTTGTAGCTTGGTCAAGTCTAACTTTCGGTTCTCCCTCTTCATCGTGTTGTAGCTGAACCTAATTCACTAACTTTCGGTCTTACCTCTTTTTTCGGTATTGTAGCTAGACCAAATTCACAAACTCTTGATCCCGCCTCTTCGCTTGGTGTCGTAGCTAGATCAACATTACTAAGTATAGACCATGCCTCTTCGTCGATTGTTGTAGCTTGGTCAAAATTTACCAACTTTCAAGTTTTATCAATGTTGTATCTAAAAAAAAGATTTCTAAAAAAAGCAAAAATGAAATTCAAAAAAAAAAGAAAAAACAAAAAGAAAATGAGCAAAATGAAAAAAACAAAAAAAGAGAAAAAAGGAAGAAGTTGTCAGTTTTCTGGTCTTGTCTCTTCGTCAGAGTTGTAGCTGGATCAGACATCAGAACTTTCATCCATCGGTCTTGCCTCCTCGTCAGTGTTGCAGCTGGATCGAATTTTGTAGACCCTGTCTCTTCGTCGGTGTTGCAGCTGGGTCGAACTCTCTTTAGGTATTAGTTTATCATCAATAAGGTAGTGAGTTGCTCTCATTTTGCTTCCTCAACCCCATTTTGAAGATTTTACTTCCTCCAAGAGTGACAAAGTAGATCCGTCAAGTTTAGAAAGAATACATGCGCCGAAGAGAAAGAAAATCTACAGAAGAAAGAAGACACGTCACAAAAAGAGAGAAGTTCAGCCAGACCGGACAAAAATGGTTATTCTTTTGTCTTTGCTCTATTCCTATCACACAGTAATGAGCAAAGAGGGGCAGCTGTAATACCCATTTTTTATCCGGGCCCCAAATTATATTCGAGTCATTTACCCTATTTGAACCAAATTAAAAAAATAATAATTAAAATAGCAAAAAAAGGGGCATGCCGCCCCATGCCCTGCCACCCTGCCTCTCATGCCTTGCCTCATGCTTTGCAAGTGTTTCCCCACACTACACTCAACCCACCATCACCTTATTTCCCCTTCCCCTAATCCATTCGGGAGCACACTACAAATTGAGAACACAAATTGAAACAAAGGGGGTGGACGACAGAAGGAAAAAACAATTGAGCTCTCGACTATTGAAGAAGAATAGGGGGAAGAGCCGGCATTCACCCCTCATTTTATTTTGGGTATCCTTTTTATGTATGTTTATGGTGTAATCCTTTTTTAATCTAATGATGTTTTATTAGTAATCTCTTATTTATTTTTAGTTATTACGTTTTTATATGTTTTTATGTTCATATCTTTGTATATGTTGTTAGGATGTTTAGATTAATTCTTGATGGTTGTTTAATATTTGTGTATATGTACGTATGCATATATGTTTTTAGTATGCATCTATGTACATTACGTTATATATATGTGTATTAGGTTGTGTATTACCTATATATGTTAAGTAATATGTGAGAGTATATACTATGTTTCTTTTTAGTATATTTTATATAATACTTTATTTATATTTATTGTTTTTTGCCATATATTTTTTGTATACTCATGTGTTATATATTTTAGTATGTGTTATTTTAGATTCTTTGTTATATTAGTTTTATTATTATTATTATTATACAAAATAATCTATTTTCTATATGTTATATATATTAAGATTATATTTTTATTATTATGTATATATACATATAGTATTCTAATATATATTTATTATGTATATGTTTTTTGGTATGTGAAACATGTTTTATATTATTATGTATATATAATTTTTTTCTACAACCCATATTTTACGTATAACTTTTTATATTTTCTATATTTTTATATCATATATATATATAAGATTTCATGTATATATTGTTTTTTGTACATATTGTTATGTTATTACGCTAATTAATATTTGTGAATAAGTTGGATTAATATTTATGTATGTATGTTTTGGATATGTTGCATTGTGGTTTTTGTTTAGGTTTTATTACATGTATATATGTGGTTAATTATTTCTTGAAGTATGTTTTTTCTCCTTTTTCACATGTTCTTTTATGCTTTTTTATTGTGATATATCGTGTTTATGTTTTTTATTTGTGTTTAATGTCGCGATAGTGTTATATGTATATCATGCATTTGTTGCATTTGTTTTTTTTCTTATGTGTTTGAGCATGTTATAATTAATTAGTTTAGTTTTGGAAGCATGTCTTTTTGCATGTTTATATTTATATTTTGTCTTATTATTGTAACATGTCATGTTATTTTCGTTTATGCATTTCATTTAATATTATTTATGTATTTATGTTAGATTAGTTTTTTTATTTTGTTAGTGTTTATTTATATGTGTATCGTATTGTATTTATTTATGTTTGTCATTTTTAAGTTTGCATAACGGATATATATTTTGTCAATGCGGTGCCCTTTTATCCGAGCGTAAACGGGGCCAGTATCAGGCGTAGTGATAGTGGTTGGGCGTTTATTCTCAGATAACGGGGCCTTTAAAATCTACTCGCACTTATGACCAATTTTTAATTTAATCGTCACTTTAATCCAAAAAATCTAATATTAATAAAGCGGTAATTATTAAAGTACCAATTTTGGGTGGTGTGGGGGTGATAATCCTTCCTCATCCGTAACCGACTCCCGAACCCGACATTTCAAAATCTCTGGTTTTTACGGTGTCCTGTCCACCTTGAGTGGCCGGTGGCGACTCCATTTTTCAATAAAACACAGGTTTTTTCTAAAATCTCGTGGAAGACAATATTTTCAAAATAAAGTAAAACAAAATAAAAAATCATATTTTTTTAGCGAGAGGGACATCGCTACATTGTTATGTACTATTTATTTTTAGATTTGTGAAGAAAATGCAACCGCCTAAAACTATTAAACTTGAGGCCTATTAACAAAATTAGTCGATTAGTTTAGGCCCAAATTGAACATCTTATTTCACTTAATCATCTTTCCCAATATTTGTCTGACGTGTTTCAAATCATTTACTTCGCCGTAGTCCATATGCATCAGTTCAGTTGTGGGCTAAGTAAATTTTGGGTTAGATATACTATACACACTTGTTTAAGTTCGGTTTAATTCAAAACTTATAATTAGGGACAAAGCTAAGTTTTCAGATCGAACGGATAAAATAACCTTTTTAAAAGTAAAAGACAATTTATAACTATTCCATAAATTTTTTAATTTATTATATAATTTAAAGATAAAAAATTGGGGAGTAGGGGGCCACAACCCCTCCCAATATTGTTGTAACTTGGTCTCTGCATATAATCACAAGTGTGATGTTATGTCATCTTATCATTTTCACATAATACCAATAAAAATTGTATTATTTTAGTTAATGAATTTAAAGGCTAATGTTTGAGTCAAGACTTAAATCTTCAAATATAAAAATTATACGCACTAAATAGGATCAAATTGGAAAACATGCGCTAAATTTACAACTAAAGCATAACACGAGACTAATAGAAAAAATGACCTACTGGTTTAATCGTTACCATTTTGTGATAACAACAGAATATGACCAAACAAATTTAGCTGCTATCATTTTTTTCCCAAACAAATTTCAAAATTTGTAAAGTATAATAACTGAACTTGATGAATTTGAGTAAATGGACAAAATCCACCACTTACACATGGTAGAGGGACTAATAGCAAAATTTAACCAGGATCAAAATTAACATCTTAAGTCTTCTAAAAAAATATTGATAGTGAATGCCAAAACTGCCCTTCAAAACGTTTGTTGTTTTCCTTGCTTAGTTGTCTCCAAATATTGAGGCATACCTTAATACGATTATGCCGTATCGCCTAAACTTTTATGTTCGGGGGAGGGGGGTCATTTACTGCACTGTAAAAGTGACAATGAAGGGATCATGTAAAAATTGAGTTTTTTTGTCGTCCGGTTTTTAGATTTTGTTCTGATTAATCCGGATCGATTCACGTCGCACACTTAATTTTGGTGTATAAGTCTTTCTGCAGATTTTTTTGCAACTCGAGACGTAAAAATTGAGTTTTTGATTTAGCAGTATCTTCATCAGGTTTTACCTAAGTTTATCAGAGTTTACACAAACATTTGTATCAGTTTTGGACTTTGAAACTGGGGAAAATAAAAGGACAATGATTGCAGTAAAGATAAGAGAACGTCAAGAATTACAGATGATAAAGATGTTGCAGAGAAAGTATCTGAAATATGGTGATGCGAAATCAGTATTGAGAAACCAAAGAAATGGCGAAAACAAGTAATCATCGTCGGTCTTCCAAATATTCCAGCACCAGCACCAGCACCAGCACCAACCCTTGGCCCTACTCTATTTGGATCAACTCCGGACGAAGTTTCATGCACAACTCTCCCAAAGGTCCCACGCTCCCACGCTTACACTTTCTTCGCTGCGTAAAATCTCATAAACTATTACTTGAAAACAGAAGGCTTCCGCTGATTCACCGCCACAAACAAAATTTCCAATGGCAGTGTCGCTAAACCATCCAACCCTTCCCAATTTGTACTGCAATGAAGCAGCAAATGAGGTTGTCTCCTGGGAAGCCGATGGAGATAATGCTTCAGAGCATTGCGTCGTCGACTATGACAATGATTCGTTAAGTAATTTGTTTGATTCCGAGGTCGACCGAATGCCGGAATCCAAGCTTCTTTCGTCAAGGTTCCATGATCTGCCTAGTGATATTGTTAGAGCTCGTCAAGAAGCAATCCAATGGCTGTTAAAGGTACCACGTACTGCACCTAGTTTTCTTTTTGTGCTTCCTATTGTTTGTGTTACTATTTGTCAATTGTCATAATGCATACGTTTGAACAAATTTCAGGTTCACTGTTTCTATAGGTTTAGGCCTGAAATTGCTTATCTTTCCATCAACTACATGGATCGATTCCTTTCGACTCGAGCTTTGCCGGTATTTATGTTTGCTAGAAATGAGTTTGAAAAGTTATTTTTTAATCCACTGATTTGGATGGTTTTTCTGTATATTGATGTTTAGCAAGGGAAAGGTTGGGCAATGCAGCTTTTATCAGTATCATGCCTTTCTCTAGCAGCAAAAATGGAGGAAACAAGCGTTCCCTTTCTGCTAGACTTGCAAATAATAAAACCCAGATTCTTGTTTAAGCCCAAAACAGTCCAGAGAATGGAGCTTTTAGTGATGAAAACTCTGAAATGGCGATTGCGAACCATTAGTCCTTTCGACTTCGTACATTATTTCATCGCAAAGATTTCAAAATCCCAACCACAAAACAGCCTTTGTCACCTATTTTCTTCTGCCTCTGATCTCATTGTTAATACATGTAAAGGTAAATCCCTTGACAGCTGCTTAAAGGAATCTTTTCCCCTTTCCTTTCCCTGATCATAGTTTTTGCTTATCATTTTAGCAGCCATTGATTCCTTGGATTATCCTCCATCAGCAATTGCTGCAGCTGTGGCACTGTGGCTTACTAATCACAGTGTTGATGATCAGACTTTGGGGCGCTTACACAATAGACTGAACCAAGTAAACAACATTGTAAGGACCCAATTCAAATATATATATATATTATGTTTGAAGTTTAAATCCAGAATGTAAAGAAAACAGAGTGATTTATTAACAATGAATGCAGGAAATGATGAAAAGGATTTACAAGGTGATTGAAGGCAAAAGGTGTAGTTTAGACGTAATGCCAACAAGCCCCACTGGTGTGCTTGAGTCTGCTCTCCAAGGAAATTGCTGAGTAGTGCAGAATATTAGATTGGCAATTAGCTACAAAGAATATGATCAATTCAAGCACTGTCATATGTGTTTGATAGAGATGGAAATTAATGTTTGATTTATTGATGAAGGAGAAAAACATAAAAAGAAATCATGTTTTGGTTTTGTAATTGTATGTAATTCTTATTGCACTGTACTGTTATCTGGTATTTTTTGGGTGTGTTTTCTTTTTGCCATGGGAAACTGGTTTTTGATGAATGAGAAAGCCTTTTCAATTTAAAGTTCTTATTTCATGCATGATACGTATTATTAATTTTGCTGTAAGGTAGATACTTATTAAAAATATATGTGCAAACTATTTTATGTATGAACAAATAATATACATTTTCCTAACAAAATTAATTTGTAATTTTCAACCAAAGTCCTAAATCAATGATATATATTTGGATTAATATTTGACATATTGACCTTATATAATTTTATGCACGGTTAATAAATTAAACGATGACACATCATAAAATTTTAAAATTAGATTCATTTAAATATATTATTAATAATTTATCGTCATATGATTTACTAACGGACATCGAACTCTATGTTTTCAAGAAGTATTTCATTAATCCAACAAAAAATGTCGAATGTTAATCTCTTAAATAATATCAACAAGAAAACAAGACGGCAAGTCCAATTCAATTATAGATCTTTTAAGATTCCAACCTCATTCCATTTAAATTTAATGTAATAAAAATGATTGTATGAATAATTAAATTGAAATTTATATTTTATTGAGGGAAAAAGAAATACCAATTATCCCTATGGGGTCGGAGGACATAAAATGGAGAAAGAAATTGTGGCAACAAAAAGGAAGGATCATGGATACACACAAGGCAGACAGCTCGTATTTTATGAGGAAATAAGATGTGACAAAGGAAGCTTCTCTTGGCGTTTGAGTTTGACCAGAACCCATCACCCTAACTGCTGATACCTGGGCTCTAATTCTTGTTCTATTACCCCTTTTGTGATTGGACAATGAACCATGTTGTCACTTGTTTGTACCGTGATAATGTTAAAGAGAGTATGGCTATTAACTTCTACATGCATTTGATTGGGTTCTTCATTTTCCTTTCCCTTACCATATACACTGCAATAAAGATTCCAAACGTTGTTGACATTGTGATATACTGAGAAATGCTTATTTGCACAAATTGCACTCCGAACTCATAACATGCCTGCCTTCGTTACCGAATATGTCTGATTTGCACAGACTCAACGAGGAGTTAATTGTTTACCAGACCGTTTCTCCGACCTGCCACTCTTCATTGTCGGCGAACTTCTTTATAATTGTTTACCTGACCGATAACTGGATGGTCGTTTTTCGCCTTCTTGGGCAGTGCGATGTTTTGCCTATTAGCTGGCAGCGCTTGCCACCTCTTGTCGAAGGTGAGACTATGCCGGCATTGCCACCTCTTGTGGTTGAGAGTCGAGCTCAAGACCTCCCACTTACTAAACGGGTGCTCTAACCAACTGAGCAACGAAAGCAAGTTGAGAGTTGTTAAACGTGATTTTAAAAGACCTTTTGTTTGTCTAACCCGTCATTGAGCCACTCTGCTGAAAGCACTTATAATGCACTGTCTGTGAAGTTCGAGTTTGGATGTTTTGTAATATTAAGGCTTAATTATAAAATATGTGCTCAAATTATGTCTCTTGTTTTGCAATAGTTGTCTAAAGTATTTTTTTTGTTGAAATAAGTGCCTAAAGTTTTATTGTTGGATAAAATAGGTGCCCAAGTAGGTGCCTCAATTGACTTTAAAAACCAAAAATAAAATTTTAGACACTTATTACAAAAAGATACATAGTTTGTGCACGTATTTTATAGTTTAACTTAATATTAAATACAATATGATATTATATAATAATAATAATAGTTTATTCATCTCAATTATTTTATCATTTTATATTTTTAAATTTTCTACGCAAAACATCATTAAACAAGTTAATAAATATTTTAATTTTATTTTTACTTTTATCCTTCAGTTTCTTAAAAACACTAAAACCTTCAAAAACTTTTAGGAACAATTTTGTTATCTCAACACCTATGTGACATGATTTGTGGAAATTTTGACTTTATAATATGCGATAAATTTACTTAGATAGAGGTAAGATTATCTTAAAATTTTAGTAATACAATTGGTTGAATTTAGTTCAGTAAAATTTGTTGTTGGTGTGATACATGAAAGATGTGAGATTAAGTATGTTTAAATATTTAATATCTTTCGAGTATGGTTTTTCTGATCGTATATTTGACGCCGTTCCTGCTTAACCAAACACTTTAAAAACAAAACAAAAAAAATATTTCATACAAAAATATATATTCAATAAAATAAAATCATCAAATGATTATAGGTGAAGTGGTAAAAGGTTATGCAAAACTAGTTAGTCTTATTAACTAATGATTATTATATTCAAGTATGGAAATACATAAACACCTTTACAATAATATTATTTGTATATTAAAAATAAAGATAATTGATAATTCTATATTAAGTTGGTGTCAATTTGACTTATAACACTATATTTACTCACACATTTAAAAACAATATAGGTATGAATAAATTATTAGAATTGATCAAGTTGCCAAGTTTTGAATTGGTAAATAATATGATGTAGAATTAACCAAAAACAAAGGGTAAAGTAAACAAATTAAAATTAAACTAAGTAAAAATGAAATTATTGGTCACTGAAGTTTTAAAAATTACAAAATAATTATTAAACATTGAATTATTACAAAATAGTCATTAAACTTTATCAAACTATTACAAAAATATCCTTAAACTTATTAAATCGTTACAAAATGGTCTTAAACTTATCACTCTTTTGTAACGTGCGGTGATCATTTTGGGACAGTTCGATAAGTTTAATAACTATTTTATAATTTTTAAATTTTAATGATTGAAAAAATTATTTTTATTTAGTTTAATGATCATTTGTGTACTTTACCCAAATAAAATTACAGATTGTATACAGAGGTAGACCGATAAAAGAGATAGTGTGGGCCTTGTCCCCCAAAATTTGAAAAATTGACATTTAGTCCTTTACATTTTTTAATTTGGCCTCTTCAAAAAAATAAAAAAACATTAATAAAATATTTCAAATTAATTTAAAATGTTAATATTGTAAAATATATAAATAAATATATTAAAATTTATAAAATTTATAAAATATATAGAAAATTGAAAATGTAAAAATATCAAAATAGTTGACATCAGTTTAACAAGTTCGTGTTGATTTAATTTGACGGAAAAAATATTTGAGGACCAAAAGAGACCGCACAATTTAAATGTTAAAAATGATTTTTAATAATTTTAATCCAAAACTTGTTTTTGAAAAAAAAACACTTCATTTTATTTTTTATCGCTCTTTATTGGTTATTATGTCAAAAATGATTTTGATTCCAAAGATATTTTTCAACCACAATGAAATAATTAAACCTTAATTGACAAATTATTAGAAAAACTCAATTAACTTAAAAAACAACTAAAAATGGCATTAAACCTAAAAATTTAGGTAGTCTAATCGATCGTCTCAGTAATTATATAATTAAGTGGCATTTAACCTCTCTTTATTTAAAGTTCAAATTCTATCCCCTCCTCCAATTATTAGAAAAACTCAATTAACTTAAAAAAAATCTAAAAGTACTCGTTAATGAAACTTTTTTTTTGTTTTATTCTTTAAGTTTCAATTTTTTAAAAATAAATAACAAACAATTTAAACGGAAACAACGGGAAATTGGCGTCGTAAATTAAAAAGTCCGAAAAGGTATATAATACTTCTTTCGTCCCATTATTTGTATTATATGTTAATTTTTTTTATGAAGTTTTAAAAATTATTTAAAATATATGATGAAAATAATTTAAATAAAAAATTTACCTTTAAAAATTTATTTTTTTTAAATAAAAAATAAAAAATTTAATGTATCATATAAAAATTATTAAATTTTTTAAAGTGATATTTTAACTAATATAATCTTAAAACACAAATATAATAATTTTACTGAGATATATGGAGTATTAATATAAACTTTACTCCACAGCTTTCGGTAATCAAATACACGTGTCAATATCCCACGTGTTCTCCAACCGTAGTTCACGCCCCTATTATCTCATTAATCTCCGTTCCCCTTAGACCGCGTATTTTAGCATATTGGCGCACCGAAACCGACGCCACTTCACTTTTGAAACCAAACACTGGTACAGCGGACTCACTTAAAACGTTGTCAGTCCACTCTCTTGTCCCAATCAAATTTAGAAATTTAATCTCCTTAAAAACCTCCAAAATTAAAAGAAAATGGTTTCTCCTGGGTTATCTAAATCGCAGTTTTCTCCCATGGCCAAGCCTCGAAACCGGTTTTTCTGGTGTTTCTCTGATGCTTCTCTTTACTGTGGTGGTGTTTTTTTAGCTTTTCTGTTAGTATGCTCATTTTGGTCGTTTTTCACTCCAACTCTTAACTTCGGCTCCTCCATTACCGACTCATCGTCTAACTGCAAGGAAAGTGGGTTCGGAGTTAAGTTGAACTCCGACCCGAAAGACCCGACCTTTTACGACGATCCAGAGATGAGTTACTCCATAGAAAAGCCGGTGAAAGATTGGGACGAAAAACGCAAAGAGTGGTTAAAGCGTCACCCTTCGTTCGCCGCCGGAGCAAGTGAAAGAATCGTTCTGGTAACCGGGTCCCAAACAAAGCCATGTAAGAACCCCATCGGCGATCATTTACTCTTGCGTTTTTTCAAGAACAAGGTGGATTACTGTAGAATCCATGGCTACGACGTCTTTTACAACAACTTGTTATTGCACCCCAGAATGGGTTCTTATTGGGCAAGTTACCGGTCGTTAAAGCAGCCATGTTGGCTCACCCTGAAGCCGAGTGGATCTGGTGGGTTGACTCGGACGCCTTGTTTACAGACACAGAGTTCAAGTTACCTTTAGAAAGGTATAAAAACCACAACTTGGTGGTTCACGGTTGGCCAAAGTTGATTTACAACACTAAAAGTTGGACCAGTTTGAATGCCGGGGTTTTCTTGATCAGGAACTGCCAATGGTGTATGGATTTGATCAATACTTGGTCCAACATGGGTCCGATGAGCAAGGACTACAAAAAGTGGAGCCAGATTAAACGATCAACGTTCAAAGACAAGCTTTTCACCGAATCGGATGATCAATCGGCTCTGATTTATTTGCTGTACAAAGAGAAAGAGAAGTATTACGACCATATATATTTGGAAGGTGCGTTTTATTTCTAAGGGTACTGGGTTGAGATCATCGGAGGTACGAAAACACTACGGAGAGGTATTTGGAGATCGAGAGAGGGGTGCTAGAGCTGAGGAGGAGACATGCAGAGAAAGTGAGCGAGCAATACGGTGCGCCTAGGGAAGGGTTCTTGAAGGAAGCTGGGACTGGGAGGGGGAGTTGGAGGAGACCATTCATCACGCATTTCACGGGATGTCAACCTTGTAGTGGGGACCACAATAAGATTTATGCCGGGGAATCATGTTGGAATGGGATGGTGAAAGCTTTGAACTTTGCTGATAATCAGGTTTTGAGAAAGTATGGGTTCATACACCCGGATCTACAGGATTCCTCCACCGTTACTGAAGTTCCGTTTGATTACCCTGCGGATGAGAGTCCATGGTAGAGCAACAAAGGTATGGTTTTTCATTGAATTAAACAAACCTTATTTTGATAGTTTTAAATGTGAAAGGTGTTTGCTTTATAATTCTCTTTATGGTTTTGCATGTGAAGGATAACAGAGGTTTACTTTTATGATGTTGGTGTTGGTAGGTGGGGATTTTAAGGGGGTTTAGTGGGGATTAAAGGATGGTTTTGTGTAGTACTTGTGACCAAATTCTGGGGCTTTTCAAGCTTGAAAGAGACTGGCAAGATTCTCTTATCCCCTTTGGCAAATCACTTCTTTAGTTGAACTCATTCATTGTTAATTAGTTATACGGTTTGGTTAGGTAGAAGAAACCTATAGGGAATTCTTTTGAATTAGGTACACCATTTATGTTTAGAACTAATTGAATTCATGGCAACTGCCATTTTCCTAGAAGTATTTACGCTCTTCTAACTACCCACATTACCTTCTTTTTCTGTTCATATATGGTAGGTAATATTATCTTCAATAAAATAACTATTTAGTGGAGTTAATTTGGTAAATATTATAAATACTAGTAATTCCAATAGGATCTGCAACAAAACAAAATCGTGGGTTTATAACTCTGTTTTCAATTCAATGATTTATTGTTTTCTTAAAAGTTAAAATGAGAATTCATGAAATTTTCATTTTGATTAATTATTTCAGCATTAGGGGAAAGTCTATAATCTCCTTCTGATTTGATGTTGAAAGTTGACTTTAGTAGCTCCATGTCTATTTGTATGTCCTCTCGTACGATTTGCGAGGAAAATGCCTTTTTTTTTTTTTTTTTTTTCTTTTGTTACTTGTTGAACAGAGTGAAAATTAAACAAACAGATGTTGGATACATGGATGTGCTTCTGGCCTAATAAACGATGTTTTTCATAGAAAATTTTGTTAGATCGGCTTAATGTTCTTTCTTTTCAAAAGACATGTTAGATTATCTTCAATTGACCCTATCAGTGACATATGTGTGTAACCGGTTCATAGTACTTCATGTTTTGCTAATTCCAAGACCTTATATCTTTCGTATGCTTGAATCGATCCTATTTGTTTCCCATGCATTTGCTTGAATCCAACAATGTGTATTTGAACAGTGAATCAAGGCGCGTTTTCTGCTGCAATCATGGCCATGACTCTGCTCATCCTTTCGAGTTAATCAGATCCGGTTGAAATTGCAGACTGATTTGAGTCTGATAATTGTTGAACCTGTATTAGTTCTAGTTTAACTTGAGCCAGTCCATTTGGCAACAGAGCATCATACGGTAGGACTTTACTTCACAGGAACTTTTGATTTGAATGTAATTTTGTTTATATGTTGAAATTTATAGAGAGTACATTGAAAGTTGAGGTTGGCCCTGGTTTTAGGGCCTAAACCCTAAACCCTTCTATATACAGGCGCTCTTTATAGCATATGATATAATTTGGACCGCGTGGGCTTTTTGTTGCTTGAAAACCTCCATTGATTTTGCTTTGATTACATGCATGAATGATGTGTACTGTAAAATTGCAACTCTTGGGCTCCGACTAGAGCACTGTAAGAAAACCTAATAATTGAAATGATAACATTCACCTTTGATCATGTCATGTCATGTCAAACATCAAATTAGTAATTTAAGAGAAAAACAATAGTCAACCAACTCATTCTCCAATCTTTATGCGAACCAATTAGACTCAGTTCTATAAAATATCCCTTTCTTGGCCAAATATAAATTATACTTCACTAGCTTTTTTTCATTACCAATTCACGTGTGTGTATATATATATATATATATATATATATATATATCCAATTTGGTGTTCTCCTTTGTGCAATATTATTTGTTTTATTTGATTTACTAAACATTTTCGTTTAATTCTGTTTATTTGTTTACTAATATTTTAGTTATTTTAGTTGTTAAATTAATTTTATTAACGGTTTAATTACACGTATTCGATTTATAGTTATATTGTAAAACTGAGTTTTTTTATCCAAATAATACCAGTCCAAAAATTATCAAATTGACATTATTTTTTTATTATTTATCGAAATGATACCTTTCTATTAATTGGATTTAACACGCGGACAAAGTCATGTAAACACTATAAACAAAACATGCTTTTACAAATTAATTTTAAATTTAGAGATGGTTTTTGTTTGAAACAAGAGTTGGATTTTATAACATTTGGGTAGTTGTTATACTCATAAGTCTTAACCCTTAATGGCTTCTAAACAGATCCTTAAATCTGGCTTTCTAGGTGTGCTCCACCAATATTCACATCACTTCTACAATAAAAGTAAAAGGGGATTCAGGCCCTATGTCGTAATCAGCAAATATAAAATGCCCCAAGATGGAGATAATCATTTTATATATTTGATTTGATTTTCTAGGAATATTTTCTATTTTTTAAAAATAAATGAGTAGGTTTTAGATTATTACAAGATTTAAGATTTGAAACACATTACGTATAGGATTTCCAACACTGTATTTTTCCATGCAAACACCATCAATCAAGTATATGAACAGTATTTAGCTCAATCAACAGCAACTAAAACTATCAAAATAACGAGTAAGATTCCCAAACATCCGCGACTGCCAGGGTTAGTATCAAGGATCGAGAAATATAAAATAACCATAAGTCCCCTTGTGTAACTTCCTTACATATTTCACTTGGAAATAAACAGCTTACGAGAAAACAGTTTTCTTATTTGTAACAGCATAACTTCTGCTCCTTGGAAAAACACCAGTCTTATGATCCTCATCTTCAACGTAACAAGGCTCGTCTTCATCAATCCCAGCACTGCAATTCGCTCCGGTCATCGGAGACCGCCTTCCCGGTTGTCTTCCGTGAAGGTCCAACTGAACCTTATTGCGCAAACTCCTCGTGGAAGCAGCTCGAATAAGTTCCCTCAAGTCATCATCCCTGTTGATCGATTTCGTCGATCCCACAATATAGCTCCTCGACAAACCATTAACTGAGTACTATAATCGGAGGAGGCCAATATTTACAATTGGCATGAAAACAATGGATAAGCAAATAAATATTTGTCTGACACGAATATATATTATTCGATAAACATAATAAGAATGAAATTACAGAGTATAAGTTTTATGATTCAAACAAAGTTAGAACAAAACGTGGGAGAAAATCCAGTCGGTTATTTTGGTTTATTTTTTAACTGAGTAATACATCTGGAAAGATTGAAATAGTCGTCTGGTTCAAAGCTAAAACCCACAAAACAAGGACTTGAATCAATAATTTCATGGCCGCGTTGAATGATGGATCACTATCTGCTTTACTTGTACTCAAGTTTTGTCCATTCTACTTAGATTGAGTGAGATTTCAAAGCTAGGGACCTTATAATATTCAATCCTAATTTCTGCTCCAAACCGACATGTTAAGATTAAACAAAAATATACCATTATTAAAGATGTAGTCAGGGACGGAGTTAAAATCGAATATCGGTAGGGGTCAAAAATTTTAACTTAAAAATATAAAGATTTGTGAAATATTTAAACTCAAAATTGAGTGTCAATACCTAATTTATTTAATATTTAGATGCATAGGGACCTAAATTGTCATTGTATCGAAAAATTGAAGGGGGCAAACTAAAAGTTTAGAGGGTATGATTAAAAAAAATTCAAATTCTTAATGTTTAACATGATTTTTTACAAATTTGAGGGACCAAATTTAATTTTTCAGGAAAACAAAGATTTATTATGAATTTTTAAAATTGTTAGGGTCATGGCTTCTTTGGGCCCTTATTATGCTCTCTTGGATTTAGTTAAATTCAAATCTTACTTATGTTTTAATTTTAATTATGGGTAAAACTTTAATACGCATGTATAAAAATTAATTTTACACAAGCATGTGTATTTACACTATAAAAACTCAAATCCTAAATTTCTAACCCTACCCTAAAAAACTAAATCCTAAATCTTAAACATTATACACTAAATTCTAAACACTAACTTTAAATTCTAAATCATACAACCTAAACTCCTAAACTAAAACTTTAACCCCTAAAACTAAAAGTCATGTGTAAATTAAAGTTTACACGGCCTTTGTATCAAAGTTTTTTCCTTTTTATTATTGAAGCTTTTTAAAGTGATTACTAGTATTATATGTTCGTATTTTTTTATTTTTTAATAAGATATACACCTTACGGATAAAATTATTTAGACCCGAATCTTTTAAAATATTTTTTTAATTAGACTACTCATTAAATTCATTGAAAATTTAAATATATATAATTTACAAGTTTCTGAATGAAACTATGTAATCCTGAAAGTTTGATTTGATTTAATGTCCGTTTTACAAGGTTACATTTTTGTAACAAATGTGGTTGAGAGGATGTCATCAAAGTCACTGTGTATTTGATTAGAGATGATACAAAATGGCACGATAGACAATATTGGCTAAGCAGTGACTACCGATAGACGATCTAGAATAGGAGGTGACTAGTATGTCACGACGAAGGATTCTAATTATTTCTATATCTAATTAAATCAGAATTAATCAGTTAAAAAATTAAATATTAATAATTAAATTAAAAATATTAATATTTAAATTTTAGTTTTTTTAAGATAACATAAATCAAACATAAAATCAACATTTCAATAAAAAGGAGAAAGAAGCCAAATTTGTATATTTACTTTTTTCCCCACAATTGCAAAATCTTGAAAAATATTTTATTCAAAAGATATCATAAATTTAATATTAACAAAACAAATTTAAAGTAAGTACTTTTGGTCAATTAACCAAATTACTCATCTTTATTCCCTCATAATCTCTTAAGTCATGAGTTATAGACCCAATATAAACATCTCTATTCCTTAGATTTGTAAAATAAAAAAAAAGTATTATAAAATAATATATAAAATAAACTTAATATAATACTATAATATTATTTTATTATCGATTTAAATGATTTTTGATCACTCTCTAGTTTTATTAACTAGAATATTTTTAGATACTTCATGTTTAAAAAAAACATTCTGGTCAACAACCTCTAGAGCAAGTGGTTAAAAGCTCTTAGTTGACACTTTTTCTTCTTTTAGGTTGTGGGTTTTAGACCCAGTAAGAGCAAATTTCTTCTTTTCCTTCCCCCGGGTAGAAATTATTCAAAAAATACTCCGTATTAAATGCCAGATAATTAAACCTTAGTTTTTTCTTTTAAAATATTCACAAAGCAGCAATGCTCCTTTCTTCATTTTTATTTAGCCGACGATCGACAATCATCTAGTGTTGGTTGTCGATCATCGGTGTTCATTATTTTTTATTTTATTTGTTATATTTTTAGTTTTTTTTCTTTGAATTTTCTTTTATTTTAATAAGAATCTATGCTCTTGTAGTACGTGTTTTCTTTGTCTTTGTGACACGCTTTTTATTTTCTTTTGTGGTTCGTTTCATCTGTTGTTTGGAATGATTTCAACATACTTTAGCAGTTGTTTAATGCTCATATAAAGATTTTCACGGTGCTAGTATTTTGATTTGATTCTGTAGGTGGTCATAGAAAAGATTGATCCCCTCTCGTTTGATGGTTTGTTAGCTGATATAATTAGAACTGTGTAGATGAGCAATTTGCCTGGTAGTTTGATTCACTCACCACTCTTTTTTCATCCTATAGAGCGTTTGGTTTGGCTAGAGACAAGAAAATTCATGAAGATTTTTAAATTTCAATGATATGCTAATATTCATAAAAGTGTTTACTTTTCTTTGCATATTTGTACGAAATTTATAATATCTTTCACCATTGTTCCAAAAAAAAAATCATTCAGTCAATAATCATTTTTTTTGAAATACTTCTTACTTAAGGCTAACATTTTTTTCTCGATGATTTTCTCTACATATATAACAAAATTTTATTTTATTGATATAAAACTCCTTTTTAATGTAAAAACATTATTAAGAAAAAATATTATTTTGTGTTAGAAAATCCCTAAATTTTCTACATATCCAAATTAGACTATTCTTCTAGAAAAATGGCTTAGAGGATACACAGCCAGTACCCGTAAGATGACAAAAACGATGTGTTTTGAGACTTATATCGCCACCTCTACTATTATCACCGTTTCAACAAATTATTCCCATCTATACAAGTCATAATTACAATACAAATCTAGGGAAAAAATAATTAAAAAAGAAATAAAAGAAAAGAAAAGAAATGTCGTGGTTAGCTAGATCGATTGCTAACTCGCTCAAGCTTGACGAAGACGACGACAATCACACCAATGCTGCCGTGAATCCGAAACCCGAATCCGATACAAATCCCAGCCAAGCCTCTCCTTCCAATCCCCATTCATCGTCGGATCCCAACACTCCACGTGGAGTCAAAGAAGACCTCTCTGAGCTCACCAAAACCCTATCGCGTCAATTCTGGGGCGTCGCTTCCTTCCTCGCTCCGCCCCCTACTGATTCACAGGAACAACAGTCCGATCATCCGGTGGAGGAGGAAAAATCTCTCGGATCGCCGTCTGAAGATCCGGATGAGTTGTCCAATGAGGCATTGATAGCTGGAATCCGTAGTGATTTATCGGAGATTGGTGGGAAATTCAAGACTGGAATCTCGCAGCTGTCTAACAATATTAGCGTCTCGGAGTTCACTAAGATCGCTTCGAATTTCCTTCAGTTTGGATCCGAGGAAGAGGGTCTTGAAAAATATGCTAGTGGATACGCTGTCGGTGTGACTGGAGAAGTAGTCGCTTTCGCTAGGGATATCGCGATGCATCCAGAAACTTGGCTCGATTTTCCCATTCCCGATGATGGTGATTTTGATGGTAATTGACTTAATTTCTATTTTTATATTATTGTGCTTTAATTAAATTAGATTTGATTAACGTGCATTTCCAACAAGCTGACTTCTTGTTCCTTCATTGGTACCTTCCGTTTTGGGGGGTTTAATGTGCAATTTTTCTTCTTTTTTTTTAGTAAAATTTGAATTTTATTTGATTAACTCTGATTGCTGGAGTTTGCAATGCATAGCTGATAATTGGAAATTGATCATTGATTATAGAATGGTATAAATCTTTTGAAATCAGTAGATGATAAACTGAATTAAGTTACATTTGATTCTTAATGGTTGCTATAAACGATCTTTCAATTGCTTTTTGCATTGTGGTTTCTCAATCGGTCAATGTTTGATATCTCTATGAGATTTGGCTAACAAACCCTGTTTAGTTAAGTTTGCTTACTTTGGTACAGGCATGTGAAATGATCCCTTTCTGCCTTATGAGTATATTAAGAGGTGATGGCTAATTGATTGGTGAAAAAGCAACTATCAGAACTGCTCATGAGTCTTATGTTAGATCTTTCTGTGTATATTTACATATTGTATATAGGTTTGAGAATATATGTTCTTCAGTGAAATAAACTTACAGGTGCGAAGTAGAAAATTTGGTCATACAAGCTGGTACTTATTCGTGGTATATTTTGTTATAATGTGCTATGCTTCTTGGTAATGCTCTTGAAGTTTTTATTTAAGTCCTGGTTGAATCACATTTTTTCCTTCCATTTAGATGACATACAGGGCAAAAAAGGCGTATTGTGAATTCAAGGCTCTTGAGAAACTGTTTGAATATTTTGGTGTATTGTCTGAAGCTGCATTTAATGGAATATTTCAGTATCACTGCTTTGCCATCTGGTTGTGGTTGTGCCTATGTGCATGGTATGAATGTGGCTAATTTTGTAGCATCCTTTTGTTGTTTTGAAATATCAGATTTTGACATGTCTGATGTGCAACAAGAACATGCCTTAGCTGTTGAACGTCTTTCACCAAGATTGGCTGCCCTTAGGATTGAACTTTGCCCAGGATATATGAGTGAGGGTTGCTTTTGGAAGATTTATTTTGTACTTCTGCATCCTCGACTAAATAAACATGATGCAGAATTACTCTCTACTCCCCAAGTAAGTTTGTGGGTCTTTTTTCTTTTCATTGGTTTATCCCCCAATTTATTGCAATCCAAGGTGTTGTGTTTTATGTTCTTGAGGGTTCACTCAAGGAATTTCATCTGCCGTTGGTATGACAATGAGAATAAAACTAATGTTGTGAAAGTAATTAATGTTCAAAATTCTTGAGTGCACTTGGAAATAGAAGCTCATCAAGTTCTATGCATGTCTTTTTCGCTAATTTTCCTCTCACAACAAAGGACTGCTAGTGTATAAGTTGGTTTTATCATCCTGACATTTCCGTGCAGTGGCTATCTTTCTCTAATTTCAGTTTCTTTTCAGATGTTTTACCTTCTACCAACATTCTCATCTATCATGCACGTTCCTTAAAATATAAACCAACAATTTTTTAACCCTTTCCCTGAAAATATTAATATGGAATGAAGGGAATGATTGATCGTGCTTTGTGATTCACCTTCCTTCACACCTCTGTTCCACTTTACCTTTCTTCATTTGTAACTGTTAACTGTTCTGCATGCAGATAGTTGAAGCAAGAGCTGTGTTAATGCAAGGCATACAGCACCCTGCAACGGCTAAGACTGCAGGAGATCATCCTGAAAGTGGCACTTCAAATATACCAGCTGATTTACCGCATGAAGAGTCTCTTTCTGTGCCTTCCCCTGCTGTATCTAAGCCAATTCCATTCAAGGAATCTGGAACTAAGGTAGCCACTTCTTCTGTGGCTGTTGAAATTCCAACAGAAAAGTACCCAGTTCAGAGTACCGAGGTGCAGGTTGTTGACAAGTCTGTCATTGAGGAAGAGCCAATAAAAGAAGCCAAACACCAACATTCGACATCTGGTTCTTCTGTAGTTTCTATTGAGAAATATGAAGATGATGCTGATGACTGGTTAAAAGAGGAAACTTCGGAGGCAGTTGGCACAAGTGCTACCACAGTCCCTCTTGGTGATGATGAGGATGTTTCATTCAGTGATCTTGAGGATGATGATGATGTACCAATAAGTTACAAAAAAGTGGCATCCGGTTCTGATTCTTCAGCAAAAGACTCAAGAGATTGGGTCCAGCTTGGCAGGAGCTCTATGGGCTCAGTTAAAGATGTTAACTGTGTTGGTAATGAACATTCTGTGTCTGAGCAGGTAAGTCCTCGTAACCCTGAAACCAAGGAATCGAATGACTGGCTTGATATTGAAGAAATCATGTGAACCATTAAGCTTTGCTATATCTGTATTGCTTGATTCGTCTTCCTTATAATCTTGCTAATACATTGTGTGTGATTTCTTCAGTTTGAGCTACGGCTCTGGAAATTGTGTGTTTTGTACATAGAACTCCGTCGAAATTGGATAATTACGTGCTGATGCAATAATATTCATGTAATTTTATGTCCTGTAAATTCACAATCTTTCGTATCAAATTATGCATATCATTAGTGTTTGTTCAGGAACGGGAATGTTCTGTTTTTGCTGATTGGGCAGTTTGTAGAAAATCTTAATATGTTGATCAAACAATAATGATGGCATTGACATTTAACAAGGAAAAGAATAATAATTTAATTAAAACTTAAAAAAATAGGAAACCTATTATTTCATAAATAATGACTTATGTACATGATTAGGAACTGTTCATGATTTATTAATCCCGAGATTTTCCGAAAATCTCTCAAGCTGAGACCACAAGTTTCCTAATGAAAACTTAGCCCTTTCTTCCACTTCACCGCTGCTGGTTCTGCTAATATTTGATGAAGAAGCTCTAGAAGTCCCAGTAGGAGATTTGTATACCATCAAAGCAGACCCCCCAATCTCTTGCCTCACCAATTGCACTGCTCTTAGATTTGCTTCGTCCCCCGAAGCATCCGTGACATAGAAAGATCCGGTAGCTTTCTCCCCATGTGTCCCGACTTCGGCTCGGGCTATCGATAGCCCGTTCTCACGAAACACCCTCGTCACATCTGAAAGCAATCCCATCTTGTTTAGTGTGCACAATTCCAGCCTCAACCCCTGCACCAAAGTACCATGAAAAGGATTATTAAGACATACAATTTCAAGTACTAAAAGCAGAAGGCAAAAGTTTGCTTATTTTATGACACTAACATCGGAGACTCTTCTTTCGGTTGCTGCAATCAAACATTGTGCAAGTTCTTGTCTTTCACTTTCTGTATTCAAACTGCATCCATCTTGTCTCCTTATGAAATATTCCTGAATGTAAATCATGGTTAATTTAGAACCAACACAATGAACGTGTTTTTGAGTTGCTTGTAAGAACTTGTTTTCAAAGTACCTGATCAGCCATGGTGCCCTTCGAGCTAATGGCAGCATGGAACACAACGTATTGCATGTCGGTTAAGGCACAAACTGTGTCAAACAAGAGCTTGGTTCTGTCTCTACACCTCATATTCACTACCGAGTACCCTTTTTCTCTGCAAGCGTCTATCGTCACATGAGTCTTCCTACACCCATTCCACTGTCTGCAGCTGCCATCGCAGCCTTGACACTGCTCGTAGTCTCTATCAGCATACATCAACTGGTGGAGCCGTCGCTCCGTGTGTGTCCTACCAGCTGCCGGGGCGGTTAACCGGACACTCCTACACTCGCCACTCTCATGATGAGCATCAACTACACTCACTAACTTTTCGTGTACTTGAGCCAGCAGTTTCGGAGCCATGATCGGCCCTCCCTTGAGCCCATCTTCGATATGTATTATGCATGCGGCTCGGGCATTATGGGTCCATGCAACGGCAGCAGTAACATGGCATCTCAATTCATATAGAGCTGCGGAGATCTCTGAGATGAGGCCAGGTCGATCCCTGCCGGTCATCTCTATGGCCGTATATTCGGTGGAGACATGGCAAGGCTTCACCTCTTGTTTAAGGCATGCTTGTAATTCCTTTGGAATCTCTCCTCCTCTCCTCCTAGTATCAGAGAGTGCCTGTGAATTATCATTCTCTTATTAGAAACCAATTCAAAACTAATTGGTTGTTTTACAGTAAAAAAAATATGATATCAGACAGAAACCTGTTGAATGTAAACAATAAGGGTCTTGTCAGTAAGTTTGTTCCCTAGCTGGTCTGTCACATGGAACACTGCAAGCCATGCAACATATGAATTAGGGTAAAAGAAAAGAATATCATATTATATACTCCATTTAGGTTATGGTGGATATATACACTGACCATCCATAAGCCATCCACCGTCCGATGAAATGTATGATTTGGAAATGACGAGGTCAAGGTCTGTCAAAACCTGGACCATCTCCAGCAAAATCCCGTGCTTGTTTGCACTATCTATCTGTGAAAAAATAATGACCAACTTAATTAATGTTGCCTTCATCTCCGATGAGTCTCCACCGGATTGGTTTCAACTTTCAACTATCCATTATTAGTAATATTTTATTAACTTCCACTTAAACTAATGGGAAAACTGAGTTAATGCGCTTTAATGAAGATTAGAACAAAATAATACAAGTGGCTAACACTAATTAATATAATCTTTGATCCTCTCCTCCCTCAGTTTGACACCACTATCTATGGATGGAATCTTCTAGCTTCTGGATTTGGACCCAAAACATTATATAAAAACCCATGGACCAAAGACTTCAACAACATTACTTTAAATAAAACAAATTTGATCTAACCTTTACAAGCGTGCTGTCTTGGCATGCGTCGTTGTCAATGCAAACCCTGTAATCATCAAATCACCGTATTATAAAGCCGTTGGTTTTCATTAATTAAACAACCACAGCTTCAAGAATTGAATAGTAATAAAAAGAGAGAGAACGATTTCTTTTATCATTTTCACTTAATTTGGTAAAAGTAAAATACCTGGGAGGATGGATTCTTTCAATGAGGGATTGAAACTCAGGATCAGTATAATAAGGTTGGTACACCATCTCCATCTTCTTCTTTCAAATTCTCAAGTTTGCTTCATTGGAGAGTAAAACTCTTAGCAAACATTAAACATATGCAATGGATCAATCAACATAATTTACATTTATATAGGCTTGGAGCCGTTTTAAGAATCTTCAAATCTGGGGAACACTTGTAAAATATGAAAGCAGCTGGACATTGTCTATCTTTGTTTTAAAGATAATACGGAAATTTTCTGCAATTTCTTTGCTGTAAAGGAAACAAGAAAATTAAGGAAAAAAACAATTGGAAATCAAAATCTAGTTGAATCCAACTCGGATTTTGGGTCATTCACATTGAACCGAAATGATTAGTAAGACTTCCAAATTCCAATTAAGGTTGAAAAAATGTTTGTTCATATTGTTGGTACATGAATGAATGCAGGAAAACAAGGGAAGCAAATCTTTGAATTTTCTACAAGCAGAAGAGTAGTTCATAAGAAACGGAAAACCCTTGTGTTTTTCAAACACGAAATTCGAAGGAAGAAACGTAAGAAAAAACAGATCAAAATTGGGTGTAATGTTAAGTTTAAAATCACCATACCTTGTTTAACTGGGTTTGAAGTTTGAGCTGCAGAACTCCAAAATCTTCTCAAAACATGCAGTTGTGGAACCGAAACAAAAGAGCTCAGTTTATAATATACGACATGTTGGAAGTTACTTAAAATGGAAAGTCAATACAAACAAAAAATAAACAATGGTGTCAAAACTTGGAAAACAGTGATGGGTTGGTTTCAGAAGGGATGTGTTGAAATTGAAACCGGGCGGAAATTTCAATTTATACAGAGAATGGCTTCTTTTTTACATGTTTTTTTACTGGGTTACGTAAGAGGAGGAGGAGGAGGAGGCTATGAAGACTAGGGCTGTCGAGGATGAAACGCCACGTACGAGGTTGTAATACGCGTGTCATTACAACACTGCGGCGCCCCCATCTTTACCACGTAACTCAAAGGAAACGAAACCCACAGGTTGTGGCTGGGAATTTCCCATGGGATTCAATATCCTTGTGTTTCGAAGGGGATTTAGGTTTTAGCCATTACTTTTATACACATGAATAAAACAAGCTTTGCACTGCCAAAAATGCAGGACACTGTTTACCCAGTCTCCTAAGTTTCGGTGCTGTTGACGTGATTTGATAGTTCCACTTTTTCTTTTTAACACGTTATATTCGTGTGTGTTCTTTTTCTTTCTATTTTTGGTTGAAAATGATAATACATGACGGGTGTAAAATAAAAATCTTTTAGTCCTTTTTTAAATTCATATTTACGTTTCACACTAAAAAAATTTAGTTTAAAGTTTAAATTTAGAGGATTAAGAATAGTGTATATATCTTCTAACTTAAAATAGGCGGTTTATTAATGAAAAATAAGAATATAATCTTTTAAAGGTTTTACAACATAAAAAAAAAACAACGACAAATTCAAAAAGAAAAGTAAATGGTTGCTCCAGTCAGATTAGACACTTTTTTTGTATCACATCAAAACTCTAAAGTCCATTGTAGGAAGAGTCTCTGAGAAGTTGTCAAAATATGAATTAGATGAAATCTCCACTAGAAAATGACAAATACCTTTCGCGTCGGTTTCAAAGGCATCGATCCGCTCCACTTCTGATTATATCGGAAAACAACTACAAAAGGAGATAAAACTATCCATGACAACCGACAAACCTAAATCAGAAACAAACGTCGTGAGGAACACTACACGAGCTTCAAGCGACCGTAAAGGTATCCAGAAAACGTGTCATGAGACAAGACGTGTCATAAGACATATACGTGCTATAAAGGTAGAGCAAAGGTGTGCCATAAAGACAGAGAAAAATAAGCGCAACAAAATCTGCGAAAAAGAGATAACCAAAAACATAAAATTTTATTAAAAAAGAAAAAACTTAAAAAATAAAAATCAAAACAATAAATAAGAAATTATGGAGAAAATAGAACACCGGCGATCGACGACCAATACTAAAGCTGGTGTCGCCGCCGACTGCCAAAACAAAATAAGAAAAAAGAGGCAAGCGGCTAAGATGGTAAATTTTAATGTGTGAGGGTAAAAGAATCGTGTCAGGTGTTTAGACGAGTGGATTAATAAGAGATTCATAAGCATGATAAGGTTAATGATAATATTTTACCCTCAGCTTAGCATGGTGCAGATGCACCAGAGTAACATGATGTGCATGTTCTGGATTAAGAGCTTTTCTTCCAGACATTAGATGCGATCATGAATTAGCCTGCTTAGGCACGATTGCAAAAGAATTGAGAGTTCTGACACACTAGATTTTGAGAGAGACATTGATGGAGATCCTATGATTGTTAATCTATGGTTTAAGGATATAAAGGTTAGGTTGAAGGAACTCTGTATTGATGATCAGAGGAGACTAAAAATAAAGTAGTATTTCATCTGAAAGGATTAGACTCGTATTTGATAAAGTAATGTTACGGTACATACTCAAAAGTCTGTTAGCTAGAAGTTCTTTCTTTGAGGGTTCTGTAACATAATTTATCTTAGAGACACAACGGAGTTCTTGCATCTTAATTTGGGCAATTGGATTATTACAGATATGAGTACAAGTTTAATAAATTGAGCTGTTTTGCTTCTAAACTGCTTCTTACAGACAGAAAAAAGAGCCTGTTATGAGAGCTCATAGAGGGATGGAGGTCACGTACAAAGAAGTACTGACTGCCCTATGTATTTCAAAATTTCATGAAGTAATAAATTATGTTGAATGCAATGGAAATGGTTCAGAATGAGAAAATATCTAAACGAAGGTCATAGCTAGTAAGATGAATAGTGAATCATTATGTATTTCACCACTTCTAAAAAGTGGTGAGGATTCCCGGCAAAGATATCAACCTGAATTTATTACATAGTTCCGCTAAGAGATCGGGACAAGGAAAATTAAGAACTCTCTGACATTTATAATTAATGTTGGAGATTCAAGAAAACCACAAAGCCAATCATGTGAGTGTTGTGATAATTGGCATGCATGAGCATGCAGAGTTTTTATTGGAATTTGTTACCAATGTGAAAATAATTTAACTTATGTTATGAATACCGAGCATCAAGGGTAAGCTGGGAGAGTATTCCTATTATTTGTAAGTTTTAAATGGGTTGCTCAAGAGGAGCTTTCAGGTTTGATGTTTGATCGAGAGGCTAAGTTTAGGATTGAATTTAATCCAATATTGAACCTATATTGATTATACTCTACAGAATGACTCTTACTAGATTGAGAAAGTTAAAGACCTAGTTGCAAGTAATTAGATTGAGGTTTTATACGAGTCAGTATATCATGCTAGGAAGCTCCAGTGAGGTTAGTCAAAGAAGCAGTAATATTCCTCTAAGATTGAATTACGATTATATTACTACCAGTAGAATAAGATTTGATAGTAGCACTAGTATTAGTGCAATGTGAATCTAGTACGGTTTCTGCCTTATTCAATACGTCCCATAACAGGTTGGGATGTGTATTGATGTAATAAGGCTAATATAGAAGTTGATGTACTTAGCCAAAAGTCATTCTTTGGCTTATAAGCATTAAATGCCTAATTATCTTTGGAGGAAAATAATGTATCGATTACACAGTCTCAGCTCGAGTCTACTTTGACAAATCGGATCAAAGATTTACAGATGAAAGATAAGACATGTCTGGAAAGAATTCAGTAAGGTAAAAAGGGAAAATAAAAGATTTCGGTGTTAAGTCTAAAGGATGTTCATATTATCAAGGGATAATTTATATCCCCGATGATAATGAGTTAGAAAGAGAGCAAAAAGATGATTGAATCTGATTTGATTCAGTTCAGGATATGAAGAATAAAGTAAGAATGGTTCGAAGCAGTTTTAGAATTGCTTTAGAATGATGGATATTATATGTTGATCTTGAAAGAAAAGATATTTAATATGAAGTTAACGATAAAGTATTCCGTAAAAGTTTCACCTTAGAAGAAGGTGTTATGGTTTAGACAAAAGGGAAGTTGAGTCCGAGATTTATTGGGCCTTATAAGATTGTGAAAATAGTTGATCCGGTGGTTTATTAGTTAGCCTTACCTCCGAAAATGGACAAGATTCACAATGTATTCCATGTATCGATGCTCAAGAAGTATCGATCATATCCTTTACATATCATTACCTTGGATGGAACAGAGATTCAACCGAATTTGATTTATGAGAAAGAATCGGTAAAGATTTTCGCACATGAAGTCAAAGGACTAAGAAATAAGATGATCTCGCTTGTAAAAGTTCTTTGGTGAAATTATGAAGTCAAAAAGTGATATGGGAAAGAGAAAAAGATTTGAGAAAACAGTTTCCTCATTGTTTTCGAACCAGGTATGTGTTGAAAATTTGAGGAAAATTTTCTTAAGGGGGAGAATTTTAATATCTCAATTTTTGGCTAGCGACCAAAATGAGAATTTTGAAAGTTTTGTGGTTAAAGTGTAAACTTTGGAAAAGTTTAGAGACCAAAGTGTAATTTTCAAAAGTTATGTATTTTGATCCCGTAAATGAATAGTTTACCCCCAAGAGTGACATTTCCATGTTACCCTGATTTTTTGTACGGAGTTTGTATTAATGGCTATAAAGCGATAAAATTTAGAAAAATATTCGGATAATCGGATCGAATCGAATATCTAGGATATTTTGAAGGATGATAAGCCAAGGTTGATTATGTCATTTTACATGTCTAAGATATTTTCTTTGTGTTGGAAGAATATGAACCATTGGATTTAAGTTGATTTTCTATGCTAAATATGAGCCGTTGCATAAAAATGGCAAGATCGTAATTTTGGAAAATCACAAGGGCAAAGTTGGTAAACTATTAACTCAAGATTAAATCTAGATCATTGGATGAAGGATGAAGATATGAGGAACATTAGGGAAATATAGAATTTTCAAAATAGATCTGATAGCTCGGTAAAGGTAAAATCGTAGTAGAAGTATTTTGTGAATATCGAGAAATCAGATTGAATTAAATTTCAGAGACTATTCCATAAGCCATGGAAAATCATAAAATGATATTTATGGAATAGTGGCCGGTTGAGAAGGAACTAATTTAGTTAGATTATAATAGAATGATAATTTTGAAACAAACTAGTAAATAAAGACTAGTTGGAGGGCAAATTAGTCATTTGGCAGGGATGGCAAATTTGAAATATTTGAAGCTACAAAGGCCATTTTTGGAAGAAGAAAATTAAAGATTAAATCTTGGTCCTTGATTGATGATAAAATCAATCTCAACCGTTGGATAAAAGGGCACTTTTGTAATTTCCTTATTTGAATGAATTTAAAATTCATTTATATAATACAAGTGTCATAATTGGAGGGATTTAAAATTAAAAGGCCAAAAGATGAAGCCTTCTTCATCTTTCACATTTTCGAAAATATGGGGAAAAAGGGAGAAAATTTTTCAAGCTTGATTCAAGCCCCGAAACTCGATTTTTAGGTAATCTTTCAAACTGCAAAGTTGTTCTACTCTTCAAGTTCTATCTTTTGATGTAATTAATTCATGGATTAAATTATTGATTGATGAAAATTTTATATGAGAAGGAAATTAGGGTTTATGAACAAAATTGGGGCTTTTGAAATTTTATGATTCCATGGTTGAATTTAAGTTGGAATCAAGATTAAATGATGTTAAAATCATGTTATTGAGTTATGATTTAAACCTTACATATTTTGGTTTGTATGGAGAGGATTAGGGTTTATGGATTTAAGTCTAACTTAGGGTTTGTGATGTTGAATTAATGATCTAGTAAGCTTGATTTGTTGTTTGGAAGCAAAACCCTAAGTTAAATATATAGGGACCAATTCGGCAAGCTTCAAAGTTAAGGGACCGAATCTGAATTTTATGAAATTGGAGTGTATTTATGTAATTAATGATGTTGGAGATGTGAAATTGATGTTATAATGCTAAAACGATGTTGAATCGAATTAGTGTCAAAATCAAGTGACCAAATAGGAAATGAATTTTTGGATGAGGATTAAATCTGATTTTTAGTTAAAATAATAGAATTAAGGTAGTAATGTTGATTTGAGGACTAAATTGCAAAGTTAAGAAGTTTGAATCCTTAACTTTGCATTTTAGTGACTATTTTGGGCAAAGAAAGAAAATTAGAGGGAATTATTTTGAATAATTATTTGATGAAGAAGATGATGAATTTGTGGTTTGAAGCAAGTGATGGGACTAAATTGATAAGTAGAAAAATAAGAAGAAGTTAGTATAAATTAAAAGTTTATTATGGAAAGCTATGAAGAAGATTGAATTTTGGCAGTGACTTCGAAAATTCACCATAAATTCTACAAAAATGGTTAGATGATGAATTTTATACCGTTGTAAATATTTGTTTGTCTAGTTTCGTTTCCAACAAAAGGAAACTGATTTCGCGTTCCGAGTTAAAAGATATGAATTTTTAATCGAATGAAGGTCAGAACCGTTTGAAGAATTTTCATAATTTTTGTAGATTTTATTAATTTATGTGGCTTATACCGTTAGAACCGTTATCGAATCTAGTTTCTCCAATACAAAGGAAATTAAGATCCGGTGTGTATTCTGCCATGTACAAGTAAATCTTGGAAGGTAGCACAAGCTGTCAGAAAATGGAATTTGAAACATTTTGTATTTAAATGTTAGTTAGCAAGCTCGGAAGAGTTAATAGAAGTTCAAATTGGTCACTAAGGACCATAATGAGTTTCTGAACAATACAAGGAAGAAAGGAAAAATATTTGGAAATTTTATATTCGAATGATTATATTAGACAACATGTTTAAGGTATTATTAGATTTGAATCTAACAAATCAAGTCCGAATCAAAAAAGGTTTGAGGTTCTATAAAGGAAAGAATCGAGTAGAATTTAGTGAGGCATGCTAGTAAATGACCCAGGTGGGTGCAATGCATACATAACATGATACATGGGTGTTTTATACATCATTGGGAAGACTTGCGACAAGTCTACCTGGTTTATATATTGGCATGATATTTATGTCATTGATCATATGATTGACATATTTTAAATATGTCAAAGATTGAATATAAATGCACGGATCACTAGTTATATATGATGTTATTCTATGAATGTTATTTCGGGTATGAACTGCCAATGATAAATTATATTGATATACATTGCCATGGATGGAATAAATACGAAAATTATGCCCAAATAAGTCATTGAGGGACATGGTATAGTTGGCATGTCATAAAGTCCAGCAGCACGCTGCATATTCAGGTATCCGGGATAACACTATAGTGTATATAAAGGTCACTTAGTGCATGGTTAGCACGACCTTATAAACGTGCAGAAATCGGGAGGTTAGCACAACCTTATAAGTGTGCGGATGGTGGGCACGACCTTATGTGCATTAGCACTTAGGCGCATATTTGACTCGTGTACCCAAGGTCCTCAAGGTTTAATCTGGGCTATAAATTAATAAATAATAAAGGGAAAACACAGGTTTGGGAGTATATGAACTCTCGGAGTAAACGACAAGTTTATCGGTAAGAAATTTATATCCGGTTTATATTATGTTGATATATGATTAATATGAAGGTATATTTATCTAGTGATCATGATGCATTTATGCATATAAGGCATATTATTATAAACAGACAAGTATGAAAATCTTATGACATTGGCATATAGTAAATAATTACTAATGAATATGAAAGTTGATGCATTGGCATATATCATGCTATATAAATATAGCCATGAAGTTGAATAAAGTTTAAATTATTGTTATTAATTTCCTTTATTGCCTCACTAAGTTCGTACTTAACGTGTGTTTGATTTTACACACGTAGGTAAATCAAGATGAGAGTGAGAAAAACATTGCATCAATATTGAAAAGCTCAACAGGTAATCATAGTAATGACATCCTAATTGAGGTTTGATTATTATAGTGACATGTATACTTGCTAAACCTATTTGAGTTGTGATTGGCCTTTAAAGTCCGTTATGGTTTCAAGATAATTGGCGTTTCTGGAAAGATTCAAGGTTAAGAATAACCTTTGGTGATGAGTTGCATGCTAAGATAATTGATTTATGATTGGAACTCGAATAAATAATTTGTCGGTTTTAAATAAAGTTAAGCGTGCTTGGGCTAGAGAAATTTGAGGATCGGTGACCATCGAGAAGTTTTTCTAAAAATTTTAAATTACCATGATTTTTTATTAAAGAAGTCGTAACATTTCTTACTTGTACCCGGTGTATGAATACGGGAAAGGGGTATTACAAATTATTTATATTTAATTTATTAATAGATTAATTTGAACCGAATATTGTAAAGATTTATTATGTACGTAAACTCTCCAACTAAATTTAAATTAAAACCCTAAATATTACTTAAGAAGCTTAACCCTTTATTCTACTAGATAAATTAATTGTTGGTGAACTATATACAATATTCATAGTAAATAACTTCAACATGTTCCTTTTAAGAAAGAGATATCAATTATCATTTTAACATGAGGGGCATTATTACATGAAAAAAATCTTTTACTTTTTTCGTATAATTTTTATGTCCTAACACTAAAAAAAATTAAATTTTAAGCTCTAACCCTAAATTTTAAATCTTAAATCATAAACTTTAAATTTTAAAACTACATCATACCCCTAATTCTCTAAACCCTAACCTTAAACTTTAATCCTAAATCCTAAACATAGTTTTTTAGTGTTGGATATAGAAAGAGGCACTGAAAAGGAACATAAAACTTTTATTTATTATTACATGCTATTGAATTTGTTATTAAAAGGCTAAGAAAACTAAACAAATAATACCTTGTAATCACACCACCATATTTAAAAAAAATCTTCTAATATATTTCCCTCGTCTTCGAAATTCGAATTCTATCCCCGATTGCCGATATATATATTTCTCTACAAAACGTCTAATGTATTGAAAAGTGATATAATTCTATATCACAAAAGATTAAGTCTAAAGATTGAAATCTGAAAACAACCTACTACAGCATGATCAAATAAAAAATTTATTTCGGCCGTCAAGAATTTCCCGTTTAATGAACTTTTTGTTGGTTCAGACGTTCGACGACGTTTGTTTACTACAGAATACAGATTCTTCCCCCGCTAATAATCTCTGATTATCGATTAGAGTTAGGGTTGTTTGGTTCCTTTATGGGGCTTGTTTGCCCGTTCCTACTTTGGGTCCCGGTTTATCCTTCTGTTTTTTTGGGTCATTTGGCTCTTTTCGGATGTATGGATAGTTTGATTTGAATGAATGTTATCTTTGATAAACAAAACTCAGTCTGGTATCTTGGAGAAAGATAACCTCATAAACCCTTCACACGTGGTGGCGCGTGAGGGTGAGTGTATGGGATAACGATGGCGCATGGAGGCCATTTGCCCCTGCACCAGTCACTGAAGTTGGCAGATCGGCCAAAAACGGGATGCTATATCCATCCAAGGTGGCTGTGAGAAAAATAAAACAATACCGAAGTAGGGAATTTAAAAAAAAAATGACAGGAGAAAATTGAAAAAAAACCCATCAGTTATTTTAAAATTTTAAAGTGAAACATGCCACGTATCTATTGGTCAATTATTCCACATCAACACTATGTAACAACAATGGGTGATGCGAATGATAACAAGAAAGTTGAGCAGTCAAATTGATAGCAAAAATTCTTAAATGGTCACATAATTCGATAGGATAAATTAAGTGTTAAAAGTGGTATTTAATGTAACATTTTAAATTTTGAGTTTTTGCAAATTGGGTTTCGGGCCTAATTAATTTGATTCTTTATGTTAAGAGCTCAATTAAGAATTTTAGATGTGGGCTTTGGGGCATAGGAAAGGAAGAGGGCTTTTAATAAATTATTTTATCCAAATTTAAGGAAAGGAGATTTTGAAATTTAAAAAGGGATGTTGGTGGTAAAAAAGGAGAATAAGGTTGGATGAGATATTTTGGGATGAGGAGAAAGAAAAAAAGATGGGATTGTGTTGGAGAGAGGAAAAATGAGAGAAAGTGAGGGAGAATAACTTTCGAGCCATGTTTTGCTGCCGTTCAGCCCGCCGTGACTCTCACTATCGTCGCTATCGGGTAGATTTCGCCGAGACACATCCATCGGTGGCCGTCTCATCACTGTCGTCGCTGCCACTCGCCGGGGTGATAGAGATGAAGATTCAAAAGCTTGGAAAATGGGAGATCAGTTGCGAATCAGTAAGAAATACCACCACCACCGTGACCAGAGGTCAGAAACACAGTTGATCTGGAGGTTGCCACCATCGTCCTGCCGCCGCACGCGCCACACGCGCTGCCGCCTGCGCTTGGGCGTGGTTCTGCTTTAGGGAAACTGAGTCAAACCGAGTTGAGTTGAACCAAGTTGAGCTGAGCTGAGTTGAGTCGAGTTGAGCCGTTTGAGCCGTTGACCGTTGACTGAGTCGTTGACCAAGCCGTTGACCGAGATGTTAACTTTTTGGGGAGACCTTACCTGGGGGTTTCTCGACGTTTCAGATCTATTGCGTAGTCTGTTTCGCCAAATTCAAACCTGATATGCTATTTTTATGCGTTTGACTTGGTGAATGGTATAGGAGATGAATGGAATTAATGTATTTTCGTATTTGTTTGTATATCGGATCAAGTGGAATATTTGAGAAGCTCGGGTGTGGATTTTAGCATTTTCGGCTTAGAGTTAGTACACCTTGAACTCTAAAATGCTTCATGAGCATCATAAGTGTAATTGTTTTGCATGTTAGTGGTTGCAAATTAGGAGATGAGTAATAAACATTTGTTGATACTGATAGTTCAAGGCTTGGTAATTATTGAGATGCTTGATGAGCTTGAGAATGTTTGAGTCTATTATAAGCTTTAGAGATTGTCTGAATATTCGTATGATTATCTGATTGTATGATTGGTTGACTGATTGATATATGCTGATGCCTTGTATGTTAGCTGAATAAATTAATATGTTCGATTAAATATTGGTTAGAGACAATACTGATAAATACTCGATTAAATGTTTATGAATCTGGAAATTATATTTGATTAAATTGCAAAAAGCCGACAAGTTGTAATAATTAATTAAATACGCTAGCAACGTACTTTAATGTCTTTCATAAGCTTTAGGGACCTAATAGGCGTTATAACACTGCAATTTAAAGAAATTGTACGAACTCGTGAGTTGGGTACTGGTACGAGCTTTGGTTGTACCAGTAAGTGATTAGGGTCATATCAGTACGGGTGGGACCGTAACCGTACTTATGGAAATTAGGAATTTCTAGTAAACTAATTGGTAGCATTACGTGTGTGAGTATCGTTAGCTAGGGGTACTGTATCGATACTCATATTCGAGTACCAATGCCGCTGAGCTGAATAGTCTGAAATACCAGTCTAAGATAAGGGTAAATATGGAATATTAATAATTGAATTATGCCTTGTTAAATGAGATAAATTATACACTTCTCCATAATGTATTAACAACTTGGTAAAGCTTGGGTGATTGATTGTAATCGTAAACCATAGGGATCCTTGGTGGATATGTGTGAAGGTGCCATGTATGAACACTTGTTGGTTGTGTATGTCTTGATTGATGGGATCCAGATACCCACTGAAAGAGTGTTGCAACACCATGGTTGAGATACCGAATGGAGGTTACCGATGCTATGTGACCCAGACCTCATTCGAAGATACTCGAGGAGAAATTCGGAGTATAGGTGTATGTTCCGATGCTATATGACCCGGCTTCACCCAGGGTGTATGTTTTGATGCTATGTGACCCGGTCTCACCCAGAGTGTAGATGCTCGAGGATGATTCCGAGTAGGGTGTATGTTCCGATGCTATGTGACCCGACCTCACCCGGAGTGTATGTACCAATGCTTTGTGACTCGGCCTCACTCTAGAGTTGTTGTTGCTGATATGTGTTTCTTCTTAGATGATCTGATGAGATCTCGGGTATGGTTGGGCCTTGTGTGCCATGATTGATGATTGCTATGATGTTAGCATGTGTTTAGGAGGCTAGCGGTAGCGCCGTATGTTTATTTATCTCTTCTTATTGCTCGTACTAGCTTGCATGCTTACGTTTATGATAGCATGACGTATAGTAGAGTAGATGTGTACCACTGAGCTTTGTAAGCTCAACGCTCGAAATTGTTGTTTTTGTGCGTAGGTTGATCGTTGGATCGTGGGATCGTGGAGCACTGTTTGATCGGGATTCTAGCACATGGTGATCTTCAGGGTACGATATTTGAGTTTAGTGGGTTATGTATTCATAGGACCTTACGTGTTGAGTATGTAATTCTTATTTTTGAAATTTTATTAATCAAGTCAATTGTTTAAATGTTTTAATCTAATTGGAGCTCCATTGTAACGTTTTATTCATTTATATATATATATACTTTTAATTGTGGTTTTTTTATTGTTTTGGGAAAATTTATGGCTTTGAGTTGAGCTTGAGGCCCAAATATGACATCCGGGTTGAAGTTACATTTAATCCTTTATAAAATAAAAACAAACAGTATGGTTATGATTTTGTAGCTTTTAGTAGTATTTAGGAAACTTATTTGATATTTGAAAATATATGCACTTTTGTGACGAATTAGGTCAAGAGATGTTCTTCAAATATGGTGAAAAGAGTTCGGGTACTGTTGAATTTATATACTAACATAAATGTGAGCTTGAGGGACGTTGAAGTTTATGCTTCGAAATATTCCTTAATGCTTAAGTTAGTAAAGAGTGCATTGACAAAAGAAAATTAAGAAATTTGAGTTAACAAGGAAGATAAAGATAAAGGAGAGAGAGAACCTTTAGAAGAGACAATTATATGAAAATTTTATATCCGTCACTGAGTCAAAGCATGAGCAATGGATTGTTTCTTTTCTCATCTTTGGTTATTTATGTTTGGATTATATGTACCGATCAGATGAGTATGGCGGCAAATACATAACCTGTTTTAGACTTGCTTTATGACATCTAAGATTTGAAGTATTGTTAAAGAGTTTGTCCATTTCTGCAACGTTTTCTTGGGGTGCTGAAAAACAACTCCAGATATCAAAACCCATTGTCGTCTACAGAGAAAATCGGACATAAAAGGGAAAATGCAAACTCTTCTCTTCCAGGCCGACAACTAAAAGGCCCAAAGGTCTTAAACCGCCACCTTATGATAGAGAATTTAAAGCCATTGTTGATGGGCAAGACCAACAATCTAAGCCCGTTTGGTTTAATCAACTGGCTGAAACTCGTTGTCAAAATCTAGTCTTAAATTATTTAATAGGTAGAAAGAGATGTTATACTATTTTTCAGGACTTTAATTTATTCAAACCAGTGGATGGGTTGCTTTATTAAATAGCTGTGAGAAACAGTGTCAACTTTAATTTAGAATGAACTAATTGATTAATATAATCAGCAAATACCATTCATTTCCAACTTCATAATAGCTAGGGTTTACCAAATTTATAAAATTGTCATTGAAAATGGAAATATGATTATGATATTATTAGAGATAATGAAAAAGGAATCTCATCTACAGCCTGCACACACCAATTTGCCAATTTTGCTACATTATTTTGTCACAAAGGATGTATCACTATTGACTTGGTCCTTACAATAGAATTTTAAAACATTTGACCAATATATAGAATGGTTAGGCAAATGCCTATTCACATGCATTTGCACTAAACCGTCTATATATATTTATTATATTAGAGCGGGTGGTTAAAAGTTTCTCAGCTGACACTAGACCTGACAAATTTGATCTAAAACCCGAACTGATTTACTCGACCCGGTATAGACCCGAACATTGCAGTCTAAAACTTGACCCGAACCAAAATTGACTCAAAATTTACTGAACAAAAAATTAATCCGAATAAAAAATAACTCGAACCAAAAATAACCGAACAGAAAGTAATCCGAACTGAAAATAACCCGAATTTAATTTGCCCATATCTGACCCAAACCGAACATCATCCTGATTTTGACCAGATAATTGGGCCAAAATGAACGAATAAGTTATTTTTATTTATTTTTAGTAGTATGATAAATAGTAAATATGTATATTTTATTCTCCTTTTTTATTATATTACTGATTAACAATCAATTTTAGTAAAAGTTTAATCGTTTAATATATATTTTCTCCTTTAAAAGAAAATCTTCATATCTGATTCGATAATTTTTCATTTAAATTTTTTTGATATGCACGATTTTAAAATAAAGTTACTCTATTCCATGCCAACTTTGATATATATATATAATTTTTTACTTTTAGTCTTTTATTTAATTTACAATATTAATTAAATATCAAAGTCAAAAATTTAAATATCCAATTAAATCTCAAACAATTAAAACATATACCTAAATTGATTTTAATTCATAAATAAATAAGACAAATTATATTTTATTAAATAATTTTCAAATAGTCTAATTCTAATTTCGTAAAATTAAATTTTTCCGTCTTAGAAATTATGCAAAACTTTATTTAAAAAAAATAGAAAATAATCAATTGAAATACGATAGTGAACACAATACGAAATTCAAGTTTTAAACTTTAACAAGTCTTATAGGTTGAGTTTGTGTCAGATTATCATCTTTTAATGATGGTTTAATTCGAAACATTGAACGGTCAAAAGTTGAAATTGAGCCTAAATGATAAGATTGACAAAAATATATTTTTCATGTAAATATATCAATAATTCTATATATACTCAATTGAATACATACCCAACTCAACTCGAATTGACCTAAAGATTCGAAGATTGAGTAAAATCGAAAATTGGTCTAGATGATATTGACCCAAACCGAAAACTGATCTGATCCAATATTGATCCAACCCGAAATATCAACAGAACCGACATAGACCCTAATCGAAAACCAACCGACTCGATACTGACCCAACCCGAAAAATCAACCGATCCGATATTGACCCGACCCGAACCGAAATTCATCTGATCCGATATTGATTCGACCCGACTCGAACTTGCACATAACCGATCTAAATTCGAATCAAACCCGACATGACCCGAGCATGAACCGAACGTGACCCAAACTGAAAAACAAGCCGAACCGAATTGACCCAAACCGAACGACCCGATTGCCACCTATAGTTGACACCCTCCCCTTTGCTTAGGTAGGAATTGTTCAAAAAAATATTTATTATATCAAATTCGAATATATGACTTGATGATCATCTGATAATGTTGAAGGGAAGCAGAAGTGGGAGGCCTATAAGTTTGGCATGTTGCATGGTTTTGCATTGTCAAAAGCTAGGAGTGGGGGTGGGGGCTAGCCATGAGCTAAAATGGTCCATGAACTCAAACAAAATGTCAAAATTTCCACCCCCTCACTTTTCTTTGCTTTCTAGAAATGATTTTCAAACCATAACTCAGAAGATTTTGGTTTCAGTGGCCAAGAAAAAGTGCATAGTTTGGAATTGATAAGCAAGTTGAAAAGACAACCCTTTTTTCAAGCTTCTCTTAATGTTCATATTCCATCTTCAACAGTAAAACAATTAAACCATATATCTTCCAATTAGACATCCAATCAAATTTCAACTGTATTTTCAGTTCAATTGCATTAATTCCTCAGGATAAAAGGGAAAGGTCCCATTAACTTTTGGTTCCCCTTTTCGTTGGGCTCATGCATGATTCTTTTGATTTCAATGAACCGAAAAGGTTTCCAACTTCTTTTAAGTGGTTGAGAATAGAATTGAATAACACAAGATCCAGAAATAGATTCAAAGTGCTTTAACTTCCTTTTCTTTTTTAGTTATTTGAAGAATTCGATCCCATTGAACCTTAAATGTGATTTGCAATAATTTAAACAAGATATTCATATAAGCTTACAATTCATCTCTTCTTTTGTGATAATTTGTATTAAACAAGATATTCATATAACATTAAATCCTTAAGGACTAAAGTTGTTATTGAACCATTTATGTTGTCAAGGCTCCTGCCAACCCCTACCTCTACCATACTTTTTTATAAGCTTATTTTTATTTATTAGATAATTCAGTTAATTTTATTCAATAAGGAAAACTATGACCGATTTGGATATGAGATTAGACTTGGTAAATTTTTTATTAGATAAAAGAGTGCAGTTCCTTGAAGATCACGGTGAATTAATGGCAGTAATTCCTCCGACGGTTGCAAGTAAACAAAAGTTTCAACAGACTTACTAATTAAATGCTAACTTTGTCATCGCATCTGCTATCCAATTGATGCAAACTTCACAAGTAAATTAGGCTTGGTAATTTAATATCAGGATGACCTCCTAGGGTGTTAGGGTTGTACCTCCTCAAACTTTCAAATTTAAGTATAGTATAAATATTTTATTTTTATTTTTGATGAATTTATTTATATTTTTATTGATAATATAATTTTGTAACTTAAAAATTTTAATATAACTTTCTATAAGTTCGTATAACTTAACATAACATCTCGCATCCGTCTCTGTTTAATTCCATATCATATTTAAACACAATTGTATAATTAAAAAAACTATTGTATTATTGTAAATACAAAAACAATACAGTGAATATGACAAAATATTTAAACACAATTTTATAATTAATTCAATTTGTTTAAATCTGATAACATTTCTTTGGGTGAATATGTATATTTATTCCCGAACAGTAGCAAAACGCTACAATTACAGTGAAGTTCCCTTAAATACGATTACATTATTGATATGAAATATTTTGATTTATATATTTAGTCTCCATACTCGTGCAATGCAGAAATAATTGTATGTATAATTGAAAATTATTTTTATGGAACCAAGAAAAATGAAAAAAATTGTTAAAACTTTATAAACAGAAAAAAATTAATCAAAGCGATATTAACATAAAATAAGATACATAAAAAATAAGATTAGTGTAGTTCGGTTTTGCCCACTTCTATAGGTGAAAGAAACAATAATTCATTATAAACGTAGAGATCATGAAAAGCAAATATATATAATTCCATATAGCTCATAATTTGATATTTATCCTAAAACATGATGTATCCCAAAATCTCTTTCAATGTCTCTGCAATATTGTCAGAATAGTTATATAGATCACAAAACAGATTATATCTCTTCAAAATAATCTAAAGGTTAAAACATACCCTATATTTATAGAGCTAAATACTTGATCACCACTTTGTCAAAAACAGACACGTAGTCACCAAAAAACTTTTCTTCCATAAGACTTATTACATATATATAAATATTTAATTATTAAGTAAATCTAATTATCAAGCAGAGTTAGAACTACAACAAGCCCTTTAAAAATATTTACATAATAGTCAACTAATAGAATTACAATAAAATCTAATTTATTTACTATAATAATTTTTTCCAATATAGATTAACTAGAAATAATTAAAATTGGTTCACACATTAGAAGTGTTGCTATTTCTCCCTTGCAAAAAAGAGCAGTAAATAGTCATCTAAATCATTTAACATAGTTTTTACTTGAACTTTAAAAGTATATTTTATATTTAATCATCGGTATTTGATATATTTATTTAGAATCATCACTTGAAGAAAGTGTTATAGAAGAAATGATTTTTTTATTTGCATTAATATTAACTTATAAGGCATTATAAAGACACCATTTGATCTAAATGAATAAAATACAAAGCTTAATAGCTGTTCCCAGCCCTGTATTAGCTATAGTTTTGCCATCATGAATGGTATACATCTTCAAACAAAGGAATGACCCCCTTTTAATTAAATATATTACAATATGTTTTACAAAGGAAGCATTACACGATAAAATGCAGTATTAGAAGAAAAAAAAAGGAGAGCAAATTAACCGTTAAAAAGGTATTTTAAATACTAGCAAGCTTTATGTAATTATTTGCATATCAAATAATTACTAGACTATATAATTTTCAGGGAAAACATCAAATACATGACAAATTCAAATCATCACAAAACTTAATCAGGAATGGAAAGAATATAGTTCTGATGAAAACCCCCGAAAGTAATCAGAGAAGAAACAAACAGAATTCAAAGTAGAAAACCTCTGATTCATTATGTTACAGAAATCAACAATCATACAGGTAAACAGAAATCAAGACAATGAAAAAGGTCATGGCGTTTGCTTCTGAGTATAGATATAGTCGAGATGAGCAGCAAGAGTTCTTCTCGTCAAACACTCGTCTTCTGCAATTCCTTCACATCTATCTTCAACTTCAACACCTTCACTAGACTGCTCCGTTTCGTCAGTAACCTATAAAAAAGCATCTTGGAGAGATTAGTAGCTTGAAAAACGAAGGTCAGTGAAATTGAATTGATTACCTGAACTTGGGTTTTTGCAGGTGAGTCGTTAGAGAAAGCTGGGAGAGTGCGAGCTGCAAAGGATAGAGTGGAGAGGAGGAGGAGGGTTAGGACAAGAAGGGTGGCGAGTTTACCCATCTTTGCTTTAGTATACAAACACACTTGTTGGAAAAGCAAAGCAAAAAGAAGCTGTGTGGACGAAGGGATTTACGAAGAAGACAACGTTGGTGGTGGCTAATATATAGAGAAAGCGTGTGAACCGTCTGTAAGGGATCCAAGAATTTGAAATAAATAACGCAGAGAAAGGAAGGTGGAACAGAATGGTCCCATGGTGCGGTAAAGGTTCACGTTGTTCTTTTTATGTTATTTGAGTTCGAACAACAAAATTTATATAGTGTATGTACCTTTTTAAAAGGGAGTAAAAAATATATATCACCACAAAAATCACAATAAAATATAAAAGATTGTTTCAAATGTTTTTTTTTTTCGCAAAACAAAATTATTTGGTTTTCAGATGTTTATTTTCGCCAAAGCTCTATTTTTGGTATGCTATTTGTAGAATAACTTAACCCCCAACTTGCCTGTGTTGAAGGGAAAAGGTACAATAAGGTCCTCCTCAAATATGATTTGATACTATACCAAAAAAATATTTAAATAATTTATTGTAGAAAAAAATCGAATTGATTACATATAATTTTTTACAAAAATTGAAAAACAAAACTTAGGATGTGTTTGAGTTAGAAACTTTAAAATTTAAGAGGTTTTTAAATTTTTTAGTATTTTAAAATGATTCATTTCAAAATGCTAGTAGTATTTATGATAAATAATTATTTTAGAAAACTCTAGACTACTAGAATTTGATGAGTTTAAAAATAGTTATAAAAAGGTAATAATATTAGAAGTAAATAATATAAAAACATGCAATATAAATATCATTAGATTTGTAAAATTTATAAAAAATTTATGGTAAAACTTTAATACACATGTTTGTGTACACTATAAAAACCTAAATTTTAAATTTTAACACTAACCCTAAAAAACTAAACCCCACACTCTAAATCCTAAACCTTAAATTCTAAACACTAATCTTAAATTTTAAACCCTACAACCTAAACCTCTAAACCTTAAACTAAAACCCTAACCCCTAAAACTAAAAGGCACGTGTAAACTAAAGTTTACACAGCCTGTGTATCAAAGTTTTTTCTAAAAAATTAATAATATAAAAATATACATTAAAATTAAATAAAATTATATTTGTAAAAATAAAAAAGTATACATTAGATTTGCAGAATATACATTTTAAAGACCTTGATTAAAATAAATCCCTCCTTAAAATTCCTCATCCAAAATTATTCTTAAAACATGATTGTAACAAATATGATCTAAATTAATAGGCTTTTCTTACTAGAATTTGTACTAAACAGCTTAAAATCTATAGCTTAAAAAAGTGTAACTTGGAAAAATAGATAAGCACGACACAAACTAAACTCAAATTGCTACATTCAAAAAAAAATTTGGCTTGAAGCATGGTATAAAATTCATTTTTTATTTCATAAACTAGATTAAAAGTTAATCAATCTTTTAAAATATTTTATAAATATATTTCTTTTCTATCAATACTTTAAATATATTGCTAAAAGTTATAGAGTATGTGAGTATGACATGTTACTCATCCATTTAAAAAAAATAAAATTTTAACCTGATGGGTCAGCGAGATCATTTTTTTTAATAAAATAACCAATCAAAAGTTTAGTTGTTTGCGGTTGGAAGCGTACCATTTGTACGGCCCGTGATTCATTCTACTGGTTACTAGTTAAGACATAAGATTTCGCTTTGAATGGAAGACATTTGACTCGGTAAATCCCTTTTTTTAAAAAAAGGGTTAAATCCCTAAATATTAAGATAAAAAAGAATTAAACAAATTTTAAATTTAGAAAAATGGGAAAATATTTGCATAAAAGGAATTCTTCCTTCTATCGATAATTTTAAGTAATACAATTAAAATATATTTAGATTTTATTTAAATATAATCTCTTTGTTGAGACAACCTTAATTAAGTGTCGTTTTTCAATGGCTTAATTCATCCGTTTTAATCGTATTTTCAATAGCAGGTTGAATTTTATATAAAAAATTCTAATAAATTAAAAAGATAATCATTATTTTTTAGTTGTCCTTCCAATTTTCAGGATTCACCCTGCTTAATTCAGATTGACTAGTGTCGCACACCTAGTTTCGGTGAGTGAGTCTTCCAGTGAGAATTCTTTTACATACACAATGCCTCGAATTTGAGATCTGCTTAAGCGATACCAAGCTGCTTACTACTTGGACCAATATGTCGATAAAATAATCATTATTTTAATCTATCTAACCGACATCATTTTAGTTCTAAAAGATATAAAGTCTTTGGGATCAATAATCGGACAATTCCTTTTTCTTCTCATTATAAAAATACTATTAAATAAATATATATGATAAGTGTGCCAAAATTTTAAGGCACATTTGGCTAAATATTTCCTTTTGAGAAATTATTTAGAAAAATACTCCTCACTGAAAATTATTTGGAAAATATCTTTTATTCGGTCCACGTAATGACGGCTCACGTTTTGCCAGACACGATTTATGAACTTGCGCTCAGAGATACGTGAGTTCAATTTGATGTGGCGCGTCTTATTTGTTGGCCTGTTTTTATATTCAATGAAAAAGAACTCGCGCCTAGCAGGACGCGAATCTCGCGAGAAATTGAGATGAAACAACGCGAATTTATTGCGTTATCTGAATGAAACTCGCGTTTGTTACAACACGAGTTTTGTGTATTCCTGTTGTTAAAACAAGCTTCGATAGGCATGTTTTAGGTGAATTTACGGGTGTTGAGGGATAATATTTCGTATTTTTGAACTTTCACGTCGTAGTACTGAAACATCTCTTGAAAATGGTGTAAAGATCGGCACATATAAGGCATCCTAAAGGGTGTAAAAATCGCGTTAAAAACGCTATCTAGCCATGTTTTTTTTTGCATGAAGAACAAGCAAACATGGGTCGATAAGCATGTTTAAATGGATTTTGTGGTATGTTGGTGGATTTTTTTCTTGTTGTTGAAATTTCACGTCGTAGTACTGAAACATATGTTTACAATGATGCTAAAATTAGAGCGTATAAGGCATCCTAAAGGGTGTAAAAATCACGTTAAAATGCTATCTAGCCATGTTTTTTTCCATGAAGAACAAGCAGACATGGGTCGATAGGCATGTTTAAGTGGATTTTGTGGTATGTTGGGGATATTTTTTCTTGTTGTTTAACTTTCACGTCGTAGTACTAAAATATATGTTTACAATGGGGCAAAAATTGGTGCGTCTAAGGCATCCTAAAGGGTGTAAAAATCGCATTAAAAATGGTACGAAAACCAAAAAATAAAGCTTGGAAGATCGTTTATGATATTTAGAAATAAAATATTACACTGAGAAGTACAATTAGTCGATTCGAGGGCTGGTCCTAAGAGGATATTTTCTCATGTCATGTTCAGTGTTCTTACATTTAGTGCACCATTTAGATTGTCCGGTCCGTTCTCGAGGAACCATATCCTCGGCACATTGAATCCTAGTTGAACGTGGGCGACCTTTTTTTCTTGCGTCGCAGAGAAAAATCTGGGCGTATATTAGGTTCATCTTCAATTATATCACGATCAAGTTCATTTCTGATCAGAGGAAACTCGTATCGGTATACCTTGAATACATTTTCAAGTTGGTATACCGGATTAGCGAGTGTCATAGCGTCAAAATGAACAGATGCACCTCTCTAAAAATTGTTTCATTAATATTCACTAAAAATTGTATTTTTATCTTTTTTACATTTTCGTTTGCATCATCTGGTAAATGGGTAAAATTTTACCGCAGCCACTTCAGAAACACACGGCCACCATCCATCATGTCTGGCGCAGCCCCTAGCAACTCCAAACACAAGTCATGTCATTCCCCACTGCTGTGACTGGTAATAGCCTCTCCATCAACCGGTAGACCGAGAATATGCAAAACGTCCTCCAAGGTAATCGTCGCCTCATAGCACGAAATGTGGAATATGTGTGTCTCCTACCTCTACCTCTCTAGAAGAGTGTTGATCAAATCAATTTCCAATTTGCACCTCCAATAATTTTGGATACGTGAAGAAATCCGGCCTTCTCAATATATTCTTCTAGATTCAGGTGGGGCCCACTCATCATCCGAGTGATAAAAACTTTTAGACGACGTTCCATCCCATCCTAAAAAAATTAAACAAACATAAATTAAAACTACTCTACTATTTAATTATAAAATATTAAAACTATTTTTAATTACAAAATATAACAAAATAAAAATACAAAATTAAAATAAATAGATAAACTTACATGTCTCCGTTGATAATCGAAAACGTGTTTATGATCCAACCTTATCAACCCGCCATTATATGAAACCTGATAAATTAACCGAGAAATTTTAAAGATTTAGGACCCGAAAAATTGATAGAGAGTAAATTCAGAATGAGAATTCTGGTGTGGGAAAAAATGGTGGGGGATGGGTCCATTTATAGTACAACTTGCACCAGTTGGAGAGCGAGTATTGAATGGAACTCGCGCCCTGTAGGACGCGAGTTCTGTGTAAATTTAACGTGGTCATTTATTTTTCAACTTGTCAAATTATTATCCCGAAACTCGTGCTACACGAAATGCGAGTTCATTTTTAATATTTTATATTGCATGCGATAAATTCGCTCCGTTTCATCTTAATTTCTCGTGAAACTAGCATCTTGTTAGGCACAAGTTCATTTTCATTGAATATAAAAATAGGCCAACGAATAAGACGCGACACATCAGATTGAACTTGCGTATCTCTGAGCGCGAATTCAAAAATCGCGTCTGGCAGAACGTGAGTTGTCATTACGTGGACCGAATGGGACTGTTTTTCAAATAGTTTTTAGGGAGGGATGTTTTTTCAAATAATTTCCCAAAAGGAAATATTCAGCCAAATTTTAACCCATATGAAGTTTAAAAAAACATCATTAATAATACATCTAATAGTAGTTGAAATTCAGGTGAGATATTATTTTAATACCAGGGGGTAACAAATTCCAACCATTGCAATTGTCCACACGAACAGGCATGAAAATCTGGAAGACCTAGCTAGCTATATGATAATTGCCGACTTTTAAAGCTTAACCATAAATGATTCTTTTATATTTTTTAACTTTGTGACGGAATGTTCTTCCAATTTCCTAGAGTGGGTTTACTTTCATCAAAATCAATAATCTAACATGCATCAAATGTCCAGAAGACCATAGAAAATCAAGACAACCTAAACTCTTCCAACATTTCTAGAATATATCATGTCTCGGTTCAATACTCAATGTAATAAAAATTTTAATTTATTTTATTTTATATCCATTCATTGATGGGTGGCTAATGGTTATTAATTCCTCCCCGAATATTTTTTTTTTAAAAACAGAAATAAATTATCAGTTTTGAATAAAATATCTCTCGTATTAATTCCTTGTTTTTTTATTTAATACTTATAAAGTTACATATAAATCTGTTGACCGTCAAAGTGCACAGTTATTGGAGACGGTGGTCTGATGGTGATTTAGGTGATTGTCTTTGGTTTGGAGTTCTAATACGACCTCCTTGGTGTGGTTGATGATACCTGAAATGGAAGACCTTGGCCTTTCTATGTTGCATGTCTCTTTTTATACTACTCGAACAAGTGTCATGACCAGGTTGTCGTAGCGTGTTGATTGGACTAGCTATGATGTGACGTCCTAGGTTTGCATTGTTATCCACAGCGATCACGTGCATTGACACGTGATCACTGGATGCGATATAGTTTGCAGTCTTGCTTGTTCGTTGTAGGTTGCGAAGGGTACTTGGACAGATCACATATATCACTTGTACTGTTATGTTTCCCGCCGAGGAGCTTATGCTATCGTCCGCAGCGATTACGCGTACTGTCACGTGATCGTTGCACATTCTTTGCGTGATGCCGCAGTCTTGTCTGTTCTTGGCGGGCTATGTGGTCTTGACACATGACATTAGGTATTTGTAGGTACTAATAATTACACCCCAGGTGAGGGGAGGTTATAAAGTGACCTTTGCGAACCTGAGAAATATAGAAAGGGTGGGCAGGAGTTCTTGTGGCAACAATTTTGAAATTTCGTTGGCAGATTGCCGCATAGAAGTTGTAAAGGTTATATGAAATGTTACATAATGGATTTTGGTTATAATCAGGCCAATTTTCTTGGAGGTCAAACCGGTGCATGTGAAACGTCACATAATGAATCTCTTTATTGACGAAGCATGTCGAGAAAGACACAGTTCGTGACTATAAATAAGCTTTGTTGGCATTTTAGCCTTTATTTTGCTTATTTTATTGGTTACTTTGGAGTTTACGGAAAGAAAAAAAAGAGAAAACTTCGGAGAGGAAGATATAATTATTTTTACGCTGATGGTCGATTCATACTTTGTGGTTAATGACGAGTTTTGCTATACTACTGAGTCGGGTGAGTTGTTGAAAATGCTAGAGTATCGGGGGTCTTCTTGCGGCTAATCATTTTTGTTATCGGTTTAGTATACCAGAGGGGAAATTACGCCTAAGTACATGCTCTGATGATGGGAAGTCGTGGTTTTTGGTCCATCTTTTTGCTTTCGAGCCTGAGTTCTATTTACCACTGCATCTATTTTTTGTAAATTGGTTAAATTAGTTTGATGTAATGGCAAATCAACTGAGTGGAACTAGTTGGTAGACTTTGGTGACATATTTCTTGAATTGTAAAATTCATGGGGATGAACATTCTATCGACACATTCAGTTACTTTTATAACGTAATGGCTGGCCATGACAAGAATGCAAAGTGTTTTGTGATCATTGGTCACCGCAGAGGGAGAGGGCCAGGAACAAGTAATTGTACTGACAATCCTCACTTGGATAGGATGAAGTATATCAAGATGGAATATAATGTCAGAGGTTTCCCATTCCTCGTTGTATAGAATCAAACGGTGAAGGATAGGTTGAGTTGCCTAATATGAGGGAAATGTCACCTACTGAGTTGAGGCTTCTCAGAAGGCTAGAAAGTGATCCACCTTCTCATTTTGAGGAGTTATGCACTCTTAAAAATATTTAGGTGTATTGTCTAGAGGAGAAAAGCCCCAATGGTTAGGACAAAGAAGATTTTAATGTGTTTTCGGAGGGTTCTTTAGCAATTGTGCGTATTCGCGGGGAAGTTTGGCCTTTCAGTGAATGGGGTAATAAACAAGTGGCGAGGATTCTTTTGGGTAACAAAAATAAACCAGATAATTTCTTTTCTGAGTATACTGGCGTTTGTACTCACCCCTAGAAATATCGTGAAAAAGACGCCCCTATGAGGGGTTAGAGGGAAAGTTGCTCCTATTGCCCCGAGAGGTTGTGTTAGTGTCAGCTATCCGGCTCTGTTCGCGGTAAAGGGAGGAAAAACGGGTAATCTTCAGTTCGCATGTTGTGTCTAATTCAGAAGAGGATAGAAGTTGTCTGCGTTTGGAATGCAGGACGAAGTGGCAAATGGATACATGTATTAGTCTGTTATAACCTTTGAGAAAAAGAAATTTTGTCTGTTTACATATGCACTTTTGGTTATATATTTTTGTGATGTGTTTTGCAGGGGTAGTGATTTCTTCTTCACAGACCGTAGGTGATGAGTTAGGGAATTTGGTTGCGGTGTCAGATATACTGTTTTCTGTATCTAACAGAGAAGAATTGGGTTTGTAAGGGTTGATGGAAGCGGCACCTTTAGAGGCTTTGGGAGAAATAAGCTTGCTTTTAGCGTTAAACACCGTACGTATGTCTTTGATAAATGTAGTTCCCATCGCTCTTTATTTGGAGATTTCTTCAAGTATTCAAAATGTTTATGATGAGGTTTCAGTGGATGTTGTAAAGGCGGTATGAAAGAGTATGGTGAGGCATATGAGGGCTTATAGCTCAAGGGGGCGTCTTTTGGCTGTCGAGATAAGATGTTGGGAAAGTGGTTGATGTTTGATATTGGTACTGGATTTATTAAGGTTTTGCCTAGGTCGAACCCTGATGTTTCGCCTTCTTGGAACCACGTAGTCCCTTTTATGTGATTACAACTAATACTACTGGGACCATTACTTGTGCCAGCTTGACTACTGTTCTACCTGCTTTTTGGTGTGCCTTTAGGTGTGTTTAAACGATGTATTGCTATGTTTAGTTTGATAGTTGTGTTATTTGATTTACGATAAAGGTTTGTTTATTGTTATGTTTACAAAAGTAGCTATTATGGATTATATTCTTGTTCATTGTTCCACTGAAAATGCACCCCCTGTGGTTGTATCTGTTGGGACTGTGTCTTTTTTAGATGTTGCGATAACTCCTTTAACGTCGTTGTCCGCTGGTGTTTCTCCTAGTGAAGGTAGCGAACCTTTCGCTTCATGGTGTGGATTTTATCCTTAGAGGGGGTCTTCAGAAATAGAGAATTAGTTTTATCCTGAATCTACTTCTAGGAGGTTGTTTGAGTTATATTTGAATAGTATTGGTGCCTCCTCACCTTGTACTAGTATTAGGTGGACTGTTGAGGGAGGTTGGGGTATCATTCAAGAACTAGGTTGCATTTAACTTAATATAGAGATGAACGTAAAGGCCTTTCTCGAAGAAAATGCAAAGCTACGTCCGCAAGCGGAAGGTTACACCGCTCTTCTTGAGGAGAATGCGAAGTTGTACGCAAAAATGAAGGGCTATACTACTCATTTAGAGGAGCTAAGAGAGAAACACGAGGTAGAGGTCGGCGCGGGTGGGAGAGTTGCACAGAAAGCATGTAGAGGAAATGTATGGGAAAGAGAAGAAGGTTGATCGCGCTTTTAGGATAAAAAATGAGATGCTTGAGACCATGAAACAAAGTTTCAAGATTGAGATCCAAGATCTTAAAGAAGAGCTGGAGCAAGCGAAGAATGCGGCAAATGAAAGCTTTGCAAGTTTTACAAGGAGACTAACAGAGTTAAAAGAATCTTATGGGAATGAGGTTACGGTGCTGGAAACTACTCACAACGTTGATATAGCTGAGAAGGTTAAAGCAGCTGCGGATACAACCTCTGCCTTTATGATTGAGGGGATTAAGAAATCCCGAGATGCTGCCATTTTTTGTTTTCAGTTGGCGCGTGGTCTGTTTGATGTTAGCAATGTAGATTTTTATGTTCTTTGCGGAGTAGCTACAGATTTCAACGTGAGAAATCCTTCTGGGTCTTTCTAGGAGAATTTTGCCACAAAGTACAAAGGCATTATGAGTTCTACTACTTTTTAAGCTGAACGCTTCCTCCTCTGTGGGTAATTAAGATGGTGTTGTGGGTGTAATAGATGGCGGTAATGTGTTGGTTGAGAGTATGTAATTGTTAGTGTTATCTATATATATTTTATATGAATGAGACATATTTTTTATGAAGCAGACTTTCTCTTTGAAAGTTGATGGATTATTTTGATGTCACCACGAAGCTCTTTCGTTTCTTTAAGGGTTGAGTTCTTAGAGATTGTATTCGTTTTACCCTAGCCAGTAATGCTTTAGGACAGGATATGAGTACAGAGTTTCGCACGATCTTTATGTTAAGCGATCCTTAATTTTACTTTGCTCAATTTCGTTTTAATTTGTTGCATGTTCAATTCTTTCGCAGCTCATCACGATTTATTTTTACTTTTTTCTTTGAGTTTGTTAATCAGTAGAGTTATGTAGCGGGGATTCCTAGTTTCCCTTTTTGTCAGAAAATTTTTCTATCGTTGGTTCTACCTACAAAGAGACATGGTCTGCGCCATCCGGGAGATCTAGGTGTTGTTACTAGCGTTTATATTTTATTTAATGATAATGCCTCTAAATTGACAAGAGTTTGGTTATATTATTTTGGTCTGATCATTTTTCATTTAAGTCAAGATACATTTTGACGCTTTGCTTAGTTTTCTAGAAGGAATTATTGTGTTTTTTTGTTTGTTGGTGCGAACATTTGCCCCTTTTTTGCCCAAATTGTTTAAGTCTTTGCCGTTATGAATAGTATAAACAATGTTTATTAGAGCTTGCTCTCTTGAAAGCACTTTTTGAAAAATTATTGATCGCTTACTTGGATATGTTAAACCATTAGCCTTATATGTGCATTCGTCATATTACGAATATTGTATTATGGATGTTGTATACTTGTAGTTGCGTAAGTACTTTGAGTTTGGAGGATTATTACCCCGAGTGAGATAGTTTTGATCGCTAAATACTTGCTTGCACATTTGGTCTTCTTGTTTTTAAATAGTTTGGCTCTTTATTGTTATTATCAATGTAAATCGATGTCCTTTTTTTTATAAGAGCCTATGTAAACTGGACCAAATAACTGGTTGGGATAATAACGAAGCTCATCACATTGGGGAGTGATATATGGAGCAACGTTTCTTTTTGTTTCTTTTCAAGGTGTGACTCTTTTTATGAGGTTTGTAATTGTATTTTGCCTTTCGTGTGATAGTGATGCAAAAGACTTTGAAATGACTTCTCTTTCTAATATAAATAGATATTTATTGTACCCTCTTTCATTCGTGCATATTTATTTTAGATTAAAGAATTCTATCTTCTTTTTGAAAAGGATTCGTGGATGGCATCTTTACTATTTACGATAAGGCGGATTGGGTGTTCATTCCGGGTGCGATATTTTTAATCGACGTTTTGCTTGTTTTCCGCCTTTGTTATCTGTAATATTTTTGTTGCATCGACGATCGTCATTCGGAAGGAGTTGTATGATGAAGCTTGTCTAACTTGATTTATGCGATCCTTGTAATTTGATCTGACATGCTAGTGCTTTATTGACTGCTTTTATTTTGGTCATAAGTATTTTCTTTGGAATTCATGTATTGTGCTTGGTGCCTATTGGTTCTTTGCACGGTGATTAGACAATTCGAGACAGACCATAATGATAAAAGGGTGAGGTTTTTGATTGGCCATGACAGGTGCGCATGCCTACCGGTGCCTATTAGTCGTTTGCTTGAGATTTAAGGATTTGGGAATTAATTGCTTGTCTCGGTGGCTTTCCGTATAAGAATATAAAACGTCATCGCTTGATATTCTCATCATCTGCTATAAATAGGGCTCATTTGGATCTGTATTTTTATAACATAATTTACAAGTGGTTTATTATCTCTTTGGCATTTTTCTTTGCATGACTTTGCTTTTGTCGTTGTGAGAAGAGGGAAAGAAAATATGTTTATGGGGTGAGTGATATGCATAAACTGCGCTTCATAGATCATGTGAGAGTGCTATTTTTTCTACTTGGATTATTTGCATCGCTAGACAATAGTATTCGGAAGGTTATGATTAGCCATTTGTAGTGGGGAGTGCCAACAGGCAATGTATTAAAAAAATTTTGAGTGCAAGGTTCTCCGAATGCTATTGTCTGTTGGGGCTTGTTACTATATCGGGAGGGGACAAATGATTCAGAGCGAATTATCAAAACGGTTGATTTGTGTTGGAATTTGATCGTTTTCCCTTTAATCGTCAACGTGGTTACTCGTTTGTCAGTTGTGGTGCTGGGTACCGTGACAACAAATAACTGCCTCGAGATAATTTTCGAAGCGGAGCAGCGGTTGAGGAGGAATTGGGGGAGGAGGACGTTTTTCCACCCCTGTACTCTGTCTGCTACATTAAAAAGCTCGCTTTTATCTCAACAGTGGAAAATACTGCTCCAGATCAAGTTCGCTAAAATATTCTTGAGCACCTTGTTATTCCCCTTATATAAACTTGACACTATAACGACACCATTTATTCTGCTTGTTTAAGAAATTAGTTTTTATCCGTATTTGAAGTGTTATGATCGCTTGATTTACATTAGTTCGTCTCATATGTATTAATTTTAATGAATGAATTTTTGTATTCCGCGTACGTTGACTCTTAATTGCGATATTCCAATTCTCATGTTCGCATTATTTTCTTGGAGTAAATTATTCAAATGTCTCATCCCATGAATTGCGTGTCGTTTCAACGGCCATCATACTTTTTCGCTTGATTTGTGAATGGCCTTCGAATAATATCGTTCATATTAATTATTATATTTAAATCGATAGTAACAAGAGTCTCGATTTGAATGGTGAGTTTTAAATTTTGAATTTTTGGAATATTCGAATATTCAAAGGCAGTTCCCTCTTAAAAATTTGATGTCCGTGCTAAAGTAGATTTTCTGTGATGGTTATAAATAAGACCCGCTGTTAGTGAAAATACTATGATCTCGAGTCTTGCCCTTCGATTCTCTCTAGTATACTTGAGTCTAATATCAAGGAATTTGTAGTATAAATAAGTGATGAAGTATGTTTCCTTGTATATTCACGTATTTATCTTACCCCCTAGGTGGGGTAGTTTTTATCAGTATCGTACTTATCTACATTTTCTTTATTCTTGTCCGTAAATAATATAGCCCCGCTTTTATGAACGATGTATTTTGGATTTGGTAGATGTCTGCGTTGTTTTTAATTTTCGCGTTGCTATTTTTATGCTTGTTCTCTTTGGGAACGGCGACCATTGGGCAGATTCATCTCTGCACATTTTTTGAAAGTGGTGTATATTCATATGACCCTTTTTTGTAATTATTTTTTTGAGAGAGTTCGCTTTGCGTCGTTTCTCATGGAACAACATCACTTCCTCGGAGCGGATTGTATATTTATACTGCTAGTCAAAATTGGGAGGGTTTTTGCCCCGTGTGAGATAGTCTCGATTGGTATACGTTTATTCACACATGTATTAATTTATTCATCACACGTTTATTCGGTAGTGGTTTGTTGGGAATTTTAATTTGGAGGGGTAGGAGACTGATGCAATTTGTCTGCTAGTGCTATTCCCTTCTTGTGTGTAGATAGTTAGGCGATCATTTTCTTTTATGCTCACTAGCTTCGGGAACGACGACCGTTAACCTGATTTTTTTATGTACATTTTTTGAAAGTAGTAGATGCTTAGACGATCATTCTCTTTATGTTCACTCGCTCTGAGAGCGGTGACCGTTAAGCTGATTCCTTTTATGCACACTTTTTGAAAGTGACAGAAGCTTAGATGATCATTCTTTTTATGCTCACTCGTTTCAGGAACGACGACTGTTAAGATGATTCCTTTTATGCACACTTTTTGAAAGTGATAGATGTTTAGACGATTATTCTTTTTATGCTCACTTGCATCGAGAGCGGCGACCGTTAAGCTGATTCATTTTATGCACACTTCTTAAAAGTGACAGACGCTTAGACGATAATTTTTTATGCTCACTCGCTTCGGGAGCAGCATGGCTCAATAAATCCTGCCAAGCATTTTAATGGGGAAAGCAAGTTGCTAATGATTATGCTAGACATTAATTAACTAAGTTTAGAAAGCCCTTAAGCTTTTTATGTAAGAAGGGTACACAAGACGGGGTGGTAATAAAAGATTTACGGAGAGACAAAAGATTGTGTAGTCCCCATAGACAAAATATTGGTTACAAATCTGCGTTCTCTTGAGTTTTTTACGTACAAAACATATAGGACTACAGAATATGGACATATGGCATTCCAATATGCATAGGGGGAAATAGATCCATAAAGCAAATACCTCGGGAAAGTAAAGAAGCCTTAAAGCAATCGTATGCAGGATTGAGTTAGGGCTAGAAAAACAAAAGAAGAGAGCAGAAAAATGAACCTTCAGGAAGACAGCACACGTCATGAGGTCCAAGAATCTTCTCATCTTTAAAAACCTTTGCTTGCTTCCTTATCCCATAACAACCTTACTAATCCCCTTCGATTCTGCTTGCCTAGCTCCTCTCTAGGTATAGGCTCTCGAGAGTCATCACAGTTTTACTCAAGATATTGACTTCGGGTCTTTTCTTTTGGGACATGGGCTTTTTCACTAGTGTGATCATGATTCCTCTACTTCTGGGCTAACTAGAGTGACATGATGTAGCATTGTCTTGCTATTTTTTCGTCAACCTGTATAAAACCTTCTTCTGAGGGTGTGAAGAACTTGACTTACTGACAGAAAAGGGCTGCCATCATTCTAGTCTTTCTCATCAAAGGTTTTCCGAAGATAGCATTAAATGTAGATGGATTATAGACGACTATAAAGTTAACCATCTGCGTGACTTTGTTATTACTATCTCCCATAGTTATGGGAAGTTAAATGAAACCCTTTACTTTAATGGGTTGGTCGCTAAACCCATACACTGGGCTTGCTGGCTTTAATTTCAAATTCGAGATCCCTATTTACTTAAATGTATTCTAGCCCAACACTTCTACAGCACTACCCGTATCAACCAAAATTCTCTTTATGGTGAATCATGTTATCACAACTGCGACTAGGATGGGGTCATTACTTTTTTCGTCGAGGATATTGTCCTCTTCCTTTTCTAAAAATGAAACTCGCCATGAGTCTCTATGCTTAGATTTTTTCATGTGCGTCTTGCACTTGGAGCTTGATTGGTTCCCTACATGTGTACCTTCCGTTTGGAGCTTGATTGGTTCCACTTTTTGTCTATTCCGATTATTATGTGTATAGTACCCTTATTATCCTAACTATTTCTTCTGTTGTCTTACGGTCTCTGCTGCTAAGTTTCTCTATTATCCTCGACTTGTCTATAGCGGGTGACTAATAATCTTTCTAATTGTCCCCTTCTCACTGCGGACTCAATCGCATTCTTTAAATGTTCACAATCATCCGTAGAGTGACATTGGGCTTTATGAAAGTCGCATCTTCATCCAGAGCACTCCCTACACTCACTTTCCCTCATCAGAAATGGTGGTCTTAAAATTTATGTGTGCTCGATCTGGTGCAACATTTGCGAAGATGATTCTATTAACTCGTGATAAGTTTTGTATGCATACAACCTTTCATGGGCTGACTCATGCTGCTGACCATCCCATGAGTATCGCTGTGATTAACCACTATTCTAAATGTACTATGGTCTTCGACAAAACTGTTGGCCCCCTCTATCGACTTCTTGATAAAAAGGAGGTCTGCAGCGTTTGAGACCGCGATCGTCTCATCTTTCGTTCACGTGTTGATGTTGTGCTACATAGATCTCATGCTATCCGCTTTCTCGTTTTCAGTATACAACTGAACTTTCACATATAGTTCCGATAACATCATCGACGGTCGGTCTAGTAAATTATATTTTAGATGCTGATGTAAGGTGCCGTTGATGAAAATGGAAATAACAAACTCATTGGAGGCTTCTCTGGTTTGTATGGTTGCGGCATGAAATCGTTGGACAAATTCTCGTAGAGATTCGCCTGGCTTCTAGATGACGAACATGAGATATGTTGGTGACCTTTTCAATACATTGTTCGCTAAAAAGTGGCTCATGAACAGCTCTGTCAGGTGATCAAAGCTAGGAATTGAGTTCGCCAGAAGCTGGAGATACCAAGCCTGACCTGAATCCTTAAGGATCATTGAAAAAGGTTCGACACTTAATTTGATCGGTGGCACCAAATAAATCCATGTTGTTTAAGAAGTGTGACTGATCATCTTGAAGGTTGCCTTTTCCGTTATACATTAGTTTTGGGACCTTAAAAGATGTGGATACATGATACTCTAGGATATCTACAGATAAAGTTTCGTTTTTGTACCTTCTGGGATTTCGAGAATGATCATCTTGCAGAAGGTTTTGGATGTCTTGAAAATTCTTCTCTAGCTCCTCCATTTTTCCTTTAATGCTTGCAATTCGTCGTCCTCTCTGGGACTGTAGTCCATATCCTCTGAATCTTCATAATCCTCTTCCAGCTCTTGAGGCTGTTCATCCCCGATTTCTTGTTGGGGAGATGCCTACTACTCTCGAAGTGTTTTACCTTTCGCCTTCCTGGACAACTGCTTGATTAGTTTCTCGTTGTTCTCCTATGTGATTCTATGTTGTTTAGCTCGGTCTTGTATAAACTTTTGTTGATGTTCATATTGCTGTTTTGAGAGTAACAAATCTTATTCCATGTTCTTTATTTTTTTCCTGCATTTCCAGAAACTGTTGGTTACTGCCCTCTGATGGTGACGCCCCTCTCGTTTGCTGTGCGCCTTGTCTCGCCACAAACCAAGGGGGCTGGTCCCAAAACTACTGGCAAAAATTTTGCTAGAATTGCCATAACTGTTGCATGGCCACCACCGTCGGCTAAACCATCAAAGTATTATCTTTCGTTGCCTTTTCGCTAACCACCGTCGTTGGCTGGGCCGTCAAGATATCATCATCTGCCGTGTTCTTGTTGGAGCTGCCTTGGTTGCCTCCACCCATCTCAAGGATTCCCAGGCTTACTGAAGGATTTGAAGGTCACGTGTTCGATCCACGCTCACCACACAAATTGTTGACTTTCAAAGTGAACAGTTGTCAGAGATGGTGGTCCGATGGTGACTCAGGTGGTTGTCTTACGTTTAGAGTTCGAATAAGACCTCCTTGGTGTGGTCGATGATACCTGGAATGGAAGACCTTGGTCTTTCTCTGTTGTATGTCCCTTTTGTACTACTCGAACAGGTGTCATGACCAGGTTGTCATGGCATGTTGACTGGACTGGCTATGATATGATGTCCTAGGTTTGCATTGTTATCTACAGCGATCACATGATGAGATATAGTTTGCAGTCTTTCTTGTTTGCCGTAGGTTGCGAAGGGTACTTGGACAGATCGCGGGCGATGGCTTGTACTGTTATGTTGCCGCTGAGGAGGTTACACTATCGTCCGCAACAATTACGCGCACTATCACGTGATCGCTGGACATTCTTTGCGTGATGCCGTTCGTAGTATTGTCTGTTCGGCGCGGGCTGTGTGGTCTTGACATGTGACAGTAAGTATTTATAGGTACTAATAAAATCTATTTCAAAAAAGAGTTACATACCTATGGGTTTTCTATTTTAAATAATTTGAAAAGATTTAGATTCAAAATTGATGTCATTCTAGTGTAATCCATTACATAAGTACTCCTGGAATTGTCCCAACATGTGATATATTTATGAACTAAGACAAAATATTACAGGAAAGCTAGTCAAAGACGTATTGATAAATATTCTTTTTATCTTTCACCATTTGAATTTGTCCAGATAATTAGGCCAACAGAATGTTGCATAAAATTAAGGTACCTAATATCAATGTCATTGTCATCATCGGCGGATCACTATGGGAGGCAGTGCCCCCAAACTTTTAAAAATTTTAAGATTAGTCCTTTGAAAATTTTAAAAATTTTAATTTGACTCCTATAAATTTTAAAAATTCTTATTATGTTATAAATTTTTTTAATGTTTTTAATTGAGTCATCTTCTAAATTTTTAAAATTTTTTCATTATGTCTCATTTTTTTTTGAAAATTTAAAATTAAACCTTTTAAAATTTTTGAAAATTTTAATTGAGGTCTTTAAATTTTTAAAAATTTCAAGTAAGCTCCAAAATTCTATTATCAAGATCCGTCCCTGATTGTCATCACATGTCGTAACTATTTGGCCACTAACGGCTAAGTGTTTAGTAAGTACAAGTTGGAAGATTATTAAAAGATTACAAAAGAAATCCAAATTCTATATTATATACTAATTAATTTAGTTGCAGAGTAGTATTCATTATCAAAAGAAATATTAGCTAACCTTTGTGATTCTCGATCTATACCATAATGTTATTTAAAAATAGCAGCGGATTCAAGTATTGATAAGAGCTATGTTCAAGGTTAAGTTTCAGCTTTGTCCATTTAATTTTTTTTTATAATAGTAGAATTATATTATATATTTTATTTTTAAAAAATTATAATTTATAATTTTCTTCCTGTTCCTCCTAAGATTAAAGAAGATGAAATCGAGAAATGATAGAGGAGAATTTAACTTGTTCCTTGTATATTATGCATCCATGGAGATTTCAAATGTTAGACTAATTAATAAAAACAATATAGAATCAAAGGCTTTCCCTTTTTTTTTAATCTTGACCCAAATTCAATACTTGGTTTAGCATTGCTTTTGAAAAGTGATTTTTAAAAGTGTTATCGGAAAGAGATTTTAAAAAGAAATTTTAAAAAGTTGGCTTTCAGGTTACTGAATTTTCACGCCCGCTTGAAGGCATCATGCAGAACAATTACGTTGTTAACCTACGACGAAGAACATGTGATTGCAGACGTTTTCAGACTTTCAAGTACCCGTGTGCGCACGTATTTGCTGCATGTGCATCTGTTCATTTTGACGCAATGACACTCGTTGATCCGGTATACCGACTTGAAAATGTTTTCAAGGTATACCGCAACGAGTTTCCTCCTATCGTAAATGAACACGATCATGCATTAGTCGACGATAAACCTAAGATACGGCCAGATCCTTCCTTGCGACGCAAGAAAAAAGGTCGCCCATGCTCAACTAGGATTCATTGTGCCGAGGATATGGTTCCAAAAGAACGGACAGGGCAACCTAGGTTGTGTACAAAATCTAGGAACCCTAGGCACGACAGGAGAAAATGTCCTCTTAGGACAGGGCCTCGAATCAACTAGTTGTTCTTCTAACTGTACTTTTTAAATTATAACAGGAAAGGCTATATAGCGTTTTTAACGCAATTTCTAGCAACGCTCTGATACCTTGACATGGATATCTGAAATGTTTGCTGGAGATCTGGATGGAACTTGTGGCCACCTTCCATCCAGTTCATTGCTTGTTTTCCCAAGGTTGCAAAAAGGGTAGCTAGTCGATAATATGTTACCTTGACAACGGATTGATAGGTAAATGACGTGTTCCCTTCAGAGACGAATTGATCGCCTCAGCCAAGTTCGTTGTCATGTGACCATATCGATGCCCTCCATTATAACATTGTAGCCATTTCTCCCTCGGAATATCAAGATATAATTATATCCATCTATATTCCTGCAATGGTGTACTACTCGTTCCACTTGGCCCTCATTTTCGGTTCTATCTCCAACCGTACCACTCATTCCATCTGGCCCACTTTTGAAGAATATGGACTGCGGTGGTGTTTGCTGAACAAATCTGGGCCCAAAATCGGCCTGCCATGGTTGAAACGGATAGAAAGGTACGTAGCCTGGAGGCAAACTCGATGTGCCACTCATCATTGCCGAAAATGGTTCGTAGGGGTTGCCGACAATAGGTGTGAAAAAACCTTCTGTCGGACTCAGCGGATGAAACGATGAGTGCATGGAGTGGGTAAAAGGTTGTGTTCGGATCGGTTGGGTGACCTGCAATGGTGTTGGTGCTGAGGGGCTGAAGCATTTCTTCTCCTCGACGATGAAGCAGCGACAGAAGTCGAATGTGCCCTCCTTGTACGTTCAGTCCGCGGGCGGTTGCGCTGCATATGCTCAATAACGACCACATGCTCCTCTGGAGTCAAAAGATTTGGCTTTCCATTCGTCAAGTATCACGAAAAGTAATCGTGGCTGACCATCGTATCGAACATTACATACTCACGAATGGGTTGTCGTTGTGGATGTTCTCTTTCCCTCCATTGAGCAATCCACCTACCACGCAATATTACAAAAAATTTATTCTTCTTTAAATCAATATAAACTTCGTTCAAATTAATAAAAATATTCAACTAATTAACTTTGTTGTACCTCGAGCTTTCCTTGTCGAGTTAGCCTATGTAATTCGTCAAAATTTTGAGGGTTCGACGGGATTCTTTGGATGCAACCAAACTGGCGTAGGACGCGATCGGTCGAATGCCACTCAACTGTTGAGTAGAAGATGAGTGGTACTGTCGCCGTCCAAGCACTCTTCGTCCCCTCTGAAAATTTCAGGAGGCATTCGTGGATACTCAGATCCGCGTACGGTGTCCACAAAAACTGTACAATTTATAATTATAAGTTAAATTGAAAAACTTTATTTTAAATATTTACATCAAATTCAATATTAAATTCAAACTCCAAATATTTACCTGATTCCCAGATTCATTTTCAATGTCATGTCTGATAGCCTTCAGACCTTTCGCTAGACCAACATGGCTTAAATTACCGCTCCACCTACAGAACAACCAATATAACTTTAATATTAAAAAATGGCTACCAAAAAATTATTAGTTTTTTTCAAAAATTATTTTTTTCCTTACCTCCGGCATAGTGGGAAAACGTAAGGACTCGGCACGCTCAATTCAGGGCATAAAAATGGCATTCTGAACCACGCCCAAGACTGCAACAAAAGAAGACAACCTCCAATGTCGTGCTTATCGGGATTTGTGGTCTTGCACAACTCTCTAAACAGAAATGTTAGTACCGCCGATCCCCAACTCAGTTTACCGGCTTCATCAAAATCCCGCAAATGTCGCAACCACAACATGTGTACTTTATTGCGAGATTTGTCTGGCACCAATATCCCGTCAATTATTTACAAAATATGCGCGCGAGCATATGCCTACAATAGAAAAAAAATATATTAAAAATTTTGAAAATTATTATTTTCATTAATATGCATAAAAAAATTCTTTACCATCCTCATATCCGCGTCCGCACCCTCCGGTAAATGGTTATAATTTTTCCGCAGCCCCACCATCCATCCGATTTGGCGCAACCCCTAGCAATTCAAAACACAGCCCACGCCAGTCACCACTGCTGTGATCAGTAATAGCCTTTTCGTCTACCAGCAGACCCAGAATATACGACACGTCCTTCAAGGTTATCGTCGCCTCACCGACTGAAACATATCCATCCCCTATTGAAAGATATTAAAAGAAATAAATAAAGATTTGATGTAAACTATCGCACAACTCACCAAAAGTAAAATATACTAGCTTTATAAAGCCATATATAGGTGTAAAAAACTGATCCGGCCTGAAAAACCGACTGAAACATATCCATCCCCTATTGAACGGATCTTGACCCGATCCGAAATCAACCGACCCAAAAATACCCGACCCGATATCAATCGATCCAAAAAGCAATCGAACCGATGTGACCTGACCCGACCCGATACCTGATCCGAATTACTATAGACCCGAATTTAAACCGAACTAGACCAGATCTGACCCAAAATAAAACGAAACCGAATGTAGTCAAAATTGAATTTGACCAGAATCGAACCCGACCCGAACGACCCCTTTATCCAAAAGTTTTAGGGTTTAGAATATTCTTCAGGTCTAATTTATAGAATCTAAGATTACATTTTATAATAGAATTATCGAAATATAAAATTTATTTGACATGTTATCAGACACGTTAAATTGTTTCGTTTGGTTGACTTAGTTGAATGAAAGATTTTATTTTTTGGTGGATGGAATATAAGATTACCTACAAGCGTATTTTACTATATTACACAATATAAATATGCAGGGACAGAGCCAACATATAAACTTGAGGGGCAAAATATAGTTATTTTTAAAAAAATAGTGGGCAAATGATATTTATTCCATGTGTGTTTTTAATTTATTATATTAACTAAATGTGAAATATAAAAAATGGTGGGGTTGATGGACTACAACCCTCCCACCTATATAACATCTATGCCCCCGTAAGTAAGATGAAAAACTATATTTAAAATAAAAAATTAATTATATATAAAACAATTAAGACAATAATAATAAGGAATATTATTATATATATCAACAATGTAAATTTTAATTTAAGAATAAAATATTCTAATAGTGTTATTTGAGTAATATATAAGAGGGCGTGAAATCGAATATATTTTAAACGTTCAATTTTTAAAATCTAAGAATAAAATGAGATATAAATAATGTGTTTATATATAAATCGAGGTGACAAACGGGTCGTTCGGGTCATTTCGGTTCGGGCCAGGTTTGATTTTGACTATATTCGGTTTCGGTTCAAATCTGGTCTGGTACGATTTTAATTTGGGTCTATAGTGATTCGGGTATGGTCACATTGGTTCGGTTGTTTTTTGGTTCGATTGATAACTGGTCGGGTCAAGATCGGTTCAAGTGGAAATCGATATGTTTCAGTCAGGTTTTTAGGCCGAATCTGTTTTTTACACCCATATATGACATTATAAAGCCAGCATATTTGACTTTTTTGTGAGTTGTGCGACAGTTCACATCAAATCTTTTTTTATTTATTTTCTTTATTTCAAGTTGCTTTCGGTTCGGCTCTATTCGGTTCACTTAAAAATTGGTTCGGGTTCGTTCGGTTCGGTTGAAAATCGAATTGGGTCCATATCGGTTCAACTAAAAATCGAATTGATTCGATTCAGTTTGTTGCGGATCTCGAATCAAATTCAAATCATTATGTCCAAGTCGATATCAGGTCTTGAATCGGGTAAAATCGATTCGAGTCTCGATTTTCGGGTCAGTTTGACACCTCTCTATGTAAAGAAAACTATATTCTAACAGTGTAACTGGCCTCGGAGTGAGAAGACCTACGGCTAGGAGGCAAACCGCAGGTTCGGCAAATCAGTAACAAACTGGGCTACCATATTTATGAATGGTTGCTGAATAGCGAGCCCATACCCGATTGATGGTCTAAACTATTTGATTCACGGGGTATTATATTGGTTATATGTTACATAAATTTAGGAATTGTACTCGAATATGATGAGTTTTTCAAATCTTTTCATATATTTAAATAAGGCATTAAAGTCGACACAACTTGGAGCAAATAGTTAAAGACTCATGTTAACATCTAATCCCTTCTCTTAAGTCTTGGGTTCTAGTCTCAATAAGAGCAATTTCCCCTTTCCCCTACGACTAGGTAGAAATTGTTTAAAAAAATAAGGCATTAAAAATGCTTTTTAGAAGATAAAAATATGTTGAATATAAACGTTTAACGGTTGTTGATGTCAAAATGAAGATGCATCAAATAGGGGAAGTAGAAACGGAGGACCAAGGTGGTTGTAGAAGATGCAGGTAGAGGTGGCAAACGGGTCATTCAGTTCGGTTCATTTCGGGTATGACTATATTAGGTTTAAATTCGGTTTGGGTCTAGTTCGGGTCTATGGTGATTTTTGGTTCGGGTTTCGGGTCGAGACATCGGGTTGGTTGACTTTCGGTTCAGTTAGTTTCAGGTCGGTTGATTTCGGGTCGGGTTAATAGGAGATCGATCGGTTTTAGTCGGGTTTTCAGACCGAGTTAGGTTTTTCCACCATATATATGACTTTATATAGCCTATATATTTGTCTTTTTAGTGAGTTGTGCGATAGTTCACATCTCATATTTATTTATTTATTTTAATATATTTTCTTTATTTCGGGTTACCTTCAGTTTGGGTTACTTTCGGTTGGGGTAAAATCGGTTCAAGTCCATTTTCGGTTCAACTAAAATTCGGTTCGGTTCAATTTATTTTGAGTCTCAGATCTAATTTGGGTCATCGTGTTTGGGTCGATTCAGGTATCGGTTAGGGTAAATCGGCTTGGTTCTCGGTTCTATGGCCTGTAGTCACCTAATTTTATTTGACCCCATTTTATTTCCATTATTTTCGTGAATATATATGTATTATTATTAAATCCAATAAAAAAATATAAAAAACAGTCCATTAAACAAGAGTCTATATACATAAATAAAGGCTCATTCACCCCATTTTTGTTTTTTGGTATATATATTATTTTTATTTTTAATTATCTCATTATGAAAGCAGATCACGCAAGATCCTAATCACATCAGATATGGGAAGATTACAAGAGATCATGTCCAACAAGTATGGAAAGTTGAGTGATGCGCAATGAATTCTCACTGTGGACTCATGGCAAATTTCTGATAGAATTCGATCATTTCTAGGTCAGAATGTCTTCTTACGTATTGTCTTTCAGTTACCTTTCCAACGCGTCTTGAAACGCCTCAATCGGACGTAGGGAGCTCAAGATATGTTTGTTTTACTGAAGACTGCGTGCAAAAAATTGGATACGGGTTCAATATGGGAATTTGATTTAATTGCGAATTTTCAATTATTTTATTGAATATTTGTAATTAAATTCAAGCTTATACATTTCTCCGTTTGTTTTAACTCATTTAGGATCAAATTGAATGTAAGAAAAGTAGTTTGATGCCCAAGTAAAAGCATTATTCCCTTTCCAAATGTATTCAGCACAAATAGGAAATTTGCTTTTAGGGTTTTTGAGTTTAGGGTTTCTTGAAGCCTATAGATAGGCTTTATTCCATTGTAATTCACAGATCACACCACACCACACCACACCACACAACACAACCATTGTAACACACGATAATTCAAGAGCAATACAAGTGATAGCAATTTCTTTGGGGTATTTTTACCCAAACACTGTTTCTTTATATTTTTGTTTTCATTTTTTTTCTTTTTTCACTTGGTTTCGAATAAGGAGGAAAAATGGTACGAGTTCTCGTTAATTGAAGTTTGTAGAGGATTCCCCACCGCTGAATAAGGGAGCCGAAACCACCATCAGAAAGGGGCAGCAGCGGCGGCACACTATCGGCGTACAATGGCTGACACCCCCGAAAGTAGCGGCAGCAGCGGTGGAGCCGTATGGTTGGCGATTCGGCCTGTACCCTGCGTTGACGAGCTCACGATTTGATCCCACTATTTGCAATTTCCTTACTCTAGTCCCTCTTTACTTTTAACTTAGTTCTTAAATTCTTATTTCATGCACTTTAACTCGTTGTTTGCTTTGTTCATATTTACCGTGTTCCCTAATATATTCGTCATTATGCAATTTAACTTGGTAAAAGATTAGGGTAAATAGACTTCTTAATAATTAATGTTCTTGTTTTTTTCTTGTAAGCTTACCAAATAAGTTAAAATAGACACTTTTAGGTTAGTTTCCCTAATAGATAACTTAAATATTTTTGTAAGATTAGTTTACTAATATTAAAGTTCAATTAGTGCTTAGATTCCTAAAATAACTTACCTTTTAATAATTAACTTGGTAAGATACTTAAAGTAAGATAATACCATCCCTTAATTGTAAATAATTAAATAAAACCTTTAGATAATTTTTTTAGAAAAAGGTAAATAATCTAATTCTCTTAATGGTAAATAATGATAAATAAAACTTGGTAATTTTTGTGTGAATAATCATTTTCCTTGATTGTAAATAAAACTCTCTTAGGTAATTTCTAGAAAAATGAATAAATAATTTCCTTAATTGTTAGCGATTAAATAAAGCCTTTTAGGATTAGTTTCTTTAAACACGTGCTTCTAAAAATAATAATTAACTTTAAAAATTAAATCACCCATAAAATAAAAAAGAACATAAAATGCCGTTTAAAAAAGGAATTTTTATTGCATTAGGAAAAACAAAATATTTTCTCAATTAGGATTAATTTGGTCTTCCCTTAGCAGTTGGGGAATGGTCGAAAATCCTATGCGAGACTATATTTTCAGATTTTAGAGATTAATGCATTAATCCCCTTGTGTCTAAATTTGACCTGGGTTTCTTCAGTCGTGAGTGAATTTGGGTCACTTTTAGAACTTTGTGGATTTTTATATTAATCTTTGCACGCATTAATTCGGGTTACCAAGAAAATATTAGTGATCAAGTAAGCGCCGTTCTGCGGGCATTGTGGGGATGCTAATCCTTGCCAACACGTAACCGTGCCCCCGAACCCTCGATCTAGTTTGTTTTTAGGTTTTCGGTCTGCCTAATATAATAAAAAAGGATCGGTGGCAACTCCGTTATCACAGCTCGGTGACTCAAGTAGGGATTTTTTTAATAGGGCATAACTTTTACTTGATCACGAGTTATTTTCCTTGGTAGTTCTTTGCATTTTTATGAGCACTTTTGGTTTATATACATGTTGTTGCATCATAACATAAGCCCTCTACCCGGGCTTCATCTAAGTAGAAGAACAGTAGCTATGCCTTCGTGAATAACCCTTTACTTGGGCTAGTGAAAAACTTCCGGGGTCTAAAGTACCATGCTTTCGTGAGTAGCCCTTCACATGGGCATAGTGGAAATGCATCCCCTCGAATCGTGTTCGACCTGTAAGCCTGTAATGGGCTAGGATCGAACATCTTATCCACCTTAGTAGGGGGTAAGGGCGGTTTGAGAACCTTTTTTAGATCCAAGCCCACATGTTTGACTTTAAAAAGCCTACCTCATTAGAGCCATGTGAAAACACGTAGGTTTTATTTTTTGTATTATTTTTTCTGTATTATTCCTTGTATTTTATTATTATTATTATTATGTACTAACATTTTTCTTGCCTTGCTTGTATTTTTATACCATTCATCCCATTGCATTCTCTTGATATTCCAAAACAATAGTTGGTCTTTGATCATGAATATTCGAGTGGTATTATCCAGCGCGGAAGCTTGCCGTCTGAATGTAGATGTCAGGAACGAGTCTCTAAAGCTTCAACGACAGTATGGTGGCAGTGTGCAGAGAGAGACAGTTTGAGACTTGCCCAAACGGATACATATGGGTCTATCGCGAAACAACTTGTCCAAGCTGATCACTTTGTGGGAAGGCCTGGACCAAGCCATTTTTTTCCAGAAAATTTAGAGACATAGCCTTGTTGCTCAGAGTAGAAACGGACGAGCCCATGGTCTCAGCAGTCGTTAAATTTGGAGACACTACATATCGGGTTTTCATCTTTAACAAAGAAGACATGACCCCTACCATCGAGGAGCTTGCGGTCTTTGTTGAACTTTCTGAATGAGGTCATTGAGCAGTACTAGCAGACGAACAGCCACCACTGAAGCGCATCAAAGAAGGGGAAGAACAGCCGAAATGATCATATATTTTTAATTTTCAATAATGTGTACACGAGCTTCATGACCAATGAAATGTGCTTTTGATTTTGGAATATCAAAAATATTGCATCATCCTTATTTGCATCATTATTTGCATCGCATTTTTGCATCTTATTGATGGTTCAAAATATTTTGAGGTTGATCAAAAGGTGTTGTTATATGATGCCTGATTAAAGCTCATGCCAGGTAAGCTTCGTTCTCGTTGGCTCGGACCATTTATAGTTACTAATGCATTTTTTCATGGCATAGTGGAAATTAAAAGCTTGGATTCAGATAAAAGCTTCAAGGCCATGGTGAGCATGAACAACTCTAAGATAGAAGGAAGTGGTTCCCGAAAGAGGTCTCATTGAGGCAAAAGAAAAGTGTGCCATTAATGCAAATGATCGACATAACATGAAAAAGATATGACTGAGTATGAGACGCTCATTTTTAGTCAGCAACCCTCTAATCAAAAGAGGATTGGCCTATTAGTGATGAAATCAGATTTGAAGATTGAAGGGGGCACCACCATGCATGAGGCAGGTTTTATCCTCTGCATTTTCAAACGGGGATACCTCCTAAAGACATAAAGTCTCTTTCCTACTTTCAAATGAAGAGCAAAATATATCTCGCACTTTCAAACGGAGATATCAAGACGTCATCTGCACTTTCAAACAAGGATATAAAAGCATCTTCGCACTTTCAAACAAAGATCCAAAGCCTCTTTTTAGAGAAAAGTTATCGAGACATCCTTTGCACTTTCAAACAAAGATATCAAGACGTCATTCGCACTTTCAAATGAGGCCGTAAAAATATCTTATCACTTTCAAACGAAGATCCAAAGTCTCTTCTTAGAGCAAAACCACCGAGCATCTAGCACATATCCCTAGCCCTGTACCCCACTTCAAGCGTCCAGCGAGGAATCATGAACCATCCCATCCACAGTAAACTCCATGTTAGTTTTCCTTACTTTTTTTCTTTTGCATTTATTTTCATTGAGGGAATTTTTTTCTCAAGTTAGAGGCAAGTTTGTCCATAGTTAACATTTAGTTTTATTGTATTTGGTCTTGCAATTTAAGGTTGCTATGACATTGGTAGTTTGAGTATGCTTTCTAAATTTTTGATGATGTTCTATGATGATGACTTGTGCTTAATTGATAGCAATGTGTTAAAAGCTCTAGTGATTTGAACTTAGGGTTGATTCTGCTAAAAATTATACTTGACACGTTGCATGCTTTCAAACACTTAAGAAGCCTTAGGAAATTTTAGGTCTGCTTTTTGATGCCTTAGCATAAATTGATAATAATAAAATGGATGCTCAATGTTATCATAGAGGCTAAAAAACTGAAACTCCCAGAAAAATCGAGAAAAAAATGAAAAAGATAATTTTAAATGTAAACTCGATGCCAAAGGTAAACTGTTGAAGGACACTCTAATCTGCTTTGCTAGCTTAGTACACTAGGTGAGTTGTGTTTGCTCCATTTAACTTTCCCTGGTAAGAATAGTAGTACTAGCATAAGAGTGAATGAAAGTCTTTACATGATGACTCTTCTCATAGGGCTCAGGGATGAGGTGTTTGCTTCACTTCATTTTCAAGCATGAAGAGTTGTGATAAGCTGAAGCCCCAAGGATACATTTTAATGAACTAAACAACTAAGGGGGTAAAATAATGTGCTAAAAAGGAAAGAAAATACTAGGCAAGAATAGAGAGCAATCCTAAAAATTCTTTAAGGTCATTAAGCATTGATTGTATGCAACACAGCACATGCTGCACTTACAGTGGAATCGATCTTAGGAACGAATTTGTCGAGCTTTGTTATATTGCATACATCTTTGATTTTTTTGGAGGATTGAAAAAATGATGCAGCGTGTTCAGATTGTTGATGCCATAGTATAGCTTATTTTCTTTATTTTTACTTGTCATTGCTTAAGGACAAGCCATAGCTTGAGTTTAGGGATATGATAATTCTATAGAAAACCTATATTTTATGCCCTTTTATTTGAGTTGTTGTATGAAACCAAGCTCATATAGTTGCATTTAGGTTTAGTTTGCATTAATTTTGGGAGTTTAACTTTTTGCTTCAACAATTTATATTTGGATGCTATTGATGAGAAAGGTAGGGCATTTTAGTGGTGTTTGTGCAGGAAACTATGAAGTAGTAAAGTGCCGAAGCAATGGAGCAGCGCCCTCTCGTGATCACTAACTCATCACAATCATAGCACTTGTTAAGTTTTGACAAAGACCATTTTATGATTCTACATCACTTCAAGATATGAGGCGGGGCTTGAAAAGAACTTAATTAACGAAGAAGTCAGAGGGTTTCTCTAAGTAAGGGAAAGATATAACATCTATCGAAGTCACATGACATGAAGGATTGGATAAAGAATGAACAACAAAATTTTGTTATATCGAAGTCACATGACATAAAGGATTGGATAAAGAATGAACAACAAAATTTTGTTGGGGCATGGAGATTGATTTAATACTTCAAAGACATAAATCAAGAAGAAAATCTTAAAAAGAATTTTATGCATCTCCATTAATCATGAGTTTACATGAATGTACGCATCTTCACATCACATGGCATGCCCATGCATCATCTGAACTATAATATTATCATAAAGCATTCATATAGGAAGTCAAGTAGGAAGGATCCAATAAGGCAACTTCGACAAGAATTTCATGCATCTTTGCATCGACCAGGAAAACACGCACTCGCGTGTCGTCTACATTTTTCTTAAAACATAAAAGAATTTCTTCATTATATTCTTTCTTAAGGATGTTTTTTAAAACACAAAAGAAATTCTTAATTCTATCATTTTTAAGGATGTTTTTCTTAAAACACAAAATAATTTCTTAATTTTATCCTTGGTTAAGGATGTTTTTCTTAAAACATAAAAGAATTTCTTAATTCTTTCTTTTCTTAAGGATGTTTTTCTTAAAACACAAAAGAATTTCTTAATTTTATCATTGCTTAAGGATGTTTTACTTAAAACATAAAAGAATTTCTTAATTCTATCCTTGTTTAAGGATGTTTTTCTTAAAACACAAAAGAATTTCTTAATTCTATCATTGTTTAAGGATGTTTTTTTCTTAAAACACAAGAATTTCTTAATTCTATCCTTGCTTAAGGATGTTTTTCTTAAAACACAAGAATTTCTTAACTCTATCCTTGCTTAATGATGCTTTTATTAAAACCACAAGAATTTCTTAATTCTATCATTGCTTAAGGATGTTTTTTCTTAAAACCCAAAAGAATTTCTTAATTCTATCCTTGCTTAAGGATGTTTTTCTTAAAACCAAAAGAATTTCTTAATTCTATCATTTTTTAAGGATGTTTTTCTTAAAACACAAAAGAACTTCTTAATTTGATCCTCGGTTAAAGATGTTTTTCTTAAGATATAAAAGAATTTCTTAATTCTATACTTTCTTAAGGATATTTTTCTTAAAACACAAGAATTTCTTAATTTTATCCTTGCTTAAGGATGTTTTTCTTAAAACATAAAAGAATTTCTTAATTCTATACTTTCTTAAGGATGTTTCTTAAAACATAAAAGAATTTCTTAATTCTATCCTTTCTTAAGGATGTTTTTCAACTTAGTATCCTCTGGTTCGAAGGATCAGAGTCATATTTTCACACTACCCAGGTTTGAATGAGCGTTGTTCGATTTGTTCTCCTCGAGTTCGAAGAAGCATATCATCTTTTTTGACTCGGTGTCCTCGAGATCGAAGGACCAGAGTTATATTTTGCATCACTTCAGGTTAGAAGGGATGGTTTTCAATACGCAGTATGGCCGGATAAAATTAGTGCCTTTTGTTCTTTGCCCTATTCTCGTTTCACCGGAATGAGCAAAGAGGGGTAGCTCTAGTCACCTAATTTTATCTGACCCCATTTTATTTCCATTATTTTCGTGTATATATATGTATTATTATTAAACCCAATAAGTAAAAATATAAAAAAGAGTCCATTATAAAAATAAAAAAGAGTCCATTAAACAAGAGTCTATATACATAAATAAAGGCACGTTCAGCCCATTTTTGTTTTTTGGTATATATATTATTTTTATTTTTAATTATCTTATTATGAATGTATTTCTTGCAGATCACACAAGATCCTAATCACATCAGATATAAGAAGATTACAAGGGATCATGTCCAACAAGTATGGAAAGTTGAGTGATGATTAATTCTCACTGTGGACTCATGGCAAGTTTACGATAAGATTCGAGCATTTCTAGGTCAGGATGTCTTCTTACGTATTGACCGTCTTTCAGTGGCCTTTCCAACTCATCTTGAAATACCTTAATCGGACATCGGGAGCTCAAGATATGTTCGTTTTACTGAAGAAAGCTCGTGCAGAAAATTGGATACGGGTTCAATATGAAAATTTGATTTAATTGCGAACTTTCAATTATTTTATTGAATATTTGTAATTAAATTCAAGCTTAGACATTTCCCTATTTTTTTTAACTCATTTAGGATCAAATTGAATGTAAGCAAAGTGGTTTGATGCCCAAGTAAAAGCATTATTCCATTTCCAAATGTATTCAACACAAATAGGGAATATGCTTTTAGGGTTTTTTATTTTAGGGTTTCTGAAGCCTATAAATAGGCTTCATTCTATTGTAATTCACAGATCACACCGCACAGCACAACACATCCATTGTAACACACAAAAATTCAAGAGAAATACAAGTGATAGTGATTTCTTTGAGGTATTTTTACCCAAACACTACTCCTTTATATTTTGTTTTTATTTTTTTCTTTTGTCACCTGGTTTCGAATAAGGGGAAAAGGGTACGAGTTCTTGTTAATTAAAGTTTGTGGAGGATTCACCATCGCCAAAAAAGGGAGCAGGCACCACCATCAGAGCAGGGGTAGTAACAGCGACACACTACTGGTGTACAGTGGCTGACGCCTGATAGTAGCGGCAGCAGCGGTGGAGCAGTATGGTTCGCGTTTCATCCCGTACCCCACATTGACGAGCTCGCGCTTTGATCCCACTGTTTGCAATTTCCTTACTCTAGTTCCTCTTTATTTTTAACTTAATTCTTAAATTCTTATTTCAGGCACTTTAACTCGTTGTTTGCTTTGTTCACATTTATCGTGTTCCCTAATTTATTCGCCTTTATGTAATTTAACTTGGTAAAATATTACAGTAAATAGGCTTCTTAATAATTAATTTTTTTATTTCTTGTAATTAAAGCTTACCAAATAAGTTAAAATAGACACTTTTAGGTTAGTTTCCCTAATAGATAACTTAAATATTTTTGTAAGATTAGTTTACCAATATTAAAGTTTAATTAGAGCTTAGATTCCTAAAATAATTTACTTTTTAATAATTAACTTGGTAAGATAGTTAAAGTAAGATAATATCATCCTTTAATTTTAAATAATTAAATAAAATCCTTAGGTAATTTTTTTAGAAAAGGTAAATAATCTATTTCTCTTAATTATAAATAATGATAAATAAAACTAACTTGGTAATTTTTGTGTGACTAATCTTTTTTCCTTAATTATAAATAAAATTCTCTTAGGTAATTTCTAGAAAAATGAATAAACAATTTTCTTTATTGTAAGCGATTAAATAAATCCTTTTAGGATTAGTTTCTTTAAACACATGCTTCTAAAAATAATAATTAACTTTGAAAATTAAATCACCCATAAAATTAAAAAGAACAAAAAATGTCATTTAAAAAAGGATTTTTATTGCATCATAAAAAAACAGAATATTTTCTCAAGTATGGTTAATTTGGTCTTCCCCTAGCAGTTGGGGAATGGTCGAAACTCCTATGCGAGACTATATGTTCATATTTTAGAGATTAATGCCTTAATCCCCTTGCGTCTAAATTTGACCTTGGTTTCCTCAGTCGTGAGTGAATTTGGGTCAATTTTAGAACTTTGTGGATTTTTACATTAATCTTTGCACGCATTCATTCGGGTTACCAAGGAAAATATCAGTGATCAAGTAAGCGTAGTTCTGCGGGCGTTGTGGGGGTGTTAATCCTTCCCCACACGTAACTATGCCCCAAACCCCCAATCGGGTTTGTTTTTAGGTTTTCCGTCTGCCTAATATAATAAAAGGGACCGATGACGACTCTGTTATCACAAGGTCAAATTTGCAAGGTCTAGATTCAGGCGGTTCACTCTTGTAGATTTTGAATGGAAAACCGCAGTCAATACGATAGTCGGAGTGAAGAAGAAGAGAGGAGGAAGTAAGAGGTACAACTCTCTTAATTTGGCCTTGTCTAGGAACATTGTTGTTGTCTCCGACTTGCCTGTCTCATCAGGGGTGTGAATATTTGTATCCCTTGAGCATTGTTGGTGATTGGATTGTGTCAATCCCCGTGACAGCCTACGAATAGGTCGACAGACATAGGTTCAGCATCCAATTGTTAGGTTTTGCATGTTGGTCAGTGAATTTTGTGCAATGGCGCCTGACAATATCTGTTCTCAAAGTAGTCAGAGGGCTCTGATAATATTTTCCTCTGGAAGAGCCCATCTCTAGAGAAGTTGTTGCTATAGGCCTCCTCTAAAATTTGTCAAGTATATAGGTGCCAAAGGGTACTTCTAGAGCTATGCGGAGGTGAAAAAATTATGTGTAACAATAGTAAAAGCAAGATTTCAGTAACATCTTGTAGCGATGTCCCCTTATCGCTAAAAAACGTGTGTTTTCGAAGTGTTTGTGATTTTTCAGGTATTAAAATATTTATTCCGTGGGGTTTTAAAAATACCGTATTTTAGAAATTGGAGTCACCACCGGCCACTTAGGTAGGCCGGACACCATAAAACCAGAGATTTGAAAACTATTGGGTTCGGGAGTCGGTTACGGATGGGGAAGGATTAGCACCCCCACACTGCCCAAAATTGGTACTTTAATAATTACCGCTTTATTAATATTAAACTTTCCGGATTAAAATGACGATTAAATTAAAATTTGGTTATATGTGCGAGTAAATTTTAAAGGCCCCTTTATCCGAGAGTAAACGCCCAACCACTATCACTACGCCTGATACTGTCCCCGTTTATGCTCGGATAAAAGGGCACCGCATTGACATTATATAATCCATTATGCAAACTTAGTGAGCAAAATATAAAACATGGCAAATAATTTAAATACAATACAAATAAATATTAACATAATAGAATACTAATCTAACATAAATAAAATACTAATATAAAACATACATACATAAATATTAATCTTACTTATAAATAATAACAAGTTTAACATAAATAAAATGCTAACATTCATAAATATTTAATTTAAAACACACATAAATATTAATCTAACACGTAAATAAAAACGAATATAACATACCACAATAACGAGGTATGAATAAATACATGTGGGAACAAAAACACATATTTCAAGAAGACATACGTATTAAAAATAAAACACATTGTAACATATGTAGAACATGGTATTATACATGACAAAGAAAATATACTAACACGTAACCTAAAAGCAAAGAGAACATACAATACATGCTAAACTACAAAACATGTTGTGTACGAGCCAACTAAAATATCAATCGAATGTGTATGATACGAATGACCGAACAAACGCATAAAAATACATAATCACCATAAACTGAACACATACATACATATAAACATGAGAATACGAAGCATGTACGAGAAACATGTGAGAAGGCAAAAAGACTACATCAACATATACGGTCATAATAAACAAACATGAATATTTAAATATGGAACATGACTGAAATGAAAAGAAACAAACATAAGAAACATAAATTAAAAGGTAATAAAGTGCGATTTAGGGATACAATTGCAAATTTAACAGAACCTAAAAGGACTAAATCTGTAGTTGGACCAAGGGGCAAGCTCGAAATGCAAAGTTCAAAAACGCGGAGATCCTTGGGGCTTAATTTTTCCATTTGAAAACGGATATCGGATAGATTTCAGGACAGAATTAAAAGACTTGGAAATATAAAGGGGACTAGGTTCGTAATTTTCCCAAGGGGCGAGACCGTTTCGAAAATACTCAAAACGCGGGATGACTTATGATGTAATTAGACCAATTTTAATTGGAGATTTAATTATAAATCTCCCTAACCGGCCTCCCCTCTCCCCTTTTCTCATTTTTTTTAGCCCTGAGATAACATTCCCGATTCTCTCTCATTTTTCTCTCAAATAACCAAACTCAAACCCTTGATGAACCCAGAAATCGGCGACTCTCCGCCGCCGGCCGCCGAACCTAAAAAACCGCAAAAACAACATTCTCTTCAACCCGAACTCAAAACACAACTTAGATTCCCAGAAAAGACTCCCTTTTTTCTAGATATAAGAAAATACGAGGACGAAAACCATTTTTTTAAAACGAGACCTAAAAGGATCTCTCCCATTTTTAGTTCACCTTGTTCAGTTTTTGAGAGACTGATGCGGCTTATTACTGGCGAGGGGAGACCCACAGACAACTAAGGTAAAGATCTTATCCGCCCTTCTTCCTTTCTTTTTCGCTTCTTATTTTTTTACATGCATGCTATGGAGTAAGGAAAATAAAGAGGAGTTACCACTGAAACTTTGTGCTTCTTTTTTTATTTTTCTGTAACTGATTACCACTGGACTCCCTTACAAATTACTTGTTTCATACATATATCCCTCTTTTTCGGTTTGGTAGCAAGTACTGTAAAATACATTTTCTTTTTAGATCTGAAATGATACTGACATCCCCTCTTTTTTGGGTGATTTTTTATGTATCTGGTAATCCTGAATGCGGTAGTTGGAGGCCGACATGGTGGAAGCATGGTGGCGGTTTAGGGGAGATGTCTTCGGCCAGAGGCGTTCTTGACCGTTGGATCAGATTCGATCCAACGGTTGAGATAGCTTGAAGAATGCACGGTCCAGATGAAACCTCGAACGGTGGAACGGCTCCAGATCGTGACACGTGGAGCTCAGCAGTCGAGGAGTTATGGCGCGTGGGATTCACGCACGCGTGGGAGATCGAAGGGTCCGCACGTGGATCGAACGCGCACGTGGCAACCGAAAGATCCGGGCGTGTAATGCACGCGGCCAGCTGGATAACTTCCCCCCTTTGATCGTGGCCGTTGGATCAACATTTTGATCGAACGGCTCCTGGTTGGCTGCACAAGGGGAAAACACTAGGGTAAGATATAGGATATGGATTTGGCCGGTTGGGCCTGTAACTTAATTTTGTACTTGGGTCTTATATTTGTATAAAGACTGGACCTTAATTATTATTATTTATTTTTTGGGTTTATAATTTATGGATTTCATTTTAAGTTAGTCCATGATAATATTAATAATAATACAAACACACACACACGTACATACAATACGTGTACATGCAAAACACTAACATTTAATGACATACAAGCATGCATACGTATACATACGAACACATACATATACCAATATATATACTCACACACCAACTCATACAGATATATACTTTATATATACATACATCATACATGCAAATTAATCAAATATTCAAACAGTAACATACGAGCATACATATAAATGATTACTAATACGTACATATATATGCGCTCACAGATATCGCACCTATACATTTTTATCTTACTAACACTCATGCAACAATAATATTAATTATATATTAGCACAATATTTACAAATCAGATAAAAATGAGTGATTACAATTGCCCATCTTTGCTTGTTCTCGTGGAATGGGAACAAAGCAAAGATTCATAAGCACTCATTTTTATCCGACTTCCCTATTTGTAGCTTTGGAAACACGTACTCTTCTGGAACTCTCCGCTTTTCCTCGGCTGAATCTTCGGGCTCGTAAGTCCTTCCTATATAACTTCTTCCCCCTCCGATCTTAGAGCTACAGGCTCTTCCTATATGGAACCCTTCGCTGTGAAGCCTCAAGTTATGAGTCCTTCCTATATTGAATTTTTCATCTTGAGACGGTAAGGCTTGGAGTCTTTCCTATATAGAGCTCTTTGCTTTCAACGCGAGCGGTTTTTTCTACATAAAACCTTATGTATCACTGATGGGTTCTTCTGACTGGGAGTTCTTCCTGTATAGAACTGATAGTCTTCAAACCTGGGAGCCGCCAATCCTTCCTATATAGAACTTTTAGCTTTCTAAATCTCGGAGCTATGAGTTCTTCCTATATAAAACCTCTCACTCTAAGACAGTAAAGCTCAGAGCCCTTCCTATATAGGACTCCTCGCTTTTAACGCAACAGGTTCTCCCTACATAAAACCTTGTGTGTTATGGGTGAATTCTTTCGGCTGGGAGCTCTTCCTATATAGAACTGCTAGTCTTCACCCCGGAGTTGCGAGCCCTTCCTATACAAAATTCTCAGCTCCTGGAACCTTGGAGCGGCAGATTCTTCCTATATAGAACCTCTCTCTGCAGGCGCTTGGAAACATAGGCCTTTCGTATATAGAACCTTCATCTTCACATTAGGGATTCACACCAAGATGGCTACCGATGTCTCTTTGAATCTATAGATATCTGTCTAAGATAAGACAAAATGCTATGACAAATGAATTGACATGCTCCTAATCCTAGGGATGTCTAACTATTCATGATGCATGAGTGTCAATATCTTGGTGGGCCTGCTTTAGTCCTCAGTCAACCTCGACTTTACGTTGTTCACTTTCTCCCTTTTTTTGGCGGCGATACCTTATTTCACTGTCGGGTTTAACCATTCCAACCTTTCTTTTTCTAAATTTCTTATTTGGGGTTCTAAAGTGCTCTTTCAGGTCTTCGCTTTAGAGGGTTTTTTTCAAGTGGTGCCCTTCCGGGTTTTCACCTGGGAGATCTCTCTTGTTATCTCGCATGATTTCTCTTGAACAAGCAGGGCGTGCGCCGTTGGTCATCCTATCCTGGTGCTTGAAGCCTTCTGCCTTCCCTGTCAACAGCCGTTATGTAGGGAGCTAGAGGGCAAAGTTAACATCGTTTTCTAATCACCTACATCTTTAAGATTAGATCACAGTAATGCTTAGAAATCCCTTGTTTATCATAAGCCTATGTTAGCTTATTTGCATGATATTAACAAGAAGGCAAGGAATGGATGCTCAAACATGATTTTATTACGATTAAGGGTTTGGGATACTTTGAGAGAGTTATGACACACATGAGGAAGAGGAAAAGCCAAACATGAAATACAAGATCCCTCATTATCTTCAGTATGAATGATACATGATCCTGTCAACCGGCGTAGGATTTTTGCCTGAAACTTCCTCTTCACAGGATTTACGGGGATGACCCTTCTCTTCGGATATCCAACCTCTCAATTTATCTGAGACGCCCTTTACGGGTTTTCGACTCGGGTCTTTCCTTTGCTTTAAGATGCCCTGTTTCGGGTTTTCACCCTGAGCTCTCCATTTTTGTTCTTCTTTTTTTCTTTTTCTTTGTTTTTTCTCTTTTTTTTTCAAACGTAGTATTTCTTAACAGCATCGGAATTTACAGGGCTTTTCAGCTCATCTTCATCCATTTCAGTTAAGATTAGGGCTCCTCCTAAGAAAGCCTTTTTTACCACGTATGGCCCTTCCCAGTTGGGCATCCACTTTCCTCGAGAATCTTTCTGAATCGGGAGGATTTTCTTGAGCACCAGATCCCCCTCTCTGAACTCTCTTGGGCGTACCTTTTTGTTGTATGCCCGCATCATCCATTTTTGGTACATTTGACTATGGCAAATTGCCTTTAGTCTCTTTTCTTCAATGAGATTTAGCTGGTCGAGTCTGGCTTGCACCCATTCAGATTCTTCCAATTTTACTTCATTTAAGACCCGGAGCAACGGAATCTCTACCTCAATAGGGAGTACTACTTCGGTACCATACACCAAGGAGTAGGGTGTTGCCCCTGTTGATGTACGAACGGACGTCCTATAAGCGAAAAGGGCAAATGGCAGCTTCTCGTGCCAATCCCTGTAGGTATCCGTCGTCTTCGCTATGACCTTCTTTATGTTCTTGTTTGCTGCTTCCACTGCCCCATTCATTTTAGGACGATAGACTGTGGAATTATGGTTTGTTATCTTAAATTGGTTGCACACGTCCGTCATCATTTTGTTATTCAGATTGGAAGCGTTGTCGGTGATGACCCTTTCTGGCAAACCGTATCGACAAATAATCTCCTTCTTTAGGAATCTGCATACTGTAGTCCTTGTGATGTTGGCGTAAGACACTGCCTCCACCCATTTAGTGAAATAGTCTATAGCGACCAAAATGAAACCGTGTCCGTTGAAAGCCTTCAGGTGAATCTGCCCGATGACGTTCATGCCCCACGCTGCAAAAGGCCACGGATAATTCATGGTGTGTAAAGGCGATAGGGGAGCGTGAATCTTGTTAGCATAAATTTGGCACTTGTGGCATTTCCTAGCGTAATTGATACAATCTCCCTCCATGGTCAACCAGAAATAGCCATATCTCATAATTTTTCGGGCTATAGATAACCCGTTGGCGTGCGTCCCACATAGACCGTCATGTACCTCGTCTAAAATCTCCTTCGCCTCCCGGGCATCCACACATCTCAACAATGTCTGATCATGACCTCTTTTATATAGGATATCCCCATCTAGGACATATCATGTTGCCATTTTTCTGAGTTTTTCTATCATTGTCATTTGCCCCTTCGGGATACTTTTGAAGCTTGACATATTACAAGATGTCATAGTACCATGGGTTTCCATCAATCTCTTACTGCACATTATAACAATGAGCAGGCCTTTCAAACGTCTGCATATTAATGGGCTTCATTTCTGTCCCAGTGTTTGTTTTAAACATTGCAGCCAAGGTTGCCAAGGCGTCTGCCATCTGATTTTCTTCTTGGGGAAGGTAATTGAAGCTGGCCTTTTCGAACTTCTTGGTGAGCTCTTGAATCAATTCATAATATTTGACCAACTTCGGGTCCCTGGTTTCCCATTCCCCACGCAACTGGTAAATCACTAAGGATGAATCTCCGAATACTCGAAGTTCCTTAATCTTTCTTTCAATAGCTGAGTTTAGTCCCATAACGCAAGCTTCGTATTCAGCTATATTGTTGGTGCAGAAGAATTCTAGTCTGCTGGTGAAGGGATAATAGACATTCTCGGGGGAAATTAGCACGGCTCTTATCCCATGTCCGAGGGCGTTAGAGGCTCCATCAAAGTAAAGCTTCCATGATTTATCATCTGAAACCTCTTCCTCGGTTGTAATGCACATCAAGTCTTCATCCGGGAAATTAAAGTTCAACGCCTCATAGTCGTCCGAAGCGCGACTAGCTAGGAAATCTGCTATGACACTCCCCTTTACGGCTTTCTGGCTCACGTATACAATATCGAATTCGGATAAGAGCATCTGCCAGCGGGCCATCCTTCTCGTTAGTGCTGGCGCTTCCATTAAGAACTTCAATGGGTCTAGCTTGGATATCAACCAAGTAGTATGGTACAGCATATACTGCCTAAGCCGCTTGGTAGCCCAAACTAGAGTACAACACAGCTTCTGAACTGGCGGGTACCGCGTTTCGCAATCATTGAACTTTCTACTTAGGTAATAGATGGCTTGCTCCCTTTTCCCTGACTCATCGTGTTACCCCAATACACACCCCATTGAATTCTCAAAGACTGTCAGAGGTAGAGGATTAATGGTCGGTCTGGTACTGGCGCGACTAAAATTGGAGCATTTGTCAGGTACCTTTTGATCTTTTCTAGGGCTCCTTGACATTCCTCATCCCACACACCGGGATTATTCTTTCTAAGAAGTCTGAAGACCGGGTCACACCGATCGGTTAATTGGGAAATAAAACGAGAGATATAATTCAACCTCCCCAGGAAACCGCAAACTTCCTTCTGAGTGTGGGGTGGTGAGAGATCCTGGATGGCTTTCACTTTATCTGGATCGATCTCAATCCCTCTTCTGCTTACCACGAACCCTAGGAGTTTTCCAGAAGTAACGGCGAAGGTACACTTGGCAAGGTTAAGCCTCAGCTGGTATTTTCGTAGTCTTTGGAATAGTTTTCTTAAGTTCTGTAGGTACTCCTCTTCTGTTCGGGACTTGGCGATCATGTCGTCCACGTATACTTCTATTTCTTTGTGCATCATGTCATGGAAAAGAGTCACCATTGCTCTTTGGTAAGTTGCCCCTGCATTCTTGAGCCCAAAAGGCATCACCCGGTAACAAAAAGTACCCCATATGGTTATGAACATAGTTTTCTCCATGTCGTTAGGGTCCATCTTTATCTGGTTGTACCCTGAAAAGCCGTCCATGAATGAAAACCATGAGTGTCCCGCAGTGTTGTCAACCAGCGTGTCAATATGTGGTAGGGGAAGTTGTCTTTAGGGCTGGCTCGGTTTAGATCCCTATAATGTACACACATACGAACTTTCCCCGTCCTTCTTCGGTACTGGTACGATGTTTGCAACCCATTCGGGGTATTTGGCTACCTCCAAGAAACCAGCATCAAACTGTTTTTTACCTCTTCTCTGATCTTTAATAACATGTCTGGTCTCATTCTCTGAAGTTTTTGCTGTATTGGCTTGCACTCCGGCTTTGTTGGCAATTTTTGCACCACTATGTCAGTATTCAATCCTGGCATATCTTGATAGGTCCAGGCGAAAACATCCTTAAATTCCTGGAGTAGGGTTATCAGTTCGTGCCTGGTTTTTGAGGAAAACGTCGTCCCTATTTTCACTTCTTTTATCTCTTCTTCAGTCCCCAAGTTTACAACTTCTGTTTCTTCTTGGTGTGGCATGATTTGCCTTTCTTCGTTGGCTACCATTCTCCTTAGCTCTACCGGGACCTCGCATTCTATCTCATCATCTTCTTCCTCAATTCCCTCTGAGATCTCGGGGCATTCAAAATTCACTCAGGGATTGGATCCGGTATCATTCATATAGTCAATCATGAGCGACCTGCATTAAATGAGAATGAATTGTATTGGGAAGAGGATGGCTTTATATGAAGTGAATGAACATGAAGAATGCATGAATGAAATAAATGAAATGTTTGTCATTCAAGAAAACGGGGATGATATTTTCATTTCAACAAAAAGTTAACATAGGTGCCCTATACAAGAGATCCCCATTGTTTATGGGCAAAAACAAAAGGTTGATTCGGAGCATTACTCTGATCTATTCCTAAAAAGCACAGGTAGATCAATGCAACTCCAGTTATCAAGTGTTTCCCCGGGACGGCAGGGACGGATGTTGGTCAACATTTTGCTGACTTGGCCCTTTCCAGCTATCATGTTGATGTACATCCCTTCAAGTGATTCATTGAATATCTCCTCCTTGTTGAGTACGTCATTTTCCTTAATTGCCTCTTCAACTTCTTGACCTGGTTAGTAGAATCCTCCAGAGACAAAAGTAGTTTTCAAACTAGGGAAGGACATTGGTCTCAACGAAATGTCTTTTCCTTTAAATCTGGCTTTTCTTTGTTCTTCTTTTCTCTTGTATTCTTCTTTTCTCTGTTGGACACTTGGTTTGTAACCCAGCCCAAAACGGTCCTTCTTGGTTATCATACTTTTGGCTCTTAGGCTCCCTTGTAATCTCTTCCCCAACCCTCTTCCTACTTTGGCTCCTCGGCCCAAAGTTTCTGCGACAGTCATCTTGGTACAATTAGATAACCTGGGATAGGGGATCCAACTTCCCTCTGCGATGAATGTGGCATTCACTAGCTCTAATGCTCGAAAAGAGCATTCTGCAGCATCCTCGTCATTTTGAATATAGGGGGCATCTGATGTCACTGAAGCAACAATTTCTTGCTCGACCTCTACTGTGACCAATTTGCCTTCGACTACGAATTTTAATTTCTGATGCAATGATGAGGGGACAACTCCTGTGGAGTGGATCCATGGCCTTCCCAATAAGCAGTTGTAAGATGGTTTTATGTCCATTACCACAAAATCAATCACATACTCAGTCGGCCCGATCAATAGAGGCACCTTAATTTTTCCCATTGTTCCTCTTTGTGTACCGTCAAAGGCTCTTACGGAGTTATGGCAGGGCTTTAGATGAGAACCATCTATTGGTAGTTTCTGCAAGGTCACCATAGGCAACACGTTCAGTGCTGACCCATTGTCAATCAGTACTCCAGGTACTACATACCCTTAAAGTGGGTTGTGATGTTAAGGGCTTTGATGGACCCCATTCCGCCCTCGGGGATCTCATCATCACTAAATGTTATATGGTTATAGGCAGTGGTATGCCCCACTATCCTGTCCAGTTTTGTCACAGAAATGTCCTGGGGCATAAAAGTTTGATTTAGTACTCTTAATAGTGCCTCACGGTGTCTTTCTGAACTCAAGAGCAACTCCAGCACTGTGATCCTAGCTGGTTGCTTTCGTAGTTGTCCCACTACGCTGTACTCGATATGTCTCAGAAACTTTATAAATTATTTGGCCTGAGCCTCGGTTACCGGCTCATTTATCTTTGGAAGAGGTTCTTCACCGAATATCTGCGTGGGGGTAACCGATGTATTCTTTCCTTTATCTTTGACCGCTTCAGCAGCCTTCAAAGCCTCAGAGGAATAACATATGCCGCTCCTCGTGAAATGGCCCACCTCACCGACATTCACATCGCTCTTGCTTTGTTCGTCTTTTAGCGTAGGCTCTTTTACCTGACCATATTCTGGCTTTTCTGGCGTGGTCACATTTATAGCATAGTTCCAGGGAGTTTGCCGCATATCCTTGAATGGGAACGGGGATGGTGCTGAGATGATGATCTTGGGATTTATCTTAGTGGTTTCTCCTTGGGAGGCACCTGCATTCCCTGGCCTGGAGGAGATGATAAATTGTCTATCCCTCCCGTATTTAACGTTGGGGCTATCCGTCATATGTACGTCCGACCCCTTCTTTCCCGTGGGCTCTTCGAAGAATTCTATTTGCTTTTCATTCATCAATTGTTGTACCAATCTCTTGAACTCGTCTCACTTTTGGTTGTCATGCCCTTGGTCCTGATGGAATTCGCAATACACTTCACATCTCTTCTGCCTTATTACTATGCCTTTTTCGATCACATGGGCCATGCATAATTGTTGAAATACCCACAACAAAGGAGATTTGATTTCTGACACATCATCCTTAATCTTCCTGGTAAAGCATTCTTCAATAACATTTACTCCTCTGTTCCCATGATTAGGTAACGGGTTAGTAGCTACACTTGGTTCTTCAAACTTCAATATCCCATAATCAATTAAGCTCTGCATAAGTTTTTTGAAGGCAAGGCAGTTCTCGGTGGGATGTCCAGGGGCACCGCCGCGATAGTCGCAATGCGCGTTCGGGTTATACCAGGACGGGAATGGCGGTTTGAAAGGAGTAACGTAATATGGACGGACCAGGTCTGCTTCATACAACTGGAGTAAAGCTCCGAGTACGGAACGGGTAGGGGAGTAAAAGTTTTCCTCTCTTTCTCTTTTCTTGAGGTTCTCTCCTCTCTTTGATTCGAGTTTTGTGTTTTTCCCACAGGTGCTTGTGGCTGTGAGAATATAAAATTCTTCGGGGTGGTGTAAGTGCTGGTGGTGTTTACTTCATTCTTCTTGCTGTATTTCCGAGATCCTTCCCCGCTATCAATTCTACCACTCTTAATTGCCAATTCAAGGGACTCCCCAGTCCTAATCAGATCAGCAAAACTCTGTGTTGTGTTATTAATGAGGCGATCGAAAAGTGCCCCTTTCAAAGTATTAACGAATAATGGCGTAATTTCATATTCCGGGAGGGGTGGCTGAATTTGGGAGGCCACTTCCTGCCACCTTTGAGCATATTTTCGTAGACTTTCATTGGACTTCTGCCCCATATTTTCCAACATAATTCTACTGGGGGTCATATCTGTTACATGTTTATATTGGTCAATGAATGTTCTTGACAGATCTTTCCATGTCTTGACATTTACCTTGCTCAACTGGTGTACCACCGTAACGCCGCTCCAGTTAGGCTGTCTTGGAAACAGTGAATCAGTAGCTTCTCATCCTTAAGGTAGGCCGCCATCTTTCGGCAGTACATTGTTATGTGCGCAGAAGGACACGTGGTTCCATCGTATTTGTCAAACTCTGGCGTTTTAAATTTTGGCGGTAGGACAAGGTCGGATACCAGTTTCAAGTCACTAGCGTCATTTCCTGATTCTTCCATAGCTTGTAAAGTTTTGAATTTTTCCTCCATGAGGCGAAACCTTTCCTCCCACTTTTTCCTACCTCTGTCCTGATCCTTTCGACCAAATTCAGGTCTGGCACCTCCTCTTCATAGAGTGCTTCAGTGTCGAAGGGTTGAGTCTCAGACGCCCCTACCTGAAGATTAGCTGACATTCCTGCAGGGTCGATATACACCCTTCTAGTCAGATTTGGCGCAGCTGGTTGAACCTTATTGTGAACTGGGGTACCCTCTGGTTCTTGAACGGTTTCTCCTTCAACTCTCTTCCCAAGACTTTTAGCCAACAATGCAGTTATGTCGGATACTATCGGTGCTTACGACTGAGCAATCTGGTCACTGAGGCTTCTTTGAGCCTCTTCAAACCTTGCCTCGAGATCTCTTTGCCTATTTTCGAGACTGATTATCCTGTCTTCCATGAGCTTGCTTTGTAATCGGGTAAGGTATGGATGATGAATGATTGCGGGTTAACTTCTATTTTCACACTGCCACAATATTCATAACATTAATATGGTTGCAAGAAAATAAATGCATGTATAATGATGCGAATGTCATGATGCAATGCAAGAATGTATGCAGATAAGGTACTGATTCCGCTGGTAATCACCCTTTTAAATTACTTCCACGGGAATTAAAGGGTTTAGATTACAACAGAGTTCATATTACAAAATGAAGGTCCCTAATACAAAAGAGTACTAATTACAACATAGAGCCCTATAGATAAGCCCTAGCTCTATCTCCTAATTTTCCAATTGCCCTGAGCAACTTGATGAACCTGGGAGCTTCTTCCATTTCAGGACCACAAAAGGTCGGAGTGTTTCAGCCTCGATGGCCAACTCATTCACATGCCTGGCGACTCGCTGTATGTCCACCATCAGGTTTGCGTAATATTGGTCCCTATCTTGTACCGTCTGGGCAGCGTCACACAGTCTCCTTTGCCAATAAGTGTTCCCTCCGGCTGTAGCCTCTTCGAATACACTAATTCTTTCCTTATAATCTTCAACAGTTGCTTCAAGGGACTTAATTCGGGTTCGTAACATGCCTACTTGCGCTCTCTTTCTTGTAGCTCAGTGAAGCCATTCCTCTGGCAGTATGTTCGAAATGAGTATTCTACTTCTACCACTTTTTCTCTCAATTTGACATTCTGACTTCGGCTTTGATCCAGACTTTGGATAGTGTCATCGTACAACTTTTGCATCTCTAACAGTCTATTCTGGCTACTCATGGACCTTCTTTTCCATACGGCAACGTTTTCTCTCTCGTGATTGACTGCTTGTTTTCCTTTGCTAATTTATTGCCTAATTCTTTCCTTTTCTTGGTCAATGGCCTTCTTGGAGGACTATCTTTCTTCCTCAATAGCCAACCGGCAGCTTTCTATCTCCTTCTCGATCGCTCTCTTGCTGATTTCTCGTTCTTCTTCCACCAAATAGATACCATTCATTCTTTCTTTTTCCACGGCTATGAACTGACTTCGGCCGGCCTTCTGTATTTTCACTTGTAGTAGAAGGGTATCCTTTTGGTAAAGAGTGTTTTTATCGCTCAAATCCGCATTTAATTTCTTCAACTGTCTAATGATCCCATCCCGTTCGTCGACCTCTAAGCTTGCTTTATAGAGCTCACTCGCATGTTGAGTCTGTTGGGTGTCCATTTTCCTTTTAATTTCTTCGAGTTCATTCCGTAAGATATCAGTTTCAGACGGTACCACCCTTGTAAGCTCCTCAAGCGACACCGCTGGTCCTTGATCAGATTCAAGAATCACATTATTAACCCTCAAACGTCTCCAAAGATCATAGTCTGGGGTGGTCATGTGCTCGGTGTCTCCTTCCACCCTGATCCGGTAACAATGGTCCCAAGCCCTCATGATAGTCTGAACTTTTCCTTTGAACTCCCCTTTGAAAAGAAATTCAGTTCGGCTTAACCCGGCGGTATTGGGAATGAACTGTCGTGATTCGAACTGTCGGGACACCAAAAGCGGAGCATAAGCAATCCCTCCGTGCAATCCCAACATCATCAGCCAGTTGAAATCATCGCAACTGTATAAAAAGTAATTAACTTTATCGAGCCATGGGACCCTCCATACTATGTCTTCGTCTTGAATGTTCCTAAAGAAACTAGTCCATTTTTTTGTTTTCAAGTCTTCTCGCCACTCTTTTGCTAAGTATTCCCGTAAAGGTGAAAAACCTTGGAAGGATATCCCCGGCAGGACCCTCGTCGATGTCTTCCACATGTGACTCTGAATCCACACCTGTAACAGCTGTGCACATCCTCGAAAACGTCCTTCTTCATGCTTCCGACTAGCATTTAAAGAAATGAAGGTCTCGGCCAAGATTACTGGTACTGGATTCGCTCTCCGTTTCATACGCTCAAACAAGTCTAGGATGGCTATGTCAATGTTCCCAAGTACTCTCGGAAAGATCACCAAGCCATATATTCCTAAGGCGAATAGGTCCATCTTATTTGCCTCGTCTGGATGTGTAGGTATGATGTCCCGAATACTTTCCCATGCAAAAACTGTATTGTCTCCTCGAAGCTGAATCAGGCCATTAACCCAATCGTCACTCATTCCTGCAAAGGTTTTGAGCTTCGAAGTGTAATTCTGATTCCTCGGAGGCTTCGCGTAGATCCAATCTTCCTGAATGTTCTTCTGGTTAAGTAAAACAGTGTATTCTTCTACTGTAGGCATCATGTCCTGCCCATTGAAGGTGAAGCAGCAAAAGGCAGGATTCCAGAATTGAAAAATAGCTCGGAGCAGGGGCTGGTTAACCCGAACATATAACAGTTGTGCAATGTCGCCATAACTATCGCAGAACAAGTCCTGTAGTCTTCGGTCCCATCTTTCCCAAATGCTCTGAAGATCTCACAAGTTGTTCTGTTGGAGACTCACGTAGGTGTACCCTGCTATTACGCGTTCGTTCAGCGAACTGTCCCATTGGGCTTTCTGGTTGACCTCTGACCAATGTCTGACTGACAAATTAAGCTCTTCTTTCCTAAGACACCTTTTTTCCATGGTGAAAGACTTTCTGATCGGGCAAACCACTTGATCCAGTACCTTTATGTGATGCAAATGTATGACGTATGAAAAAACAAAAGCGAAAAAGAAAACAAGTCAGTACCAGATAAAATTAATAAATATATAAAAGGACAAATTAAACAGAATAAACACATACAACAGGCCTATTTATCCCGTCTAAAACCTAAGGTTATCCGCATGGCTCTAAAGGGGTGGGTTTCTATGTATTCTCTACATGCGGTCTTGGTTCTATGAGGTACCCGAATTGTCCTTGTTGTCCCCTACTAAGAGTAGCAAGGCCCCCGATCATCACCCATTATAGGCTCCTTTCAACCGGGTTCAATTCAGGGGGACCATTCGCTTATGCCCGTACGAATGAACGATATCCTTACGAAAGCATAAGGTACTCGAGCCCTGAAGGTACTTGCTATGCCCATACGGGAGAACGATATCTCCACGAAAGCATTAGCATTGTCCCCCACTTAAAAAACGGGTTTATATGTCATATTTTAAATGCGTTAAAATAAACGCGCAATTATAACCGAATGTTAATTTAATAGTCACTTTAACCCGAAAATTTAAATATTAATAAAGCGGTAATTATTTTAAAAAGCTTGACTCTCTTCTTGTTTTCGAAAAACAAAAAATTGTCCCCAGCAGAGTCGCCATCTATAGCGATGTCCCCTTATCGCTAAAAAATGTGTGTTTTCGAAGTGTTTGTGATTTTTCAGGTATTAAAATATTTATTCTGTGGGGTTTTAAAAATACCGTATTTTAGAAATTGGAGTCGCCACCGGCCACTTAGGTAGGCTGGACACCATAAAACCAGAGATTTGAAAACTATTGGGTTCGGGAGTCGGTTACGGATGGGGAAGGATTAGCACCCCCACACCGCCCAAAATTGGTACTTTGATAATTACCGCTTTATTAATATTAAACTTTCCGGATTAAAGTGACGATTAAATTAAAATTTGGTTATATGTGCGAGTAAATTTTAAAGGCCCCTTTATCCGAGAGTAAACGTCCAACCACTATCACTACGCCTGATACTGGCCCCGTTTACGCTCGGATAAAAGGGCACCGCATTGACATTATATAATCCATTATGCAAACTTATTGAGCAAAATATAAAACATGGCAAATAATTTAAATACAATACAAATAAATATTAACATAATAGAATACTAATCTAACATAAATAAAATACTAATCTAAAACATACATACATACATACATAAATATTAATCTTACTTATAAATAATAACAAGTTTAACATAAATAAAATGCTAACATTCATAAATATTTAATTTAAAATACACATAAATATTAATCTAACACGTAAATAAAAACGAATATAACATACCACAATAACGAGGTATGAATAAATACATGTGGGAACAAAAACACATATTTCAAGAAGACATACGTATTAAAAATAAAACACATTGTAACATATGTAGAACATGGTATTATACATGACAAAGAAAATATACTAACACGTAACCTAAAAGCAAAGAGAACATACAATACATGCTAAACTACAAAACATGTTGTGTACGAGCCAACTAAAATATCAATCGAATATGTATGATACAAATGACCGAACAAACGCATAAAAATACATAATCACCATAAACTGAAAACATACATACATATAAACATGAGAATACGAAGCATGTACGAGAAACATGTGAGAAGGCAAAAAGACTACATCAACATATACGGTCATAATAAACAAACATGAATATTTAAATATGGAACAGGACTGAAATGAAAAGAAACAAACATAAGAAACAGAAATTAAAAGGTAATAAAGTGCGATTTAGGGATGCAATTACAAATTTAACAGAACCTAAAAGGACTAAATCTGTAGTTGGACCAAGGGGCAAGCTCGAAATGCAAAGTTAAAAAACGCGGAGATCCTTGGGGCTTAATTTTTCCATTTGAAAACGAATATCGGATAGATTTCAGGATGGAATTAAAAGACTTGGAAATATAAAGGGGACTAGGTTCGTAATTTTCCCAAAGGGCGAGACCGTTTCGAAAATACTCAAAACGCGGGATGACTTATGATGTAATTAGACCAATTTTAATTGGAGATTTAATTATAAATCTCCCTAATCGGCCTCCCCTCTCCCCTTTTCTCATTTTTTTAGCCCTGAGATAACATTCCACATTCTCTCTCATTTTTCTCTCAAATAACCAAACTGAAACCCTTGATGAACCTAGAAACCGGTGAACCTAAAAAACCGCAAAAACAAGCTTCTCTTCAACCTAAACTCAAAACATAACTTAGATTCCCAGAAAAGACTCCATTTTTTTCTAGATCTAAGAAAATACGAGGATGAAAACCATTTTTTTAAAAAACGAGACCTAAAAGGATCTCTCCTCTTTTCAGTTCACCTTGTTCAGTTTTTGAGAGACTGATGTGGCTTATTACTGGCGAGGGGAGACCCACAGACAACTAAGGTAAAGATCTTATCCGCCCTTCTTCCTGTCTTTTTCGCTTCTTATTTTTTTTACATGCATACTATGGAGTAAGGAAAAGAAATATGAGTTACCACTGAAACTTTGTGCTTCTTTTTTTATTTTTCTGTAACTGATTACCACTGGACTCCCTTACAAATTACTTTTTTCATACATATATCCCTCTTTTTCGGTTTGGTAGCAAGTACTGTAAAATACATTTTCTTTTTAGATATGAAATGATACTGACATCCCCTCTTTTTTTGGTGATTTTTGATATATATGGTAATCCTGAACGTGGTGGTTGGAGGCCGGCATGGTAGAAGCATGGTGGCGGTGTGGGGGAGATGTCTTCGGCCAGAGGCGTTCTTGGCCGTTGGATCAGATTCGATCCAACGGTTGAGATAGCTTGAAGAATGCACGGTCCAGATGAAACCTCGAACGGTGGAACGGCTCCAGATCGTGACACGTTGAGCTCAGCAGTCGAGGAGTTATGGCGTATGGGATTCACGCACGCGTGGGAGATCGAAGGGTCCGGGCGTGGATCGAAAGCCGCATGGCAGCCGAACGATCCGGGCGTGTAATACACGCGGCCAGCTGGATAACTTCCCCCTTTGATTGTGGCCGTTGGATCAACATTTTGATCCAACGGCTCCTGGTTGGCTGCACAAGGGGAAAACACTAGGGTTAGATATAGGATATGGATTTGGCCGGTAACTTAATTTTGTACTTGGGTCTTATATTTGTATAAAGACTGGACCTTAATTATTATTATTTATTTTTTTGGGTTTATAATTTATGGATTTCATTTTAAGTTAGTCCATGATAATATTAATAATAATACAGACACACACACACGTACATACAATATGTGTACATGCAAAACACTAACATTTAATGACATACAAGCATGCATACGTATACATACGGACACATACATATACCAATATATATATACTCACACACCAACTCATGCAGATATATACTTTATATATACATACATCATACATGCAAATTAATCAAATATTCAAACAGTAACATACGAGCATACATATAAATGATTACTAATACGTACATATATATGCGCTCACAGATATCGCACCTATACATTTTTATTTTACTAACACTCATGCAACAATAATATTAATTATATATTAGCACAATATTTACAAATCAGATAAAAATGAGTGATTACACATCTGCACTACTATTGATGAAATTTTTCATTTTTTGAGTTTTATTCAACAATTACTACCTGGGAGATAGGAAAATGGAAATTTACTCATAATGGGCAATGAACCCCCAACCTAGAGAGATGAGAGGGTATCAATCGAGAGCTTTTAATCACCTGTTGTAGAGATTTTGAGTTAATTATTCAAAATGAAACTTAAAATCGTTGCAAGCTTTAGTATCAGATTCAATGCTCTAGAGATTTTTGAGTTAATTATTCAAAATGAAACTTAAAATTTTATTGCGGGTGTCGGTGGTCTTTTAGTAGTTTAATTTTTTTGTGGTCTATTTGTCCATGCAGTCATATTTGTTTGTATTTATCTTTTGTTCGAGCTTCTGATTGGGTTTTTAACTTTTTCCTTGTATGGTCCTTGTATAATCTCAAGTGGCTAGTTTTTTTATGTCAAAGGTTATAGGATAATGTCCAAATTATGTGTTTAGTTTAAAATTATTGTTGTAAACCCTCATTAAATTTTGAGTATTTCCTCTTTTTAATAAAATTAACGGCTATATAAAAAAAATCAACTTAATAGAAAAATAAAATGAGTTAAGTCTAATGAACGTGGTGGCTACGACACTAATTTTCCCAAAGAATTGTGTGAGAAAGACTGTATTAAAACATTAACTTTACGCTCCTTATTTCCTACAACAAAATGACATAGTTGAAAGGAAAAATAAAACTTTAAGATACTATGAATGTTTTATTATTAAGTTCCAATAAAACTAACAACATGTGAGGGGAAGCTAAATTTTCTACAAAACATATTTTTAATGGGATTTTTATAAAAAAGTTAAATTGTATCTCATATGAATAATGAAATACTCGTACACCTATACGCAATACTTTTTTTTTGAATAGTTTCTATCTAGGGAAAATGAGAGAGAAATTTTAATCTTAAGCTTTATTATTAAGTTCCAATAAACCTAACAACATGTGAGGGGAAGCTAAATTTTCTACAAATCATATTTTTAATAGGATGTTTTATAAAAGGTTAAATTGTATCTCATATGAATTATGAAATACTCATACACCTATACGCAATACTTTTTTAACAGTTTCTATTTAGGGAAAATGAAAGAGGAATTTTAATCTTAATGAGTATTGAATCCACAATCTAGGAAATATGAGAGTGTGTCAACCGAGAGTTTTAACCAACTCCTCTAGAGATTGTTGGTCAATACTTGAAAATGTGGGATGTTTAGCAAAGCATGTTTGGCATATTATTTATTATTCAAGAACAATTTTTAATTGTCCGTAAACATGTTCAGTTATATGTTCATGAACATCTTCATAAACATATTCATTTAATGTTTGTGAATAAATTTATTGAGTGTTCATGAACAAATTCATTTGATTTAAATGGGCGTAGATGAATACACATAATTTTAAATAAAAAATTAGCATAATTTTAAAATTTTTAACAAACACAAACCAAATAATAAATTTTTAACCCATTAAGAGCAAATTTCTCCTCCCCTTCCCTAGAAATTGTTCTAAAAAAATAAACACAAACCAAATACAAAACAAGCTTAAAATTTAAATAAACAAACATTAACAAAAATTTGTTCATTCAAGCTCAATTCATTTAAAGTCCTATACATGGAAATCAAATCAACTATATTCAACCAATAATACATGGGTTATAGTTTGATAGACAAGATGTGTAAAAAAATATTACACAACTCTTCTTTAAAATCTAATTTCTAAATTACTAAACCTAAATTCTAAACTCTAACCCTAAATCCTAAATTCTAAGCCCTACAACTTAAACCCCTAAACTTTAAACCCTTTAGTTTACCAAGCTTGTGTATCAAAGTTTTTTTCATAATAAATTAACATATGGGCCGAAAACTTAAGATTGTTTAAGAATATTAGTGAAAAATAAATAAGCAGAGTTGGCATTAAAAAAAGAAAAAAAAACTTTGATACACAAGTCGTGTAAATATGTGTCTTTTAGTTTTAGGGGTTAAGGTTTAAAGTTTAAGGGTTTAAGTTGTATGGTTTAGAATTTAAGGTTGGTGTTTAAAATTTAGGGTAGTGTTTAATGTTTAGGGTTTAGTTTTTTAGGGTTAGAGTTAGGAATTTAGGATTTGGGTTTTATAGTGCAAGCTTGTGTAAAATTAGTTTTACACAGCTTGTGTATCAAAATTTTACCCTTAAAAAAACTTATACAATATTGCAGATACTTGCCCTTTGCTTATGCTTTTAAGTTTTATCCAAGTATCTCAATTAGCCGAATATAACATTAGTAAGCATCACAGTTAGGATAAAGTAGTTAATTCGGCCCCTTTTATTTGTTATTTCCCTTGTGGAAAAAGTAATACAGTTGGACAATATTTTTATAAGCCGTTGGGTTCCTGCTAATATTCCACCACAAACCCTTTTGTTTGTCGAATTTTCAAAACCAAAAGAAATGGATGGTGCTGAATTTCCAAGGCCCAGGAGTTGCACCAACTGGTGTTATTGCAAAGGGGATAAACCGGCAATCGAGGCAGGGATCCAGGCCCCTACGAACCATGGTCCATGCGCGTTGGAGCCAGCAACCTGCAGAAAACTGGATGGAGTGGTTGCCTGGTTCATTAATGTGGTGGCTGCCGCCTTCTTCATATCTCTTGAACGATGCTCTTGCATTCAAATTGACACCAAAGATGATGATGTCGATGATCTCGAAGTCGAATTGCTCGGCCCCGATTCCCCGAAAGATTCACAGATATGTAATTCTCCAAGACAGGAAGCTAAGCAAGCATTTCTTGAACACTCCTTTATTTCATATCTACACTCTTTTAATCATATAAAAACATAATATATATATATATATATTCTTGTTCAAATTCAGTTATATATTGATATGTATTCATCGTAATTGTTAATTATTACAAGTGTTTTTAACCCTTATGAGAAAGCCTCCGTATATATGATCTCAGGTTTAAATTGGAGTAAAAATGGAATTATCATGTTAAGCCGTTCGTTTATAAACTATTCTATATTTTTTTGTTGTCCTCCCGATTCTTCAAGATTATGTCATAATTTTTTTCTTTATTTTCTCATATTTTTTTAGATCATAAGTTACCCGGTAAAAGTACCTTCTTTTTTCCCTTAAAGATTTCTCTTTCTCTTGCTCTAAGTAGAACTAGGGTTAAAATTTGTCCAAATTTTAGTGGGTAAATCTTATAGCAGAATTTTTTTTACATATACAGTATCTCAAACATTTAAAGATTAGATTTTTTACGGATAAAACTGCATGATGATTAATTAGCCACTCGAGACAAATTCATTTAAAGTTGATACACAACTTGCTCATTGTCTAATCATTGATTTTTTATATAAAAAACAAATGGCTTTACATTTCTCATTTATTTATCTGGAAAATTTGATTACTTGTTTTATTATTTGAAATCATGATTGAGAAATAAGAATTGCTTTTGAAATTGATAAAAGACCGAACCCACTATGACTCCTCCACATATTTAAATCGCCATTGGAGGATCTTCAAATCTCATACATTTAAATGAATCTTAAAAAAATATAGCTGTCCATTTATATATTTATGAATGAACCGGGAGAGTGCTAGGGGTAGTCGTATTTTTTAAAAATAGTAAACTCGCATATATCTTAGAAATTTTTCTTATTAAATTATCCCTTAATATAAAAGAAAATACTTTGATACACAAGCTTGTGTAAATTTTAGTTTACACATACCTTTCAATTTTAGGGTTTAAGGTTTAAGGTTAGGGTTTAGAGCTTAGGGATTTAGGTTGTAGGGTGTAGAATTTGAGATTTATGATTAGAATTTAGAGTTTATGGTTTAGGTTTAAGGTTAGGGTTATGAATTTAGGTTTTAGATTTCGTAGTTTAAATATGAAGGGTTGTGTAATTTTTTTACACGGTTTATATATTAAAATATAACCCTAACATAAAACAAAGTTATATGGAAAAAACTTTGATAAACAAGTCGTGTAAACTTTAGTTTACACGTGCCTTTTAGTTTTAGAGGTTAAGGTTTTGGTTTAGGGTTTAAAGTTTAAGGATTTAGATTGTAGGGTTTAGAATTTAAGGTTAGTGTTTAGAATTTAGGGTATATGGTTTAAGATTTAGGGTTTAGTTTTTTAGGGCTTGAGTTAGAAATTTAATATTTGTGTTTTATAATGTAAATATAATGGCTTGTGTAAAATTAGTTTTACACCAACTGTGTATCAAAATTTTACCCAGCTTATATATAATTAATTAAGTTAAAATTTAGTTTCCGCTCCAACTCACAACCTTAAAATAATTACAACAACAATAACGACTATGGGATTTAATTTAATTATTATTATTTTTCTCTCCAGAGAAATGGGTGTTTTATCGTATTAATTTTATGGAAGTATTCGAAGTTCTCGTTTGGTTTCAAATAATAATAGCAATAATGAATGTTACAGCAGTACTTTCATGTAAATCAGTTAAACGCTGGTATTGAATTGATTTTTTTTCCTACAGGCTAAAATAGTGATAAATATTTTATTTTTTAATTATCGTGATTCTACCATTATTTATAAAAAAATCATTAATAATATATTAAATAATTATCCATTAATAAATAGATGAACACAATATAATGAATCTTTAATTGAAAAGGAAATGTTTAAATAACAATATTTATATATTTTTTTGGGAACATTTAAACAATTGACAAAGATAATATTTTTGGAACAAAAAGATAGAGATAAGTTTTTAACAGTTCTTTTTTCTAAATCTAACCTCTGGTCATTGTCTGAAAGAAAGAAAGGGCATATTTTTATTTTTATCTTTTGACTTAATAAAAAAATAAATATTTCTTCTTTTTCAAAAGAAAAAGGTGGAAAAATTATGACTCTACTTTATGAGAAATATATTTGTTGCGTGTTAAACTGATTTTCTTACTGGAAGTCGCGAAATATATGTTGGAGTACTGGACATCTAAAAGCAGAACCATAATTTCAACGTGTGGATAACACAATAAACCTTGGATAAAACGAAAAAAAAATCTAAGTTGAGAAATACAAAGCCGATCACTAAACCTGGTTAGTATTGAATTTAAATATTGAATATTACAAAAAAAACTTTAAATATACCTTGATATTTGAATTATGTATGTTTTAAAGTTAATATTTAAATATTCAAATAAGTTGAATTCAACAAGTGATTTCAGTGAAAAAAACGATGTTTCATCTTAGGAAATTCGGTTTCAAATTACTTTGTCTGCAAGACTGTGTATTATCAAAAGAGTTAAAAATATGTATGAACAGATACTACCCTATAATAACTTTAAGACTATTCAAACAAAATGTTTAAATAAGTATTTTTGAAATAAAAAAAAAAACTTAAATTGACAATATCACAAAAATTATCTCTACATTTAATCAAATAAACTTGTTTCGTTTGACAGTATCACAAAAACGACTAAATTAAAGAAATACTTTTTTATCACACTTTTTAAAAGCATAGTAAACTAACCCCGACTCAATTTCCAGTGAAGCACGATCCAAGTTTTCCAATCTCACTAATAATTTCTAATGCTTTCTTACCTCAACGTGTTCGGGTCCCAAGGCAGTAATCGAACTAAAGAAGAGAGCGCTATTTACACCTCTTGTCGTTCGTAAGAGGCTTAAATAAAAAAAAAATCAATTCTTAAATTATATTTTTATTTGTTTTTAGCCTTTAAATTATTGTTTAGTCAAAATAAATCTCTAAACTATTATTTTTAGTCACTTTTAGTCCGGTAATTATTTAAGTCAAAAAAAATATTCTACCAATAAGATATTAACACATCACAATAATTTTTTTGACTAATAGTTAGTTTAAGGACTAAAAAAATAAAATAATTTAGGTACTTGTTAATTTAACGACTTAAAACGACCAAAAATAATAGTATAGTGACTTAGTTTAACTAAAAAATAATTTAAGAATAAAAAACAAACAAAGCACATAATTTAAGGGTTGATTTTTTCATTTAAACCTTTGTAAGAACACCACCACATCCTACTAGATCCTCTTTGGCGTTTTGATCTAATAGTGGACAATTAGTAGAAATCGGAAGACTTTTGGTCACAACTTCAAGCCTAGAGCTACGAAAATTAGGCGACTACTCAAAATATCTAAACCGAAAAGTCGAAAAACAGACTGAGATGAGTTCACGAGTAAATTTTGCAGGCAACTGCAAAAGCGGTAAAGCAGTTTTTTAAAATAAATGTTATAATAATCTTTTATTTTTATATAGTACATGTTTATTTTATAGTAATGTTCAGGATTCGTGGTTCTTCTTTCTAATAATATTTTTTTTAAAGTTCGAATTTTGGTTTTCTCCTTAAGTGAATAAGTGAAAAATATTGATTCAATCGAAAATTCTAATTATTTTAAGGAAATAAAATAAAGATTTAGAGGGATAAAATTCAAAAGTTATAATGTTACGTTAAATTATCCAATTTAAAGTGTTTGCTTTTTTATGTAACGATGTGATCAGAAATTATTTCTTGAATTTAACTTATAATAATCAAATTTATTTTTTCTTGAATGAGAAAAAGAAACAGATTATATAAAAAGATGCCTTTCTCTTTGAGTTGATAATGCTTACGTCGCCTAAAGTTTTTTTAACACCGTTGTTAACAAAATTTACCCTTTCTTATATTACTTATTTTACATAATAGTTATTTTAAATTGAAAAAAGAAAAAAAAAACTAAAGTAAAACGTCATTGATATTGATATTCAATTTTAAAAACAGATGTGTTGAGCTTTCTCTTTCAATTAACAAGAGACCAGTTTAATTTTAGTGCTGATAAAGACTATAATTGATAAATTATATAATTGTGTATAATTATAAAGTTATATATATATATATATAAAAGAGCGCCGCAACCCTTTCCTGTAGGGTTTTGCCCCAACACTTTTCATCTATAAAGCTTTAATTTTTCGATTTTATTTAGTAGAGACGATACTGTCGATCGTCGGATCTATTTTTTTTAGTATAAATAATTTTTTATTTGTGGTAGATTTTTTTATTCTTTTGTAGTACGTTTATCTCTGTTTTTTGACATGTTTTCTTTTTCTTTTTCGGTCGTTTGACCATTCTTTTTATTTTATATTTTTTTAGGGTTGAATTTGACGACGTCACGATTGATCAAGATGTCGCTTATTGGTAATCATGTTGATCTTCCCTGCTTAGAAATCTCATATTGAATTTGGATACGCGGTTTGCGCTCGTGGATAGTTTCTCACGACACTTAGCTCTGATTTGCGGTTCCGGTGGTCTTTCAATAGTTTAATCTCCCTTTGTGGTTCGTTTACCGATACAATCAGATTTGTTCGTATCTATTTTTCGTTCGAGTCTTTTGGATGAGTTTTTAACCTTTTCCATGTATGGTCCTTTATGATTTAAAGTAGTTAGTTTTAGAAAAACGTCCAGATTATTTATTTAATTTACGATGATGATTATAAACCTTATTATAATTTTGAACATTTTCTCTCTTAATAAGACTAACAGCTTCTATTCAAAAAAGTTATATATATACATTAATTTTTTATATTCTATAAATTTTGATATATTTTTTGTCATTATAGTATTTTTGTTACTTTTATATTAATCTGTAAAAGAATTGAATTGGATGGCAGTATCAAAAAATATTTTATTTTTCTACCGGAATCATGTATTTACAATTCATTTAAAGAAAATTATTCCATGCATTTTCGATAGAAAATTTTTCAAAGTCATAACCATATGTGGGATTCCATGTCAGCTTCCTAAGCCCTATTGAAATCAGGCACGTGTCCAACATAATCCACACTGTTCGGTTTCTTCATGACTAAGCAAAATTAAAAAAAGAAAACCAATCTTTCCAAAGGACCCCCATTGAACTCATATCACATGTCACCCCATTTTATATTTTGTCCTTCCCAATCATATTACAGAAATCCCACACCATAGTGCCACATGACTCAAAAGCTAATTTCCATACATATATACGGTCGGTCCATATACGTATTTACAAAATTACGTAACATACGATACTCATGCAATCACGTGGACCCACAACACTCCTCAGCTTCGTCCATAAATATCAGCCCCCTACGCTGCATTTCTTCCCTTTTCTCCGCCTTCCTACCTTCCCCATATATTTTCTAAAGCTTTTGCTTTGTTTTTACTTTCTTGGTTTTATTATTCTTCTTTAAAGCCATGTCGTCCACTATTCCGGCCGATTTCTCGTCCGTTTCATTGGTCGACTACGATCCGTTCTTGGGTTTCGAAAACGGCTTCACGCTGCCGTGGGATTACCCGGAACTTTTTCCCCCAACCCAATCAATAGAGCCAGCGGGATCGGGTTCCGGTTCAGACGAAACAAACCAAAACGGAACCAACTCGAACTCTAGTTTAGATGAACCGGACCAACCGCTTTCCAACATCGAGGAACGAAAGAGGAGGCGTATGATCTCGAACAGGGAATCAGCCAGGAGGTCACGGATGCGTAAACAGAAGCATTTAGAAAACCTAAGGAACCAGGTGAACCGGCTTCGAGTCGAGAATCGAGAACTGAACAACCGGTTGAGGTTCGTTCTGTACCACTGTTACAGTGTAAGGACGGACAATGATCGACTCCGGTCCGAACACAGTATGCTCCGACAAAAACTTTCGAACATACGTCAAATTTTGGTATTCAAGCAACTGCAGCAATTTTCATCTGCATGGCCATGCTATAACGTTACCGCCATGTCCGAACAGACCTCGTCATTAATCACTTAATATATACCTGCAATAATAATGACATGGTCGTTAAAATTTCAGTCTAATTTGAGAAACCAGATTTAGCAATAGCTCTCTTTCTTTAAAGTAAGAAGATGGGTGTTTTTTGTTAAAAAAGAAAGAAAGAAATGATTTTGTTGTATAAAAAGAGTTGGTCAGTGTTTGGTTTTATCAAAGTTATTTTTGTTGTTTTCTTCTCGTTTGCTAGTCTTGCTTTATAGTATGGTTTTTGGACCACATACAATGCAAAGTATAAAATCATTGCCAACTTACTTTATGGTAATCTATATGCGCCCGATGGTGATTTCAATGACCCCATCGAAATTGAAGAGCCGTCTTGATTGCGAATAAAAGGGGAATGGGAGATACCCCAAATTATCAGTCAAGCAATGCTATGATTCTTGAGTGTAGTTTTGGGTTAACGTAAGATTCCACTTAATACATCTGTCCAAAGGAAAAGTAAAGTTGGGCCAATCAGCAATTGACACAAGCTTCATTTGTAAGGGCATTTAGGAAATGACAGTCACAAATTAAGGACTCCATTCCATTATGGATAGAATATCTTCATTCTTTTGGAACATCAAAACTTATAAACGGCTCTCCACTTGTTTCTTTCTTTCATAGAATTGATTGGTTTTGGATAAAGTACAAATAAGGACGGGAACTTTTTATGTTTAGGTTTAAAAGTTAAATTGGCCCTCAATTAAAAATTAAAAAAATTAATTAAGTCCTCAAAATTTAAATTGCACCCAATTTATCCCCTTCATTATGTTGATCGCGTTAACCACCAATGCTCTCTAACGGTCAAAGATAAAAGGACATGTGACACACTATGGACGTGTCACGTCATCAAAATTAATTTTAAAAAAAATATATAAAAGTTTACAAAATTATAAAATTCTAAAAAATTCTAAAAAATAAAAATATTAAATATTAAATTAATTTATTTTTTCTTATTTTCCTTTAATTTTTTTATAAAAATAATATTTTTTCTAAAAAAACCCCAAAGTTTTATTTCTTTAAAAAACCCTATAAATCCCTAAATCAAGCATTAGCACCGATTCAACCACCGGCCACTCCCCTCGCAGGAAAACCCCTCCCATCTTCGCCATCTTTGCACCCACTCTCACCGTTTGACACCCCTTGCATAGCCCAACCCGTTCTCCCTAAATATTTCTTTTCACCAGCACTGTCGTCTGTCACAGTACCAACAACTTCCACCGTCGATTAAATTGATTTGAGGATTTGGGAATGTAGGGTTAGGGATTTGAAAATTTGGGCATTATGAAAATTTTTAAAATTTTAGGGTTTTATAACTAAAAATATTTGTTAAAAAATTATGCAATTTTTAAATATTATTTTATTATAAATATTTTTAAAAAATTAATAATTATTACAATTGTTTTTATATTTTTTGATATTAAGTAAAAACTACTTTTATAATTTTATAGATAATTTTAATTTTTATACATTTAAATTTTTTTATATTTTTCTTGAATTTTTAAATATTTTTTAATTTTTTAATTTTTATAATTTTAAATATTTTTTCAATATTTTTTGAATTTTAAATATATTATTTTATAATTTTAAATATATTTTTAAAATTTTCAATGATTATTTATGATTTTGGTGACGTAGCACTGTAGAACTTATATTGATTTTGATATAACAAATGGTTTTTAACTCATAATGGTTTTGATATAACTTAAAATAAATCTTAAATAACCCATACAAATTACTCACTACGCATTCGAACAAATGTCTTGAGCTTAACCAAATATTTGATGAACTTTAAAAATACATTATATGAATTTTTCAAAGTTAAAATAACCTTAAAAGACTATGCGTACCGATACAGTACTATGAGTACCAGTACACCCCTTGTTTCCAAATTACATCGAATGTAAACCAAGTACCGGTACGTCAACAGGCGTACCGATACGTGTACTTGATTTCAAAACATCAAATGTAGAACACGTACCGGTACGCTACAAAGAGTACCGATACGCTAAGATTTTATTTATACTTCGAATGCAAAATGAGTACAGGTACAACTATACGCATACTGATACTCCTTGAGGCAAAAACAAAAATTTTCAAATGCGTACCGGTACAGCAATGCGCGTACCGATACCCTATTGCCTTAAGATTTTCCAGTGAGCAATTTACGTACCGGTACGGATTATGGAGTTTCGGTACCCCTTTCTATATTGGCTATTTCTATATTGGGCAGGTACCGTTACTCAAAGACGCGTACTGATACCAGGGGTTGGCAGACAGCATTTATTGCAGGAAAACTTGCTCTCTAACAGCTATATTCAATTCTCCAACCACCCAAATGGCTAGAATTGAATGAAAGGGTATAAATACAAGCCTCAAGTGCAGCTACAATAACTATTGAACCTACATTGATCAACATTCAAGCATCCAAGATAAAATCCAATCATTTGTGCTTTTATTGTCAAATCCTTGTACCCAACTTGTGTATTTTATTGTAATATTTCATTTCAAGTTTGGGGTTGAGTGTTCTTGTAATTTGGGCAAATATTTACCTTGTGAGGTCATTTTTCATTTGCCATTTTCTTTCTTATAAAAGAGTGATCTTTGATCAAGCTTTGGGTAGAAAGCTTTGATCGGTTGTAACGGTTGACTCTTTAGCCTAGAAAAAGGGAAGAATTTCATAGTGAAATTGGTTGAAAATCCTTAGTAGAAAGCTAAGGTAGTGGACGTAGAGCTTGTTAGAAGCTTGAACCACTATAAATTATTGTGTCTCATTGTCTATCTTTTCGATTTGCTTCCAAACTTTTAAAATAGCCAATTCACCCCCTCTTGGACAACATATATATTGATTGATCATCCTAACAATTGGTATCAGAGCCACACTCAATCGAAGGTCGAACAACCATTGAGGCGATCCTAGAAGGTGATCCAATCAGTCAAAGCCATGGCATCCACCTCAGGCAACAACTTATACGAGTCTTAATCCATCACCAAACCTCCATACTTCAATGGGGATAACTATTCATATTGGAAAAACCGTATAAAGTTCTTCATCAAATCACATGACTACCTCCTATGGGATGTAGTGGAAGATGGACCAACAATCCCGATGAAGAGAGAAGATGATCGGTTAGTTTCGAAGTCCAAGCACAAGATAACCGATGAAGATCGAAAGAAGCTCCAAATCAACGACAAAGCAATGCACATGCTATTTTGTTTTCTTGGACAGGATGAGTACTCCAAGATGTCATCGTGCTCAAGTGCCAAAGAAATTTGGGATAAGCTAGAGATCACTTACGAAGGCACTAATAAAGTTAAAGAGACCAAGATTAGACTTCTTAATTTGAGCTACGAGAATTTCAAGATGGACCCGAATGAAGACATCTCCAAAATGTTTGAACGGTTCTATGTTATTGTAAATGGCCTCAAGGGTCTATGGGATGTTATTCCGAATGAGAAACTAGTTTAGAAACTACTATACTCACTTTTCGAGTCTTGGGATGGTAAAAGAACGGCCATCATAAAAGTGAAGGATCTCAAGACGCTAAAGCTCGACGCTCTCATGGGGTCTCTTCTCACCCATGAGATAATGAAGAAAAGAAGAGAGGAAGAAAAAAAGAAGGAAGAAATGAAGGTCGAGAAGAAGGAAATGGAGAAGAAGAAGATGGGAATCACTCTCAAAGCTTCACAAGAAGAGAGTGATTCGAGTGAGAAGGAAGACGAAGAATTGGCTATGATAGCCAAACAATTCACTCGGCTCATGAGATTCAACCGAAGAAAAAATTCAACCGTAGAAAGGATCTCAAAAACAAGAACAAAGAAGAAGAGAAGGATTCGATTATGTGCTAAGAATGCAAGAAGCTGGGATACATCAAAACCGATTGTCCTCAACTAAAAAAGAAGGGCTTCGAGAAGAAAAAGAAACACAAGGCCCATGTTGCCACTTGGAGCGATGAAGAGTCTTCAAGTATTGAGGAGCAAGAAGTTGCTAACCTTTTTCTCATGGCTTATGAAGAGGATCCTAAGGTAACCTCCAACTCATCTAATGATCTTGATTATGATGTATTATTTGAAGATTATAATGAGTTGCAAGAGGCTTACAATGAATTATTTTTGAAATATAAAGTATCACTTTTGAAAAACAAGAAAATAATTTACTAGATAATCAAAAATATTTTGAAAAAAATGTTGATCTAAATAACTTTATGTTCGAGTTAAAAGATCATTACCTCAAGGAGGTAAATGATCTCAAAGCTTCCTTGAACAAGGTTGGGAAACCAAGTTATGAAAAAGGGCAATCTTCAAAACTCAACCATGTAAAAAAGAACTTTGGTGGGTACAAACATGGAGGGTACTCAAGGCCTTATTATGGTAAGAAAGTTAGAAGTGTGTGGATTCCTAAGAACGTTATTGCTTCTAACAATGTTAATGAGATTGCTTCTTGGATTCCTAAGGGAACCAAAATTTTGAGAACTAATGTTTATGGACCCAAAAAGATTTGGGTACCAAAAATCAAAAATTGATTCCATGTTTGTAGGGGGAGCATTGCTTCAAGGCCAAGGCTACAAGTGCAAAGTCATGGTACCTTGATAATGGATGCTCAAGACACGAGACCGGAGACAAGAGTCGATTCTTGGAACTAAAGCCAAAGAGTGAAGAAGTAGTAACTTTCGGTGACAACTCCAAGGGCCACATTGAAGGAATTGGTTCCATTGGTAATCACTCATCCATTCTCATTGATAATATTTTGTATGTCAACGGTCTAAAACACAATCTTTTAAGTATTAGTCAATTATGTGACAAAGGTTTCAGTGTTCTTTTTGATTCTAATGGTTGCAAGCTTTTAAACATTGAAACAAATAAAATTGTGCTTTTTGGTCATCGCATAGGAAACATATACATGATGCATCTAGATGACATACACATTTCTCATGCATGTTTTGTTGCAAATGATGAGCATGATTCATGGTTATGGCATAGAAAATTAGGGAATACAAGCATGAGTGTTTTAGAAAATTTGGTTTCAAAAGATCTAGTTAGAGGTTTGCCTAAAATAAGTTTTCAAATAATAAAATTTGTTATGCTTGTGCAAGAGGCAAACATAAAAGAGTTTCTTTCAAACCTATTAATGATGTTTCAACTAGTAGAGTTTTACAATTGATCCATATGGATCTCTTTGGTCCTATTAGAACTACTAGCTTGGGTGGAAAATCATATGCATATGTTTTAGTTGATTATTACTCTATATACACATGGGTTTTATTCTTAAGTAACAAAGATGAGACTTTAGAAAAATTCATCATATTTTTAAAAATCACTCAAAATGACCTTGGTCAAAATATTTCTCACATTCGAAGTGACCATGTCACCGAATTTCAAAATCCAGGTTTTGAGGATTTTTGTAACTCAAATGGTATTAGCCACAATTTTTTAGCTCCTAGAACACCTCAACAAAATGGGGTTGTTGAAAGGAAAAATAGAACTTTAGAGCAAATGGCTAGAACCATGCTTTACAAAAACAATTTGCCAAAATACTTTTGGGCGGAAGCCACTAATACGGCTTGTTATATCATAAATAGAGTAATGATTAGACCTATTTTGAAGAAAACTTCTTATGAGATTTTAAAATCCAAAAAGCCTAACATTAGCTATTTTTATCCATTTGGTTGTAAATGCTTTGTTTTAAACAATGGAAAGGATAATTTAGGCAAATTTGACTCTAAAAGTGATTAAGCTATTTTCTTAGGGTATTTTTTAAATTCTAAAGCCTATCAAGTATTTAATAAGAGAACCTTAGTTGTTGAAGAGTCAATACATGTGATTTTCGATGATAACCTCCTTCCGAGAAAAGATTCTTGTGATGATGATGATGTAGGGATTTTTGAAGCCGATGATGGTGGATAATCATCAAAGGTGAATGAAGTTCCAACCAAAACGGAAGATGCAAAAGATCCACCTCTAGAAGCCTTGAAAGATATGAGTCTAGAGGAAAAGGAAGTGAGCTACCCAAGAGAGTACAGCTATGTCAAAGGTGGTGAGATTTTGGGTGATCCATCCAAATGGGTAACCACTAGAATTTCTCTTAAAAATGCATGTAATGTAACATTTATCTCATGCATAGAGCCTAAGAATGTTTAAGAAGCATTAAATGATGATTATTGGATAATGGCCATGCAAGAGGAATTAAACCAATTTGAGAGGAGTCAAGTTTGGACATTAGTTGATAGGCCTAGTGATAAATCTAATATATGAACTAAATGGGTTTATAGAAACAAACTAGATGATAGTGGTAACATAGTGAGAAACAAGGCTAGACTTGTTGCTCAAGGTTAAACTCAAGAAGAAGGAATCGATTTTGATGAAACCTATGCTTTCGTAGCTAGAATAGAAGCCATTAGGATACTTTTAGCATTTGCATGTTATCACAAATTTAAGCTCTTTCAAATGGATGTAAAAAATGCATTTTAAATGGTTTTATTAATGAAGAAGTGTATTTGGAACAACCACTCGGTTTTGAAGATCCAAATTACCCAAACCATGTTTTTAAACTTTCTAAAGCTTTATATGGTTTGAAACAAGCTCCTAAAGCTTGGTATGAAATATTATCAAGTTTTTTAATTAAAAAAGGTTTTAATAAAAGAAAGGTGGACACTACACTCTTTATTAAAAGAATTGGCAAAGACATTTTAGTAGTTCAAATATACGTTGATGATATAATTTTTGGTTCTACTAATGAATTGTTTTGCCAAGATTTTGCTAAGTTGATGCAAGGTGAATTTGAGATGAGCATGATGGGGGAGCTCTCATTATTCTTGGGGCTCCAAATTAAGCAAAAGAAGGAAGACATCTTCATCAATCAAGCTAAGTACATCAAGGGCATGCTCAAGAATTTTGGCTTGGAGAATGTGAAACCCCAAGCCACTCCAATGAGTTCTTCCACAAAGCTTGACAAAGATAAAAGAGGTAAGTGTGTAGATTTAAAGCTTTATCGCTTAGTAAAATTATCTATTTTTATTTATTTTGATTTAAATTAAAAAATTATATATATGTTGCTATATGTATTATCCTGAAATAATTTGTTGGAAATATTGGATTGAGTTATTGATTTGTGCATACATTGTGGTTTGTTCAATTTTTTTACAGGATTATTTATTCTCTTTGGAACCAAATTTGTTCTAATGGCCCCTAAAACTAAACGTCCTAGATCCGGTCCCTCTAACCAAAATTCAAACCCTTTGAACTTTACCTCTATTTTTAATTCTTGTTTTAATGATCCGGCTCGTCAAAATCAATTAGAACATTTTCAATTATATGAAAATTTTCCCATTCAGAGAGAAAGTGTTGTTGATTATGCATTTATGGTATCCAAAAAGTTTAAGTTCCATCATCTTGAAAATTTTAGGGAATGGAAATTTTTACCTTTTCTTCGTTTACCCGGGGTTGTCTTTAAAACTCTAGTTAGAATATTTTATTCTAATGCTAGGGCAATTCTTAGTGAAGACGAAAAAGAGGTCATTGCTATAGAGTCATATGTGATGGGTAAAGTCTTTAAGCTAGACTCCTCTATTATTGCTACTCATCTAGGCTTAGACGATGTCGGGGAAGATGATGAAGCCAAGCCTATTCCTTTTGTTTATTCCCCGAACTCTTCCGCATCCATCCTTAATGCTCATGATAGATTCCTTCACCTCTTAATTACTTGGTTCTTTTGTCCTTCCGGGGGAAGTGGTCTACTATTAGGGGGTAGATGTTTTTTGGTTGCATTGCTTCCAAAATAACATTCGCCCTAACCTTGCTCAAATCATTTTTACTGAAATTGTTTATCTTGTCCAAAACCGTCATAAAACCTCAAGTTAAATCATTTACCTACGATTGTGTCTTGAGCCACATCTTTGCTAAAGAAAACATAGACACATCTTATGATTTTGCTTGCCCCCTTATCGATTCCATTAATAAAAAATCTCTTCGAAAGAACGGATTTCATTATATTGATGGTGAATGGATTCGACTACAACCCGGTCAGCCTAGTAAAGGAAATGTGCTAGCTCTACTTCCAGGTCCAGCCCCGGTGGCGCCTCTACCAACCTTTGGTGATGACATGCGCTCCTACTTTGATGGCAAGTTCGATGAAATGGGTCTTATATTGATGGGAAATTCTTTGAGATGCAATCTATGGTTACATATCATATGGATGATCGCTTCACTTCTCTTGGTGCACGTGTGACTAGCATCGAGGCCGACTTGGCATCCTTTCACCTTGAGTGGAAAAAACATACTTTTGGTGACACTAGCGCGAAGGAGGGATATGATGAGGATATCGCATAGCTCTTTTGTTTTATCATATCATAATACATGCATCCTAGACTACATATTTAGATTTGATGTTTGGAATATTTTTCTTCGGATTGTTTTTATTGTTTTCATTTTGCTTTGACTTTTATGTTTGGATTGGATTTGATACTCTATGACTTGGATTTGACATATATTATGCTTTGGGTTGTCACTTTGGATTTCGTTTTATTTATCTTCTCTTATTGCATATATTGCTTTTGATCTAACAAAAAGGGAGAGAAATAATTGGGTTCAAATTATTTTTAAAAAAAATTATTTGAAGTTTTTGTTATATCAAAAAGGGGGAGATTGTAGAACTTATCTTGATTTTGATATAACAAATGGTTTTAACTCGTAATGGTTTTGATATAACTTAAAATAAATCTTAAATAACCCATACAAATTACTCACTAAGCATTCGAACAAATGTCTTAAGCTTAACCAAATATTTGATGAACTTTAAAAATACATTCGATGAATTTTTCTAAGTTAAAATAGCCTTAAAAGACTATGCGTACCGATATGGTACTGTGAGTACCGGTACGCCCCTTGTTTCCAAATTACATCGAATGTAAACCCAGTACCGGTACGTCAAGAGGCGTATCGATATGCGTACTTGATTTCAAAACATCGAATGTAGAACACGTACCGGTACGCTACAAAGAGTACCGATGCACGAAGATTTTATTTATACTTCAAATGCAAAATGAGTACCGGTACAGCTATACGTGTACCGATACTCCTTGAGGCAAAAACAAAAATTTTCAAATGCGTACCGGTACAGCAATGCGCGTACCGATACCCTATTGCCTCAAGATTTTCCAGTGAGCAATTCACGTACTGGTAAGGATTATGGAGTTCCGATACCCCTTTCTGAGTACTGATACTCGAATTAGAGTACCGGTACACCTTGCTTTGTAACATCTATTTCTATATTGGGCAGGTACCGATACTTAAAGATGCGTACCAATACCTAGGGTTGGTAGATAGCATTTATTGCAAGAAAACTTGCTCTGCAACAGCTATATTCAATTCTCCAACCACCCAAACGACTAGAATTCAATGAAAGGGTATAAATACAAGCATCAAGTGCAGCTACAACAACTATTGAACCTACATTGATCAACATTCAAGCATCCAAGCTAAAATCCAATCATTTGTGCTTTTATTGTCAAATCCTTGTATCCAACTTGTGTATTTCATTGTAATCTTTCATTTCAAGTTTGGGGTTGAGTGTTCTTGTAATTTGGGCAAATATTTACCTTGTGAGGTCATTTTTCATTTGCTATTTTCTTTCTTGTAAAATAGTGATCTTTGATCAAGCTTTGGGTAGAAAGCTTTGATCGATTGTAACGGTTGCCTCCTTAGCCTAGAAAATGGGAAGAATTTCATAGTGAAATTGGTTGAAAATCCTTAGTAGGAAGATAAGGTAGTGGATTTAGAGCTTGTTAAAAGCTTGAACCACTATAAATCATTGTGTCCCATTGTCTATCTTTTCGATTTGCTTCTAAACTTTTAAAATAGTCAATTCACCCCTCTTGGCCAACATCTATATTGATTGGTCATCCTAACAGGCACGTTTAGAGTGTGTCTCGTATCACCATCACACTAACTATTTTTGAGTTAACGGTCAACGTTACGGAATGACTAAATTGATCACAATTTGAATTATTGAGGGCATGACTGATCGTAATTTGAATTCTAAGGGCTCAATTGAGTGAAAGATTTTCATAAGAGCTTAATTGGTTTTTTAATTTTCCGTTGAGGGACAATTTAACTTTTACGCCTTATATATATATACATATTAAGTGATGCAATTAATGAGTTTATTAATTGAATTTCAGTTAACAAGTTTGTATCTTGACTAAATTATTGAAGTATTTGTTATAATAGATTTTTTAATGTTGAGAGATTTTATTCCTAATGGGTCTTGAATTCTAATTTAAGGGAAAAGAAAAAGATATTAACTGAGAATTTTTAACTACTTATCCTAAAAATTGATAATATTTTTTATAACATTTAATTGTTATTAGAGAAAACATTTTGTATTCAAATTATCTTCACTAAAATCTCTAATTATCGATTCAATCAGTAAAATCAGTTGGTCTCTGGTTTAACAATATATTAGTAATAAAAGTTATTTCTTATCAACATATGTAATCCGAATAGAAATCATCTATCCCTTTTCGGTGCCACTAATTATGCTCCATATTAAAAATTAGGTTTGTGGTGTGGGGTTTAGGGTTTAAGGTCAGGGTTCAAGAAAATTAGGGTAGAGTGTATTTTTCTAGGGTGTAGGATCTAGAATCTAAATTTATAGTTTAAAATTTAATTTTTAATATTTTTTTAATGTTGAGGCATAAAAAAATATCAAAAAGAGTAGGGGATTTTTGTCCATGTAATCTAGTGATCAAGTCCCTTCGGTCGCAAAACTTTTTTTTCAACTAGGTGTTCAAGACCGAAAGGCTTATCGGTTCTCAACTTTAAACCGGTTTGGAACGGTTTAATTTTGCCAATCGAAAGACTTACTGATTCCTATCCGTTGGTTCCAACGTCACTGTAATTAAACTTTTATTTTATTGTCTTAAAAGTTGATTTGCCTCCTAAACTATACATTTTTATTAAACAGATCTCTAAATTATTTTTTAAGATGATGCCCTCTTAACTAAATATCGTTATTCTATTTGGCCCTTCCGTTAGACGTAGTTAAAAAAAATCTTATTGATCAATTAGAACGCGCCACATGTCATTTTATTAATAAAAAACTAAACTTACTTAAATAAAAAGGGTGAATTGCACATTAAATGTGTCATATTTTATTTTTTGTTCATATTAGTCCCTTATATGAAACTTATCCGATTCTAGCATTTTTTATTCGACTTTGTCCTGTTTCAGATCCATCAACAAGCTCACAAAGCCTCTCGCCACCATCACTGCCTTTAGCCACCGTTGATGCAGGAATGCCCCCGTCCCTGCCTCCCTTTCCACCATCACCACCATTAAAAAAACAGTTAATTTTATTGCTACTCAGAAGAATCAACAAATTTGGCTGAATGCAATCTTTTTTTTTTGAAACCGTGGGGGGATTTTTCCACATCTCCATTAGTTTCTATAATTATGGTCAAAGATAACGCGTTATCATACAATCTCAGACATCACCTCGTTTCTTTACAATAAACACAGCTGCAAAAATCAGGGGAAAACTCAACTAATATGTGCCCTTCTCTGCCTATGGTGGTTGGCCTAAAGAGTGAACCGTCTAAAGTTGCACGGTCCAATCACAATCCTCAAGCACAAAACCAAAAATTCTTAAAACCCAAAAAGAGTTGAGTTTTCCCTATATGAAACTTATCCGATTTCAAAAAAATCTAATCTGCGGTTCACCGAATCATATTTGATTTGTAGGCGTTAGAAACGCTTTGCTCTATGGTTAGACTGTTACCAGAGTCGTCCTTGAGGTAGATTTAAACTCATTTTGGGGTTAGGGTTTCGTTTTGGGAAATAGGGCTTGTATTTGTTTTTTTTTTGTTCGTGTTTGGGAAAATTTAATCTTCTTTCTCCCAGTACCGGCCACCGTTGAGTGCGGTTGAGGGGCGTCGTCGATGATCGGCGTTGTTTGGTTTTGGTCTGACAAGACCGAGAGAGTGGGAGAAGAAGGAGAACCCCTGGGTTCTTTGTATTCTGAAACAGAAAAGGAAATGCATGGGATTTTTTCTTTTATTTTTTATTCCTTATTTATTTAGTGAACAGTTCATAGGGACTAAAATAAATAAAAAAAATCGGGCATGTCCAATGCACAATTCACCTTTCTTTATTTAAGTAAGTTTATTTTTTTAATAAAATTACACATAGCGTATTTTGATTAGCTCGTGAAATTTTTTTAACGACGTCTAACGAAAGTGTCAAACAAAGTAACGATTTTTAGTTAAGGAACTTAACATCCCGAAAAATACTTCAGAGATATGTTCAAAAATATATATATAGTTTAAAGAACAAATGAGCCTTATTAGGAAATAAGTACTAAATTCTATGAAGGTTCAAAATTTTGTTTCTATTTGGTAAATAAAGTTTTAAATTAAAATTAGAGTATTTGAATAGAGTATTTGATATTTTAAAAGAATCGATTAGTCAAATCAGCTAATTTAATTGTTAAATAAACATATAATTGTAACAACAGATTAAAATCTATGATGTCCAACATTAATACAAAAAATCTCTTATATATTTAAGTACGACTCTTGTATGAGAAGGATCTCTTACTTTCTTTCTTGAATTATAATTCATATTTTCAGGGAAGAGCGAATTTTTCAGCTCTTTCTTTTCAATTCATTTCAAGTCTTGATGGAGTACACACTGCCATTAAACTTGGAGCGCCACCACAACTTGACATCCCCTGTCAGGTGCATTGAGGTCGTGAAAATCTTGTCATTCTCTAATGTGGTATGCATTGCTTGAAATTATTATTTGATATCAAACAAGAAATTCTCAAGCTCTTTGACATCCATGTTTCCTTCAAATTGTTAGGGCTACGTGATCTTGCTCAAGCTCCTCTAAACTTGAAAAGCCGCTAAAAGAAGTGTTTTTTATTTAGAGGATTAAATGTAAAACCTGTAAAGAATATTTTGTCTTTGGCAATTATAATAAGGATTCTCAAAATAACTTAAATTTGATAATTCATATATCCTTATGAAGTAAAATATATATTTTATATACAATTTAAATAATTATTTTTTCTTCAAATAGACAAGAATAAAACATATGCTTCAAAATCATTTAATTTTAATAATTAATAAAATTAATTAAAGTTATCTTTTTAATGTATATTTGAAGATGTACATCTTCAAACGACGGTCGTGTGGTTACAATTGACACATTTGGGTGCCTCAAAGTTCCAGAAACAAGAAGGAACGGAAAAGCCACATGCAATGATGTTGGAACTAAGAAGGCCAACCGTTTGGATCGGGAACTAGTAGCCCTTCTAGTCTGGAACCCCTGGTTAGACCGATTTCGTATTAATTAAACAAAAAATTAAAAAATTGTGTAACAAAGCCGAATCCAAGAAAAGAAAAACAAAACCCAATCAACTGGACTGAATCATTCTTCATTACATAACTTCTAGTTGTTTTATTTAATTAATATTAGACCACAGTTCAAACGGTTACACCAGTTGAACCGAGAACTGGAATCCTAGTCGGTTCGATCTTAAAAACATTGTCTACATGCATTATAATGGGTTGGGGGTGTTGGAAAACAATAGGTTCCCTCATGCCAAGGAAGTTTTGATAAAGACCGGAGATTCAAGCTTTGGACTTCCGCTTTGGGTTCAAGTCCTAACTTGGGCTTCATTTAACACAGGCTACAATCGGGTCTATGAAATACGATTGTAATTGCCCTGCAAAGCTAACAAAAATGCACTCCAAAACTAAAACAGAAGAGTGTCCTCCAGCTCCATCTTTTTCTCAGGCTTTGGATTCGATATGAGACCTTGGCATTTAGTTATTTAGACACACTTTTGATATAAAATATGTTACACATATATGTGTATCACATTCCAAGAGACTCGCTTCTGTACCAACAATCTACAGGCAGAAAACGAACCAAGTTCATATTCCAACAGCGGTCAAGCCCCTTTTACAACTGTTGATCACAAAATCTTGCAGGGAATTTTCACTTTTATTCATGTTACAATGCTGTTTTAAATTAATACCAGTCTGTTTTGAAACAGGCTGCCAACAGAAGTATATTTTTGTTTTTGCAGAATCTCGGATGTCTGTTGAGAGTCCAAAACTTGAAAAAGAGCATTTCTGATTAGTGATACATTCTAAAAACTCCTTGTTGTCGACCAGTGAAATTGGGGTTTCGTTAAACAATCCACTTAACATTTTCCCTATAATGAAAACAAAATTTCAGTCAAAATAAAACTATGTTACTCAGCTAAGGTAGGGTACAACATATAATAAAAGTTCCAACCCCAAAAAACCAGACGCAGCACCAGAATGTTTGGTTTCAGAGTTGGGTCCCTATGTTTTGAATCATCTTAATTCATGGTCACAGTGGCTTGGTGTACCGGGCTGGCTGGACACAAATGTGCCTCCTGCTAGGAGTCAAGGAAACTCCAACTTGATCCTCTTTTGTGATCTCAATACTGTTCCCAATCTGCCAACCGGAAAGAATGGCAAGGGGTCTGTCACATAATGGCCCAACAGAGCCATTGTTCAAAAGTTATTTTGGAGGCATTAATACGATGGAAGTTTCAGCACCATCATTGACTACTCCTTACCCCCACTCTTCCCTGTTAACAATGGGGTCCGGATTCTCAATCAATCCCCGTATTATTATTGCTCTTCGATAGATAAAAGATGATAAACTCATACACCTACAAACCCAAGTTCTTAGTTTGTAAAATTAAACAGTCAACTAAAGATAAGAAAGATGATGGAAAATTATTTAGAGAAGCTGAAGTTCTAACAGAGCTTTCTTTTAATGAACCTGCTCCAGGCTCAGTTTGGGGCATAAATTTTAGCTTCTGATTATGGAAGGAACCGAGGCAGCAGTTACGAGAGTGGACCCGAGCGCATTATTGCAAAGGCTGCCACCATCTTTAACTTTCTTGTTCTCAGCAATTGGACTGCTCCCTGAGCTGCTATTTGAAAGTGAACCAAAAGGTGCCTTCTGCAACACAGATGGTGAAGATCCCAACTGTGTGCTGCCATGATCCCTCCCTTGAGATAAGAGGGTAAGTGTGGAATGGTTCGTGCAGGTATCCACGTTGTCTGTGTTGTTGTTTAAGACCTCTCCTAGAGGACCTCCCATTGAACTTCCCCAGTTAGCTTGCTTTTTGGTCTGCTCAATCATGTCAGTGTTCATTCCCAGTCCCATTTGGATCGGATCAAATTCCCGAGGTAACCTCAGTGATGAAAGGTCAAATTTCTCTTTAGCTGGTGAGGACGGGGAGGATGAGAACTCTGATGTTGCCATAGGAATAGACATAGAGAGTTGGGTCCGATCTGATTTTAAATCCTCTGGCCAAGTAATCCCAGAACGATTAGACTGATCCTCGGGCCAGCCATCGATGAATTGGTGAGGTGGAGTGTGGTTTTGTGTTTCTTGACCAGTGAAGTCTAGGAGAAGACCAAACTCTTTAGAATTCATGTAGTAGTTATGCGACAGATTGGTGAGAGAATCAGAAGCAACATGTCCAAAATCTGATGGAAACGATTCTGCAAGCGGAACAGCTTGTTTTGTAATGGTAAATGTAGACTCCTTGGATTTCAGGTTGGTGGTTCTGCCACAAACATCATCTTTATTAGTAGAAACATTTGAAATGGAACCACAAGGAACATAATTAAAGACTCGAAAAGTATCCGTGTAAAGAGAACACTAAAGGCAAAATACGTTAAACTCAAGACTCTACATGATTTTGATTTAGTCTATAATCCAAGCAATGGGCCAAAGTACATAGCAAGGAGAATCCTAAGTCCCGACTGCAAGGTGTGGCCATTGTCACCAAAGTAAAGATGAAATAATGGGGTCTACTTGAAAGTAAAGAGAAAGGAACAGAAAGTATATATACAAACAGTTAAAGCATAATCATTTTTAATATCAATAAAGAAATAATAAGAGTGCAAGCAATTAAAGCAACCTCAGAAGCATAAAGTATATTTTTACCTGTTGACAAGGGTGTCTGGAGAAGGATTGGCAGCACCAGATTGAAAGTTCTTAAGCTGGTGCTCCCATGCAATTGCTTGGCCGTTGGCTGCACCGCCACTGGTTTTAACCGATGCTGACACGGAGGAAGACATTGGCATCTCCTTTGAATTAGTGGTCCCAGTGGCGGCACGGCTAGTCTGGCTTTCCACAGGCTTTCTTGAACGATGACGGCCCCTATTTATGTGCCTTTCACAATACTTCTGGTCAGCAACAGCATCCCGGGAGCAGCGCCATTTCTTTCCATCCGTTCGACGACAGTGTTGCCGGTGCACCGCAGATGGAAAGAACCCCATCCCACTACATAAAAAATATAAAACAGGAAAAAGAGTCCACTCAATAATCAATAATAAAGACAAAGCAAACAAAAAAGATAACATTAAACCGAGTGTTACTTTTAGCTGAAATTTCTTTTCACTTCAGATACCAGGCTTTGGATAAAACTTTTATCAATATAAACCGATCACTGCAAAAAATAATAATGAGTTATAGTATTTATGCACTAGACAAGTACAGCAGCAGACACCTTCAAAAAATGAAATGAAACCCAATATGAAACTAAAACCACAATAATGACAAACAAGGGATCTAAGTCAACCACATTATATGGGAGACAAATTATTATCATTCAAGAATCAAATTTTAAGGAGAGATAAGAATTTTACATGAATTATAAGGCAAGGATCCAACAAATGAGCTGGTGAAGGCATAGGGGTAGAGGGATCTCCTCAAAGGAATGAGCAAATTCAAAGGGACAGGCACATTAGACATGATGTACTTGTATATCAATGCCTGGTGGTTTAGCTCATTCCGCTGAGATGGAGTAAAAGGTCCTTCAACCCCAGTAGAAGCCCCATACATGCCTGCATTCAGGCTTCCGGAACCATAACCTGAAACAAGACATTGGATGGTTAACTTGCCTGAAACATTTACCGATGCTACATATGCCATGAAACTTGTTTTGTCAACTTTTGTCCACAATAGAAGACGAGGAATGTTTTCAATGGTAAGAAATGTTGGGATTCTATCTCCAAAACAAATGGTAAAATTACCAAGATTGTAAGAGGAAGAATACACATTTTATACTTCAAAAAAAAAAAACCCTTAAATTTTCAACCAAATGCCTATGAAAGGACCCTCAACTATTACATAGAAACAAATCCACTTAACAATTTAAACAACCATGTAATCACTCATTTTTATCTGTGTTTGTTAATATCGTAATATACTAATGTAATAATCAGTTAATATTATTATTGCATGTTTACATATATATATGTGTGTACGTGTGATTAATATATGTAACATATATGTTGGATTAATGTGAATGCATGAATGGTATTATATTGCGTATCGTGTACTTACAAGTGTTGTGGTGTATGTTGATATTATATGTATGCATTGTTTGTATATGTACAATAGGTATTTAAAATAATTATTAGGTGTGATCAAATATATATTTGCATTATGCATTTGAATGTATGTGTATGCCCATATATATATGTGCATGTATTATTATTATTACCTTTATTATTATTGTTGTTGTTGGGCCAAATTAAAATAAAATCCAAAAATTATATGTATTTAAACCCAAATAATTAACAGTCCAGTCCAATATATATTACAAACCCTATTAAATTTACAAGGCTCCTTTGGCCCAAAACCCTAATACTTACAGATAATCTAACCCTATTTATCACCGTTCTATGCGCAGCCAACCAAGAGCCGTTGGATCAAATTTTGATCCAACGGCCACGATCGAAGGGAGAAGCCTCCTCAGCTACCACGTGTGGTACACGCGTGGGCCACTCAGCTCCTCACGCGCGTATGACATCCACGCACGAGGCTATTCGATTTCCCAGGTGCCACATGTCGTCATCTCGAGATGCCTTGTTGTTCCAAGATCCCATCTGAGCCATCCGTTCTGCAGCCAATCTCAGCCGTTGGATCGAATCTGATCCAACAGCCCTGGATGCTTCTGACCGAATGGTCACCTCCGCCGCTGTACGCTCGCCCCTCACCAGTCGACCAAGCTGGACATGCCAAAATTAACAAAAAGAGACTATGTCAGTACGAAATAAAAAAAAACATGTACTTTTATGTATTATTTCTACCAAAAAAACTAGATCAGAGAGCAGGGATATATATCCAACTCAAAAATTTGTAACAGATATCAAGAACAACCACCAGTCTTGAGAAATACAAAAAAATACAGAGAGTTTTAGGGGTAATTTCTCTCTTCTCACCTCTCACATGCATACATGAAAACTAACAAACAAAGATAAGAGAAACGAGTTTACTTGAGTTCAGAAACCCTTTCGGTCGGCGACAAGCCCTCAGGGGTAAGCCGTTAAAGGGGTGGTTTCTTTCGTCTCAAAATAGTAGAGGTTTCAAGTCTCTAAGTTCAAACCGGTGAGGGTTTCTGGTGAGTTTTTTAGGCTTAAAGGGGCGGTCTCGATGGCCAGAGGCCTTGGTCAGGGAGGGCTTGAGGTGGTCGTCCCGGCCGAGCCTCGCTTGAGACCGGCTGGGCACGGCTGAGTGTGGTGGCCGAAAGGGATTTTGGTTTCAGAGGTTTCTAAAAAATAGAGAGAAATGGGATCTTTCTCTTAAGGGCTAAAAAATGAGGAAAAATAAAATGGGAACCGAGTCGATTGATTTATAGGCCGAGAAAATAAAAAAATGGTACAATTGCATCATAAAGACCCCCGCGTTCTTGTGTTTTTCAAACTGAGTCTTCCCTTTAGTTTAATTACAGTTCTGATCCTCATTTCTTTTAAATGTTTTTCAATCTGGTCCTTAAATTAACCGAAATTAGATTTTGAATGGTAAAATCACGGCTGAAGTCGTTCCGCGTTTTCAATATTTTCGAATATGTCTTGCCGCATGGGTTTATTACAAGTTTAATCCCTCCAAGTTTCGTCCTATTTGTAATTTCATCCCAAAGTTGTGTTTTTATTGCTTTAATGTCTCCTATTCTGTTTTATTTTCATTCTATTTCAGTCCCTCTTTTATTATTTCAAGTACTCATATCTTTTTTTCTTATTATGTTTTTTTAGCATGTTTGCATTGTTTTTTTTTTCATGTTTTTATGATACATGTTTAATTTGTGGTATCTTTTTATGTTTTAATTGGTTTGTTCATATTATATGTCTTTTTATGTCATGTTTAGTTTAATTTGCATGTCATGTTTACAATGATAGCTCTTTATGTTTATTTTGTATATTGGGTTATATATTAATTTATGGCATGTTTGGTCTCATAAATATTATGTTTTTATGTCCATCTTGTTTCTTGGTAGGTTACTTGTTAGTGTGGTGGTAATTTTGTTACGTGTTAGTTTCACGATGTGTTTTTAATTTAAGCATGTAATTTGTGCCATGTATTAAATATTAGTTTTTGCATATATGTTAAGGTGTGTTATGACTTGTTAGTTTAATTTCATGTTTTATTCATGTCATGTATGTGTTATAATTGTGGTTCATTTTAGTATGTTTAAGCATGTTAGGATTAATTGACTTAGTTTTGAAAGCATGTTTTTTTATTTTTTTCTTGTTCATGTGTATGTTTTTTTGTTATCCTAGTATGTTATGCTTCTTTGTTCATGCCCCTTTTTTATTATTATTTTCGTTTAATTTTGTAATATTCCTTTTTATGTTTTACCATGTCAATGTGAATGTATGTTTTTTTTTGTTTATTTAATTGTTTTCTAAGATTGCATAATGGAATATATTTTTGTCAAATGCGGTGCCCTTTTATTCGAGCGTAAACGTGGCCAGTATCAAATGCAGTGATGGTGGTCTACCAGTTTACTCTCGAATAACGGGGTCCTTAAAATATACTCACAATTATAACCGAATTTTAATTTAATCGTCACTTTAATCCAGAAAATCTAATATTAATGAAGTGATAATTATTAAAGTACCAATTTTGGGCGGAGTGGGGGTGTTAATCCTTCCCCATCCGTAACCGACTCCCGAACCCAACAGTTCTCAAATATCTGGTTTTACGGTGTTCGACCTACCTAAGTGGCTGGTGGCAACTCCATTTTTGAATTAAAATACGTTTTTTTTTCTAAAACCCCGTGAAATAATTATTTTTAAATACACCGAAAAAACCACAAACACCTTAAAACCCCATTTTTTAGCGAAGAAAAAGGACATCGCTGCAGATGGCGACTCCGATGGGATAATTTTTTGTTTTTCAAAAACAAACGAGAGTCGAGCTTTTTAAACAATTACCACTTTATTAATATCAGAAGTTTCGGATTAAAGTGACTATTAAATTAACATTTGGTTATAATTGTGCGTTATTTTAACGCATGTAAAATTTGGCAATATAAACCCATCCTTTTAAGTGGGGGAAAACATTAGTGCTTTCGTGAGGATATCGTTCCTCCGTATAAGCCTAGCAAAGTACCTTCGGGGCTCGAGTACCTTATGCTTTCGTGAGGATATCATTCCTTCGTAGGGGCATAAGCGAATGGGTCCCCCTGAATTGAACCCGGTTGAAAGGAGCCTATAATGGATGATGATTGGGGGCCTTGCTGCCCTTAGTAGGGGATAGCAAGGACAATTTGTGTACCCCTTAGCACCAACACTACATGTAGAGAACATAAAAGACCCACCCTTTAGAGCCATGCAGATAACCTAGGTGTTTTAGACGGGATGTAAATAGGGTTGTTTTGTTTGTTTACCTTATTTAATTTGTCCTTTTATTTATGTAGTTATTTATTTTATCTGGTACTAACTCATTTTCTTTTTTGCATATATCATTGCATTTGCATTATATAAAGGTACTGGATCAAGTGGTTTTCCCGATCAAAAAATCTTTCATCATGGAAAAAAGGTATCTTAAGAATGATGAACTCAACTTAACTCAACCGTCAGACATTGGTCAAAAGTCAATAAGAGGATCCAAGGTAACTGTTTGCCGAGTAAGCGCATAGCGGCAGGGTATACCTATATGAGCCTTCAACAGAATGACCTATGGGAGCTCAAAAGAATTTGGCAAGGATGGGATCGAAGATACAAGACTTATTCTGTGATAGCTACGGCGACATAGCACGATTGATGTATGTCCGGGTCAACCAACCTTTACTCCGAGCCATCTTCCAGTTCTGGAATTCTATTTTTTGCTGCTTCACTTTCAACGGTCAAGATATGATGCATATGGTAGAAGAGTACACAACCCTACTTAACCAAAAGAATGTTCAGAAAGATTGGACCTACGCAAAGCCGCCAAGGAATCAGAATTACTCTTCGAAGCTCAAAACTTTTGTCAGATGAGCGACGATTCGGTTAATGGCCTGATCCAGGTCCGAGGAGACAACCTAGCCTTTGCTTGGGAGAGTATCCGAGATATCATACCCGTACACCCAAACGAGGGGAAGAAGATGAACCTGTTCGCTTTAGGGATATATGGTTTGGTCATTTTTTCGAGGGTCCTTGGAAACATCGATGTAGCCATCATAGACCTATTTGAGCGAATAAAATGGAAGGCGAATCCAGTACCGACCATTTTAACTGATACTTTCATTTCTTTGAATGCAAGCCAAAAGTACGAAGAATGACGTTTCAAAGGGTGTGCACATTTACTACAGATTTGGATCCAGAGCCATATGTGGAAGACAGTGACAGAAGTTTTACCGGGAATATTGTTATAGACTTTTCCCATTTGCGGGAGTACTTAGCGAAGGAATGGTGAGAAGACTTGAAGAGAGAGAAATGGACCCGAATCTTTAGAAACATTTAAGACGAAGACATAGTGTGGAGAGTTCCTTGGCTCGACATGGTTAGTTACTTCCTATACAGCTGCGGCTATTATGACTGGTTGATGATGTTAGGACTATATTGTGGGATTGCTTGTGCACCGCTTTTGGTGTCCCGACAATTCGAATTGCGACAGTTTGTTCCCGTCACCGCGGTCTAAGTCGAAGTGAGTTCCATTTCAAGGGTGAGTTCAGGACGAAGGTTTAGACCATCATGAGAACTTATGATCAATGTTAAGGAGATACCGAGCCCATGATCACCCCAAATTATGATCTTTGCAGGCGCTTGAGGGTTAACGACAAGATTCCAGAACCCGACCAGAGACCAACCATGTCACTGGAGGAACATATGACGATAGTACCATCCGAGACCAATATTATGCGACCCTGATGGTAGAGATACGACGAGTTGCGGGATATGTGACGAACTTAGCTATCGAAGCCGAAGCTCTACGACCTTTCATAACCTCATACATGAAAAAAGCGGTTCATCAAGTTGCTCAGGGCTATCAAGAAGTTAAGAGATAGAGATAGGGCTTATGTGTAGAACTCTCATTTGATATTTTGTAATTTGGACCCTTTAATTCCTATGAAAGTAGTTCAAAAGGGTGATTACCAGCATAATCAGTACCTTTATTTGCATATATTCTTGCATTGCATTTGACATTTGCATCATTATACATGCATTCATCTTTTTTGCAAAAATATTAATAGTGTAAATATTGTGGCAGTTGAACTAAAAGTTAAGCCGCAACCATTCAGCATCCATACTTTACTCGGTTCCAAAGCAAATTGATGGAATACAGAATAGTTAGTTTGGAAAAAGGGGCAAAAAGATTTGGAAGCACGTTTCGATGAAGCCAAGCAGAGCCTCAGCGAGCAGATCACTCAATCACAAGCTACGATACTATCCGACATAACTGTACTGCTGGCAAAAAGCCTTGGGAAAGAAAAAGTTACAGACGAAGTTTCCCAAGAGCCAGAAGGTATCACATCTCACTGCAAGGTTCAACCAACGATGCCAAGTCCAGCCAAAAGAGTATACATTGACCCTGCTGGGATATCTGCTAGTCTTCAGGCAGGGGCATCTGAAAACCAACCCATCGATGCAGGGGAATTCTACGAAGAAGATGTGCCAGATCTGAACTTGGTCAAGAAAATTAGAAATAAAGTGGAAAAGAAGTGGGAAAAAAGATTTCGTCTCATGGAAGAAAAATTCAGAGCATTGCAAACCACAGATGAACCAGGGAACGAGGCCATGATTTGAGCTTGGTATCTGACCTTGTTCTACCACCAAAATTCAAAACTCCAGAGTTTGACATGTATTATATAACTACATGTCCTTCCGCCCATGTGACCATGTACTGCCGGAAGATGGCGACCTTTATTAAAGTTGAAAAGTTTTTAATCTATTGTTTCCAAGATAGCCTGACGGGGGCAGCACTTCGGTGGTATACCCAATTAAGCCGGGTAAATATCAAGACCTTGAAGGATATTTCAAAAGCATTCATTGAGCAGTACTAATATGTGATAGATATGACCCCCAGTAGGATCATATTTGAAAACATGAGCCAGAAGCCCAATGAGAGTTTGCGACAATACGCCTAGAGGTGGAGAAAAGTGGCCGCTCAGATCTAGCCACCAATTCTTGAGCTTGAGATAACGCCCCTATTTGTGAATACTCTAAAGGGGACATTATTTGATCGCCTCATCAACAATACAACTCAAAGCTTTGCCGACTTGATCAGGACTGGAGAGTCTCTTGAATTGGCAATTAAGAGCGGCATGATTGATAGCGGAGATAATTCTCGGAAGTAAAACAAGAAGAATGAGGTAAATACTATGAGTACTTACAACGACCCCAATAACTTCATAGTCTCTCAGCCACAAACATCGATAGGGAAAGCTCCAAACCCAAGAGAAAAGAGAGCTCCAAGAAAGGAAAAGGAGAAAGCATCTTTTACTCCGTTGCCAGTTTCGTACTCTGAACTTTATTCTCAGTTGCACAAAGCTAATTTAGTCTGCTCATACTATGTTACTCCGTTCAAACCTCCGTTTTAGTCATGGTATGATCTAAACGCACATTGCGATTATCATGGTGGTACCCCGGGTCACCCCACAAAAAATTGCCTCCTGTTTAAGAAACTAGTACAGAGTTTGATTAATTTTGGGGTATTGAAATTTGAGGAACCGAATGTGGCTGCTAACCCGTTGCCCAATTATGAGAGTCATGAAGTGAATGCTATTAAGGAGTACTCTACCAGGAAGGCTAATAAGGATGTGGCAGAAGTTAAGTCTCCCTTACGATGGGTGTTCCAACAGTTATGCATGGCTCGCTTGATTGACCGAGTCATGATAATGGTACAGAGGGAATGTGGAGCTTATTGCTAATATCACCAAGACGGAGGGCATGACATCTAGCAATGTGGAGAATTTAGGAGACTGGTTCAACAACTGATGAACAGTAAAAAGATAGGGTTCTTTGAGGAGGTTGCAGGGAGGCCAGGGTTAGATATATGTACGTCAGATAGCCCCAACATCAAATATGGAAAAGATCAGCCTTTTTTCATCTCCTTCAGACCAGAAGGAGCAAGTTCATCTTCAGGGAGAAATTACAAAGGTGGCCACTAAAATCATCATCTCAGCACCAGCCCTGTTTTCGTTCAAGGACATGCGGCAGACCCCTTGGAATTATACAGCCAATGTGGCCGTACTAGAAAGGTCGGAACCTCATGAGGAGAAAGAACAAATGGTAAAAGAAGAGCCAACACAGGAGGATGGACAGACAAAGAAGGATGAAAGTGTCAGCGAAGTAGGCCACTTCACGAGGAGCGGCAGGTGCTACTCTTCGAAAACTTTGAAATCTACTGAGGCTGCAAAGGATAAACGAAAATGTACATCAACCGGTCCTGATCAGATATTTGGTGAAGAGGCCCCTCCGAAGATTAATGAGCCTATAAATGAGGCTCAGACACAAGAATTTCTGAAGTTCCTAAGGCACAGTGAATACAATATGGTGGAACAGCTGCAGAAACAACCAGCAAGGATTACAGTGTTAGAACTTCTTTTAAGCTTTGAGAAGCATTGTGAGACATTGTTAAAGGTGCTAAACCAAACATTTATACCCGGAGACATTTCTGTGTCCAAGCTAGACAGAATAGTGGGGCATATCACCGCATACAACCACATAACATTCAGTGATGACGAAATCTCAAAAGGAGGTATAGGGTCCACCAAGGCTCTCAATATCACTACCCACTGTAGAGGGTATGTGTTGCCAGGAGTATTGATTGATAATGGGTCAACATTAAAGTACTAACGATGGTGACTTTGCAAAAGCTATCGATAGATGATTCTCACATGAAACCCCTGTCATAACTCTGTGAGAGCCTTTGACGGTACATAAAGGCAGCACTTGGAAAAATTGAGGTACCTCTATTGATTTGGCCGACTGAGTACACAATCGACTTTGTGGTGATGAACATAAAACCAACATACAACTGTTTATTAGGAAGACCATGGATTCATTCTGCATGAGATGTTCCTTCATTACTCTACCAGAAATTGAAGTTTGTGATCGAAGGCAAGTCGGTAACTGTAGATGCTAAACAAGAGATTATCGCCTCAATAACGTCAGATGCCCCCTACATCCAAAATAATAAGGATGCTGCGGAATGCTCTTTCCGAGCACTGGAACTGGTAAATGCTACATTTGTCACAAAAGGTAATAGGATCTCTTGCCCCAGGTTATCTAAATGCACCAAGATGGTCGTTTCTAAAACTTTGGGCCGAGGAGCCAAAACTGGAAGAGGGTTAGGAAAAAGATTGCAAAGAAGCCTACGAGCCAAAAGCTTCATCACCAAGAATGATCGTTTTGGGCTTGGCTACAAACCGAGTGTTAAGCAGAGGAGAGGGGAGCACAGAAGGGAGGAGGAACAAATGAGAGCTAGACTCAAGGGAGAAGCCATTCCGTGGTGACCGATGTCTTTCCCTCATGTAAAAAATATTTTTGTCTCTAGAGGATTTGACCGTACAGGACATAAAGTAGAAGAAGCAATTAGAGAAAATAACATACTTAATGAAAATGAGATGTTTGGTGAATCACTTGAAGGGATGTCCATCAACATGATAGTTGAAGATGACAATGGCAGCAACATGTTGACCATCATCCGCCCTTGCCGTCCTAGGAAAACTCTCGATAACTAGAGGTACATTGATCTACTTGTAGTCTTTAGGGCCAGATCAGAGTAATGCTCCGAATTAACCCTTTGGTTTTTGCCTATAGACAACGGGGATCTTTTGTATAGGGCACCTATGTTAACTTTTTGTTTACAATGAAAGAATATCTTCTTCATTTTCTCAAATGTCAAACATTTCATTTACTTCATTCATTCATTCATTTCTTATTCATATTCATTCACTTCATTTAAAATCATTCTCTTCATAATACATTCATTCTCATTTTATGCAGGGTCCCCATAATTAACTGTATGAGTGATTCTGAATCCAATCTCGAGGTAGATTTTGACTGCCCCAAGGTCTTGGTAGAAATTGAAGAGGAGGATGATGAGGCAGAATGCGAGGTCCCTGAAGAGTTGGTAAGGATGATGGCCAATAAAGAAAGACAAATCATACCCCGCCAAGAAGAAACAAAAATTGTGAACTTGGGAACCGATGAGGATAGAAAAAATGTGAAAATCGGGACTACATTTTCCTCAGAAACTAGGCATGAACTGATAGCCTTGCTTCAAGAGTTAAATGACGTATTTTCTTGGACTTATCAAGATATGCTAGGGTTGAACACATACATAGTGGTGCACAAGCTGCTAACGGGGCCAGAATACAAACCGGTCCAGTACAAGCTCAGAAGAATGAGGCTTGACATGCTGTTAAAGATCAGAAGGGAGGTAAAAAAGCAATTTGATATTGGTTTCCTCGAAGTTGCCAAATACCCTGAATGGGTTGCGAACATCATACCGGTGCCAAAGAAGGATGAAAAGGTCTGCATATGAGTAGATTACCTGGATCTTAATCAAGCAAGTCCTAAAGACAACTTCCCCTTGCCGCATATTGACACGTTGGTTGATAATACCGCATGACACTCATGGTTCTCATTCATAGACGGTTTCTCAGGATACAACCAGATAAAGACGGACCCAGAAGAATGGAGAATACCACATTTGTAACCATGTGGGGCACGTTTTGTTACAAGGCGATGCCTTTCAGACTCAAGAACGTAGGGGCGACTTATCAAAGAGCAATAGTGACTTTTTTTCATGATATGATGCACAAAAAGATAGAAGTATACGTGGATGATATGATCGCTAAATCCTAAACTGAGGAAGAGCATCTTCAAAACCTGAGAAAGCTATTCCAAAGACTACGAAAGTACCAGCTGAAGCTTAACCCGGCTAAATGCACATTCGTAGTCACATCTAGAAAACTCTCGGGGTTTGTAGTAAGAAGGAAGAGGATTGAGATCGACCCAGAAAAAGTAAAGGCCATCCAAGACCTATCCCCGCCCCGTACTCAGAAAGAAGTTTGAGGTTTCCTAGGAAGGTTAAACTACATCTCTCGTTTCATCTCTCAATTGACAGATAAGTGCGACCCTGTCTTCATATTACTCAGGAAGAATAACCCAGGAGTCTGGGATGAAGAATGTCAAGAGGCTCTAGAGAAGATTAAGAAGTACTTGACGAATGCTCCGATTTTAGTCGCGCCAGTACCAGGCAGGCCTTTGATCCTTTACTTGACATTTTTTGAAAACTCGATGGGTTGCGTGTTGGGGTAATATGATGAATCTGGGAAGAAGGAAAGAGTCATCTGCTATCTAAGCAAGAAGTTCACTGATTGCGAAGCACGATACCCGCCAATTTAGAAACTATGTTGTGCTTTGGTCTGGACTTCCAGAAGGCTTAGACAGTACATGCTATACCATACTACCTGGTTGATATCCAAATTGGACCCATTAAAGTTTCTAATAGAAGCATCGGCATTAACAGAAGGATGGCCCACTAGTATATGCTATTATCCAAGTTCGACATTATGTATGTGAACCATAAAGTTGTGAAAGGAAGTGCTATAGCGGATTTCTTAGTTAGCCGTGCTTCAGATGATTATGAATAATTGAACTTCAATTTCCCGGATGAGGAATTGATGTGCATTACAACTGGGGAAGACGTTTTAGATGATAGCTCGTGGAAGTTTTACTTTGATGGAGCCTCCAATGCCTTTGATAACGGAATAAGGGTTATGCTAATTTCTCCAGAAAATGTCTACTATCCCTTCACCAGCAGACTGGAATTATTTTGCACAAACAACATAGCTGAATATGAGGCCTGTGTTATGAGACTGAATGCGGCCATTGAAAGAAAGATCAAAGAACTTCGAGTATTCAGGGATTCATCCTTATTGATCTACCAGTTGCGAGGAGAATATGAAACTAGGGATCCAGAGTTGGTCAAATATTACGAGTTGATCGAAGAGCTCATTAAAGAATTTGAGAAGATCGGTTTCACCTACCTTCTAGAGAAGACAACCAAATGGCAGATGCTTTGGCAACCTTAGCCTTCATATTCAAGGTAAATACGGGAGCAGAGATGAAGCCCATTGAGATACAGACTTTTGAGAGACCAACTCACTATTATAATGTGCAATAAGAAATAGATGGAAACCCTTAGTATTATGATATCTTGCAATGTATCAAGTTTCAAACCTATCCCGAAAGGGCAAACGAAAATGAACGAAAAACACTTAGAAATATGGCAACAGGATATGTTCTAGACGGGGAGATTCTGTACAAAAGAAGCCATAACTAGACGTTGCTGAGATGTATAGATGCCCGGGAGGTGAAAGAAATTTTGGCAGAAGTGCATGATGGTTTGTGTGGAACGCACGCCAATAGCCTAGAAAATCACGAGGTATAGCTATTTCTGGTCAACCGTGGAGGGAGATTGCATTGATTATTCTAGAAAGTGCCACAAGTGCCAAATATATGCCGACAAGATCTATGCTCCTCCGTTACCTTTACACACCATGAACTCACCTTGGCTGTTTGCAGCATGGGGCATGGATGTTATTGGACAGATTCATCCGAAGGCTTCCAACGGACACCACTTTACTTTGGTTGCCATTAATTACTTCACTAAATGGGTGGAAGAAGCATCTTATGCCAATATTACAAGGACGACGGTGTGCAAGTTCCTGAAGAAGGAGATCATTTACCGATATGGGTTACCAGACTGGATTATCACCGATAATGCTTCCAATTTGAATAACAAATTAATGGCTGAGGTGTGCAACCAATTCAAGATAACACACCATAATTCCACGGTCTACCGTCCTATCATGAATGAAACAGTAGAAGCGGAAAATAAGAACATAAAGAAAATCATCGCGAAGACAACAAACACATATAAAGATTGGCATGAGAAGTTGCCATTTGCTCTGTTTGCCTACCGGACATCTATTCGTCCATCAACAGAGGCAACACCCTATTCTCTAGTGTACAGCACAAAGGTGGTACTACCCATTGAGGTTGAGATTTTGTCACTCCGGGTTCTGAATGAAGTAAGACTGAATGAATCAGATTGGGTGCAAACCAGGTTCTACCAGTTAAATCTCATTGAGGAAAAGAGGCTGAAAGCCATATGCCATGGTCAAATGTACCAAAAATGAATAATAAGGGAATATGATAAGACGGTACGCTCGAGAGAATTTCGAGAGAGAGATCTGGTGCTTAAGAAGATCCTTCCAATTCAGAAAGATTCTCGAGAGAAGTGAATGCCTAATTGGTAAGGACCATATATCGTCAAGAAGGCCTTTTTAGGAGGAACATTAATTTTAACTAAAATGGACGGATGAGAATTGAAAAATCCCGTGAACTCAAATTCAGTTAAAAAATATCACGTCTAAAAAAATAAATGAAAAATAATGAAAGAAATGAGACGAAAACATAAAAAGGCATTTCATAAAAAAAATGAAAAATGATGAAAGAAATGAGACGAAAACCTGAAAAGACGTTTCATAAAAAAGGGAAGAGCCCAAGGCGAAAACCCAGAAAAAGGTATCTCGGAGCAAAAGAAGGATCTGAGTTGAAAACCCGTTAAAGGCGGCTCAGATAAATTTTAAGATCGGGTCTCCGGCAAGTAGAATTACCCCCACGGGTACCAGAAGAAGGCGCTCCAAACAAAGATTCTACTTCGGTTGACAGGATCACGCATCATTCATACTGCGGATACTTAGGGTTTTGCATTTCATGTTATGTTTTCCCTTTTTCTCATGTTTGCCATGACTTTTCTAAAACTGTTCCAAGGCCTTAATGTTAATAAAGTCATATTTTTGTGTCTTTATTTTGTTGTCTTCTTGTTGTTCTCATAAGCATCTTGCAAACAGGTTAATAGAGACTTGTGATAAACAAAAGATTTCTGAGCATTATTATGATCTAACCTTGAGAATGCAGTGATTAGAAAACAGAATTAACTTTGAATCTCAAGCTTCCCACATAATATATGTCGAGGTACGACGAGGGAAAGACTTCAAACATCAAAATAAGATAACCAATGTCATACGCCATTCATGCTTGTCTGAGCGGGTATTCAAGACGACAATAGAGATCTCCCAGGTAAAAACCCGTAAGGGCGCCTCCAAAAAAAACTCTCTAAAGTAAAAACCTGAAAGGGCACTTTAGAATTTCAATCCAGAAACTCAGAAAAAAGGACTGAAATGGTTGAACCCGACAGTGAGATGGGGTACTGTCACCAGAAGAAGAAAAAAAAGAGAAAGCAAGCAGAGAGTCAAGATTGACTGACTGCAGAAGCAGACGTATCAGAATATTGACATTTATGCATCATGTATAGTTAGGTATCCCTAGGATTAAGAGCATGCTAACTCATTACAACATTTTGTCTATTTTAAACAGGTACTTATAGGTTACCAATGACTTTTGATATTCAATTTTGTATTGAAAAGGGTGATCAATTTGAAGAAATATTTTGGCAGCCTTAATAGTGTGAGTCCAGAAAGATTAGCAGCCTTAGTAGCGTAAGTCTAGAAAGATCGACAGCCTGAGTAGCGTGAGTCCAGAAAAATTGGTAGCCATCTTGGCGTGAATCTCAAATGCGAAGATAAAGGTTCTATATAAGAAGGGCCTATATTTTCAAGCCATCGCAGTGAAAGGTTCTAAATAGGAAGAACCCGTAACTCTGAGATTTCAGAGGCTAAAAGTTCTATACAGGAAGTACTTGCGGCTCTATGGTTTGAAGAATAACGGTTCTATATAGGAAGAGCTCTCAGTCTGAAGAATCTACCCGTGACGCATAAGGTTTTATATAGGGAAGACCCGTCGCATTGAAGGCGAAGAGTTCTATATAGGAAAGACTCCAAGCTTCACCGTCTTAAAGTAAAAAGTTCTATATAGGAGGGACTCGCAACTCGAGGCTTCAAAGTGAAAGGTTCTATATAGGAAGAACCCTAACTCCAAGATTTCAAGGAAGAGCCTATGGCTCCAAGATCGGAAGGTGAATAAATTCTATATAGGAAAAACTTACGAGCCTGAAGATTCAGCTGAGGAAGAGCGAAGAGTTCGAAAAGAACACGTGACTCCAAAGCTACAAACACGGAAGTCGGATAAAAATGAGTGCTTATGATATTTGCTTTGTTCCTGTTCTACAAGAACAAACAAAAGGGGCAACTGTAATCACTCATTTTTATCTGTGTTTTAATATCATAATATACTAATGTAATAATCAGTTAATATTATTATTGCATGTTTACATATATATATATATATATATATATATGTGTGTGTGTGTGTGTGTACGTGTGATTAATATATGTAACATATATGTGGGATTAATGTGAATGCATGAATGGTATTATATTGCGTATCATGTACTTACAAGTGTTGTGGTGTATGTTGATATTATATGTATGCATTGTTTGTATATGTACAATAGTATTTAAAATAATAATTAGGTGTGATCAAATATATGTTTGCATTATGCATTTGAATGTATGTGTATGCCTGTATATATATGTGTGTGCATGTATTATTATTATTACCTTTATTATTATTATTATTATTATTATTATTGTTGTTGTTGTTGTTGTTGTTGGGCCAAATTAAAATAAAATCCAAAAAATATATATTTAAACACAAATAATTAATAGTCTAGTCTAATATATTAAAAACCCTATTAAATTTACAAGGCCCGCTTGGCCCAAAACCCTCATACTTATCAGATAATCTAACCCTAATTATCACCCTTCTATGCGCAGCCAACCAAGAGCCGTTGGATCAAAATTTCCCAAGTGCTATCCAATTTCCCAAGTGCGTGTGGTACACGCGTGGGCCACTCAGCTCCTCACACGCGCGTGACATCCACGCACGAGGCTATCCAATTTCCCAAGTGCTACATGTCGTCATCTCAGGCTGCCTCGTTGTTCCAAGATCTCATCCGAGCCATCCGTTATTCAGGCAATCTCAGCTGTTGGATCAAATCTGATCCAATGGCACTGGATGCTTCTGACCGAATGGTCACCTCTGCTGCTGTCGCCGTACGCTTACGCCTCACCAGCCGACCAAGGCAGACATGCCAAAATCATCAAAAATAGACTATGTCAGTACGAAATTGAAAAAGCATGTACTTTTATGTATCATTTCTACCAAAAAACTAGATCAGAGAGCAGAGATATATATCCAACTCAAAAATTTGTAACAGATATCAAGAACAACCGCCAGTCTTGAGAAATACAAGAAAAACAGAGAGTTTCAGGGGTAATTTCTCTCTTCTCATCTCTCCCATGTATACATGAAAACTAAAAAACAAAGATAAGAGAGTCGAGTTTATCTTAGTTCAGAAACCCTTCCGGCCGGCAACAAACCCTTAGGGGTGAGCCGTTAAAGAGGTGGTTTCTTTCGTCTCAAAACAATAGAGGTTTCAGGTCTGTAAGTTCACACCGGTGAGGGTTTCTAGTGAGTTTTTTAGGCTTAAAGGGGCGGTCTCGGTGGCCGGAGGCCCTGGTCAGGGAGGCCTTGAGGTGGTCGTCCCAACCTCGCCTCGCCTGAGATTGGCTAAGCACGGCTGAGTGTGGTTTTAGAGGTTTCTAAAAAATAGAGAGAAATGAGATCTTTCTCTTAAGGGATAAAAAATGAGGAAAAAAAGAAAATGGGAACCGGATCGGTTGATTTATAGGCCGAGAAAATAAAAAAAATGGTACAATTGCATCATAAGGACCCCCACATTCTTGTGTTTTTCAAACCGAGTCTTTCCCTAGGTTTAATTATAGATCCGATCCTCCTTTCTTTAAATTTTTTTTTTAAAACTGGTCATTCAATTAACCGAAATCAGATTTTGAATGGTAAAATCGCAGTCGAAGTCCTTCCGCGTTTTCAATATTTTTGAATATGTCTTACCGCATGGGTTTATTACAGATTTAATCCTTCCAAGTTTCGTCCAATTTGTAATTTCATCCCAAAGTTGTGTTTTTATTGCTTTAATTTCTGCTATTCTGTGTTCTTTTCATTCTATTTCAGTCCCTCTTTTATTGTTTCAAGTACTCATATCTTTTTTTCTTATTATGTTTTTTAGCATTTTTGCATTGTTTTTTCTTCATGTTTTTATGATACATGTTTAATTTGTGGTATCTTTTTATGTTTTAATTGGTTTGTTCATATTATATGTCTTTTTATGTCATGTTTAGTTTAATTTGCTTGTCATGTTTACAATGATAGCTCTTTATGTTTGTTTTGTATATTGGGTTATATATTAATTTATGGCATGTTTGGTCTCATTAATATTATGTTTTTATGCCCATCTTGTTTCTTGGTAGGTTACTTGTTAGTGTGGTGGTAATTTTGTTACGTGTTAGTTTCACGATGTGTTTTTAATTTAAACATGTAATTTGTGCCATGTATTAAATATTAGGTTTTGCATATATGTTAAGGTGTTGTAATGACTTGTTAGTTTAATTTCATGTTTTATTCATGTCATGTATGTGTTATAATTGCGGTTCATTTTAGTATGTTTAAGCATGTTAGGATTAATTGACTTAGTTTTGAAAGCATGCTTTTTATTTTTTTTTCTTGTTCATGTCTATGTTTTTTAGTTATCCTAGTATGCTATGCTTCTTTGTCCATGCCCCCTTTTTTATTATTATTTTCGTTTAATTTTGTAATATTCCTTTTTATGTTTTACCAGGTCAATGTGAATGTATGTTTATTTATTTATTTAATTGTTTTCTAAGATTGCATAATGGAATATATTTTGTCAAATGCGGTGCATTTTTATTCGAGCGTAAATGTGGTCAGTATTAAACGCAGTGATGGTGGTCTACCGGTTTACTCTCGAATAACGGGGTCCTTAAAATATACTCGCAATTATAACCGAATTTTAATTTAATTGTCACTTTAATCCGGAAAATATAATATTAATGAAGCGGTAATTATTAGAGTATCAATTTTGGGCAGTATGGGGTGCTAATCATTCCTCATCCGTAACTGACTCCCGAACCCAATAGTTCTCAAATCTCCGGTTTTACGGTGTCCGGCCTACCTAAGTGGCCGGTGGCGACTCCAGTTTTGAAATAAAATACGATTTTTCTAAAACCCCGCAAAATAATTATTTTTAAATACACCGAAAAAAACTACAAACACCTTAAACCCCCGTTTTTTTAGCGAAGAAAAAGGACATCGCTACAAACCCCATTTTCTTTGTTGAATCTCTCGTACTTGATGACGTCACATTTTGAAATTAAGATTAAGGTCATTGATTAGTTGACTCATATGATTAGAACACTAAATCAACCATAAGTAATGCGTGTATATATATATCACATCATTTTCATAACTTAAATCTTCCTCTTTCCTCTTTTTCCCGAATTCTCTCCCTTTTTTTTTCTGTATTTTTTTTGCATCTGAATAATGATATGTTACTAACTGCCTGATTAAATTTTAATTCTACAAAATATAACTCCATCTTACAAAAAAAATCATAAACAAAATCATATCACCAAATATCAATTTCTTTTTCCCCTAAAAACAAACTCTTTTAAAAACAGAAGGAATAGATAAAAAGACATTACCTGCATTTCTAGTATACATAGAGGGTGTATGCTGATAATAAGAAAAGTCACTGTTTTGTATACTTGTCTCTAAAAAGTTACCATCTTTTCCGGTAGAAGGAACTTCAGATTTGAGTAAAGATAAGTTAATCATATGGTCTTGTTGGCAAGCTTCACTTGAGACCAAAGAATTAGATCTCAGCGAAGGAGTGCCTTGGTGCAATGACATTGTCTTTGGGGTTGACAAATTATCAATTCTCGGTAACTTACAGCTTTTCCAGTGATCTTCTTCAGTTGAGTCTAAAGATCTTTCTTGCTTGGTAAACCCAGATCCGACAAGCACAGGCTTGGACTCAGTTGAGAGGAAAGCTTGAGTTTGAGATGGAGCTCCATTATCAGGACCCACAATACCCTCGAAACCCAGAACCCCAAAATCAAAATCCATATTGGGGATAGAACCAATCCAAAACAGCCTCTAAAAAGCATGAGTTGATGATGACATGGAAGAGTGTTTGTTAGCAAACCAAACGTTCAACGAATCATTTGTGAACCATTCGGCGGAAAGTTCGTTTATGTTTGTTTGTTTATTAAACGAACAAACATGAATAAGATTTTTTGTTCGTTTAATTAAATGAATGAACACGAACAAATGGCTCGTTAGTTCATTTATGTTCGTGAATGTTCGGTAATCCGTTCATTTATGTCCATTCGTTTATGTTCGTTTAAATTTATTCACATATGTCTAGGGTTGAGCATTAGATCGAGTCGAGTCAAAAAATTTTGAGTTATTCGAGTTGACAAGTCCTATTTTATGACTCGTCAAAAACTTCCTTCTTATCAGGTAGGGGTGTTCATTGTTCGTTTAAACCGAACTAACTGACCAAACCAAAATAAATTGGTTAATCTGTTAGATAATTTTAGGTTTCGGCTAATGATTAAGAGTTTTTTCAAATTTCAATTATAGATTAATTTAGATTAAAATCGGTTAATTAACTGAATTAATCAAAATAACCTAAAATATTAAATATTTAACATAATATATATTATTTATGTTTGTTTATGTTCGTTTATGTTCATTTTTGTTCGCTTATCCTTTTAACAAACGAACATGAACGAACACGAACAAGCTATATTTTAGTCATTATTCTATGCATAAATAAATAAACTGAATTATAATAAAGTCCTTAGAATAATATGATTATTCTTAAATGTCCTTAATCGAGTATTATTGTGGGCATGGACAATAATAATATATTAAGACTAATATGTAGTTAATTGATGACAGAGTGTTGTCATAGACATGGAGATGTCAAAATCAATACATAAGTATGTGTTAGTGAACGACATACTGGACTGACCCACTATGAGCATGTTTCTTGGATTATTATGTGACAGTCACAACATTGCTCATAGTGATAACTACATGTATGATCCTAAGACTTGAGATCATCATTATTTCAACATTGTGAGTGATATATTTTGATACAGTCAAACGTGTGTCGCAATTGACTACACTATAAAGACTGATATTGGATATGTCACAATCTATATAGCGGGATATGGTTGATCAAGATAGGATTTGTCCCACCTACATAATAGGAGTAATATCACAGGCCACTTGATTAAGTGAGACTAGAAATGCATGGTCATGCTCGAATAAATTGATAATGAGATATAATGGTTATTCGTTTATAGTAGTCTACTCAAGATATCAATAAATATTAGATGGACTATACAAGTGTGGCTATTCCATGACTTGTGTCCAATCTAGATATAAAGGACAAAAGGATGTAATACATGAAAAAGAGTTAATCACGAAGAGGTTATGTCGAACTACGACTTCCTATAACTTAGGTAGCAATGATGTATTGCTAGATGCCACTCATTGCTTGTAATATTAGAATTGTTCTAGATATTATTGCTACCGTTACATGAACCTACAAGGGTCACACCCTATGATTGAAGCGAACAAATATCGACTAGATAGCATGTGTGCAAACTTGTTCTACACGAAATTAGTTAAAACCGAAATTATTATAATTATTTTAATTGTATAGATAATTTTGGTTATATATATTTTAATATTAGATAATTATTGTAATTATCAAATACTATTAAAATAGAAATATCCCTAAAGAAACCTAATTAAAGTAAAATTAGATTCTACATATTTAATTATATTCGGTTAAATATATTGTATATTTAATGAATCCGAATTTAATTAGGATTAGAGTTTTGAATGATATATAAAGGTATAAGGTCTAGCAGCTAAAATTTGCCTATTGCTAAAAACCTCTCTAAGAGTTAAAGAAGTAAAATATTGTTCGTTTTCATTCGGGTGGACTGCGTAGAGGTCAGAACGCTATTGTGACAACTTGGACTCGACATCTTAACTAGAAGAATCGGATTCTCCTACGTCCCTATAGTTATCAGATTTAATTGAGATAACGTTTCATCCCTTTTTACCCCATATTCGTTCCTCGTACATAGATCGCTGGCGGGATTCGTCTGATAATTTTTCGCTGCGCCATGGGGTCTACCAGTGTTTCCCTTCACCGATACCCAGTGCAAAAATGTTGTAACGAATCTTTCTACTTTAAGGCAGGTATCGATACCCGAAGTTGTGTACCGATATCCAAGGTTGCAGAACTATATTTAATGCTGGAATTAAGTCCCCAACGGCTCCAAATCACCTCCAACGGTCATAAACGGGTAGTAACTCATTCCACATTTTAAAAGAAGACTTGGGACACTTGAATATGGTTAGCGAACACATCCAAGCATCATGATCAAGAGAAATTATTTTTAAGTCTTATTTCTTCATTTCTCTTGTATATAGTGTATAGAGAGTGTTTTAACTGTTTTTATTCTTTACACTCTTGAGCTTCAATCTTGTAAACACCCACATTGTGAGGTTTTATTGTTTACACAAATTTACTTTGTAAAAGGGAGAGGTTCTAGTTTAGCCTGTGCAAAATTAGAGTGGTTCTATCTTAGCCATTAAAAAGATAGGATTGTAAATATTACCCATTTGGCCTGTAAAAAGGAAGAATTCATAGTAATGAATTGGAAAATCCTTATTGGTGTGCTAAGGTAGTGGATGTAGACTCGATTGACTAGTTGAACCACTCTAAAATCATCGTGCAATATTGTCCACTATTTTTCGGTTTTAGCCAATTCATTCGGGAAGCAAATTTCAACCCTCTTGGTGATATTCGGTTGATCAATTCGATCCCAACAATTTACATCACAAATCTTTAATTTTTACAAATTACACTATTCAACTTTTATTATTTATAAATTAAGTCACTTATATTAACAACGTTAAATGATTCTATTATAAAAAATCAAAATTATACTTTTACTTAACGTATTTTTCACATATCATCATCAAATAATGTTCAATTAACAATTTTAATATTTTTTATAAGAATTTTCTGAAATATTCTATTTAAATAAATCCGAAGAGAAAAATATGTAAGTTTCCTATAAATCATAACAAAAATATTTAAATTTGCAACTAAACATTATTTATCGATGATATGTGAAAAACATGTTAAATAAAAGTATTTATTTTATTTTTTTTACATTAGAATTTTTTAACGTTATCAATATAAGTTACTTAATTTATAAATAATAAAAGTTGAATTATGTAATTTGATTAAATTAAATGTTTGTGATGTAAATGAAAGTTGATGTTAAATTTTGGTGATCTAAAATGTGAATTATCCTCTTAACCACGATGAATCCTATTTTTCTAATCCATTATTTTTTTCTCTTCAATTATTTTAATCAATGTTAACTATTTCATAATATGTTAACATGATTTTGAGGAGAAAAAAATGCCCTGAAGATTATCAACAAAAACCTATGAAATCCCTATAGACTAACAAAATGTTAAATCACCATGTCCTAAATAATCTCTTCGTCCTACCACATTAAAATCATTACTAAATTTGGAGCAACCTAATGTTCATATAATTTCCAATTTTGGTAGTAAACAATTATTGAAAAATAGAAAATAATGAAGAAAAAGTGTAAAGAGTGTTAAAAACCATTATTGATATCCCACCACTACTGCACAAAATCACTTGGGTTGCATTTAGTTTCAAAAACATAAGTATTCTTGTTTTATTTTTGAAAAATAGAAAATAATGAATAAAAAGTTTTTAGTTAAAATTCTTAAAAACGATTTTTGAAAAATAAAAATATGTGTGAATTGAGTCGGTTCAAATCTATATAAACACATTTTTTACTTTTTTTTAATACCAAAATTGTGATCCTAGTTCGAATCTTTATAATTTCTCCATTTTTAATTTTACTTCTCATGTTTCCATTATAAGAATATAAATTCCCAACAAGTGTCCCATTGAAAAAGCGGATGATGTTCATCATAAGTGATACGTGTACAAATCGCTTTGTCTACAAGGTGTATGCGCATTGTCAAAGGGTTAAGAATATGTACAAACGAATACTACGTTGTAATCACCTTTAAACTATTAAAAATATATATAAATTCGAAAATTGTTTCCTTATTTTCTTTTGTTAGACTTATTTTGATTTTGATATAACTTAAATTTAATTTTCAAGGAATAATTCGTAAAAAATTGTAAAGTCAATTTCTCGAAAAAATTGTCAAAAACTCTATTCAAACTTGTTAAAACAATTTATAAAATGCTTGACTTTGCACCTATATCGAATATACTTTTAAAAGTCAACAATTAGCCAAAAATTAGGTTTTTAAGTGAAAGTCTCGAAACCTTCCTTATAAGGTTTCGAAACCTCTCAGGCAGAATGGCCTGGAATTGAAACCTTAGCAAAGGTTTCGAAACCTTTATAAAGGTTTCAAAACAATGGCCCTGTAACGGCTATATTTTTACAAATCCCTTCTTAAGGTTTCGAAACATCTGGTAAAGGTTTCGAAACCTCTGTGCAGGTGAGTATTTAATACTCGATTTTAATGGCTTCCAACGGCTCCAAAGTCCCTCCAATGTCTCCCAACGGTTAGAAAAGATCAAGAGCATATAAAAAGAGTCTCCAAACAGTAATGAATCAACAAGAAAGCCTATCCAAATATTAAAGAAATCAAAATCAAATATGTACTCAATTTTTCATCTTTCTTATAAACACTAGTCGTGTTCTTCATTGTAATTCATTTTCTAGTGTTTCTTGGGTGTGTTTGAGAGCTTAAACTATACAACACCTTACTTGTGAGGATTTTCTAGTTTGCTTATTTGTACTTGTTTTTGGGAAATGATTCAATAGACTTTGGGGTATAAGTTTATTGAATTGTGTAAGGTTATTCCTTATCCTAAAGGAAAGACAAATTAGGGAATTTGTGGAAAATCCTTAGTGTGTTAACTAAGGTGGTGGATGTAGACTTCATTGAGGGAGTTGAACCACTATAAATCCCCTTGCAATTTTCTTTCTTTGCAATTAGTTTCCACCGTTCTTTAAAATTCCTATTCACCCAATCTTGGCTTTATTCGATAGATTGTCACACTCAACAATTGGTATCAGAGCGAGGCTCCTTGGAAGGTCTTACAACCTCTTGAGAAGATACAAGAAGTTTACAATCATTTACAAGGTTATCCATGGCTTCCTCTTCCACTATTGAAGCTTGGGGAGATTCTCAACCCACCAACAAACCTTCTTTCTTCAACAGAGTAAACTACACCTATTGTAAGAACATAATGAAATTATTCCTTCAAGCATTTGATCTTAAAGCTTGGAAGATCATCATGAGTGGTTAGATCACATCAACTAGTGGCATAGAAATGTAGAGCAATGACGAAAACAAGAAATTCTCCTCAAATGTCAATGCGATACATCTTCTATTTTATGTTCTTGGCCCAGATGAATATGGAAAGGTGTCATCATATTCCAATGCTAAAGAGATTTGGGACAAACTTGAAGTCACACATGAAGGAACCAACAAAGTGAAGGAGACCAAAATCGGGCTCCTCGACCTCAACTGTAAAAACTTCAAGATAAACCCCGAAAAAATACATCAAGTTCATGTCCTATCGATTCTCTATGATCGTAAATGAATTGAAAGGTTATGGAGAAGTAATCTCAAAAGATAAACTTGTGAGGAAAATAATATACTCTCTTCCCAGTTCTTGAGATTCAAAGAAGACGACAATTATAAAAGTAAAGAATCTCAAGACCTTCAAATTAGATAAACTCATCAGTTCATTGCTTACTCATGAACTGATGTCAAAAGGAAAAGAAGAGAAAAAAAAGGAAGTTGAAAAGAAGAAATTTATAATTGCTATCAAATCAATAGAATAAGAGAGTGATTCTAGTAGAGAAGATGAAGATAAAGAGATGGCTATGTTTGCCAAAATATTTATGAGGTCCAACAAAGAAAGAAGATTCCAAAGAGACGGAGGCTTCAAGAATGAATTAAAGGAGAAAGATCCCATCATTTTCTTTGAGTGCAAAAAGCCAGGACATGTCAAGTTTGATTGTCCCCAATTGAAAATGAAGAGCTTTGGGAAAAAGAAGCACGAGGCTCATATAGCTACTTGGAGTGATGAAGACTCATCCGATAATGACGTGCATGAAGTAGCCAACTTGTGTCTCATGACAATAGATGATGACTTTATGGTGACCTCTAATTCATCTATTTCAATTGATTTTACTTTTGATGAATTAGCTTTAAAGTTCGAGTCAATTTTGAAAAATAGAAAGATCATTTCAAAGTTGTAAAATAAAATATCTCTTTCCAAATCTAATAAGGAGCTTGGAAGTAAAGTTGAGGAAATGCAAGTTAAAATGAATAAATTTGAAAAGAAAAATCAAGACTTGCACAATTTACTTTCAAGGGTCCATGATGATCATCAAAAGGAACTTGATGATCTTAAAGCTTCTTTTGACAAAGTTGGGACAATTTTTTTTGAAAAAGATAAAATTTTAAAACCCAACTATGTCAGAAAGAACTTTAATGGAAATAATCATAGAGGTCCCCAAAGATCCTATAATATAAAGATAATCAAATGTATTTGGGTTATTAAAGGATTCATTGCTACCAAAGATTATGATCTTTTGTCTAAATGGATTCCAAAAGGGACTAGAATATTAGGAACTAATTCTTATGGACCCAAAAGAATTTGGGTACCAAAATATGTATAGTTCCCTATTGTAGGTGTTTTGGAGCCATGGTGAGCAAAATGAAGAAATTTGAAAGATCTAGACACACTAGAAGGAATGACACTTGAAGATGATGGGGCCTAATCAACCTATCTTGGTTCAAGTGGTAACATTTTCTTTTACATGCAATCTTTACTCATTCGTGTTGCTTTATATGTGTTTATATGTTTTAAAGCATATTTGAGGGTCCCCATATGTTGCTTTAGTAATTTTAGTGAGGGGAAGTTTTTGTTGCATGAATTGCTATTTTTGGCCTAACATGCTTAATTGTAGGTTTGTTGGCCTTAAAATTAGCAAAATTTAATTTAGTCAATAATTACATGATTTGTTTGCTTACATGTTTTTCTTGACTTAAAATTGTTTGATGTTCATGTTTGAGTGACTCAAAATGTTTCTTAAATTCAAAATAGATACATGTGTTATGTTAGTCACTCTTAGCTAAATTTAAACCTTCTAGGATCATACTCTTAGCATAGATGTTCTAAATTCAAAATCTTTGTCTATAGCTAGTGTATGTTCTTGCTCCATACATGTTTGACCTTAGTTCAAATGGTCTTTAATGCCTATAATAATCATAAGTATGTTATAATGCATTTTCGGGTTAAATTGAGGCTTAAATTTGACAATCTTGTCAATTCATAACCAAAGGTCTCAAAACCTTCAAAGAGGTTTTGAAACCTTCTGGGCAATCCAGATTGAGACTCTTACTGGAAAAATAGCTTCGAAACCTTCTCAAAATAGTTTCGAAACCATGGTATGAAAGTTTTGAAACCTTCATTAAAGTTTCGAAACTTTTATTAAATCAGATCGAGTTGCATCGTGTTTTAAGCCAAAAATCCCCAATTTTACAAACCCTAAACCCTATTTCATGTATTCCATCTAGCCACCACTCAAACCATCTCAAAATTCTTCTTCCAAACTCGTTCTTTCAAAGATTCAACATGGGTTTCATCAATTTTTTCCTCAACAAATCGGTTTTGGCCCTTGATTTTGTCTCTTAGGTGCTTCACATTCAAACTTTTGGTAAGGTTTCAAAATCCCAACTTTTTCTATTCGAATTTTTATGATTTTATTAGATTTCAAATGTTGATTCTCTTGATTGAAATCAATAATAATCATGTTCACTCTTAATTATAAATACTTTTAAGTATGATTTTAACCAAACCCATTATTTTTCACAAAATTTTCAAAATTTTGGGTATTTCTAAAATTTATAAGCTTTGGCTGAATTTTGCTTAAATTTGATGAATTGGGTTACTTTATTAATGCTTTAAATTTACAGGAGGTTTTACCCAATCCTTCCTAAATTCTTTCCAAAAAATTTTCAAACCCTTGCCTATTAAGTGTTTGTCAAAATTCCTAAACCAACTTTTTCAAGCCAAATCTCTTTATTTTTTTATCATGCCTCTTAGAGCCAAACATATTCGTGTTGAAAGAGGTCAACATTCTGGTTTTAATCAACCCGTCCCTAATCCTTTTCTTAATCCCATTCCTAATCTTAATCCTTTTGAGGATCTTTGTTTTAAAGATGATGTTCACCGTAATAGATATCTCAGTATATATGAATCCAAGGAAGTTATAGCCGAGCGAACCATAGACTTAGCCTTTCTTATGTCTTCCGAGCATGACTTTGATCTCTTTGGGTTTTTCACCGATTGGGAATGGTTTGACTACTTGAGTATTCCTCCTTTTACCCATCGTAGGTTAGTTTGAGCTTTTTATGAAAATGCCGAGTTTATCAGGTCTCCTAATGGAACTAATCCTATTATTGGTATTCGATCCTTTCTCATGGGTACCGAGTTTGAGTTGGCACCACAATCCATTGCAAAATTTTTAGGTGTCCCTTTTAATGGTAAGTCTTGTAACACCCCGAAAACTGACTTAGTCGAAATTCAATTTTCGATGATCGGAAATTTGATTTCGACAATTAAGTGAATTCTTGTGAAAGTGTTAAGATGACTAGTCTAAATAATTAGAAAGCCTCAAGCTTAAATCACAAGAATAAAGACTAAGGACTAAATTGTGAACTTCTTAAACTAAGGGTCATTGGCTAAAATGTGGTAATAATAAAATAGTAATTTATAAGGATAAGACATTGAGATTATAAGGACTAGGTGTGTAATTAGACCACCTAGTAACTAAATTGTAAGAGTGGAAATTTAAAACTCTTTAATTCTAGCCATTGTAAGAATTAGGGGTTTCATGTAGTAATTAAGTTGTTCAAGTGATTTAAAGAGCTTAAGTTGGAATTTAGAGAAGTCTGTCTAGAACTACTGCAGTGGCAGTAAGTTCAATAAATCACCAAAAATCTTAAAGATCGAATTTGGAAATGAAACTTATATGTATGGAACCATGTATGAATCTAGTTTCATTTGCAACAAATGGTGATCGATTTCGAGTCAGATATCAAAAGATATGAATTTTTGAGTAAGTAGAGGTATAGAAAATAGGGTAGTAGTTTGTAAACGGCATGAACATCAAATTTGAAAATTTACTAAAGATCATATGAGAAGACTCAGAATCTGGAATTCATATGGCTAGAAAGCTTATTCAATCTACTTTCATTTAAAATAAATGGAATCAAGTTCCGAGTTATAGAACATTTTATAGGAATATTTCTTTAGACATAGTGCAAGTTGTCTAGTGTATTAAATGACATGTTCTTCTTAATGTTTGGTTAGAGGAAGTGGAAATCACAGTTGGGAGAATAAGGAAAAGATATTTGAGCTTGGTTCAAGGTGAGTGTAGTTATGCATTCGGATGACACGGTATTATCCTTATCTTTGTTTTCTATGTATATAATGTTTGTTGTTCATGAATCATTTTGCATTGGCTCACTTAGAGCAAGTTGGTGGCTACATTCATGGCATAGAAATCCTGGTAAGCTTTTTTAATTATGTTTTGAATTATGGTTGCATTGACATGGTATGTTATGAAATGATATTATGAAGAGAAAGAATAATAATTTTGTTATATGGAAACTATGCTATGAAATGCTATGAAACATAATAATATAAAAATATATGAATTCCCATGATTTGGAGCTTTGTGCTCATCATTGATAAGTACATTGATAATTTGAGTTAATGACTCACTTATGCTACAAGATACTATGAAGTTACAGTGTTGAAAGCTAAGGCTCAATCATGTTATAAGAATGTTTTCCTATTTCTAAAGCATAAAATGTATATGTTGCCTATGAGATGGAAATCCTTGGACACTTTGGCATGGTACATGGTATATGTTACATGATTATGGCGATGTTATTGGGTTCAGGGGAGATGATGGAAGAGGAGATTTATTTATATGTTTAAACACTAGCTGATAAGTGTTCAAAAGTACTATTTTTATTACCCTTTTTACTCATATTATTGTTAGACTTAAGCTCATAGTAGTTGCATAATTAGTCATTCATGCATTAATTCATGTTTCTTTCCACCGTTGAGCTTGATTACATAACTTGGTGATTTTTGTGGAAAAAGATGCTGCTTTGGTGTGTTTTTGTGTGTGTGCAGGATCACTTGCCAAAGCAAGGCTAGAGCTAGTTGCCAGGGCAATGCATGAAGGAGACGCCGAGCCAGTTGCCATGACAATTGTCGACAAAGAGAAAATGCAATAGGGATGTCGAAATTAATGACTATACAAGCCCAAGATGACGTGGAGCAAAGCCCAAACCCAAAGGAATTTGATTTCCGTGCAGAGATTAAAGAAGAATTAAATTCCAAGAAGATAGGAGAAGTTCTAGTAGGAATACAATTATAATAAAGAATTATATTCTTTAAATATAATTTAATTCCAACTCAAACTCCTCCTCAAAGAAGGAGTTTGGCCTAGCCCTATAAATAACAAGGAGATTTCGACAATCCAGGGGAGAGCATTAGTGGAATTTCGACAACTCCATAGAGAGCAAGATGAGAGGATTTTCGACAACTCCAAAGGGCAAGAAGGAAGAGATTTCGACAAGATAGCAATGAGGGAGAGAGTTCGATTTCTTCTTCTTCTTTGCTTCCATTAGATTCATGGTTTGGGGATTATTCTTTGTATATCTTTTGAACCCAACCATGAACTAACTTAATTGGTTGGGGTTCTTGTGTGTTTTGTTGTTGTGAGAAACAATTGGATTTTGTTTAGGTAATAAGAGTTTGCACTTTTCTATTCAAGGTTTACTCATTCTTGGCTTTTATTCTTGTTTGCGAGTGAATTGGGAGAGGATCTTGTAACTTCATCTATTTATCTAATATCGGGAGAGTTAGATTCAAGAAACGAATGAGTATGATCTTTATTCAATCTATTGATGGTGAAGATTAATCCGGCTTAGGAATAAGTTAAGGATTTCAACGGCTAAGAGGAGCGCAAGATTGGTTGTTGTTCACCCTTGATTCACGCAGGGATGTATTATCAAGGCATGCACAAATAGCTAGAGTTTCGACTTAGGGATAAGAAGAAACCATTGAAGAACGCTCTGCCGAACCTTGAAGTTGCTGCCCAGAAGCCCAAGTAGTTGCCCAGCTAGTCGCCCAGGCAACCATCGATTAGTTGCCAAGGCAACCCCGCTGTGCAAGTTGCCACGGCAACTGAGTTGCCCTTGCACTCTTTTACCAAGACGATCCAATCGGCTATCACACCTCAACTCACGATAACCTGACCTATTCTCTATTTTTCTTTCATCTATTCTTTTAGTTTATTGCTTTTACTTTTCTCGTTAATTAAAACCTCTATTATCAATTGTGTTTTTATTTTTTGGCAGATAACTTAAGCAAAGTGGCCCAAACCAATCCCTGTGGAGACGATACTCGATACTCATATCACTTTATTACTTGCGACGTGTATACTTGCACATTTGCGTAGCACTTATCACACGCAACACTAGCCATTACTTTACGCTATGTGTAACACAGACCAATATGGTCAAACACGAACCAATGCTATCCATGACCAAATGTGATCCTAGGCAAACGTTATTAAAAGACATGCTCAATATATGAAAATGATTCTCCAATAAGATATACTCAATACATGACTATGAACTCAAATAAGACACACTCAAGATATAATAAGTATACATTGATGTCACCATGTACTTTAATTTCATTGTTATATTGTTGCCAATATACGTTTGATTGATTAAAATCCATAATTGTTCATATATGTGAAGTTATGCAAGATTACTACCTCACTTAGGCTAAGTAAGCCTAATGCATTTCATTTACATGCATTTTCAGGTTATAAGTTGTCGACGGAATATCGCATGGCAAAAGATTGAAGAATCAGTGTAAATATGCAAGTAAATAATTCCAATGATTCGTCTAGTGCGTGCAAGTATACACGGTTAGCAAGTAATATAGTAGCGAGTTGAGTATAAATCGCACAGTGGATTGTCCAGAAATTAATTTCCATGATTAATACTTGTGAACTGAAAAATAAAAGATAATGGCAATTGATTAAGGTTGACAATAGATTGAGGTAACAAATAAAGTAAGAGAACTAAAAGTAAATTAAACTGGAGTAAAGTGAAGATTATGATAATGAAATGATAACAGTCTAGCAAACAATGGGTGCAAGAATGATAACAAAGATCTGGCAAAGGATGTCCGGATTTCACACTAGCTATGCCAGCTAATAATGTCATGCCTTGGATTTATTGCTGAGCAGATTTCAAGAATAGTATTACCTCTGTCGATGGCAATACCCTAAGTTAACCACGGTAAAACCCCTATATGTTTATGGTAAAGTTTTTCATTAATTAACTCGATTAAGTTTCAATCTATACTCCTAAAGGGTAGATTCACTTCAGGTGTAAGATCATCTACTTGAAAATCTTCTGTCAAAGTTTTTCTCCTTAGTTTCTGGCAACTGATCATTACCCTTTAAGTCTGTTACGATATTAAGGTACAATAAGCATACAAAGCCAATTTTTGTATGGCAAAGAATTCAAGAAAATTAAGTACTAGCAGATAGAAAATAACACCAAGACATTTAAGTTATTAAAAACCAAGCAAAAATTGAGCGTTCATCGCGAACATCCCCTAACCAATTAAGAGTTAGTTCATGGCTAGGGTAAATCGCAGCTAATATAAGTTTGAAATTTCTTTAAAATAAGAAATAAATACAAAAAATCAGCAAGGAACTAAGGCAAAGAATGAGGTCTTTCGATACAGCCCTTCCATAGATTCCAGATGTCTCATGGAATCTTCAAGCCTTTGATCTTGTTGTTTTTGATTCCTCTTTCTCCATTGTTGCAGAACACTTCTCAAGTTTAAGCCTTCATATTCTTTAGCACAACACATTTCTCATATTCTTCTCTTTTCCCTCTCCTTTGCCCATCGATCAATCTCTCTTTAAATAGGCATGCATAAAAACCCTAGATTGAGTTTGAATTTAAAAACTGGTTGTGTGATAGGATAAGAGTGTTATCAGCTTATCATCTTATCTCCTTATCTGCTTATCTATCTATTCAAAATTTAGGGCTGATGTCATGGACCATTATTCTTTCTCCAACAAAGCGTGGCATTCTTCATATTTCTGTTGCCAACCAAGCTTGGCAACATCCTTTATTAGGGCTGAGGTCATCATCTTTCATTAGGGCTGACGTCATCATCTTCCATTAGGGCTGATGTCATCATCCTTCAATTTATTGCCAAATGAGTTTGGCAATTCTCATACAACTTTGCCATCTTATCTGTTGCTATTTTTTTAGAGTTTGATCCAATGCTATTTTCTCGCAGTCTGATCTGGTCCTATTTTCACGGGCTGGTATTGCCAAGGGTTCTTGGCAAAACTCTTCTTGCAACTTATTTCCAAGGGTGCTTGGCATTTCTCTTCTGGTCCAACTTTGCCAACTGCAACTCGACAATTATCTTCTATTTTTTTGGCTTCTTGTTCATGCTATGCCAACCTACTCTGCCAACATGCCATCAAAACCAACAAAACAACCTTTCACTCCAGAAAAAATAAAAATTCTAACTCCTTAATGTAAATGCATGATTTTACTAACTAAAATGCATATATGTATACTCAAAGTCAAACAAAGCATAGCAATATGTGTATGAAAAGTAGTACTTTTGAGGAGTTAACATAAGTTCGTTAAGGGTCGATCGTGGTTGGAGGTTGTAAGTCACTTCTCAAGCTCCGAGTAATGTTTATACTCTACCTTATAACTCCTAGAATGGTTGCATTGAACTAAGCATAAAATAGTATTTTAATGATGTTACATGCTTTGTCATGAATTTGATACGGTTGTTATGATGATAATGTAAGTAATGTTGTTGATAAGTGTTCAAAAGTACTATTTTTATTACCCTTTTTACTCATATTATTGTTAGACTTAAGCTCATATTAGTTGCATAATTAGTTATTCATGCATTAATTCATGTTTCTTTCCACTGTTGAGCTTGATTACATAACTTGGTGATTTTTGTGGAAAAAGATGCTGCTTTGGTGTGTTTTTGTGTGTATATGTGCAGAATCACTTGCCAAAGCAATGCCGAGCTAGTTGCCAGGGCAATGCATGAAGGATATGCCGAGCTAGTTGCCAGGGCAATGCATGAAGGAGACGCCGAGCCAGTTGCCATGGCAATCGTCGACAAAGAGAAAATGCAATAGGGATGTCGAAATTGATGACTAGACAAGCCCAAGATGACGTGGAGCAAAGCCCAAACCCAAAGGAATTTGATTTCCATGCAGAGATTAAAGAAGAATTAAATTCCAAGAAGATAGGAGAAGTTCTAGTAGGAATACAATTATAATAAAGAATTATATTCTTTAAAGATAATTTAATTCCAACTCAAACTCCTCCTAAAAGAAGGACTTTGGCCTAGCACTATAAATAGCAAGGAGATTTTGACAATCCATATAGAGAAAAATAGAGAAATTTCGACAAGATGGCAAGGAGGGAGAGAGTTCGATTTCTTCTTCTTCTTTGCTTCCATTAGATTCATGGTTTGGGGATTATTCTTTGTATATCTTTTGAACCCAACCATGAACTAACTTGATTGGTTGGGGTTATTGTGTTTTGTTGTTGTGAGAAACAATTGGATTTTGTTTAGGTAATAAGAGTTTGCACTTTTCTATTCAAGGTTTACTCATTCTTGGCTTTTATTCTTGTTTGCGAGTGAATTGGGAGAGGATCTCGTAACTTTATCTATTTATCTAATATCGGGAGAGTTAGATTCAAGAAACAAATGAGTATGGTATTTATTCAATCTATTGATGGTGAAGATTAATCTGGCTTAGGAATAAGTTAAGGATTTCAACGGCTAAGAGGAGCGCAAGATTGGTTGTTGTTCACCCTTGATTCACGCAGGGATGTATTATCAAGGCATGCACAAGTAGCTAGAGTTTCGACTTAGGGATAAGAAGAAACCATTGAAGAATGCTCTGCCGAACCTTGAAGTTGCTGCCCAGACGCCCAAGTAGTTGCCCAACTAGTTGCCCAGGCAACCATTGATTAGTTGCCAAGGCAACCCCGTTGTGCAAGTTGCCACGGCAACTGAGTTGGCCGTGCACTCTTTTACCAAAACGATCCAATCGGCTATCACACCTCAACTCACGATAACCTGGCCTATCTATCTTTTTTTTCTCTCATATTTTCTTTTACTTTATTGCTTTCTAGTTTAGTTATTAGTTAAACTCCCATAATCCTTTAATTGTGTTTTTACTTTTCACAGTGCAGTAACTTAAGCAAAGTGGCCCAAACCAATCCCTGTGGAGACGATACTCGATACTCATATCACTTTATTACTTGCGACGTGTATACTTGCACATTTGCGTAGCACTTATTACACGCAACAAGTTTTTGGCGCCGTTGCCGGGGATTGGCAATTGGTGTTAGTTGTTTTGTTATTGGATTTTTTTTTCTCTTAGTTTTACTAACTTTTCTTTTTGTTTGTTTTATCAACATAAAATTTAGGTGCGCTACAAGTTAAGGGACGCCAACATGTCGGGAAATAAAAGCCAATCTATTCGAGAAATGATGTTGGAAGTTATGAATCAATCCAATCAAGAGTTTCTTGCACCCTTTGATGATTACCTATACCAACCGAGAAAATCCCAAAGAACTTATACTGTGGAAAAATCTTGTGCTATGTGTGGAGAACATCATTAGTTTGAAAATTGCCCTCACATTTTCGGTGCATATAACTACATGGAGGACCATAGAGGGAACCAGCAGCAAAATTCTTCATGGTATGGTCAAAAAGCTCAAATTTTTTTTCCATAACAATTTTGCTGCAGCAACAGATATGCCATGGCAATGTAGTCCTTTTCAAGAGCATTCCAATTCCTTGGAGGAAACGTTACTAGCTTCCTTGGCTAGACTTGACGGATCAATTGAAGAGATTCGAGAACAATCAAAATCTATGGATACGAGGATAGCTCAAGGGGGATGCAACCTTAGGGGATTCAGAAGATCAATTGGGGAGATCCACATATGTCATGGATAACATGCACCAACAATTCATTCCTAGGGATACTGACGTTCCAAGGCAAGAGGATAAGGAGCAATACAAAGAAATATCTCCGATGTGTGAGGAACAACTAGAACCTCAAAGTCAAGAGGATGCCAATGAGAGAGACTGCCCAACACATGATGAGCTTGAACAACAAATTGCCTCGGCAATGATTGAGGAGCCCGAACAGAGCAATGCCGCGACAACACTCGGTGAAGCCGAGAACAACAATACTACAACAAATTTCGAGGAACCCGATGCCCGTAAAGTTATAATGTTGATGTTGAAGCAGAATGTGCAGATTGCTCTCATCTACAATTGCCACGGCAATTACACGACCACATGCAAGATCAACGAGATGATAATACTTTGCCAATGGAATATGAGCAGGTAATAGTTGAACCTTTTGAATTTTTTAAAACTCACCTCGTCCATTGCGGGTATGTCTTGAGGAACCGAGGTTGGTAGATTTGAAGCCATCAAAATCTCTACTGATGGAGATGTTTGAGAGGCCAAAAGAAAAAAAGTGTTTGGATTCATAAAGCTCTTTCAGAAAATTGATTCTTCCCTTGACTTAAAGCAAAATTTGACAATCGATTGCCACGGCAATTGGCTTGAGCAAAGAATTGCCACGACAACAAAGGCTACACCCAACCATGATAGAAGTCGACAAGAATGAGGTAATTGAATGGTTGAGAATGGATATAATTTTTCCTATTAATATATTTGTGCCTTCAGGAATAGTAGCAAGGTGGAGAGTATACATGGACTACAAGTTTAACAAAGAAGAAAGACACCTCCACCATGGTAATGCAAAAGGGAGTAGCTGGGAGCACATTGGCCCAACTCTTTTTGGGCAATATTATCACCCGATGGAGGGTACGGATGGACTCTAAGAAGTATCGGAAACGTCTCTCCTCAAGTTTTCTCAGATATGCAGTAACATTAGAAGTGGTCACTTTAGGAGATGCCTGAGCATGCTCTCCTTTCAATATTTTCTTTTTCTTTTTCTTTTTAATTTCATTTTTATTTTTAGGAGATATTTTATTTTTCTTCATTATCTTTAGTTTCCAGGTTTTCTTTATTTTCTTTTCCACAACAAGACTCACAACCACCATGCTAAGGAAATTTACTGCCAACTACTTGCCACAAAGAACCACAACAAAACCGGTGATGCCTGTGCAACAACAATGGCTTCGGCAACTATCGATGCCCATGCAAGTGAACTCAGATCGGCAAACATGGATCAAATCAAAGCAATGCTATTCACGCGGCACCATCATTCAACCACCGACTGAAAAATGAATCAAGCAAACGACACGAAAAGAAACTTATCACGAGGTGACGACCTCTTCGACTAACTCATTTCATTTAGTTTCTTTTAAATTTTTGTTTCACTTTTACGTGCATTGAGGACAATGCTTCTCTCGAGTTTGGGGGGGGTGTTGGTTTCTAGTTAGTTTCATGTTTAGTTGCATTCATCTTTAGCAATCACATATAGGTTGCATATGTTACTTGCCATGCCTTTAATTGGATTTAATTGCTTAAGACTTGTTGAATATCCAATGATGAATTTTTGCCACTGCACTTAATTGAAATAACCTTTAATTTGAGGATTGCATGAAAAGAACTTAGAATTTTACTATGATGCTGATTTTTTTACATGGTTGCGGCTTGTTGATTGAAAGAAACTTAGTGAACTTAGGTTGCTTAAAATTTGGGTAAATTTAAAATTGAAAATTAAAAGTTAATTTCTTGCTAGAGGTGCCCAAAAACTGGCTCTAGTAGTAAATGCACTTTCTTGCTAGAGGTGCCCGAAACTGGCTCTAGTAGTTAATGCACATTAAAGAATCGCTAGAGGTGCCCGAAATTGGCTCTAGTGAAAATAAAAATAAATGCCCCGATAATTAAATTAATAAAAGCCTGTAGATCACATAGAATCTTGAAAATCAACTTGTTCAAAACTACGCACACACATTGTCACGAGCACTATAGTTTGGTTCCGGGTAGTTTTTGTGCTATCCGAAAAATTAAAAGGTGATCATACTTTGTGACACGGTTCCGAGGTTTGAATTCAAGTTTGAAGCATGTCTTTGATGATTAAAGTCTTAAGGTGTAATTGTTAGTTTTGCATTGCTTGAGGACAAGCAATAGTTCGAGTTTGGGGGCGTGATAAGTGTTCAAAAGTACTATTTTTATTACCAATTTTACTCATATTATTGTTATACTTAAGCTCATATTAGTTGCATAATTAGTTATTCATGCATTAATTCATGTTTCTTTCCACTGTTGAGCTTGATTACATAACTTGGTGATTTTTGTGGAAAAAGATGCTGCTTTGGTGTGTTTTTGTGTGTGTATGTGCAGGATCACTTGCCAAAGCAATGCCGAGCTAGTTGCCAGGGCAATGCATGAAGGATATGCCGAGCTAGTTGCCAGGGCAATGCATGAAGGAGACGCCGAGCCAGTTGTCATGGCAATTGACGACAAAGAGAAGATGCAATAGGGATGTCGAAATTAATGACTAGACAAGCCCAAGATGACGTGTAGCAAAGCCCAAACCCAAAGGAATTTGATTGCCATGCAGAGATTAAAGAAGAATTAAATTCCAAGAAGATAGGAGAAGTTCTAGTAGGAATACAATTATAATAAAGAATTATATTCTTTAAAGATAATTTAATTCCAACTTAAACTCCTCCTCAAAGAAGGACTTTGGCCTAGCCCTATAAATAGCAAGGAGATTTCGACAATCCATAGAGAGAAAAATAGAGAAATTTCGACAAGAGAGCATTAGGGGAAATTTCGACTTCTTCTTCTTCTTTGCTTCCATTCCCCGGCAAGCATCTAGGGCAAGGGATTTTCGACAAGCTTCATCTTTTCTTCCTTGTTCGATTGGGTTCATGCTAGGGATTGTTTATCTTGTGTTTCTTTGGAACCTAGCCATGAACTAAATCTACTTGGCTATGGTTATTGTGTTTTGTGGTTGTGAGAAACTATTGGTTTTTGTTTAGGTAATAAGAGTTTTCACTTTTCTATTTCAAGGTTTATTCATTCTTGGTTCTTATTATTGTTTGCGAGTGAATTGGGAGAGGATCTCGTGATTTCATCCATTTATCTAATATCGGGAGAGTTAGATTCAAGAAACGAATGAATATGATCTTTATTCAATCCAATGATGGTGAAGATTAATCCGGCTTAGGAATAAGTTAAGGATTTCAACGGCTAAGAGGAGCGCAAGATTGGTTGTTGTTCACCCTTGATTCACGCAGGGATGTATTATCAAGGCATGCACAAGTAGCTAGAGTTTCGACTTAGGGATAAGAAGAAACCATTGAAGAACGCTCTGCCAAACCTTGAAGTTGCTGCCCAGACGCCCAACTAGTTGCCCAGGCAACCATCGATTAGTTGCCAAGGCAACCCCGTTGTGCAAGTTGCCACGGCAACTGAGTTGCCCGTGCACTCTTTTACCAAGACGATCCAATTGGCTATCACACCTCAACTCACGATAACCTGGCCTATCTCTCTCAATTGAATTCATCTTTTCTTTTACTTATTTGCTTTCTAGATTAGTTAAACTTCTATAATCTTTTATTTGTGTTTTTATTTTTACAGTGCAAGAGACTAGATTCTTGAAGTAGCACCAATCCCTGTGGAGACGATATCTTTTATACTATAACTTGCGACGTGTATACTTGCACATTTGCATAGCACTTATTACGTGCAACAAGTTTTTGGCGCCGTTGCGGGGATTGGCAATTGGTGTTAGTTGTTTCTGTTATTGCATTTTTTTATTAGTTTTACTAACTTTTCTTTTTGTTTGTTTTATCAAAAAAAAATTAGGTGCGCTACAAGTTAAGGGACGCCAACATGTCGGGAAATAAAAGGCAATCTATTCGAGAGATGATGTTGGAAGATATGAATCAATCCAATCAAGAATTTCTTGCACCCTTTGATGATTACCTATACCAACTGAGAAAAGCCCAAAAAACTTATACCGTGGAAAAATCTTGTGCTATGTGTGGAGAACATCATGTGTTTGAAAATTGCCCTCACATTTTCGGTGCATATAACTACATGGAGGACCATAGAGGGAACCAGCAGCAAAATTCTTCATGGTATGATCAAAAAGCTTAAAATTTTTTTACCATAACAATTTTGCCGCAGCAACAGATATGCCATGGCAATGTAGTCTTTTTCAAGAGCATTCCAATTCCTTGGAGGAAACGTTACTAGCTTCATTGGCTAGACTTGACGGATCAATTGAAGAGATTTGAGAGCTATCAAAATCTATGGATACGAGGATAACTCAATGGGATGCAACCTTAGGGGATTCAGAAGATCAATTAGGGAGATCCACATATGTCATGGATAACATGCACCAACAATTCATTCCTAGGGATATTGACGTCCTAAGGCAAGAGGATAAGGAGCAATGCAAAGAAATCTCTCTGATGTGTGAGGAACAACTAGAACCTCAAAGTCAAGAGGATGCCAATGAGAGAGACTGCCCAACACATGATGAGCCTGAACAACAAATTGCCTCGGCAATGATTGAGGAGCCTGAACAGAGCAATGCCGCAATAACACTCAGTGAAGCTGAGAACAATAATACTACAGCAAATTCGAGGAACCGATGCCCGTAAGGTTACAACGTTGATGTTGAAGCAGAATCAGATTGCTCTCATCTACAATTGCCACGGCAATTACACGACCACATGCAAGATCAACGAGATAATAATACTTTGCCAATGGAATATGAGCAGGTAATGGTTGAACCTTTTGAATTCTTTAAAAACTCACCTCGTCCATTGCAGGTATGTCTTGAGGAACCGATGTTGGTAGATTTAAAGCCATCGAAATCTCTATCGATGGAGATTTTTGAGAGGCCAAAAGAAAACGGTGTTTGGATTCGTAAAGCTTTTCAGAAAATTGGTTCTTCCCTTGACTTACAGCAAATTTTGGTGGCGATTGCCACGACAATTGGCTTGAGCAGCAATTGCCATGACAACAAAGGCTACATCCAACCATGATAGAAGTCGACAAGAATGAGGTAATTGAATGGTTGAGAATGGATATAATTTTTCCTATTAATATATTTGTACCTTCAGGAATAGTAGCAAGGTGGAGAGTATACATGGACTACAAGCGAACAAAGAAGAAATACACCTTCACCATGGTAACGCAAAAGGGAGTAGTGGCAAGCACATTGGCCAAACTCTTTTTGGGCAATATTATCACCCGATGGAGGGTGCGGATGGACTATAAGAAGTATCGAAAACGGCAACCTTCAACACCGCAACAACTCTCGTCACGCACGCCTCGGCAACCATGGACGCCAAGACGCCTCGGTAACCCCTGACGCCTCGGCACCCATGGATGTGCATGCCTCGGCAACCCTCGACGCCACGGGAACTACTGATACATTTATTTTTATTTTTATTTTTTGAACTATTTTGTTCCATTATTTTTGGTTATTTTTTCTCTTTATTTTTTAGGATATATTTTATTTTTCTTCATTATCTTTAGTTTCCAGGTTTCCTTTTCCACAACAAGACTCACAACCACCATGCTAAGAAAATTCACTGCCGACTACTTGCCACAAGAACCACAATGTAAAATGGCGATGCCTAGGCAACAACAATGGCTTCGGCAACTATTGATGCCCAGGCAAGTGAACCTGCCTTGGCAAACATGGATCAAACCAAAGCAATGCTATTCACGCAGTACCAGCCACAAGCATTCAACCACCGATCGGAAAATGAATCAAGCAAACAGCACGAAGGAAACTCATCACTCGAGGTGACGACCTCTCTGACTAACTCATTTCATTTAGTTTCTTTTAAATTTTGTTTCACTTTTACGTGCATTGAGGACAATGCTTCTCTCGAGTTTGGGGGGGTATTGGTTTCTAGTTAGTTTCATGTTTAGTTGCATTCATCGTTAGCAATCACATATAGGTTGCATATGTTACTTGCCATACCTTTAATTGGATTTAATTGCTTAAGACTTGTTGAATATCCAATGATGAATTTTTGCCACTGCACTTAATTGAAATAACCTTTAATTTTAGGATTGCATGAAAAGAACTTAGAATTTTACTATGATGCTGACTTTTTTTTACACGGTTGTGGCTTGTTGATTGAAAGAAACTTAGTGAACTTAGGTTGCTTAAAATTTGGGTAAATTTAAAATTGAAAATTAAAAGTTAATTTCTTGCTAGAGGTGCCCAAAACTGGCTCTAGTAGTAAATGAACCTTCTTGCTAGAGGTGCCCGAAACTGGCTCTAGTAGTTAATGCACATTAAAGAATCGCTAGAGGTGCCCGAAATTGGCTCTAGTCAACTAAAATAAAATGAGAAATTGCTTAATTTGCTAGAGGTGCCCGAAATTGGCTCTAGTGAAAATAAATAAAAAAAAATGCCTCGGTACTTAAATTGATAAAAGCCTATTATTCACATAGAATCTTGAAAATCAACTTGTACACAACTACGCACACACATTGTCACGAGCATTATAGTTTGGTTCCGGGTAATTTTTGTGTTATCCGAAAAATTAAAAGGTGATCATACTTTGTGCCACGGTTCCGAGGTTTGAATTCAAGTTTGAAGCATGTCTTTGATGATTAAAGTCTTGGCAGGTAATTGTTAGTTTGCATTGCTTGAGGACAAGCAATAGTTCGAGTTTGGGGGCGTGATAAGTGTTCAATAGTACTATTTTTATTACCCTTTTTACTCATATTATTGTTAGACTTAAGCTCATAGTAGTTGCATAATTAGTCATTCATGCATTAATTCATGTTTCTTTCCACCGTTGAGCTTGATTACATAACTTGGTGATTTTTGTGGAAAAAGATGCTGCTTTGATGTGTTTTTGTGTGTGTGCAGGATCACTTGCCAAAGCAAGGCTAGAGCTAGTTGCCAGGGCAATGCATGAAGGAGACGCCGAGCCAGTTGCCATGGCAATTGTCGACAAAAAGAAAATGCAATAGGGATGTCGAAATTAATGACTATACAAGCCCAAGATGACGTGGAGCAAAGCCCAAACCCAAAGGAATTTGATTTCCATGCAGAGATTAAAGAAGAATTAAATTCCAAGAAGATAGGAGAAGTTCTAGTAGGAATACAATTATAATAAAGAATTATATTCTTTAAATATAATTTAATTCCAACTCAAACTCCTCCTCAAAGAAGGAGTTTGGCCTAGCCCTATAAATAACAAGGAGATTTCGACAATCCAGGGGAGAGCATTAGTGGAATTTCGACAACTCCATAGAGAGCAAGATGAGAGGATTTTTGACAACTCCAAAGGGCAAGAAGGAAGAGATTTCGACAAGATAACAAGGAGGGAGAGAGTTCGATTTCTTCTTCTTTTTTGCTTCCATTAGATTCATGGTTTGGGGATTATTCTTTGTATATCTTTTGAACCCAACCATGAACTAACTTAATTGGTTGGGGTTATTGTGTTTTGTTGTTGTGAGAAACAATTGGATTTTGTTTAGGTAATAAGAGTTTGCACTTTTCTATTCATGGTTTACTCATTCTTGGCTTTTATTCTTGTTTGCGAGTGAATTGGGAGAGGATCTCGTAACTACATCTATTTATCTAATATCGGGAGAGTTAGATTCAAGAAACGAATGAGTATGATCTTTATTCAATCTATTGATGGTGAAGATTAATCCGGCTTAGGAATAAGTTAAGGATTTCAACGGCTAAGAGGAGCGCAAGATTGGTTGTTGTTCACCCTTGATTCACGTAGGGATGTATTATCAAGGCATGCACAAATAGCTAGAGTTTCGACTTAGGGATAAGAAGAAACCATTGAAGAACGCTCTGCCGAACCTTGAAGTTGCTGCCCAGAAGCCCAAGTAGTTGCCCAGCTAGTCGCCCAGGCAACCATCGATTAGTTGCCAAGAAAACCCCGCTGTGCAAGTTGCCACGGCAACTGAGTTGCCCTTGCACTCTTTTACCAAGACGATCCAATCGGCTATCACACCTCAACTCACGATAACCTGACCTATTCTCTATTTTTCTTTCATCTATTCTTTTAGTTTATTGCTTTTACTTTTCTCGTTAATTAAAACCTCTATTATCAATTGTGTTTTTATTTTCAGTGCAGTAACTTAAGCAAAGTGGCCCAAACCAATCCCTGTGGAGACGATACTCGATACTCATATAACTTTATTACTTGCGACGTGTATACTTGCACATTTTCGTAGCACTTATCACACGCAACACTAGCCATTACTTTACGCTATGTGTAACACAGACCAATATGGTCAAACACGAACCAATGCTATCCATGACCAAATGTGATCCAAGGCGAACGTTATTAAAAGACATGCTCAATATATGAAAATGATTCTCCAATAAGATATACTCAATACATGACTATGAACTCAAATAAGACACACTCAAGATATAATAAGTATACATTGATGTCACCATGTACTTTGATTTCATTGTTATATTGTTGCCAATATACGTTTGATTGATTAAAATCCATAATTGTTGATATATGTGAAGTTATGCAAGATTACTACCTCACTTAGGCTAAGTAAGCCTAATGCATTTCATTTACATGCATTTTCAGGTTATAAGTTGTCGACGGAATATCGCATGGCAAAAGATTGAAGAATCGGTGTAAATATGCAAGTAAATAATTCCAATGATTCGTCTAGTGCGTGCAAGTATACACGGTCAGCAAGTAATATAGTAGCGAGTTGAGTATCGTCTGCACAGGGATTGTCCAGAAATTAATTTCCATGATTAATACTTGTGAACTGAAAAATAAAAGATAATGGCAATAGATTAAGGTTGACAATAGATTGAGGTAACAAATAAAGTAAGAGAACTAAAAGTAAAATAAACTGGAGTAAAGTGAAGATTATGATAATGAAATGATAACAGTCTAGCAAACAATGGGTGCAAGAATGATAACAAAGATCTGGCAAAGGATGTCCGGATTTCACACTAGCTATGCCAGCTAATAATGTCATGCCTTGGATTTATTGCTGAGCAGATTTCAAGAATAGTATTACCTTTGTCGATGGCAATACCCTAAGTTAACCACGGTAAAACCCCTATATGTCTATGGTAAAGTTTTTCATTAATTAACTCGATTAAGTTTCAATCTATACTCCTAAAGGGTAGATTCACTTCAAGTGTAAGATCATCTACTTGAAAATCTTCTGTCAAAGTTTTTCTCCTTAGTTTCTGGCAACTGATCATTACCCTTTAAGTCTGTTACGATATTAAGGTGCAATAAGCATACAAAGCCAACTTTCGTATGGCAAAGAATTCAGGAAAATTAAGTACTAGCAGATAGAAAATAACACCAAGACATTTAAGTTATTAAAAACCAAACAAAAATCGAGTGTTCATCGCGAACATCCCCTAACCAATTAAGAGTTAGTTCATGGCTAGGGTAAATCGCAGCTAATATAAGTTTGAAATTATTCTTTAAAACAAGAAATAAATACAAAAAATCAGCAAGGAACTAAGGCAAAGAATGAGGTCTTTCGATACAGCCCTTCCATAGATTCCAGATGTCTCATGGAATCTTCAAGCCTTTGATCTTGTTGTCTCTGATTCCTCTTTCTCCATTGTTGCAGAACACTTCTCAAGTTTAAGCCTTCATATTCTTTAGCACAACACATTTCTCATAATCTTCTCTTTTCCCTCTCCTTGGCCCATCGATCAATCTCTCTTTAAATAGGCATGCATAAAAACCCTAGATTGGGTTTGAATTTAAAAACTGGTTGTGTGATAGGATAAGAGTGTTACCAGCTTATCATCTTATCTCCTTATCTGCTTATCTATCTATTCAAAATTTAGGGCTGATGTCATGGACCATTATTCTTTTTCCAACAAAGCGTGGCATTCTTCATATTTCTGTTGCCAACCAAGCTTGGCAACATCCTTTATTAGGGCTGAGGTCATCATCTTTCATTAGGGCTGACGTCATCATCTTCCATTAGGGCTGATGTCATCATCCTTCAATTTATTGCCAAATGAGCTTGGCAATTCTCATACAACTTTGCCATCTTATCTGTTGCTATTTTTTTAGAGTTTGATCCAATGCTATTTTCTCGCAGTCTGATCTGGTCCTATTTTCACGGGCTGGTATTGCCAAGGGTTCTTGGCAAAACTCTTCTTGCAACTTATTTCCAAGGGTGCTTGGCATTTCTCTTCTGGTCCAACTTTGCCAACTGCAACTCGACAATTATCTTCTATTTTTTTGGCTTCTTGTTCATGCTATGCCAACCTACTCTGCCAACATGCCATCAAAACCAACAAAACAACCTTTCACTCCAGAAAAAATAAAAATTCTAACTCCTTAATGTAAATGCATGATTTTACTAACTAAAATGCATATATGTATACTCAAAGTCAAGAAAAGCATAGCAATATGTGTATGAAAAGTAGTACTTTTGAGGAGTTAACATAAGTTCGTTAAGGGTCGATCGTGGTTGGAGGTTGTAAGTCACTTCTCAAGCTCCGAGTAATGTTTATACTCTACCTTATAACTCCTAGAATGGTGGCATTGAACTAAGCATGAAATAGTATTTTAATGATGTTACATGCTTTGTCATGAATTTGATACGGTTGTTATGATGATAATGTAAGTAATGTTGTTGATAAGTGTTCAAAAGTACTATTTTTATTACCCTTTTTACTCATATTATTGTTAGACTTAAGCTCATATTAGTTGCATAATTAGTTATTCATGCATTAATTCATGTTTCTTTCCACTGTTGAGCTTGATTACATAACTTGGTGATTTTTGTGGAAAAAGATGCTGCTTTGGTGTGTTTTTGTGTGTATATGTACAGAATCACTTGCCAAAGCAATGCCGAGCTAGTTGCCAGGGCAATGCATGAAGGATATGCCGAGCTAGTTGCCAGGGCAATGCATGAAGGAGACGCTGAGAGCAGTTGCCATGGCAATTGTCGACAAAGAGAAAATGCAATAGGGATGTCGAAATTGATGACTAGACAAGCCCAAGATGACGTGGAGCAAAGCCCAAACCCAAAGGAATTTGATTTCCATGCAGAGATTAAAGAAGAATTAAATTCCAAGAAGATAGGAGAAGTTCTAGTAGGAATACAATTATAATAAAGAATTATATTCTTTAAAGATAATTTAATTCCAACTCAAACTCCTCCTCAAAGAAGGACTTTGGCCTAGTACTATAAATAACAAGGAGATTTCGACAATCCATATAGAGAAAAATAGAGAAATTTCGACAAGATAGCAAGGAGGGAGAGAGTTCGATTTCTTCTTCTTCTTTGCTTCCATTAGATTCATGGTTTGGGGATTATTCTTTGTATATCTTTTGAACCCAACCATGAACTAACTTGATTGGTTGGGGTTATTGTGTTTTGTTGTTGTGAGAAACAATTGGATTTTGTTTAGGTAATAAGAGTTTGCACTTTTCTATTCAAGGTTTACTCATTCTTGGCTTTTATTCTTGTTTGCGAGTGAATTGGGAGAGGATCTCGTAACTTTATCTATTTATCTAATATCGGGAGAGTTAGATTCAAGAAACGAATGAGTATGGTATTTATTCAATCTATTGATGGTGAAGATTAATCTGGCTTAGGAATAAGTTAAGGATTTCAACGGCTAAGAGGAGCGCAAGATTGGTTGTTGTTCACCCTTGATTCACGCAGGGATGTATTATCAAGGCATGCACAAGTAGCTAGAGTTTCGACTTAGGGATAAGAAGAAACCATTGAAGAATGCTCTGCCGAACCTTGAAGTTGCTGCCCAGACGCCCAAGTAGTTGCCCAACTAGTTGCCCAGGCAACCATCGATTAGTTGCCAAGGCAACCCCGTTGTGCAAGTTGCCACGGTAACTGAGTTGGCCGTGCACTCTTTTACCAAAACGATCCAATCGGCTATCACACCTCAACTCACGATAACCTGGACTATCTCTCTTTTTTCTCTCTCATATTTTCTTTTACTTTATTGCTTTCTAGTTTAGTTATTAGTTAAACTCCCATAATCCTTTAATTGTGTTTTTACTTTTCACAGTGCAGTAACTTAAGCAAAGTGGCCCAAACCAATCCCTGTGGAGACGATACTCGATACTCATATCACTTTATTACTTGCGACGTGTATACTTGCACATTTGCGTAGCACTTATTACACGCAACAAGTTTTTGGCACCGTTGCCGGGGATTGGCAATTGGTGTTAGTTGTTTTGTTATTGCATTTTTTTCTCTTAGTTTTACTAACTTTTCTTTTTGTTTGTTTTATCAAAAAAAAATTAGGTGCGCTACAAGTTAATGGACGCCAACATGTCGGGAAATAAAAGCCAATCTATTCGAGAGATGATGTTGGAAGATATGAATCAATCCAATCAAGAGTTTCTTGCACCCTTTGATGATTACCTATACCAACCGAGAAAAGCCCAAAGAACTTATCTTTGTGGAAAAATCTTGTGCTATGTGTGGAGAACATCATGAGTTTGAAAATTGCCCTCACATTTTCGGTGCATATAACTACATGGAGGACCATAGAGGGAACCAAGCAGCAAAATTCTTCATGGTATGGTCAAAAAGCTCAAAATTTTTTTCCATAACAATTTTGCTGCAAAGAACAGATATGCCATGGCAATGTAGTCCTTTTCAAGAGCATTCCAATTCCTTGGAGGAAGCGTTACTAGCTTCCTTGGCTAGACTTGACGGATCAATTGAAGAGATTCGAGAACTATCAAAATCTATGGATACGAGGATAGCTCGGTGGGATGCAAACTTAGGGGATTCAGAAGATCAATTGGGAGATCCACATATGTCATGGATAACATGCACCAACAATTCATTCCTAGGGATACTGGCGTCCCAAGGCAAGAGGATAAGGAGCAATACAAAGAAATATCTCCGATG